>CP123716.1:1326838-1990258 GCA_029906385.1 Neofusicoccum laricinum | reverse complement strand
AGCGTCTTTATCTGGCTGGGGCGAAAGCACAGGCAGCGCGACATTGCGTTCAGCCTCATCGAAGCGTGGCCACCGTATCCGGAAAACCCCGAGATCGCGAACATTGAGTTCCACGGCAAGACGTACCGCACAGCCAAGGATTTTGTCCGGGAGACTGCATCGGGGTGGGAGTTGAACTCGTGGATGATGATGATGCTTGTTGTGTCTGAAGGGTGGTTCCAAAGGTGAGTAACCGCCTCGACGCTTGCTATTACCAAACAGTGGATGCTCACAAAGGTGTTCCGGCAGAGTATGGACACTCCAAGAATTCATTCTGGCCAGGGAATATACGTTCTTCTATGACGCAAACGTGGTTCCTACGACAGCTGTGAAAAACGCAATGTCTTGGGTATACTTCATCTTGAGAATGGGCCCATCTTCCTTGATTCCGTCATGGATGAATTTTCAACCCTCCATCTTCGATTTGAAGCAGCAGTCGGACGAGAAGAACCAGCGACTTGACTTTTCGGAAGCTGTACTACTTGGAGGGACCAGGCTTGCCACCAATCCTCGCGACAAGATCTTCGGCTTGCTGTCAATCACAGACCCTGAATCAGCACAGCCAGGCCAGTTACCTCCCGCGGATGTCAACTACAAGATCCCGATGAAAGATCTGTACGTGGATGTAGCTCTTCGGCTTCTCCATGGCAGAGCTGGTTTGACCATTCTATCTCTCGTCAATCACCCGTTGGACAAGGCTGCCTACAAACGCCAGACTCTCCAGTCAAAAAAGCCCATCGGCAACCAAGTAATAGACCATTACCGTGGCAAGTCCAGAGGCTGGAACAAAGACACCAGATCCGTAATCCAACCGGAAGAAGACGTCTTCGCCCCCGATCTGCAGCCCGACTGGGACGGCACCACCACCAACGCATTCCCCTCCTGGGTCCCCAAACTCGTCAGCTCCATCGCCTGCCGCCCCTTCTTCCAACGCGCCCAAGCCGGGCACGCCGTCTTCCACGCCACGCAAAACACACCGCCATCCTTCAACACGTCCCCAAACGGCCGCGTCCTGTCCGTCACGGCCAAACCCTTCGACACCATCAAGACCGTCGTCAGCCTCCCGCAAGACGACAGACAACTCGGCTGGCTCGAGCACACCGAAAAGGCCCGGCGCACCGAACTCTGGTCGCTCGCAACGTCCCTCGTCAACACCAGGCGCGGCGGCAGCCCGACCTACGCGCCCACCGGCGAGCCCACCCTCTCCGCCGTCTGGCGCACCCTGCTCGCCAACCTCTGGAACAGGCGGCACCCGGCGCCGGACTACGTCGAGACGTTCTTCCTGAACTGGCTCGCGAGGGCGAGCATGCAGGCGCAGGTGCGCGGAGGCCTGGGGTTAGCGCGCGAGCCGGAGGCGTGCGATAGCAAGATCTTCTGGATCGCGCTGGAGGATGTGGGCGTAGATCGGAAGGTCTTTGTGACGGAGAAGGGGTGTTTGGGGTTGGGGCCGCCGACTGCGCGGGTGGGGGATGCGGTCGTGCTTGTTGCGGGGGCGTACGCGCCTTTTGTGTTGAGAGCGCACGAGGCGAGGGGGAATGCGTGGTTGCTCGTGGGCGAGGCGTACGTGCATGGCATAATGCACGGAGAGGCGGAGGAGACGGGGCCGTCCTTTGTCGGTTTTGACATTCTGTGAAGGATCAAGGACCCATGGGTCGATGTAAATGAGCAACGGAAAGCTCGGGCGAGGTAGCTGTGTACCCCGTGCGGGTGGTCCGACCAGCCATGCTGTGTCACTGAAACAGCCACTAATAACGAGGTGGTTTGCTCTGAGCGTCTGACCAACAACCCATTTTCAGCTTGTCGCAGTGCTGTTACGGTAGCACGGGCATTCAGCCGTACGGCAGGAAGCGGGGAAACCCCTGAGCCGTGGTTGCTCTGCAGCTCTTATTAGGTACATATGATGCTACCAGACTGCAGGCCTGCTGCTGATGATCACTTTTGTTTCTCGCCAGCCTGGTAAAATGATGGCACGACATGGACAACGCACCGTTTCCGCCCTCATCACGGCCAGCCTCCTCGTTACAGTCCACGCGTCATGCTTTGTGCCAAACGGAACCGACCGCAACCAACTATACAACTCCACCGACGGATCCGATGCCTATCTTCCCTGCCAAACTACTGAAGATGGTGAGGCCTCGATGTGCTGTCGACTCGGCGACAGCAGCCCTGACACCTGCCGTCCGGATGGACTGTGCCAGAATGGCGACCTGATATGGCGCGAGTCGTGCACCGACAACACTTGGGAGAGGAAAGGATGCGTCAGGCTGTGTATAGACGGATCGATGGGGAATATTGATGTGACAGTCAAGCAGTGCGACGATCAAAGCTTCTGCTGCGATGAGAACGGTTCTGGCGATCAGTGCTGCGACAGGGCGCAGGGCAGTTGGCTGGATGAGAACGGGAATGCTGTTGATACTAAGCCGGCGTCTTTTGCGCCGTCAACCGGGGTGGCCACATCTACTTCTGCGAGTAAGTCGATGCTAGGTCTGAGCCAAACTGACGCCATGACACTCTGACAGCCACAGAATCACCGTCCTCGAGCGCAAACTCTTTGTCCAGCTCATCCAATACGGGTTCAATAATTGGCGGAGTCGTTGGGGGAATTGGAGGAGCATTGGTCATCGCCGTAGCTCTCTTTTTTCTTCTCCGGTTCCATCGATCGCGAAAAGATGCCAGGGGCACACAGTCGATAGACATGGGCCATACTCTCATTCCCCAGCCAATTGTTGAAGCACCATCCGACCATTCTACTTTCCACGAGATGGATGCTGGAGTCAACCGAGGTCGTGCAGTAACGCCTGCCGCAAAATAAGAGCTTCGATGTGAGAAATGTAGAAATTCGGAATCGAGAGACGCTGGGCTCCGCTGCGACCGGAGGACGATCGCCGAGCTTCATTCATCAGCCCCACAGGAGATTCGAGCCTCCAGGCGGATCTGGACCACCAAAACCATGATGCTTGACTGTTTCATTTTCTGAGAGTCGATGTGAAAGGCATGAGGTGATATGGGGTTGTAATCTGTTTTGCAGTGCTCGGGGTGACAGCTTTCCGTCTGAACACACCCGGAGAAAACGGAAGTCCCATTAAGCACAGTTTTCTGGGAGACCAGTAACCACAAAGCATTTAGCGAAAGTGCTTCTATCCGCCGCCGCATTCTCGGCTATCCCAGCCGCGATGGGAAGGTGCTCGAGCCATAACTGGAAACCCACGCCGCACTTGGAGGGGCATGCAGACGGCCCCCACGAGCCCTCACGCCCGACAGCCACGGCTACCTTCGAGGTCCCGCCCTCCGCAACCACCGCACACCGAGCTCCTGTAACGACCTCCACCGCCTGGGTCCCTTGGCGCGCCCTACCACTCCACCAACACACTTGATCCCGCCCGCCACGAACCCCCACACCGGCCGGGCGGTCCCGCACACCTACCCGTCCGCCATGCTGGCAGCCGCCGTGGCGGCGCACCTAGCCGCCGCCACCAGCGCCAGCGCCCCGACATCCGCCCGGGCGCTCCAAACCGCTCGAGCAACCACCACGTCCACGCCACCCTCGACCGCCACCACGAACAAGCCCACCGCCTCAGCGACAGCAACCCCCGCCCCCTCCTCCGGCATCCCCAAATCCACCGTCGTGATCATCCTCGCCGTCGGCGTGCCCATCATGCTCGCGCTGCTCGGCTCGATCATGATCTGGGGCTACATGCTGGGACGGCGCGACGAGCACGACGAGGCGGCGCAGGCGCTGCGGCGGCAGCGCGGCGGCGCGAAGCGGGCGCGGCGGAGGAACGTGTGGTATGTGGAGCTGGCGGGCGACGAGGTGCTGGAGATGGCGACGGGAGCTAACACGGCTGAGATGGCAGAGGAGAGCCGTCCGCCGGTGGAGCTGCCGGCGCTGGGGGCATGGTTGATGATGAAGTGAGGGAGGGTGGGGACGGTGGGTGCGGCTTTGGCGGTTTGGTTGCGGGGAGAAGGGGTGCGTAGGGAGGGGGTGTTTTATCACCGGTGGACGTGGCCGAGTGGGTTGGGTTTGTTTCGTGAGTGAGCTTCGGATGGGTTGTCTGGAAGCACGTCTGTGAGTACTAGAGTGCCCTACGACTCGTGCGTCCATGTCCTAACTGGTTCAAGGCCGTGCGGGTAGTGCTCTCAGTATTTAGAGCCCCTTGATCGTTTGCATTCCAGGAGTCATTTCGCAATGGATTCGACTGCACTGCCGTGCATGTGGTACATACACGTCATCGCAGCCACTCCAACGGGCAACCAGGCCGCGGCTGGTGCTGTGTGTTTTGCGGCATGACCTTTCAAAAAGGCTCATCCGGTCATGACTGCATCCATTTGGAGCGATCAAGTAGCTGGCAGCCGTACCTGGTGGCTTCTTTCATTCCTCGGGCGGGATGCCCGCTCCTCTCTCTCTCTCTCTCCAAACACTCAAAGCGCGAGAAGTTGGTTGCAGCAAGGGCCTGGCACCACGCCCAACGTTTCCATCGATCGCCGGAGACAAGCGTGAGGTGTTTTGTCTGGTCGTCGACATGCGGAACCTTCTTGCAGAACCGCCGAAAGGTGTGGCCGTCGGAAATGACGAAGATGTTGGTCCTGTAGAGGATGGACAGCGCTCGTTCGTACCTCTCCGAATAGTGGACCGAGATGGCAGAGGCTCGCTGGCCAAAGGTAGTCAGCTTAAGAGTTAAGGCATCTTGTTCGAACAGGCTTTGAGGCTAGGTCGACTTCGGTCACTGAGCGGTGGAGCACCGAATAAGGCCATGTTCGGTGTCCGAATGGGGAGCGAGCACTCGTATGGACGTTGGCTTCGACAGGGGACACCGCTTGTATTGGAACTCTCTGCCAGAACACATACGTTAGCGAGGGTGGTGAACATGACGGCGCGAGCATGGCGAGTCAGAACGGCCAGCGAGAGTAACTATCCCAGGCGAGTCATTCGGTTCTGAATCCTCACCAACAACCCCCTCCAGTTGTCCATGCTCGTCCCCACGCCAACGCGACCATCAGCCGAGGCCGGGTACGAACGTAGCAGGTTCCAAGGGGCCTTTTCCGCCGTCAAGCAGCGTGGGCCGGGCCGGGACAGGGCGTCGGAAGAGCGCACGAGAGATCTCACCAACAGCATCAGCGGCGAATTGGTGAAGCAGGCCAACGGGGAGCTCAGCGCATGCAGATTTTGCGTGACGACGCAGCAGGAGCGTGTCTCGCTCTGGCCATCGACAGCAGGTGTTCCGGAAGCAGGGTCCAAGCAGCCTCGTGGCGGCAGGGGCGCGTTCAAGCCTCCAGCGAAGTGCCCAAGCCGGCGATCAGAAAACTACCAAGGCTTGGAACATCTTCTCTCCGGGCGGCTTGCGTGTGCGAGGGCGTCGGACTTCCGCTTGCTGGCGGCGTCGGAGGTAGCGGTCGGAGAAGGGTATGAAGGGTATCGAGAGGCATGTCGCAATCGGAACGCGAATGTCGTGATCGCGGCACGGCGGGGGCGCCAAAACAACCATCTTCAAGCCTCCGCCAACACCAATCACAAGCCTTGGTTTGGTGCTTGCAGGAACCATCATCGCCCGACGCGTGCCCGCAGCCGTGGACCGGCAGTTTCGCAGCAACCGCAGTGCCCGCCCGCCAGCCATGCTCGGTCGGCAGCAAGAGGAGCCTCCACCAGCCAGTGCGCAGACGCAGCCGTGGCAAGCACGCCATCAAGAGGTTGACGAAATGGGGGCCACCAAGACCGAGTGCTGATGATTTTTCTCTGTTTTGACCGTGCTGCTCCCGCTCTTAACCTGTCCCATCGCCTGGTTCCTTTTGCATCCGTGACAATGGCGACCGACGACAAGCACGCCGCCGTGTACGACATCGAGCCCGCCATGGCTTCGAGCGGCACCTCCGCCAGCGACTCGGCCCTGGATGACAGCTACGAGACCTACAAGAAGAACCAAGGCATCCAGTACGACGAAGCCGAGGCAAAGCGTGTTCTCCGCAAGATCGACCTCCGCATCGTGCCCGTTCTGTTCGTCACCTACATGCTGCAGTACCTCGACAAGGTCAGTCCCTGCCGGTGGGTGGACGGTGCCGCGAGCTCACCAATCCGCGCAGAACGGCATCAACTACGCCAGTGTTTACGGTCTGAAGACGGGCACTCACATCAACGGCAGCCAGTACTCATGGCTCGGTAAGTCTTTTTCACTTCCAGCGCTTTAATCGGGATGCTACCGTCTCCTGCTTCTTTCCGTCTTGCTTGCATGTCTTATCATGATGCTGACCTCCGCCAGGCTCCATTTTTTACTTCGGCTACCTCGCCACCCAGTACCCCTCCGGGTACCTCATGCAGCGGTATGGACCCCGACTCGCCCAGCTCCACACTGCATACGCGTACTGATCCAGCACCAACCGGTCCAGACTCCCCATTGCCAAGTTCCTCAGCTTCACCACCGTAGGTAAGACATTCCCCACCGAACTTCGACCGTTCCTGGACCCCCTCCGCGATACTGACGGCGCACTGCTGCCCAGGATGGGGCATCGTCCTGATAACCACGCCAGCGTGCCACAATTTCGCCGGCATTGCGGCGAACCGCTTCCTGCTGGGCGCGCTCGAGGCGGCCGTCAACCCGGGTGAGTTCCGGCGGCGTCTCTGCCGATGGCACGAACGGGGATACTGACCGTTGCAAACAGGGTTCGTCCTAATCATGGGCATGTGGTACACCGCCGCCGAGCAGCCCCTCCGCCTGGAGGCCTACTACTGTGAGGCACCCCGGTTCCCGCTCGCGCGCATACCACTGACCGGCCGTCCGATTAGGCACGAACGGCATCGCCACCATGTTCGGCGGGTGCGTCCCCCGTCCCGTCCCGTCCCATCCCCCCCTCGCTCCCCACCCCGCTAACCCTCGCCCACCAGGCTGATCGGCTACGCAATCGGGCACATCACGACGGGGCACCTGGCGCGGTGGCAGTACGTCTTCGTCATCTTCGGCGCGGTCAGCATTGCGTGGGGGGTGGTGTCGCTGCTCGTGCTGCCGGACCTGCCATCCACGGCCACGTTCCTGACGGAGCGCGAGCGGGCGGTGGCGGTCGAGCGGGTGGCGTCGAACCGGCAGGGCGTCAAGAACCAGCACTTCAAGCGCGCGCAGGCGGTGCAGTTCGCGCGCGACCCCAAGACGTGGATCCTGTTCGTCATGGCGGTGGGCGCGCAGGTGCCGAACTCGGCGCTGACGAGCGTGAGTTGGTCCGCTGCACCGTCACCTATCGAACACTGCCGGCTGACCGAGAAGCACAGTTCACGTCCATCATCATCGGATCCTTCGGCGTCGACACGCTCGGCACGCAGTACCTCCAGATCCCCGGCGGCTTCGTGCAGTTCGCCGCGCTCCTCGGCGGCGGCGTCGTGTGCACGCGCTGGCCCAACTCGCGCTGCGTCACCATGATCACCGCGAACCTGATCTGCATCCTCGGCGCGGCGCTGCTGGTCGGGCTGCCGGAGTCGAGCAAGTGGGGCCGGCTGGTGGCGCTCTGGCTGTGCTACTTCCAGGGGCTGGGCTTCAGCATGTCGCTGACCATGGTGTCGTCCAACGTCAGCGGCTACACCAAGAAGCAGCTCACCGGCGCCTGGCTCTTCACCGGCTACTGCGTCGGCAACATCGTCGGCCCGCAGACGTTCAGGGACGCCGAGGCGCCCGGCTACCACTCGGCGTACGTCGCCATGCTCGTCGGCTATGTCGTCAAGCTCGCCGCCGTCGTGGTGCTGTACGGCTACATGTGGAGCGTCAACAAGAAGCGCGACCGCGAGGCGGCCGACTCGCCGCAGCTGACCGAGGAGCAGGAGCGGGAGGCCGTCGAGGCGGGCATGCGGGACATGACGGAGCTGGACAACAAGGGGTTCAGATATATCTTGTAGAGCTGGGGGAAGAGCAGAGCGAACAGAGCGAAGCGGGACCGAGCAAAGAAGTCGGTCGGCCCAAGAAAAATTAACAATTTGAAGAAAGCATTTCCGAATGCGTGACGACGAGTCTTGCGTGCGAGAGTTGATGTCGAACCGGCGCGCCAATCAGTCGAGAGAGCCGTCATGTATACACAGCCCGAGACCACCTTCCCTGCGAGTGACCAGCCACAACCCCAAACCCTAAAAGCAGGGGACCCGCCGCCGCCGCCGCCGCCGCCGCCGCCACGTGGAGACCCTAAAAGCAACCACGCCCCAGCCAGGCACCAAGGCAGCAAGGCTCGGTGACGGGAAGCGCGGGTAGACCGTTAGCGTTCCACCGCCCGCTGAACTCTAACCGTCGGGCGGCGCTTGCCTGGAGTAGATGAAGGTAGGCGGCGAGCAGGTATTGCGAGAGCGGATGCGACGCGGTGGCATGCAGTAGAGGCCCGGACGGGGCGGGGCGGGACGGGGAAAGGGGGAAAGACGGGCTGAAGGGGGTCAGCAGCAGCAAACGCGCGCGCGATGGACGATGCAGGCGGCCATCGACAAGAACGCAACGATGCACGAAAAGCTTCTTTTCGAGCGCGAGTGGAGGCTTCCCTGTATTACAGTCGCAACAAGAAGATCCCCCAGATCTTCTTCTCCCAAACCAAAGATCCGAAACCGACAAAAGCAAGGGGGTTGGGCCAAGTGCGGCTCGCGTCACGCCTCGCCGCTCACACGCAATCGCGACACCTCAGCACGCCCAGTCGGAGCGGGTTCGACCGCGCAGAAAAACGCCCAGAGATTCCAATCATGTCCCAAGAGAGCGTCCGTATGTCGCAATCTGACCCTAGTACCAGAAGATGAGATCTGCCGCCTATTTGACAGCCCTAATCCCGCGAGTCCCTCCTCCCCGTGCCCTCTTCCTCGCGTGCTTCGACGCATCCTCCCCAAAGTCAAATCCATCTCGCCCATCGCGGCTCGTTGAAAAAAAGAGAAACCCTACTCCCGTGTCGCCCATACGCAATCAATGAGGAAACAACGAAACCCAACCGACAAAACGCCTGTTACCCTATCCCGATCGTCATCGCTGCCTCTGTCGCTGCTGCCTTGCTCCGTCTGCCTTTCTGACTGACTTGCTCTCCGTCTGCAATTCTCTCGCGCGTCCGAGTCCGCTTCCCCGTCTCCACCGTCGCTAGCGGACCCTCTTCCCGTTGACGCCGTCCGCACCTCCGTCGTCCGCCATTACGAAACGATAATTCCCAAAGCGACAGCCACGCCGTTTGCCCGCCTCTAGCTCTAAAAGGAGGGAGGGAAGAACCGGAACACACACTCATAACAATGGTAGTGGTAGTGAGGGGGCGAACGAGGCTCAGAAGTTGTACCGGTTGCAGCGGGCGACGCGGCGGGTGATGTCGCGGGCGGCCAGGCGCATCTGCAGCTGACCCTCGTTGTACTCCTTCTTCAGCTCGAGCATCTCGCGCTTCTTGGCCTCGATGATGCGCTTGATGCGGTCGAGCTCGTCGCTCTGGCGCGGCGAGTCGGCGCGGCAGTTGGCCACGTAGGGCGAGTGGTCGACGGCCCACTTCTCGTAGCGCATCCAGTTCTTCTCGTCCACCGCCATCGACGAGCCGTGCAGCAGGTCCGTCGCCCAGTACGCCGTGCCGCCGCCCGTCGCCAGCAGCGCCTGCGCCAGCGCCCCCAGCACCAGGTCCGCCATGACCGCCTGCTGCGCCTCGAACACCAGGTACACGGGAAACTGCCGCGCCCGGTAGCGCCCGGGGAACAGCACGCCGCACACGGCCTCGACCAGGTTCATCAGGAAGCGTGCCGCCGAGTGGTCCTCGTTGGCCGCCAGCCGCGCCTCGTAGTTGACCGTGTAGGCCACGTCGACCAGCGGGAAGCGCAGCGGCTCGTGCCAGTCGGCGGTCGGGATCTTGTCGAGCCGGGAGTGCAGCTTCTGGCAGAACAGCTCCAGCTCGGCCAGCCGCGCCTCGCTGGGCGGCCCGAACGGCGCGTCCAGCGGCGCCAGGTACTTGCGGCGGCCGGCCTTGGCCAGGTCGTCGGTCCACTCGGCCGGCTTCTTGACGCGGTCGACCTGCACGGCCAGGCTCCACTCGCCGGTGCGGGCGTAGCGGCGCAGGCCCTCGATCACGTCGAACAGCTCGGCCGGCGTGGGCGACTGGTTGAGCTCGTCGACGAGCACGCGCTGGTAGATGCACGGCTGGTGCTGGGCCTGGTGGCGCAGGCGGTCGAGGGCCTGGCCGGTGGCCACGTCGTGCTCGGCGTCCCAGGCCAGGTTGCCGTCGAGCAGGGCGTGCAGCACGCAGTTCTCGGTCGACGCCAGGATGTCGTAGCAGATCTTGCTGACCGACTGGTGCCTGGAGCCGACCAGCGCGTCCGTGGCGCGCTGGATGTCGCGCAGCAGCACGTCGATGAGCTGGTTGTAGCCCAGCTTCAGCGCGTTGACGTACTCCTCGCGCGACTTGTCACGTGGCTGGATGAGGTCGACCTGGAGCGGCTCCTGCGGCCGCGCCTCCTGCGGGCTGCTGGCGTCGCTGCTGCCGCTGCTGCTGCTGCTGCTGATGACATAGCGCACGCTTGACGCCTGCAGCTCTTCGTCTTCTTCCTGCTCGATCTCCTGCAGGCGCGCCTCGTCGTGCGCCTGCGCCAGCCGCATGCTGTGCTCCAGCGTGTGGCATGTCAGGACTGCGCGGGTCAGCAGGCATTCACGGCAGCGTGAAGGAAACAGGCAGGAACGGAGTCGGCTGCGGCGGGCTGCGCCGAGAGCTGGGCGTGGTGTTGAGGGCGGACACCCGGGATGCAGGGCGCACCAGACGTCACGGTCGAGCGGGGCGTGGGTACGTACCGTGAGCGTCGTCGTCAAAGCGGGCGGGCTCCAGGCGGATGCGCTTGGCGGAGGACGAGTCGGACTGCATCGAGGCGGAGCTGGCGAGGGAGTCGAACGAGCGCTGGCGCGAGGACGAGGACGAGGCCATGGCGGGAGGGGAATTAATGGGCGGAGGGGCGAGGGCGCCTGAGGCGGAGCGGCCGGGGGCGGTCGTGGAGCGGGAGCGGGCGCGAGTGCGTGAGGTGCCAACGGCCGGCGCGGGCAGGCTTCAGTCGCACCAGGCAGGCGGTTGGAATGGGGAGTTTCTGGGAACCTGAGGCAGGTGCCGGCGGCAGTGGGAGCAAATACTTGAGGAGAGCGCAGTCGTGCCCCGATTGGGAGGGCGCGCGCTGTGCAGGCCCCGGCCGGGCGAGGTGGAGGCCGGGCAGATGCGTAAGCCCGGCCAGGTTGCCAGTTGCCAGCTGCCAGGCTGCGCGGTTGCAGGGCCCGGCGCCCAGGGGCCCCAGCGCGGGCGCCGACCAGACTGCGATCGCGACCGCGCGCTGCCCCCGCGAGTCAGCGCCACAGCGCCCTCGCGCCCTCCACGCCTCCCGGGCCCGCGCACTGGCGGTCTGCCACGAGATCGCTGCCGGACCTGTGTGACCGGTGCAGTACAGCCCGCGACCTCACTGCTGCAGATGCTCGGCCTCGCCCGCCGTCGCGTCGCGCGCTGGAGGCCGCATCTCCACCGCGCGATAAGCATCCTCGAGCTCGCCAGCTCGCCATGTTGCGCTGCTCGTGTGGCCCTCTGCCGCGGCGGGAGAACCGCACACGCTCGCCGGAGCCGCAGCCCTGCCCGCCGCGCCAGCTGCCCCATCCAAGCAGAGATACGCGCCCAGCAGAGGAGATACATGTACCCTCGACATTGCTGCTCCTTTGGGCATGCCGCTATCTCCAACTTGCACCTGTGAGGAACCGCTCCCATGCGCCCTCAATTGGCCAATCGCCCCTCTGGCTGTGCGCTCCATCTCACTTTCTTCTGGGCATCCAGACAGCGCACCAGCGCCACAATGCTTAACCTCTGCGTTAAGCCCTCCAACACCAAGCCGTCGGAGCCCGCAGAAAGAAGAATCTTCCCGGCAATACGAATGCTTCTGCTGCCCCCCTGCTCTCCCGACGCTGCGGTCCGTGGCGGTGGTGATAACGAAATGTCCTGGCGAAACAATCCAGGAATTCTCGGTGCTGCGGCGCATACGCCTGCAAGCGATTACCACTAGTAAATGCTTTCTCTGCGCTGCTTGATTCCTAGCCAATTACACCACTGCCTGCTTCGGATCGAGGCGACGCTCCCGCGTGGGCGTGGGCGTGGGCGTGGGCGTGGGCGTGGGCGTGGGCATTGTAGATCGGTAGTATGTATGTAAATGATGATTTCTGGTTTCTGATGCCCGGGTGGCAGAGGCCATCAAGCTGAGACGAGCGAGCAATCTCTCTGTGGTAGCAGCCGCTTGGGCGATGACGCCGCCGCAATCCCTTCCTCATCAACCAGCCAGAATCTGCCAGATGAAGCAGCACACCGGCAGTATAATTGCAATCGGCCGTGGAGACCAGAAGCCAGCCAGCCTTCCCTGCCCCGTCGCGGACGCATGCAGGAGCGATCTCCTCCGTTCCTTCCCATTCCCGCTCCGCGCCTCTGCCTCCCCCTAAACGCCGAGCGCCGATCCGGCAAACACCTCACCTGCATCACCCACACATGCTCCGTTCCAGGGGCTGTCCGCCTGGCCTTCCCAGATCCGTGTCCTCTCCTCCCCACGCACGCGCGCATGTGAGTTGTTGCAAGTGAGCAGATTCGCACGACTCTCATCCTCGTCACCGCAACGGCCATGCAATCCCGTCCCCTCCTGAGTCCGTCCCATCAACCATGAATCGCACCCCGCGGAACAGATCAGCAAGAGCCACTCGAACGACGGCGCCAACGCCCCTGCCCAATGACGACGACGACGACGACGAAGACGACGACGACCACGCCCCTGCCACAAACCGCCGACGCCAGAAATAGCCCCAGCCGCGCCCCCAGGCACGTATGTAGCTATGTACTTACGCACCCACCTACACACACAGCGCACGCATTCAGCTAGCGGACTGCCCGGCCGCGCGCCCCCACCACGGCCTCGCCCAGGCCCCAAGAGCCCCATCCCCGATCGTCCCGCCTTCCACGCGCACAGCGAGGACCCGCTCGGCGACTTATGTATTCTCGCGGCGTCGTTCGTTTGTCCGTCCGTCGCTCTGGTTGCCGCTCGTGCGCTCCGATCTGCCAAGCCCGACCCTGTTCTCGACGATGCACGGTGGAGCGACAGAGAGGGAGAGACGCGGCGTGGCTTGAATCGTTCCGCTGCGGGCGTAGGGAAGGGGAGGGGGCGGGTGGGCAGTACATAGGTTTGTAGCAGGCAGTCGGGGAAACCGCCCCAAGGTTTATGCACGTCGAAGTTTGCGGTAGGTACACACATAGGTACATGACGTTCCGGTACCCTCGGCCGGCCCTGGCCCCATCCGTCGGCCATCCATCTCGGTCAGGCCATGACAGGGCGATCTACGCGGATACGAAAGATGCGTGCAGCAGAGCGACGGCGCGCCCGCCCTCACTTGCCAGCCCGTCGAGCAGGGCCTACGGACGGCCGTTGGAGAAAAATAGGCGATCCGTTTGCTTGTGGGGAAGGAGAGGCGAGGCAGGCGGTGTTCGGCGGCTGAGGATGCGGAAGGAGGGAGCTGTGAAACGACAGGCGTCCAGCTCTGCGTGTGGCGGTGGGAATGCTGCATTTGCGCTATTTTGTCATGCTGCTTCATGCCTGCCGGTTCATGGCTGCACGTGGGTGCGGATGCTTTCTTACACGGGCGGCCGTGGTCACTCAGATCTCAACCTGGATCTAGATCGCTCGATCGTTCTTCTCGCCTTGCTAACGGCAGTTCATCAGGCTTCATTCTACACATCCCCAGTGCGTTCACGCCGCTGTGGTCTCTATCTCACGGAGTATCTCGACGTGTCGGCGTTTGAGTTCGCCGACAACGCCGATTAGCACGCACATCCGCGGCGATAAGAGCGGGGCTGCACTTTGGCGAAAAAAATTCAACACCAAAAAGACGATCGACATCGCCATCAAAAAAACCCACACAGAAGCACTGCTGTTCGCGGGACTAACGGTAAAAAGCAAAAAAAGATAACGGTTTGAAACGACCAGCACGGGACTCTGGACTAATTGTTAGAAATCGTGAACTTGCCTGGACTTGAACATCTGAACTTACCGAACCCGCAACCTTGCGCTATACTAGGGCTAACAGCCTGTTGAAAACCTAGGAGGCGCACGCGCTACCATTGCGCCAACCGGCCAATCGATGGGTGTGTGCTTGCAGGTTGTGATTATACTGAGGAAAGACGGTCCGGCAAGCACCGTGAGTGGCCGTCTGGGTCCCACAGCGGTGGGTAAAAGCTGCAGAGAGCCGCAAATGCAAAGATAACAGCGCTTACCGTGTCGCAGGATATGTGCAACTCCATTTAAGGTTCCTGCGAAAATGAAAACCCCGCATTGGCGATGGTCACGTGATGTGTTCCGAGAAAAAAAAGGCGGTTGTTTCTCTGACATGGCACAGGGAACGGGCGATAGTCCACTCCTCGGCCCAGAACTTACGCTGTCGGCAGTCTTATCGAGAAAGTGAGCTCTCAGCCAGGAGCTTGTGATTAAAGAAGTGAGCATATCTGAGACCACGAGATTCCGCGATATCCGACCGGGTCTCCACATGACGGTGGGACGCGAGACCTGGGGGCGGGATACCAAGAGGCGGGCCGCCAGGGATGATTCCTCCGCGAAGCAGCAGTTTGGATCACGGGATCCCGACAAGTGCGTGAGGTAATGCGAATAAACTGGGCCTTTGCGGTTCAAGTGGACAATCACGGCGGCACAACGTGGTCGGTTCTCGAAGCATTGTGTCAAGTGCACACCTTCATGGGCAGTTGAAGCATTCATATAGATGCGTTTGACATTGCTTTCATTGCACACTTGTTTCCAGACGATTGCTTCCGTCGCCCATGAAGGCATGTACGCGTTGCAATCCTTTCTGAGCCGACCTGGTATCTCCAACGTTTCCGGGACCAGTGGGAGGAGTCTGCGCGGGGACGGGTGGCTCTTTTTGATCGCTGTGTGCTTACCTACAATCCAGCCACCGGGATGCTTCCGCTCTCCAGCAAACCACGCTGCGACCATTGCCGCAGCCAACGGAGCGGAAGCCAAGTACATTTTCGACGACTGGCCCGGAGTCCATGTCCTTTGCGGCGGGTTCGTCCCTCCAGATCTCGACGCCGTGCCACGACCCTTTCAACCGAGCCATGCGGGCAACTCGTAGTGCCTGGTCCATATCGGCAACTTCGAACAGGAGGGCTTTGGCTTGTACTTGGTCCGCAATGTCGAGCAGCCTTGGGTAGAATAGGTCTCCGCCATCCTCAGCTGAGGCATCCGAAAGAGGAGGTACTAGGGCCAATTTGGGCTCGAAGTTGCGTACCGAGCGGGTGGTCGTGTGGACAAAGGCTCGCGGCGAGATGTACGGTGGATTGGAGATGAGCACATCCCACTGGAGCAGGCCCTTCTCGCGAAGCAGATGTGTGAGCGGCGAAGTCAAGCCCGCAGCCAGCACATCCGCGCGTGCGAATTCCGTCCGTGTCGACCCACATCGCTGCCCGTTGTACCTGGCCAAGCTGACGCATTGCGGGGAGATGTCCACACCAAGCAACTGGAGATGTGAGGCGGGGCGAAAGTCGCGGAACAGGTCTTCGACAAGAAGCGGGATGCACCCGGTGCCTGTGCAGAGGTCGAGCACGCGCAGATGGTGGGGCAAGGCCGGCGAAGATTGCAAGCGCTCGACGAGGTGGGTGATGGAGGCGGCGGTTTCCTGTCTTGCTGCGCGTCAGCGGGCGCATGTGAAGCTCGACGCTCAGACGCACCTCGGGATGAGAACGCCGGGCCGACAAGCAATCTCCAGGTGGCCAAAGTACTCGGTGCCGAGAAGGTACTGCAGCGGCCGGCCGCCGGCGCGCTGGCCGACCAGGGAGCGCAGACGCGCCGGCCACCCGGCGGGGTGGTGTTTCACGGCATGGTCCTTGAGCCAGCGGAGCTCGTTGCGGGCGGAGGCGATGTCGCGGCAGGCGAGCAGCAGCGGCGGCAGCAGGGCGTGGTGGCGGCGGGCGTGACGCAGCCGGTGGTGTGGGAGTCGTGGCATTGGAGAAGAAATGACAGGCATGGCCGCCGCGGGACGAGTGGAGCCGCCGCGGATCCCGAATCGAGCTTATCGACGCTGCCACGGCCACTGCCCCTGAACATCACCGCTCTGGCTCCACCAACACCACCGCTTCTCGCTCGGGCTCCCCTAGCCCACTTGCAGCCGCTCTCATTTCGACCGTCACGAGTCCGCCGTCCGGCTTCACGCCCGTCGCGGCGTCGCAGCTGCTCCGGTCGGCTCATTTCGAGCTCCATGACTCTTCTGCCGGCCGCCGTCGAGGACACACGACCCTCGCGCAGGCGCGATACACGTTGAAACGCCGCGCGACGTCGCCCCGCCTGCGTTTCTCCACGCTGCTTCGTGTTCGGCTCGGCCCCCCGCACCGCCCGCCGCGGGCCCAGTCGCTCGCCTCCGGCCGGCAGGCCGGCCTGAACAGCCCTCGCGCGGCAGCATTGAAGACGTCCAGTTCCCGGCAGCCGCGCAGGGTCTCAGGGCGGCATGCGGACGCGTATCGAGTATGATCGCCTGCGGCATGATCGCCCGTGCATCCTGGCTGCCCATCAGCTGCTATGATTCGGGCAGATGTGATATGATAACATCGCCTCTCATTTGCGGATCTGCCTCGACCGCCTCCAAATCGAGCTCGGCAATTTCTGGTGAAGCAGAGTACGGCCGAGCTCCCGTCTGCACACGCAGCGCTGGCCGTGGTGCGGTTGCCGTGGTCTCAAGCCTGCCGCTGGACGTCTCCGTCTTATTAAAGCCGGTGGCATGCCGCGATTTTTGCCTCTGCCGGCCCCCCTTGCGTGCAGTGGTCTGAGCGCCGCGTCCAATGTTCAGCCACCCCTTTTAATAGAACACTTCCCCTTCCCGATCTCCGCTCCCGTCAGCTATATCCTGGTGGCCGTCCTCGCTCGCTTCTTGCCTTACGGAAAATCCTCGTTTTCCCTCTGTCACTCGTTCTCTCTCTCACTCTCTCAACTTTCGGCAGCATGTCGGCCGTACTCCAGCCCGTGGCCGCCAGCCACCCGTTGTTCTGTTCAATCCTGCCAACGAAAGGCCAACACGATCCGGTTTTGAAAGCCGCACAAAAGACCATATCCACCCACAACGTTAAGAACAAGATCCTTTGCCATGTTTCGCTACCACTTTCCCTTGAGGCACTTCCGTACACTTCCATCGACACTGGACACGGCGGTTACTACCGGATATCTCGCGCTTCTCTCCTTGGCAACTACCCCGAATACTCCAACTACGACGGCATGTGGGACACAGTCGTCCGCATCCGCCTCTCCGGCAAGACCGTTGAAGTCCGCGACGGCGACAACTGGCTCCTCCTCTACCGCTACCTCTCCCGCCTCCCTTCCGTGAAAGAATACTGGGCCGGCCCCGGCTCGGAACAGTGGCGCCAATCCTTGGAATGGGACACCAACGGCCAGCACTTCCCCCTGATGAGCCTCCCCGGCGAGATCCGCAACATGATTTACGACTACGCCGCCTCCTTCTGCTACCCCTTCGAATTCGAGCACGGCTTCAACTACATGGCCGCCGCCGGCACCGACGGCCTCCTCTACAAAGAGTACGGCCGGCACGGCTCGCACCTCCAGGCCGAGCTCTTCGGCCGGGGCCGCGTGCTCAACGGCGCCGGCCCCGTCCTCCCGCTCCTGCTCGCGTCCAAGCAGGTGCACGCCGAGTTCAGCGCGCGCCTGTACCGCAACATGGACTTCCGGTTCCAGGGCGCGTGGCCGCTGCGCCGCTTCCTCGAGTGCCACAACCAGCCGGCCTTCCGCTCGCTCGCGAAAGTCACGCTGCAGATGACGACGTGGAACCTGGTCAAGTTCTTCGGCGTCTGGATCCACCCGTCGGCGCGCCCCTGGGGCCAGCCCGACGCCGAGTGCCTGCGCGGCCTGCAGCTGCGCGAGCTGGAGCTGCGCCTCGGCCACCGCGAGGACTTTACCGGCTACCGCCTCGACACGTGGCTGGCGCCGTGCTGCCACCGCGTGCTGGCCGGCCTGATCCTGTGGGCCGCCAAGGACTTTGTCAAGGACATCCCGGCCGTCGCCGTCGAGGGCTGCGTGCCGGCGCGGGCGAAGGCCGCGTTCGCGCAGCTGCTGGCGGACGAGCGGGCGGACGTGCCGAGCGCGGTCACGCAGTGGGATATCGTCGGGAAGTCGGCGGCGCTCGTCGAGCGCGGCGAGAACTGGCTGGTCCGGACGGACTCGTGAGTCGGCGCCTTTCTCCGTCTTTCTTGCAGGATTCTTGAGTGCTAATTGCTGAAAATAGCGGGCTCGGATGCGACCTCCTCGACCACGAGCACAGCTGTGCGGATATGGGCCCGTGCACGGACGAGTTCTGCCTCTCGGAGAACGACTTCACGCGCAAGACTGCGCTTGCGCTGGCTCCGCCGTCCGCTTCGGCCGCTGCGACGCCTGCTTGATCGAGGGACGCGGAGACCGATGTTTTGGAATATCTCTTCACACGTGTTGTTCCGACGATTTGCGTTTCTGAACGAATTTTTAACGAGACGTTAGCGTTTGTTGGACCAGTTTGTTCTTGGGTTGAGTTGTGGTTTCGCGTCCATGCTTTTCTTTTCTCGTTGTTATCGCCGTTGGAGTACCGGCCAAGCGGGATGGGAAGATAACCGGGATTTTGGTGGTTTTTGATACCCATGCACAATAGGGAGGAAACAGTCTGTATAATATACTTGCAAGCTTGGCGGCCGTTTGAAAAAATTGTTTTTGTATTTGGTCTCATTTCTGACCAATTGTTCTCCAGTTAGTGTGTGCTCTACTATTTGTTGGCGTGGCAGAATTTCGTTCTTCGTCTTGGAAATTCCAACGTCGAGGGCGAGGAGCCCGCCACTCAACCAATCAAGCCCGCGAAGCCCACGAAGCCTGCCAAGGAGGAGGCATCGGAGCCACAGCATCTCAACACAGCTCCCGAAGAGGACAAGGTCGTCCTGCGCGCTGCTTTTGGAAGCGACATATCAATTATCACGGCCTCCAAAATCCCCGAGAGGTATCAAGATCGGCCGTAAGGTTTCTGAATCCTCGGAGCGCAAGATAAGCGGCGGAAGTCTCTTCAAGAAAGGCCGCTGCCGGGGAAATACAGATGTCCGGCGGGTCTCCCATCCCTGTGACCGACGAAGCTGATCAGATCATCTGCTAAATTGAGCATGAACCTCCAACAACCCCAGCCTAGAACCTTCCTGCACTCTAAATCAGGTCCGAAGTTAGCATCGCGGGTTTGCAAAATGCCCCTCGGTACAACGACAGATGATTTGGTGGGGGATTTCAAATTCTGTGCTGCGAAAAAGTGTCCGGACGACCATTTCAACTCCCCGCAAGCTTGCTTACTTTTCGAAGTCGAGCTAATCAGGAGCAATTTTCGCCTAATTCAAAACAACAGACGCGGCGTTGCAGGAGGCTGAGCTCAGCATGACCAATAGAAATTTATACAGGCAGGGCCAAGGCCCGCGGGGCACAGTGCATGCATGTCAGCCAGCACGGTAAGATTCCAAGCACAGAAGGAACACATCCATGAACCAGATAGCTCCCCTCATTTCACTGCTCTTTCCTTCGTCGTCTTCTCAAGGCAGCCGTTATTTTCCTTTCCTTAACTTTTTCCCTTAAGGACGTCCATCTCGCTCCAGCTTTGAAAAGAGGGCTTTTCAAATTCTATCTCTGCAGTGTTTTCTTCCATCAGAATCTTCATGAAACGCGTTGAAGCATCTCCCTCCGGCTTCCTCTTCACTCCAGGATGGCATCATTGCTCACTCTGCCCGTAACCAGCGAGGCGCCTGCAAGCCAGCCTGCCTCCAGTTCAACTCAAAACGAGATCACCACCATTCCAACACTCGGAACCGGCCTCAACACGATCGCGATTGGCAACGAAACAAGCATTGTGATCTCCGCAGGATCGACCGCGACGTCAGTTGTCGGCGGCCTCGCAACGATTGTCAGCACCGCATCCGGCGGTTCTCTTGTGATGTCCGCCATCACCCCCGCAGCAGGCTCTGGGAGCGCGACGCCGACACCAACTTCATCAGCGTCTCCAACAACACCGGCTTCCTCGGCGAACGAAACGCAAACGGCTTCAGCAAAAGCGGACGGTGGCCTGGGCACGGGGACAATCATCGGGCTGGCGGCCGGCCTGCCCATTGCAGGCATCATAATCGTGTTTCTCTTCGCGGCCGGCTATCTTGTCGGGTCGTGGAGAGCCCGGGGCCGGCCCGTACCTTTCACGGCGTTCGCAAAACAGCGCTTACGCTTGCGCTTGCGCTTTCGTCGCCGCCGCGAGAGAGGAGCGTTCACCGAGAAGGCGCAAAGCGAGAGGCACGAGCTGCAGGGAGACGATACCAGGGCGGAAATGCCAACCAAAGCCAACGTCGTGGAAATGGCGGACCAGCGGCCGCTGGTCGAGATGGCGGCGATGCCGCCCGTTGAGCTGCCCACACATGTGGAAACATACGGCAAGGAACACTACATCAAAACTGAGGTCGAAAGATGAAAACCGTATCACTCGCCTAAAGCGCCACTCAGCAATCACGGGCTCCGTAAAATCTGAAGAAGCACACACCGTGGCTACGAAAGAGTCAACCGCCTTGACCACACCCGTGTTTCCTCGGTCGGGACCCCCAGATTCAATTGGTCGTTTACACATTAGGATCACGTCTCTCCGGCACACCCCATTCAGGCAACACCTGTGACGCCGGCAACGGGAACCTCGAACTCGACGCCGCCGCAGAAATCCCCAGACCCACGATTGGCCTTCTGGCAGGACAATTCCGGAACAGCAGCGGTGCCATTCGCCGCGACGGCCGCGGACCCTTCGCACACCTCGCTGCACACAAACCAAACCGTCAGCATCGGCGACACCACGCGTCCAGGCAGACTCACTCACGCCGCGTTCCAGCGGACCGAGAAGCCGATGTCCCTGAACCCGTTGCCGTACGCGTACGTGGCGACGGGGCTGCGCGTGCGGACGGGGCGGCAGCTGTGCTCGACGCCCGCGGCGACGCCGGTCTGGCTGCAGCGGATCACGGCGGCCAGGCCGGGCGCGCGGATCGCGAAGCCGACGTTGCTGGGCGTGACCGTGTCGGCGCGGTACTCGCCGTACTCGCTGACGGTCGAGGGCTGCATCTCGAAGGTGCCGGTGGAGCGGGGGACCGTGGGGTTAGTGGCCTGGCGGGCGACTGGAGAAGCGGCCGCGGCGGAGGCGCTGAGGGTGATCATGGGGGCGATGAGCTGCATGGTGGGTGGTTGGTGGTTGGGGAAGCGAGTGTGTTTGGTGGCGGCAGCGGTCGAGTTGATGTGTGCTGGCTTTGTCTGGTCGATGTTACGTGGCGGGGCGTTTATATATGCACAGTAGTTTGCTGTCGTTTGAAGTCTGAGATTCTTCCCCCTTCTTCGAGAATACGATGTGTGCAGGTACGGCGTGACATAGACAGGGAATCAACACATAGGCCGGCCATGACACGTATTCCGCCTTATGCCGTGGGTCCAATTTACTTGTTGCCGCTATCTCGCCGAGCTCCGGCGCAATGACATGGCAACTACAACTTCATTGCTCGAGCTTGGCAGTCGCCTTGTCTGCATTTAGCCTTTCGTAAAGGCTTGAGCACACGTCCTCAATACAGGTTATTGGTAGCTTGCATTGCTACAGAGCCATGAAAATACGAACGCCGACAGACCGTTCACGTCCGCTTCAACGTCTGCACAAGATAACAGAGCGGCGGATTCCAGGAATCAACTCAACAAGGGCTGCTGGCCAGCGTAGCGTTGAGAGAGCGTACGGAAAGAGAATATAAGCCAGGTTAATACTGTGAAGTCACCGGTAAGTCCACGTTACGAAAGGGTAGGTTGTGGAGAATAGGTGGAAGGGGGTGGGAGATAACTAAAAAAAAAAAGACGGGGAAAACTTCAAAAATAGCAACTCTTTTCTTAATCTCGTGGATAACCCTATGAGGAAATGATTGAACTTTTGAAACAGAACTTATTAATCGTAGCTATATACAAGTCATCTCATCATGACAGCTCAAGCAGCAGGCTTGAGAATGACACGCCTGTACGCCGTCAGGTTCATCGGGCGCGCGTCCTCGACAGAAAGCAGGATATGGAAAGTCTGTGAAGGTCAGCAACACAGTCATAATACATCAATTACAATACACAAACTCACCAGGTTGTTGTTCGGCGTAATAGTAACAACGCTCCCACTCTCATCCAGCGGCGTGAACGTCACATTGGGCGAGATGCGGGGAATCTCGCCCTCGAGCCTCATCGTCGGCTCGCGGTAGTGGAACCAGCTGAAGGTCAGATCATCGTTGTCCGGGTCCCACGACTCGGACGCGTCAAGCACGACGTCCTCGCCGAAGGCGTACTCGATCTCGAGCGGACCGAGGCCGCACGAGCCGTTCACGACGGCGACGGGGTGGTGGTTTACGTCGGACGCGTTGCCGTTGATGGTCCACTGCATGCGGGCGGCGAAGTCGTACTGGAAGGCGGAGCGCCAGCGCCAGATGGTGGCGTACTTGCTGAGGAAGGTCTCGTTGTTGAGGCCGATGACGAAGTCGGACGCGTCGCTGTAGACGGTCGTGTCGCCGGACGAGTCGGCCAGGATGTAGCGACCGCCCCAGCCACCCCACTCCGGATGGTCCGGCGCGTTAAGGCCGTTCGGGAGCAGGCCGAGGAAAGAGGGCGTGTCGCCCTCCATGATGAAGGTCCAGTTCAGGTAGTGCGCGCCCAGCTCGCCGATGCGGATGTGCTCTTCGAGCCACTCGTTGGTGATCAGCGAGGTGTCGGGACCGCCGTTGTCGAAGGGCCTGAGGCCTTCGCCGGAGATGCCCTGTTCTTGTCAGTTCGGGGGATCTTGCGGCTAGGGGGGAGAACTCACGATCCAAGTAGCGAGGGAGTACTCGCTGAAGCCGTGGATCGAGACGATGTAGAAGAGAGTGGGGAAGTTGGTGCGGATCCAGGGGCCGGCATTGTCCTGGTCAGAGATGGAGTAGACGCGGAGCTTGCGGACGAAGTCGGCAATCTCTTCCTCGCTGCGGGACTCCTTGACCTGGTAGAGGGCTTCGGCGAGGACGTTGGCACCGCCCCAGGCCAGGACCCAGAGAGGCTCTTCGGACGCATCGGCGGCGCTGATCAAAGCGGTGGAGGCGTTGCTAGGGGTCGAGGCGTTGAGGGCTGCAAGACCGTAGACGGGCTGGCCAACAACGACCTTGGCAAGAAGCTCGTCGGCGGGCGGGTAGACACCGGCCTCGGGGACGTTGCTGTTGAGGTTGTCGATGACGTCGCCGTAGGCGTTGATGACGCCGAGAATGGAGGGAGTGTCGACCGAGTCGTTCTTCCAGGTGGAGGTGACGCCGGCGATGTTGACGATGTCCAACTCGTTGGCGTGGGTCAGGAAACGGACAAGACTCATCTGGTCGTCAGGCTCGTTGGAGATGTCGGTCATGACAAAGACCCTCGTCTTGTTCTCGTAGCGAGCATTCTCGCAGATGCCGGTCTGGACAGCGGCATTGGCGACGGAGGCACCGAGGCACAGCAGGCCGGACAAGGCCAGCAGCCGTCTGAGTGGGATCGAAGCGCCGATCATGGTTGCAGGGCTGGGTCGCCGTTGCGGCGCGGATTCCAGGGCAACGGGCCGGTATTTGTACTCCAAAGCGACTCATGGTGGGCATCGAATTCGGCGCAGAAAGGGCCGACGAGACGGTGTGCTTTGCCGAAGGAGGCTCGACTGAGAATTCGGCGCGGCAGTTCCCTTGGTTCCTTGAAATTTGCGAGCCCAACGTGCGGAGGATCGACGCTGCGCCCCGCGATTTTGCCAGTACGCAAGTGTGGAGTGCGTCACTGACCGGGGGGCCATGCGCGGCCCAAAGAGGAAGTCGGAGCCACTGGCTGCCTAAACGGAAGGACGGCGTCGGCAAAAGACGTGGGAAAATCTTCACAACGCCGGCCCAGAAACCACGCACTCCGTCTTCTCCATGCGCGCAGGCCGTTCCCGCGCCAAGCCGGGCATTCGGCGGCCATGTTCTCACCGGCGTCGCGTGACGAGCGTGTGGTGGTGGGCCGGGCTGGCGAGCGGAGCACGGAGGGAGCCGCTTCGGGCGTGACGGGGCGGCCAAGGCGCCGTCACGACTCGGCGCAGACCGGACACACGGGCGGAGTGACGTTCCTTCATTTCGAGTAGGTATAAGAGCAGGGCGGGCGGCACAGCACCAGGGCGGTCCTGGGTGTTGGCCCGCGGACTCCAGACGCGTCGGAGCTGTGCGTGCGGGACGCGCCAGACAGCCGGCATTCAGCCGCACTGGTGCCGACTTTGTGCCCCCCCCCCCGCGCTCCGCTCCGGCGCTCGAGCGCTCCAGCGCTCCAGCTCTCCAGCGCTCCAGCTCCTCCACCGCACAATCCGCACCGACGTCACCACGCTCCGTCTCGGCCCTTCCCCCGGCAATGGCTCCTTCCAGAACAAAGCATCTCCCCAGTCTCTCGCGCTCAAGGGTGACTGCTGCCCGTTCGCCTCCACGCCTCAAGCGACGCATAGTAGAACAGGCCGAGGAAGGCTGCGATCCCCGTCCAAGTCTTGCGAGGGCCTTGGTCAGTCCCCGGCATTCGGAGCAATTGACTAGCTGCCGAATCCCATCCCCCGCCCGGCGTCTTGGCTGTGTTGATATTAATGAGCGGCCTTTGCTCCCACCCCACCACGAGAGAACACACCACTCCCCCATCTTGTCGGCCCTTTCGGAACACTGCAGCCCGAAACATGGAGGGATCGTCCTCGCTTTGTGTAAGTTGAAAGACTGCACCATGAAATACGAGTACGCAGCTCTGCGCATCCACATTGGCTATGGAACTCTCTGAAATGATTACCGGCGACGCGACAGGCGCACTCTATTCATTTTCTGTTGAACTTTGAAGCGGTGCAGAACGAGGTACGATTCTTGGCGTGCCGTATGAGGGGAGGCAGGAGAGGTGCCCGACTTATCCTCAAACTCGGCGCTATACCTAATCTTGCAACTAACGTACACGTGATTTCCATCGTTTTCTCTCGCTTCAGGACACAACACCGAGGCCATGAAGCGGGGAAAGTCGCCGACGTTCTTTCTGTCTTTGACCAAGCAGCTCAAGCGCCACTCTGCACACCGTGTACCCGCCAGCTGGTGATGAATTCGCGTGGACCTTTCTCATGTTCAATTTCTTTGGCAGCCTCGCAGTGTACCCTCCATCATGCAAGCATGTTGCCGTGTAAGTCGGAAGACCGGTTTCGCGACTCGTATTATTACCTACTCTTTCGTTTTCTCGAGCATAGTCATAGTGCTTCGCAAGAGTCATGGCGCATGCTCGCGTTTTTTTCGATTTGAATTACCGTATAACAGCACCACGCCATGCCAGGAACTATTGTCATCCACAACTGGTACTTGCTTGGAAACCTCCGTGATGTCAGGAAGCAGAGGTAAATCCCTTGGGTGTTCCAGATCCTTCAGGCTGACACCATTCTGAAAAATCTGATATCTTGAGAGGTCCCGATTGGCTCTTAGCTCAAGGATCGGGGCATTCATCCGGATGCAGATGTACTTTGATCCAATTACCAAAGCTATCCGGATGAAGGCTTCAACTGCCCATGACCGACGTCCATTCGAGTTGAAGCAGCCCATTTCTTTTGCGACCCACCGTGGAGCCCCGACGTGGCTTTTTTGTTTTTCGTCAGGGCCAAAATGGGCGCGAATAGGAAAGCCAGACTAGATAGTAGTGGAGCAAGAATCCTTCTTGGTCTTCAGCCCACAGAGAAGTCGTCTACAACGATGATTGTTACTTGCGCGCCTCTCGGCTTACAACGAAGCCATGATCTGTGGTTGCTCAACCGTTCCTTGGAAAATCGCCTCCACGAGGCACTCCTACCTTTGAAATTTTCGTCTCCATTTCTCCGAAGCCGCGATTCCAGAGTCCCCAACCATGCGCATACCTCCACCACCCAGCGAGCGCCCCCTCGACGCCATTGGCAACACGCCCGTAGTCCGACTCCGCAACGTCGTCTCCGCCAACGACGCCGCGGTCTACCTCAAACTCGAATCGCTCAACCCGACCGGCAGCTACAAGGACCGCATGGCGCGGCGACCTGCAGCGCGGCATGGCCCTCGTCGAAGCCACGGGCGGCAGAAGTCCAGCTCGGAGCCTGGATCCTTTGCAGCCGCACCCTGCATATTACTTACGAGCTTGTCGACGTAGACCTGAATGAGAGGCTCTTGCTGCCTCAGCGCTTTGTCCGAAACTGCGGCTGAAAAGATGTGGCGGACGGTGCTGTGGTCTTTCTCAGCGCGGATAGCGAAAATGCTCGCCTCGCCGTTGGGCTCCGGAGTGTAGAACGTGGCGTCCTTGGGGTTTGGTTTCTTGCCTCCAGTGCGATGTCCGTGTGACGGTTTAGACCGTTAAGTGCCTTGGATGGATCCTGCGGCGAGACCTTGGGTTGAGAAGACCCTGAAGCTTAGTGAAGCTCAACAAGAAAACCCTGCAACTCGCTACCAATAAAAGGGACTCTGGAGAGATATATAAGCAGCGCTATCTTACTTAAACCTTTCTTTCTTTTCTCTTCAGCTTAGTCTTCTCGTAGATAGAATGCCACTGTATTTCCGCGAGTACACCGGATACAAGCCATCACAGTCCGTATATGTCTTTCGATGCCTGGGTATTGACGAAGCTGAGGCGGTTGGGGCCAAGGCGTACCGCTTCGCCGTACTGTTCGTGGATCTGATGGGTCCAATGAATAACGTCGCCCCGGAGTGAAACAATTCTCAGCGCGAGATCGGATGCAGCAGCATATTTGGGTCCCGGGTCTTCATGTGTCAGCGGAAGCTTCTGCCTAAGAATAGAGAGTAGACATACATTGCCGCAAGGGGTGGAAGTAGATGTTGTAGATGCAAGTCGCAACGAACTTGAGTATCAACTGCGCGCAAATTCAAATCAGCAAACAACAAGAAGTTATGGTTATGAATTTGATCCGTACAAAAGCAAGGAGGCCCCCCAGAATCCGCGGAACTTTCAGGTTGGCGAACGCCATCGCCCAGGGGCTATCGCTCAAACGAAATTCTATATTCGATTTGGATAGAGGACAATGCAGGAAGAAACTGGTGAGTACATAGAGTTACATACGGCTTCCCCAAGGTCTTTAGTAGTAGGATGAGGCTTGGTAGACCGGAAGTGTTGGGTTTCCGTGGGCCGTTTAATGACAATGAGAAGTACAATTTGTAGGTTCGTACGAACCCAGATCCGGCCACCTTAAGCATCAGCATCTTTTCGATCCAACCTCCCTCCGCTAACTATTCAGCTGTTTTGTTTGATCCATTTCTTCTTCTACATGAAAGTAGTTGGATGATCACTCTCACCACAGTCCCACCACGCGGCTTTCATTGAATCTGAGGCGGAACTTACACCCTGAAGTTGTATGGCAATCCAGTAAAGACCAGTTATTGGATACTGTCGTGCTGTCTTTGCTGGTTCATCTTGGGCCCAGGGCTGTCGGGAAAGGGTTTTCGGACGATGAGTAATCATTTCCTACATATCTTTGCAAAATGTGCCAAGACATTGTTTCTCGGACCGAGGTCCTGAGTCCCTGACACTCAGCCTTGTCCAGGGATGCCAAGGTGGGCTGTCCGTGCCTTAGATGCAGAAGACACTTCGTCAACAACGGCAATTCTGAGCGACTTAGCGGATCGTATTCGAGGAATACACTCGGTTCCTACTCAATTTCACGCCCTAGTATCCCCCACCCGCTCCAGACGCCAACTCTGGCCTTTGTTGTCCTCCATGCGCATATATCCTAGTGTAATGTTTCAACCCCAGAGTAAGCGCTGAAGAGTTGAATTCCGTCTACACGAAGGTCAAGCTGGGGATGGAAGGACACGCGTCCCCAGCGACTCTATATAAGCGAAGACTAGCGCTACACGTGACCGCCGCGGATCCTCCAAGGCACCATTATGGGTACAAACCATAACACCTAGCAGAGAACTTTTTGAATCATACTTGATTTTCGTACTTATATGTTCGAGTAATATAGATTGTCTTTTCTGGTGCAGACCCATTCTGAGCTGTTGCCGCTTCAAGACAGTTCTGGACGTAGTGATGGTTGTGGTCATGATTAAGTCCTTGCAGCATGGGTGGCTTGCAGTGCGTGTGCCGGGTGGCGTCTGAGCCGAGCGGCCCGGAATCTCACGAATCAGTGCGTCCTGCCACTCGTTCACCGGTGCTGTGCCGCCTACACTCATTGGCCATGGCCCGAATCATGATTCTCAATGCGATCGAGATTCATGAGTCGCTTGCTGTCGGATACACTGGCCATTGCCCACATCGTATGGATCTCTGGCTTTCACGCATCTCCTACTTCCTCTATGCACTTGCAGCCTTCACGCCGCACCCACCCAACCAACAAATTCCAACAACGCAGACTTATTCCGCTTCCTCAATACCTTGGCCGCTACCATGAACCCAAGGTAAGTCATGCGTCTTTCCGACTTCTGCTACGATCTAGTGCTCAAAGGCCCAAAGGGTACACCGCTGAATGAGTGCGAATGGCCGGGTTTCTGAAGTGGCTTGGTAGTGGGTTTGCCAATGACACCAGGCCGTGGGTTTTGTGGACCTTGACCAGATAAGCTGGCGCTATGTGGCGATAGAATGTAGGCCCAGCCCCAAATAAGGCATGTGTATTCGTCGGCCGAATACTTCCGCGGCTCGGAGGCCAAGATACCCGAGATCCGCGCTAGGCATCCTGCAGGTTAAAGCAATCCAGATGGGGTTTTAGGATTAAGGTTGATCCACAATGCGGAGAGGCTTCAGTAAGCTCGACCTCCCAGCAAAAAGAAACCGGCACCCCGCTCACCTGTTTCCACAGCATCCGTCCGAGCCCTTCTTCCACCATCGATCCAGGAGTCCTCCTCGACATCAACATCCTCGACCATGTCTTCCCCATTCGCAACCCCTCCCCACCCGGTCACCTCCGGCGTGCTCTCCCCCTTCAAAGTCTCCGTCCCCGACTCCGACCTCCAAAAGCTCCAAACCCTCCTCACCCTCCTCCCCATCGCCGCGCCCAACTACCCCAACTCCGCCTCGCACGCCGGCCGCTTCGGCGTGACGCGCGACTGGCTCGCCTCCGCCGTCTCGCACTGGGCCGACCCGACCACCTTCTCCTGGCGCGTGCACGAAGCCTCGATCAACAGCATCCCGCACTTCAAGCTCGACATCACCGACGACCACGACGGCGCCGGCACCGGCAAGCCGTACACCGTCCACTTCGCGGCGCTGTTCTCGCCTCGCCCGGACGCGCTGCCCGTCCTCATGATGCACGGCTGGCCCGGCTCGTTCACCGAGTTCCTGCCGATCCTGCTGAAGGTGCGCGCGCAGTACGAGCGCGACCCCGCCGCGCTGCCGTTCCACCTCGTCGTGCCGAGCCTGAACGGCTTCGGCTTCTCGAGCGCGCCGCCCCCCGACGTCGACTTCGGGCCCGTCGACCAGGCGCGCGTGCTGGCGAAGGCGATGGCGGCGCTGGGGTTCGGGAGGCGGGCCGGTGGGGAGGGCGGGTACGTCGTGCAGGGCGGGGATGTGGGGTCGCTGGTCGGCAGCGCGATGGGCGCGCTGTACGACGACGTCAGGGCCGTGCACGTCAACATGCTGATGATGCAGGAGCCGCCGGCCGGCGTCGATCCGGCGACGGTGACGTACTCGGAGCGCGAGCTGGCGGCCTTGCAGTCGGGGAAGGACTTCTTCGCGACGGGGTCGGACTATGCGAGGCTGCATGGGAACAAGCCGAGTACGGCGGGGCTGGCGATTGGGAGCAGCCCAGTTGCGTTGCTTGCGTGGTAAGGGCAGGCTTGTGGAGCTTGGGGTACGGCGCTGACTGCGTTTCAGGATTGGAGAGAAGATGCTGGCTTGGTCGGATCCGCAGACGGTGCCTTCGTTGGACGAAATCCTGAGGAACATCAGCATCTACTGGTTCACGGGGTGCTATCCGACGAGTATCTGGTTCTATCGGAACGTAAGTGATGTTCCTTCTTGATCTTGTCCGTGGACATCTGCTTACATGAGGCTCTGCAGATGGTAGATCCGAGTAGGACCGTCAAGGCCGCTACATGGCCGGCGATCAAGGGAAAGCCCGTCGGGTTTTCCTCCTTTAAGAGGGAGATCACCTTCCCACCGAAAGCATGGCTGGATGCAACTGGGGTAGTGTCATGGGTCAGGCATCATGACCAGGTAATACGGACCGCTCCCGGATTTACTCAAAGCGCTAACACCTTAGCAGGGAGGCCATTTTGCCGCGCTCGAGCAGCCTGACGCACTGTGGAGTGATGTTGTTGATTTCATCAAGGAATCTAATCTGTAGGGTTGAAGTCAGGCGAGTGGAAACGTGGTAGGAAAGAATGGTACCAGCTCTTTATAGTAATAGCCCCACAATGAAGTATTATGACAGAGTGGATGATGCTGAGTGGCAGCCCGCCTCGTGGTTTCACCTGTCCTTTACCGCAGGCTAGTCCCTCTCCTCCAAGTCAGGGTGGCCAACAAGCAAGTGAAGCCAAGTGCGAGATTGTATACTTGTTTGCTTGCTAAAACTTGCAAGTCAACAAGTTTACTTGCGTACTTGTTTCCCAAATAGGCAATCGTATGATGTCAAGCTTATATACAGCTGGTGCCTTAGCTGCTACCCTCTCCCAGCGCTTGATGCTCGTCATGATGTTGGATTGCGCGTCGGAAGCGTTGCTAGGTTGCTGGCGGTCGTGGAAGGGTTGTTGTGGAAGCCCCGTGGCTGGGTGGGTGGCGGTACAACATCATAGCTACCATAACTAGCTCACGATAGTGGCTCGTGCCGCCACGCCGGCTACGCGCCGGTAGGCCGTTATCTTGTCAAACAAGTACGAAACTGAATCAAGCAAGTACGGAATTTTATACTTGCTTGCTTGCTTCGCCAGAGAGCCCGCACTTGCTTGTTACAAGTAAACGAGCAAGTGTACTTGTTTATACTTGCTTGTTGGCCTTCCTGATCCACGTGGCCGTCCGTGGTGGATGTGTTAATGCATTCACCATAGCCTGCCAGTGGAAGATCACCGTCGGAATCTTTTTCATCCGCCACCGCATAAATGGTCTTGCCTGCGGCCACCACTCCAACACATGCTTCTTGCGCCCTCGGACACCACAACTCTTTGACACTGCGGCTCCTCCTTCTGCAAGAACCCTCTTTTGCGCATCTTACAACGAACATCATGAACATCTCCGAGCCGCCCAACTCTCTTGCGGGGACCCTCACCAGGGTCCTCAATATTGATGGCAGTGACGGGAGAAACTCTAGGAATCGGCGCTCCGTCTTTTACTCAGTCAAGACCCGCCCGATGACTCCCGGCTCTGCGGTCCAGTCTGTTGTCATCACACGCCACAGCCCCGGAATTCTCTTCGGCGACGTTTACGAACAGTTCCGCATCACCTCAGAGATGAAGTTCGACATGGACGGGACTTCCATACTTGTTCGCAATGGCATAAATTGGCTCAGATTCATTGACGGGGTTGACAAGTTTCCGGTTGTAGACGGAGACATCACCGGCGTCGGCTCTCCATATTGGCATCAAGCTTACATGTGGAAGACGAGCGGAAAGTATTTCCCGCTCTTCGACCTCCCTCTCGAGCTCAGAAACGAGATCTACGACGCCTGTGCCACCTTCACCTATCCATACACGTGGCAAAACGGGTGGAACTACGTCCCCGTGAATGATTGCATTTATGCTTGGTCACCACATGAGAGCCTTTGCGCTGACGTTCAGGCTGAACACTTTCGTACCGGCCGTATCATCAACGGGGCAGGCCCTATAATGAGCCTTCTTCTCTCAAACAAGCAGCTGTCGGCAGAGTTCAAAAGCCGCTTGTACAAGAACATGCAATTCCGCCTCGACCCACTTCACGACACATTCATCCGCTTCTGTGGCCATCCGAGAGGAATACAGTGCCCGAGTCTTCCTCCTGGCACTCTTGCAAGAGTATCTATCGGGTTATCAGCGGGATGGTGGCTCACGTTGCTTGGAGCTCCGTATTTCTTCACAATCGGCTATCTCGATTTCGCCGGCCTTCCCTCACGTCTTCAAAGGCTCGCAACATCCTCTCTGACTGTGTACATTTCTCATCAGTACCAGGATTATTGCAAAGATACGGACAGGCTAGAAAAAGCTTGCCATAAAGTCGTCACAGGGATCCTCCTCTTCCGCATCCGCCACCTGTTTGGAGAGATCCCCGAGATCAAGGTCAAAGGCTGCGTATCCAGGGGCATGGTCGCGAAGTTTGAAAAGCTCCTGGACGACGATCACAAGGGAAAAGAGAGCTCGATTTCGCAGTGGGACATTATCGGACCTTCTTACAAGCTCGCCTCCCGCGGCGTCTCATGGCTGAGCATGGAGCGCCAGTGGACACCGTAAGCCTCAGTGTCTGCGACATGACACTTTGCTGACTCTGTGCAGTTCTGATGGCCCGATGTGCCTCTTACTCGACGATGGCGAGTCACACGAGTGCGGGGACCCGGAGAACCACCATAACGAGATGTGCATCTCTCGGACCGGCTTTTGCAAGCCGAAGCAGGATGAAGATAACAGGGGCTGATCTTACCGCCTTTTCTCTCGTAACGCAAACTTTTTCACATTATCGGGCCCGCATGAACCCAACAGGAAGCCAACCCACGTACGTGACGGAGCTTTCCCATTCTGCAATGCTCATCGCCACAACCGCCCACCTCGGCCTCAAGCACCTCCGCCCCGCCAAACCGCCACGACTTCTCCGCCCAGCCGCTCCACCTCCCCGACGGCACCCCCATCGCCGGCAAGCACACCCACCAGCCGGGCCCGCACCCCCGCTAGAGGGGGCCGAGCCCGAATGAGCGCGGGGAGGCGGAGCCGCCGCCGCATGCGGCGGGGCTGGGGCCGGAGGAGGAGGTTTTGATGAGGGGATGAATCATGAGGGCGTGGGGAGGGTTGGGGGTGGTGGTGGCTCTCGGGGGAGTGCGTCGGGTGTCGGACTTGGACGGCGTTTCCGCGGAATGTAGGGCTTAATTGAGCTTGCTTTCGATGGTGTTAGGAGTTGTGATAGAGCCAGTGTTCAGTCCTTCGATAAAGACGTGCGAGGTTGGAGGTTGTGAAGGGAAGGAAGGACGGCAGTCAAGCCGTCGAGATCATAGGCAGGGGTGGCGCTGATCTGGCACGATGCTTATCGCGCGCTCGGCCCGCGATTGGCCAGATGCTCGTGTAGCTTTCCGGATGCGGCTGGCTCGGCTGCAAAGTGGGTTGGTGGGGAGGCTAGAGACTCCGGGCGACTCGCGAAAAGCCCGACGTCTCCCGCCAGGGTGCGTGGCGGCAGCGGTCTCCACCTCCCCTCCGCCTTTGCACCTCTCCGCTCTCGTGTTCCACTCGCTCGATGTCGCTGCCAAGCGGCCATGCGACACACATCGACCGGCATGTGGGCCGCTGCGGCAGTGCTGCTGTCGGCCGCGACGAGCTGGGCCCAGCAGTCAACCACCAACCTCTCGCTCACAGCTGCCGCCCCGCAGACCTCCTCTCCGTCGTGGACTGGCACTGATGGCAGCTATGTCGCCTCGGCCCTGTCCTGCCAATCGCTCAAGGCCGCGTGGACAAGCGCGTCGTTCAGCTGGGGCTCCGCCTCGCATTCGTCCTACTCGTATTCCACCTACACCCTCTACGAGACCCAATGGCTGGGCAACTACTCCGGCCCCATCTCCACGCTCTGCGATGGCGTTCCCCGCGCCACGGGCTCCGCGCCTCTGATCACCACCCCCTCGTCCTCCATCGTGCAAACAAACGCCCCGCCCTTCCCGACCCCCGAACCCAGCTGCACCTACAACTACCGCGGCTGCGAGCTCCTCATCTCCGCCTACCGCTCCGCCTATACCTCCGCCTCCGCCGCCCAGCAGGCCGACACGCTCCAGTCCCTCACCCCGCCCTCCTGCTGGAACGACCCCTCCCAGTGCATCACCCCAGCCGGCGAACACGGCTCCCGCCTCGACGCCGGCGACGTCCAGCTCATCTACTGGGCCACCACCAAGCCGGCCTCCGCCTTCTGCACGCCCACCAACCCCCTCCACCCCACCCCCTCCACCTCCCCCACCCCCACAACCCTCACCTCCGGCGCCCACACCTTCGCCTCCCCCACCGTCTACCTCTCCTTCGCCACCCTCTACGGCCTCCCCTGCTACACCACCTGGCACGCCGCCCTCATCCCCGTCCCGCACTCGACCCTCCTCTCCACCATCGCCTTCGCCGGCCCCACCGCCGCCCCCGCCATCTCCGCCACCCGCCCCCTCCACTGGCCCGACCTCGCCTCCCCCGTCCCCGCCTCCGCCTACGCCGCCCAGATGTCCTGCCACCCCAACTGGGGCGGCCCCCGCCCCGACGCCTGCTCCACCGTCTACGACGACTACCTGCCCTGGCTGGCCCTGCCCACCGACCCCGCGCTGTTCGTCGGCCTGGACCCGCGGTTTCGGAACTGCTCCCGCGTGTTCTGGCGCAAGTACGTGTTCGACCCGCCGCTGGCGCTGACGGGCGCGGCGGGCCTCGTGCCGCAGACGTCGAGGGACGTGTCGGCGGCGCGGGTGGCGTACACGTCTGTCCCGCCGGCGGCGGCGCCCGCGACGTCGGCTGCCCCGACGGCGGTGGCCGCGGTGACGATTGCGCCTGGCTTTGTGGCGTCGGCGGATCCTGAAGATCCGCATCGCGTGCTCGTGGGTACCGAGACCTTGCTGCCCGGCCAGGTGACGGTCGTGGCGGGGGGGCCGGTCGTCGTGGCGACGGGCGCGGTGGTGGTGGGTGGGGAGACGGTGCCGCTGGCGACGGGGAGGGCGGCGCAGACGGGGGTGCGGGGCGCGGGGCGCGGTTGTGACGGTGGGCAGTGGGACGGGCGCGGTGGTGGTGACGGCGAGCGCGAGCGAAGCGGGAGGAGGAGGAGGAAGAGGAGGAGGTGGTGGTGGTGGTGGTGTGATTGTCGTGGCGGGGAAGACGTTGACGGTTGGTGGGAAGGGAGCGGCTGTGGGGGGCGTGAGCGTGAGTGCGGTGGCGACGGGCGTGGTGGTGGGTGGGAGCGAGACGGTTGCGTTTTCGACGGTCACGGTGACGGCGGCTTTGGAAACGAGTGTGCCCGGTGTGGCGTGGGCTTCGACGTCTGCGGGGGTGGCGGGGACGAGTGCAATGGCGACGAAGAGGGGTGGGGCCGGAAGATCGAGGAGTGAATGTGGGATGGGAGAGGTATTGGTATGGGTTTTACTTGCTCTGGGTTTGTGGTGGGCGTGAAGTGACAGCATCGATCTTAGACATTGGAAAAGCTCCCCAGCGTTTTGTGCAGCTTCAAGGAAGTACTGGCATGGAAAATAATGTCAATGTTTAATACGGACGTCTTGCAGCTGCTGGAAGCATGACTGTTATGTTGCATGCATGTATCCTGAGTTGAAAAGCCGGTCATTCGCAGATCCTTGATACACAAATCCAGGTTCTCCATCCGGAGGGTCAGCCATGTCTTCGCTGATTTTTGCTGAGATGTCGTTGGAGATCTTCCCTCTTCCTCTCATGGCGAGCTTTGAGGAGTGTCAATGACTTTAGCGGGAATCCTGGTGGCTTGTTGAGAGACCCTTTTCCCTCGATTTCGCCTCCAGATTTGGCCTTGATCAGGTCATACTGAAAGACTCCGCCTGTTTGTCCGTCAGGTTGGCTGACAATAAAGTCGCCAAGCCGTATGTCCGGCTTGTTCTGCGGTTGCGGGATTCCGGCACCGATGTCGTGCCATAGATCCCAGACGCCAGGAACGCGACGACGATGTTGTGTCCTGCAATATCCCCCAAGATATACACGTTTTTATCCCTTGGTCCCTGACGGAAGTCTTCCGGAGTTTCGTGCTCTTCGTCCAGCATCGCAATCACCGCGGTAAGCTCAAGGATGAGAACCGCGATCCAGCCCACGATGTACAAATCTCGGCTGGTCAAACGCTTTGACGGGTCCATGGTGAATCAGAGAACGAGGATACTAGTAGTAGAGGGGTTTGAAAGTCTGAGGGAACGACCAAAGTAGCTGTAGTGCGGAATCAATGGTGCGCGTGCAACGTTGGGTTTCGAGGCCCACCAGAGGAAACGAAGCGGGGTTTTGCTTCGAGGCGGCGCAGTGCTTACGCAAGGCTGGATCCGGCTCCTTGGCTCTCTCATCAACTTATTGTTATACAAAAGTCACTAGAGACGATGGATTTAGAATTTTCTGGAAAAGGCTGGGGTCCGAGCCACCGATCAGGTGGCCAAAACGCATTGCGGTGGCGTTGACATGAAACGCTTTAGTTATTCCCACGGGAAGAGCGCGACGCTGTTGCTAGGCCTTGAGAGGGATGGGTTCAAAATAATCTATTCAGGGAAGAGCTCTTTAATCTTTTTCCCTGCAAATATGCACATGTTGAAATACTCGAGAGTGGGGTCATTTGGACATGTGTGGGCGTTTCAGCGTGGCGAAGACAGCGGGCGAAGAACGATGCCTATGTTCGTCGATAAAATCCTCACAACACTACCCCTGCGTCAACGTGTCACTACATAAATATCAAAAGATCGGCAGTGCATGAAAACAACTCACGACATCATACTACAACCTTGGTTTTCTGATACTATAAAGTATGCCATATACGGCCCTCGGCGTCCATCCTCACAAATTCCCTTCCCTCACACATCCAACACTTCCTCGATACCTCTGCTGTAGGCGAATACTCTAGCCCACACGAAGCTCGACACGTCAACCACGGCAAACAACCAACCCCACCGCAACCCAACATGGCGGCCGGACCATCATCCACCACCTTCATCCTCCCCACCGCCACCGGCGCTCAGGACCTAGACCGCTGCCCAGCATGCGAGTCCCCCTTCGCCTCCTCCCACTCCACCGCCCACCCCATCCTCCTCCCCAACTGCGGCTGCATCTACCACGCCGGCTGCCTCGTCCGCGTCTTCGCCGCCCAGCTGGCGCTCCCCCCGCACCACTGCCTCTGCCCGACCTGCTCGATCGACGGCATGTTCACGCACGCCTTCATCGACGTCGCGCCCGGCAGCTCGCGCGACCAGATCCGCCTGGAAGCGACGCTGTACGCCGAGCGGGACGTGCTGATCCTGCGCGTCGCCTTCCCGCCCGTCCCGCTGCCCCGCCGGCCGGAGGTGGAGCCGCTCACGCCGCCGGCGGACGCGCCCGAGGAGCAGCAGGTGTCGGAGGTCAGTCAGCTGGTGTTCCGGCCGGCGCCGGGGTCGCAGCAACCGCTGCCTGCGGCGGCGACGACCTTCACTCTGTCGTTCCATCCGGGGAGGCTGGAGGATGCTGAGCCGCGTGGTGGGGAGGAGGGAGCGAGTGGGTAAGGGGTAGAGGATTTTGAGGAAAGCCAAGTGAGTGGTTGCAAGGTTGAGGCAGGTAAGTGGATGGCACTATGGACTGACATGTGCTCCTTTCTCTTTGGTTTTGCCTTTTCACATCCGATTTGATTGAGTTTTCCGCGTGCGTAGAGAGTTCTTAGTGAAGCTTAGAGGAGTTCAGGTAAGTCATTCTGCTTAAATTGAATAAAGTCTCCTAGTAGAAGATCTGTTTTATTTACCACGAAATGTAGGCTTTCGTACTTGTGAGGCGTGTAGACGAAATGAGGGGAATCTGGTAAAGTCACACTTGTAGACTTATAACTTAGCCAGCTCCGCAGCACTGAGTTGCCTGCGCTTGGAACCTCCCCTGCTTCCGTCCCCAGCAAACTGACCGTCCGATTCCGGCCTAAATGCCCACTTCTCCCTTAATTCTCGACTGGCCACTCCCTCGAAGCAATCGGAAACGTATTTCCCTAGAATTGGCAGGAATTTGAACGCGCTTACCCATCATTAGCCGACTGCCCCCCGCGTAGCTGGATGTAAAGAAAAGCCCCTCTGATAGTGGAAGATAGCAAAGAAGAAAGAGCACTTACTGTCCACTCCCAGCCGATGCCATAAACACACCCTTCATATCCGGATGCCAGTCCACAATAAAATCCCCCGTCGACGTATCCGAATACCAGCAGAGCCGCGTGGCCTGCCACTCCCTCTCCGCAAACCGTGGCCACATCTTCCGCAACCCCGCCCTAAGGTCCCTCTCCGCATCCCGCGGCAGCCACGCCGTCGCCTTCCCCCTCACAGCCACATCCGGCGACGACACCTCGCGCCTCCGCGTCTCCCCTCGCGCGCCCTCGTACCGCACCTCGACGCGGCGCTCGTATCCCCAGCCGTGCCGCGCGACCTTGAGCCGGCGCGTCCCCGGCGTCGGCGGGAAGCTGAAGAACCCGGTGTCGAAGTCGAACAGCACGGGCGCGTCCGCCAGCTCGCGCGCCTCCGCGGCGGACAGCTGGACGAAGCCGACGGGCTGGGCGGTCGACGTGGTCGCCGTGCGCAGGTCGAGCAGCTGGTTCGTCCACGCGCCCGCCGCCACGATGACCGCGTCGGCCGGGACGGTGGCGCCGCTGGCGGTGCGCACGCCCCGGACCGCCGCGCCGCGCTCCGCGGTGCGGGCCGGTCGCGAAGGACACGCCGGCGGCGCTGCATCGCTTGGCTAGGGCGTCGATGGCGCCGCCTGCGTCGGCCCAGCCGCCGAGGGGGTTCAGGTAGCCGGCTGAGGCGGGCGCGCTGCCCTGGAAGGCGGGGAAGATGTGGCGGAGCTCGTCGACGTTGTTGAACTGCTCGTGTGGCAAGCCTGCGGCGGCGATGTTCTCGCGGGAGCCGGCGAGGTACTTGTTGTTGGTGGTGGAAGTCAAGACCATGCCGCAGCGGTGGTAGAAGGGCTTGTAGGAGGATTCCCAGAGAGGGAGGGCCTCGCTGGCAAGCTTGGCGTACAGCGGGTCGGCATAGTCGTTGCGAATGATGCGTGAGACGTCGACACTGGACCCGTCTAAGGCGGGCGGTAGGTAGCGGTCTAAGACGGTAATGTTCTTATAGCCGCGCACCGAGAGCTCGAGGGCGGTGGGAAGGCCGAAGACGCCAGCTCCAATGATGACGATGCGTCCGGTGGCTTTGTTGAGTGAGAGCGGTTGATGAGACATGACTGTAGGGGAGAAGACGGTCAATTGGTTTTTGGGAAAAGGGAGGGAATGTCAGGCCCCTCAAGCGCTACCACCCCAGAGGCCCCAGCTGTATCAAGGATGACTCGGTCAGGCACTAGGGCACGGGCCCAGCGCTAAGCGACTGGGTATATTTACCCTTCGCCCTCTCTTTCCAGACTCTCTTTCCTTTTCTCCTTGTACATAGATTTTCAGTTGAAAGCAATACCATCATTTCGGCTTTGCTGCCTCACATGAACTAAGTGGATCACCGGCATATTATATGGTAATCGCTGCACGAGTTAATACCAAGAACTTACCTGCATTAGGGTCGCAGGTTATTACCCATAATGGTACGTGCAGGATAGATGCCGCTGCAGCATCTGAGTCAGCGAAGGCGTCGAAGTGCGTGCGGGGATCTCTAAACTTCTACCCCTCACACCGAGACGAACGGTGTCTATTGGATTACTGAAACCATCCCAACAAGAGAGAAAAGATAAAGACATCTTGTACCAAACTTTCTGGTGAAATAAACTTCACTTTCTCATACTTCCTCTATTCTTTCACAAGATGGCAGGCAAGCCCGTCCCAAGCCAAGCCGGTCCTGAGCCAATGATCCTCTCCATCGACGACGTGAAGCAAGCAGCAGACAAGAACCCCTCCAAAACCGCTCGCGGTAGCCCGCCACCCCCAACCCCCCTTCTCTCCACCCCCCGCTAACCCACCCCCAGACTTCTACAACGCCGGCGCCACGACCCAAACCACCGTCCAAGACAACACCGCCGCGTTCGCCAAATACCGCCTCCTCCCCCGCGTCCTCGTCGACGTCTCGCGCGCCGACCCATCCGCCACCGTCCTCGGCAGCCGCGTCGCCTTCCCGTGCTGCATCGCGCCCGCCGGCCTGCAAGCCATGGCGCACCCGTCCGGCGAGCTCGCCGCCAGCCGCGCCGCCGCCCGGCGCGGCGTCCACATGGGCGTGTCCAGCTACGCGAACCACTCGATCGAGGCGATCCGCGCCGCGGGCACGGATCTGGGCCCGGTCGCGCACGCCATGCAGCTGTACTCGATGCGCGACCGCGCACTACAGGCGCGGATCGTGGCGCGGGCGGAGGCGGCGGGGTGTGCGGCGTTGCTGCTTACGGCGGACAGCCCGGTGCTCGGAGTGCGCTGGTCGCAGACGAGGAATCGGTTTCGCACACCGGCGGAGTTGGGTTTTCCGATGATGGAGGTGGGGGAGGGCCGGGAGAGGGTGACGGAGATCACGCATGAGAGGATGCATGGGTGGCTTTCGGATGCGCATTCGTGGGCGGAGGAGATTCCGTGGTTGAGGGCGAGGACGAAGATGGAGATTTGGGTGAAGGGCGTGTTGGCGCCGGAGGATGTGGTGAGGGCGAGAGAGTGGGGGTGTGATGGTGTGGTGGTGAGCAATCATGGTGGGAGGCAGTTAGATGGCACGCCGGCGAGTATAGATGCGTTGCCAGCGTGTGTGGAAGCAGCTGATGGCAAGATTAAAGTGCATGTAGATGGGGGGATTAGAAGTGGGGCGGATGTGTTCAAGGCGCTGGCGTTGGGCGCGGAATGTTGTTGGATTGGGAGACCGACAGTGTGGGGGTTGGCGGTAAGTTGCTCAGCTGTTGAATCTCGACATTAGTATTACTAGCTAATCTCCAATCACAGTGCAATGGAGAAGCTGGCGTTGATAAGGTGCTGAACATTCTCTATGAAGAGTTCAAGCATTGTATGCAGTTGACCGGGTGTTTGACTGTTGCCGACATCACAAAGGCATCGTTGGCCATTGTAAGGGCAGAAGGACCCTTGGCTCGACTTTGAATGTTACTCCGGTTAGCCCTGTAAACTTGGGAATCCGGATAGATATTCACGACAGAAATTGAATTACCCTGATGAAACAGTTGTTTTAGGAAATGTAGAAACAAAACGGTATTGAAAGCCAAGACTGCTACGAAAGTGAACACAACTATGATAGCTCATGTCAAACTACCATGTAGAACGCCGGTGTTGTCTTTGCCTTCTTTATCTTCGTTCTCTTCACCTTCATCACCCCCGAAGATGAATTTCAGAACCTTGGGGTTTCGAGCCTCGAGGACAGTTGCAATGAGGATAGTTGACAACAGAAAAACGTACGAAAGACACAAAGCCAGTAAATGCTCCGATTCACCAGGGATAACAGACATGCTAAATATGCCCTACGGCAGTTGTTAGTAGAAAACAATGCCCATCACCAGGATTACTCACAGTTGCAAGTGAAATAGGGAGATAAAGCTAACGCTACGTTAGATGTCCAACGTCAAGTTGATTCTCGCGAGGACAAGATTACATACTACTGTCATCTTTGTGAGTATACCGATGTTACGTCCTTGCCTAGTTGTTGTTGCACTCTCTCGTAGAGCAGAAGCATTCACGAGCTATTTGGTCAGCAAAGAGCTTGGAAAACACAAGTTATTTCAGTCCACGGATCTAGTGAGATTGGAAAGGATGGACAAGTAGGTCAAGAGAAAGCTCACTCACCCCGTCAAGCTTTGTCTGAAACAGGTCGAGCTTTTGCGAAAGTAGCTTCCGAAAGAACCTCAGTTGAGACACATTCTTGCGCACTTCTGCAAGGTAATCCTCCCATCTTCTGCAAAAGGCTTCGCTGCCAGTCGTTTCAAGTTGTCGGATTTCACCGCCCTCAAAATCTTCCCAAGCAGCAATTGTGCTTTCGAGGGAATCACGAAAACGTCTTATAGTTGAGACGGTCATCGTCAACTTTTCCGTATGTGGAAAGTTGGGTTCGTCGTGGAAGGAACGTCCGGATTCTCGATCTTCTTGCTTCGCAATATCAGTATACAGTTTCTCCAGAAATGACAATTGAGTATTTACATATATGACCATGCGTTCTTCGAAAGTGTTGATGAGGAAAGTCCATTCGCGTGTCGCTTGGGTCATGCGGCGGGCTAGAACAGCCAGGAAGAATTCGCGGGGATTCCACATGGGGTATTTCAGCCAGCTGGATCCTCCTGTTGCCGGTTCCTTCCCATGAGGGTCACCCTGGGTTACCTCGTAGTAGCTTCTGCAGTTCTCTTCTCGACCGAAATAAGTGTCAACGAAACAGTAGCTGTTCCAAACCCATTCGTCGACGCCAGTGATCAAGAAAGAAAGCTGACATTCATGATAGAAGTCTTCTGCTTCACCTGGAAGAAGTGGTAGTGGAAGCTTTCGAGAAGCCCGGAATTTTCTGCCTTGGATTGATCGAGGATCTTTGTTCGATCTTCCCCGGCGCAAAGCAAAAAGAGGGATATGAAACTCGAGATTGAAAAGTATTTCTCCTTAAAGGCGGAATCAGCAGTCGTGACAAAAGTACCGATGGGGATCAAACCTGAGTGAGATAAACGCTGAAACCCGGTCTGAATGAAATATGTTGACTGATAAAATTCCGAACTATTTGAAGAGACCGCTCGGTAACCGTTTCAGCAAGAGCCACGACGCATTCCGAAGTAATATTGGCAATGTATCTGGGCGCGATTAATCCAGCGATGATCGCTGTCGTCCGTTGAGAAACTCACATCGTTCTCCGCTCGGCACAAACCACCAGCCTCTAGATGGAATCAGCCTTTTTCCAATGATGTACAAGCTTTGTGGATCCGAGGATAAGCTTACATCTTGGGCCAGCCTTGTCTTGAGTTCGTCTGGCGACAATATTTTTTTAAAGATGGAACTCCCTATTGGTGGATAGTTCATGTAGCCAACACCGTTGCCATCAGAGTCCCAGACCCGACTAGCAGTGGAAAGATCTGATACTACAGGACCTATAGATTCATCGCAGCGGTCATCAAGTAGCACAACCCCCGTTATTTCAGAATTGGCCGTTACGCAATTGAGGAACCGCCTTAGCGGAGAGTAAAGAGATTGCCCAGGAGGATCCAATCCTCGTGTACGGTGTGAAAGAAACCTGGTGATGATATCATCTCGAGGTAACGAGCCTGTGGAGTTGCTGAAGGGCTTTCGGCTCTCTGCCCTGTATAGCAACGGACGGCGCTTGGCGAAGGCACCGTTCCAGGCGTCGGCTGGTTGGACCATCAAAAAAAGGTATAGGGACGAGATGAGAGTCTTCAGGGATAGGAGTCTGCATAAGATATGCTTGTTTAGTTTATGAAACTGTCCACTGGAAGTTAATGAGGACGTATTGCGTTTGGAGCTGTTGACAATTGGTGCGGTGCAGAATGTAGTACGATTCTTGGCATGAGTTGGTGAGGGGGTTAGGAGAGGTGCCCACCTTATACTCAAGCTCTAGGCTATACCTAATCTAGTAACGAATGTACACGTGATTTCCAACAGCAGCCTTGCGATCGTCGGGCTTTCCACGAGGTTACACGGGCTGACATAGCCTCAAATGTTTACCGGGGGTGCTGCCAATGAAATCTCCTCGCTCGTGTGTCAGCAGGGCTATTCTTACCAGAGGGTCTTGGCACCAGACGACCCCGCACCGATAGCTGAACATCTTGTAGACGAGGCTGAGCTTTTGAACGTTCTCTTTAGATCTTGAACAGCATCCGAGAACTGTCCTCCCTGGAGTAGGAGTACTCGCTACATGATAGAAGTGGGGTAAGAGCCTCCTAGGATCGAATAAGAATGCACGCCAGAGAGGAAGCCTCTTCTCGACCATCAGTTGAACCTGATCGAAAGCCGTCGTCGCTGTTGCACCCAAGTCTGGACCCCAGCCCTCTCCCAAGCCCATCCCTGAACCAATCGACATGGACTTGCGTAAGTGAATATTCCAGAATGATGATGATTATTCGTGTGACGGTTTAGACCGTAAGGTGCCTTTGGATAATCCTGCGGCGAAGCGCATGCGAGAAGCAAGCGAAGCGGTTGCTCCTCGCAACTGTTGGTCCATGCGTAGCGACGAGTGTTTATTAGCGACCTTTCGCTCGTTTTGACTGTTCTCTCTTTTCTCCTTAGCTTAGTCTTCTTGTAGAAAGCAATGCCACTGCATTTCCGCGAGCGCACCGGATGCAAGCCCTCACAATTCGCTAATCCGGACTTGTTTCTTCATAGTGCAAGCCAGCCTGTAAACGGGAAAATACTTCATCAGCCGACAATGCTACTTGTGCAGCTTGCGGGCACCCCAGGTGCCAGCAATGCGTTTACGACTACGAAGTTCAACTCGGCAAATTATATTTCAATAGCACCGCGGGAGTTCCAGATATTTTGGTTTGTAATGACATTTGGACATGTGTGAGTGTCTCTTGGAGGTCCCCTTTAGCCCCATGGCTGATTGATAGTACTAGTGTCAGTGTTCATCAGCCAATTTGGACGCCACTTCTGGGGGTTATTGCCCCGTTTGCGGGCATTGTAGATGCGGTTATTGTTCAGTGTCTTATGGCTACCAAATCCTCCGTTCGATGTGCTGACGAAGTTAGCATTTGCGAGGATGGATACAGTGACGAGAATCAAGCAATCATATGTCAAGATGGCATTGCTGATTCAAGTATTTGACAGCGCGGGAGGACAGTCGACCGCAAAAGAAAGGAGGCTATGAAGATTGCTTGACCCAGCTGGCCTTGTGGACTAAAGTTACGTTGTAGGAAGAATCCATCCGGACGGCTCTGGTCTGCGTGTTGATGTGCCCCTATGTCTTAATGAATGTCTCCACTCTCCAACACTAAGCGTGGTTTTTGGTTTGAGGTCTGTTCGAGAGCTTGCATTCTTCGCGTTAGCAGTTCATGCTGTAGCAGCCCCTGCTCCAAGCAACCCGGCAGTTGTGCTGAGCGTTACTCCCACTGGGCCGGTCCCAATGGGCTATCGATTTCTCGCAGCGTGAATCCTTTCGTGCGATTGACCATGGGAAATGAAGAAAGCCAACGGGATCTCGTCGTCTCTCACCACGCCCCTGGGTCCGGGGATTTTTCCTCCCGTCGTCTGGAACGCCAAGACAGGCTGGGCCATTCAAGGGAATTGAGCAGCAGTTCAGAGCTGGCCGGCGGCGGCAATGAGGAGGCGGAGATGAGGCTTGGGGCTATGCGGCTGCCCTGTGCGTTTGGTCCTTACCCGGCGGGACGGCGGCGGCGGCGGCGGCGGCGGCGGGACGGTGGTCAGCTCGAGGATTCGAGCGAGGGCACCTTTCGGTTAGGAAAACTTGACACCTGCTGTTGGTAGTAGGTTAGTGTCTGAAGTGTGTTGCAATCGATTCCTACGGTTGAATTAACGTTGGTGGTGCGGCTCTGCCCGCTAGCGAGCGCTCGGACCACCCCACCATGAGCGAAATCTTCAAAGAATTTGCGGCTAGGGGAGGTGGTGGAGGAGAGGGAAAGGCGGTAAAGGAGAGGCGTAAGCTGCCAGCAAGGCAAGGGAGTAAAAGAGCAAGGACAGAGGATACCATCGAGGTAGCAATTGGAGCGCCTACGGCCTTTTCAAGCAAGACAGGCGCCAACAAAGAAGACACGCAAATTTTACGCCAGAAGGCAGAGCAGCTCCAGCGCCTAGTTGAGAGCCAGCTAGAAATACTTCAGAGACAAGAGGACATGATCAGCGCTCAGGGTGAGCAGATCAAGGACCAACAGAAGGCTATGGCAACTCTCACAGCTGCAGTCAAGGAGCTATCCCAGGAGATAAAAGCAACGAAAAATGAACAAGCCCGCTTCTCTCGCGAAGCCGGGGAAATCAAGGCAAGGCTGGCTAAGCCTCCCAGCCAGATAAAGCCAACATATAGCGCGGTCCTCGGAGCAGCACCAGTAGCAGCAAGCCCTAAGCTGCCACTCCAGGGAGCAGCAAAAGCAAAAGCGAATGAGGAACCCAGAACGGTGACAGTGGACATTACAAGAGCCAGAGGCGAGAGAAGCGACCTAAATAAGGTTAAAGCAGCTCTGGACAAGGGCCTGGATAGCTACGAGGTTACCAAGGAGGTTTCTATTGAATTCATCCGGCCTCATGGAGAGGGCGCCATTGACCTGGTCTTTGGCTCTGAGGCCGAGGCCCAGAAGGCGCGCCAACACCCCCGCTGGCTGCAGAGTACATTGCCAGGAGCCAGGGCGAGAGGAGAGACCTGGTACCCAATCAAGTGTGATGGAGTGTCCAAACACATGGTTCTAAACTGGACCACCACTAGGGATAGATCCATCAAAGAGGAGGTTCTTAGCAACTTCCAAAAGGAGAATGGGGATGGCAAGGTTAACTGCGTAGCAAGGAAAGCTGCGTGGCTCAGCAAAACTGAGGTGGGAAAGGCAACTGGATCGCTGGTTATCTGGCTAGCAAAGAAGGAGGCGGCGCAGTACCTCCTCACCCAAGGCTCAGTACGGTTTGGGGCCTCTGCAGCCTACTGCACCATGTTTAAGGAGAGAGAGGACCAAAGGCCATGCTTCAGATGCAATAAATACGGCCACAAGCAAAGCAGATGCACTGGGAGCATCCGGTGTGGAATCTGTTCTAGTGGACACGACACACGCAACTGCAACAAAAGGGACAGTCCAAGGTGTCCAGCCTGCGGCGACGCACACACTATCTTTGATAGAGGGTGCCCACTTCACCTAAGGCACGCAAGACCAGGCGTTAGAACAGCTGTAAGGCCAACAGGAAAGTCGGCAAACACGCCAGCGGAGAAGCCGGTATCCGAGAAGCCGGCATCCAAGCCTGCAGAGAAGCCGGCATCCTCCCAGCCAGTAGAGAAGCCGGCAACCTCCCAGCCAGTAGAGACGCTGGCAACGGGTGATGTTGAAATGGGGGAAGCTAGCACCACTACCATATGCTAGAGGGTCTCCGGATCCTCCAGCTAAACGTCGGAAAGAGAATGGAGGTCCAACAGAGCCTCCTTAACAACCTGGAAACGGCCCAGTTCGACGTGTTGGTAGTATCAGAGCCGTACTTGTACAGAGGAGAAGACGACAAACCAAGGGTCAACTTCCACCACCAGTGGGAGGCCGTGACCCCAACAGTACACAGAGAAGGACACACACGGCACAGATTCCGAGCAATGATCTGGGTAAATAACCGGTGTTACGGCACAGCCCCTACGGGGTCGAGGAAGGACAGGATAAGGAAGAAAGTGGGGTGCACCCGCAAGACGGGAAATGACCCACGTAGCTCATGTGATGCCAAGAGGTGCTCTGCCTGCTCCCCCGCCAAGAACACGGAGCACCGAGAGTAGGTTATAATGCTCTGTCCGCTCTGTGCATAGAACCGCAGAGCATAGCGGAGCAGTATACTAGATTGTTAACTCTCCTACGTGTATATAAACCACACTCCTTAGTATAGTCTTGACCTTCGTGGTCAACTTCAATAATCAATCCGCACCATTGATTAGTAACACGGCCTTCGCACGTAGTGTTCTGTCACGTGTGCTCGTCACTTCGTTCTCTCACACCCTCCCTTGTACCCACTCAAGGTAAACCCCCACACGGCTTACCACCCTCTTTGGTGTTTGATCCTTAGAGGTAGAGGCCCGCCGTTACAACCGGATCAAAGCTCAGGTGGTACCAGTGGAATCGCCAGATGTTGCAGCAGTCCTGTTACAGGCAGGAGGAAAGCCAATACTATTATTCTCAGTATATATACCCAGGGAAGGTAGAACGGTCTATAATGATGCCAGTACTCTTGCAGAGAGAGTTAGACTCATTGACCAAGCCATACAAGAAACGGAACAGCAGGAAGGAAAAGAGCTAGAAACTATCATTGCAGGAGACCTAAACCGACATGACCAGCTCTGGGGAGGAGATGCGGTTGCCCATGAGGCACGCCAGGGAGAAGCAAGTGAGGTGATTAGGCTCATACAGAAGCAAGGGCTGCAGTCCTTGCTCCGGCCAGGCACAATCACCTGGGAGCATCAAAATGGAAGAGTAAGGTCCACCATCGACCTTATACTTGCATCCGAGTTCCTAGCAGAAAGGCAAGAGTTCTGCAGGATACACCAAACCGACCATGGCTCCGACCACCGCGCAATTGAGACCTGCTTTGACCTATCAGTCACACGGGCGGAAGAGAAGAAGGGACGGCTACTTTTTCGGAAAACCAACTGGGATCTGGTAAACAGAGACCTCCGCTCTACCCTTCTTCCACCAGTAAGGATTAAAGACAAGGAGACCCTGGAGAAAGAAGCAGACCAACTTGTTCGGATAGTACAGGAGGTAGTAGAGGCAAGAACACCCCGGGCTAAACCATCACCATACGCAAAGCGTTGGTGGACCGATAAGCTTACAACGCTTCGCCAAAGCGTGTCTACGCTTCGAAACCACTACACAGCACTAAGAAGGCAAGGAAATGAACAAGAAGTAGATCTCCGCCTAGTAGCAGGGAAGCTGGCGACCGCTAGGGCCCTCTACCTACAGGAAATCAAAGCCCAGAAGCGAGCGCACTGGAGGGAGTTCCTCGATGATCCTACCAACGTGTGGAAGGCTAACAGCTTTACACGGGTGGAGTCCTCCACTGGAAAGATACCCACGTTGGTAAAGGATGATAGAACTGCAACAATAGAGGAGGAAAAGGCAAGCCTATTACTAGACACCTTCTTTCCTAAGCAGCCAGAGCCGGAAGAACAAACGGATCCACAACGCCAGAAGCAGCTAAAAGTCCCGCCAATTGAGAAGCCTGAGGTGGAGAGGGCAATCATGCTGGCAAACCCGGACAAAGCACCAGGCACAGACGAGCTCCCAGCCCGGGTATGGAAAGAAATCTGGCAGGTGGCAGGTGACCATATCACCAACCTCTACGAGGCATCGCTACGGCTAGGTCATCTGCCAGCCAAGTGGAGAATAGCTAAGATCATCCCACTACGGAAGCCGGGCAGGGACTACACAATGCCTAAAGCGTACAGGCCAATCTCACTGCTAGCAACAATTAGCAAAGGGCTTGAGACAGTTATAGCAAGGCGGGTGTCATACCTAGCAGAGGAGCACCAGCTACTCCCAAAGAATCACTTTGGCGCCCGGCGCAAACGATCCTGTGAGCAAGCACTCAACATCCTTGTGGAAAAGATTTACGAGGCGTGGAGAGGACAACGCGTTCTCTCCCTAGTCACGTTTGATGTTCAAGGCGCCTATAATGGTGTGAGTAAAGAGGTACTGCTGCAGAGACTACGGGAGAGGCGGCTACCTAAAAACATTGTCCGGTGGGTGGACAGCTTCTGTTCAGAGAGAAAAGGATGTGTGATGGTAAATGGGCACTGTTCGCCTCTGCAAGACATCGAACACCCAGGAGTACCCCAAGGCTCACCACTATCACCAATCCTATACATCCTGTACAATGCAGGACTGGTGGAAGGGCCAATCAACAAGGAGCAAGGCACTCTAGGCTTTGTAGATGACTACACAGCCTGGGTAACTGGGCCCTGTGTAAGCACCAACGTCAAGACCCTCCAGGAAAAGTTCATACCAAAGGTAGAGGCCTGGGCACGTAAAAGCGGGGTCACCTTTGAAGCGGAGAAAACCAAGCTGATCCACTTCACGCGGAATCCAATAAAGGATGACGTCCCAACCCAGGCCCTTACCTTTCAAAGCCAGGAAATCCAGCCAAGCGATACTGTCAAGATCCTTGGTGTGCTACTAGATAAGAAGATGCAGATGAAGGACCATGTGGCGAGAGCTACAACAAAGGCAATGAAGCAGTGTCTAGCAATAAAGCGGTTAAAAGGGGTACGGCCAAGGGCAATGAGGCAACTCTTCATTACCACAGTTGTCCCTATAACTGACTACGCTGCTTCATGCTGGTACGGGCCAGGCCGGTTGGGAACAAGCAAACTGCTCGGCATGCTTGAAAGGATCCAGCGACTAGGAGCCCAGGTGATCACCAGAGCGTTTAAAACAGTGGCGCTACCAGTACTGGAAGCGGAAGCTGGTTTGTGCTCGGTGGAATCCAGACTGAAGAGGAAGGTGGGCAAGCACCTCGTTGGACTCCTCAGTCTCCCAGAGGCGAATCCAGCAGCCAGGTGTGTAAAGGCACTCAGGTCACAAGGTGGAAGGTGGCAGAGTCCCTTGCAGCACACATGGAACGAATTTGCAGAACTGGCCAGACCAGAGAAGGCCCCCCAGATGGAGACAATCCTGCCTTGGAGCCGTCCCCCATGGGCAGCGCTGGCTGGAACGCGGATCCAGATTGAAGAGAAGGAACAGGCAAAGAGAAAAGTGCAGCAGCTACCGCAGTCAAGTACAGTCTATGTTGACGGCGCAGTAAGAGAAGGGGTGTGCAGCATTAGGGTGGTCCGTATGGTAAATACACACCAGCCAGTGACAATCCTCCAAGAGACAGTGGCAAGAGCCAAGCCCTTTTCAGTCCTTGCTACCGAGCTTCTTGCAATACTAGCAGGGCTGGAAAACCTGGTCACAGAGAGAAAAGGGAGAAGAAACGTTTTTCTGGTCACAGACAGCCAGAAGGCACTGAAGGCAATCCAGACTGACACTCAAACAGAGGGGCAGTACATCTTACAAGACATCTAAAAGGTGATGGATAAGATTATAGCCCGAGGTGTTACCCCCTGGCTTATCTGGGTGCCAGCCCACTCAGGGGTGAAGGGGAATGAGGCAGCAGACAGAGCAGCAAAGAGGGCAGTCAAACCAGGCCAGAGACCGGAGCGAGACTCCCAGGACCGCCGGAGGCTGGTCAAAACGGTCACGCAGGCGGTGCTGGTAAAGGTACAAGAGGAAGAGAAGGAAAAGACAAAGCAGAGAAAGAGGTACGGAAGATACACGTGGGAGCTGGATGGTGCTGCTCCAGGTAAACACACTATCAACCTCTATAACAGACTGGACTCGGAGCAGGCAGCAGTCCTGATTCAGTGCCGCTCAAACCACTGCCGACTCAAGCCTTACCTCTACAGAATAGGGCGAGAGGAGTCAGATAAGTGCCAGTGTGGCATGAGCCAGGAGACAATCAAACATGTACTACTAGAGTGCCCGCAGTGGCGTAACCTTAGACGAGAACTCGTGGTCGCAGCAGGGAAGAGATGGGGGGATGTTTCCTTTTTATTAGGTGGATGGAGCGGATGGGAGGACCGGCACACTGGGAAACCAGTAGATGGTCTAAAGGAGAAGTGGAAGCCTAATTATGCAGTAGTCAAGGCAGCCATTCAGTTCCTACAAAGAACCGGGCGGTTCCAAGATGAACATAGGGAGGCTTACACATCGAACCCACCACAAGAGATGTGAGGGTAGTAAAGGGAGTAAACAGATTGGACTAAGAAGTGAGAAGAGGCTAAAGAACAGGACAATGTAAGGCTAAAGAGAGGGACGGCTCTTATACTACCTAGTGTAACGGCGGGCCTCTGCCTCTAAGGATCCAAACACCAAAGAGGGCGGTAAGCCGTGTAGGGTTTACCTTGAGTGGGTACAAGATAGGGGTTGAGAACAAGTATAGACGAATACACGTGACTGAGCACTGCGTGCGAAGGCCGTGTTACTAATCAATGGTGTAGATTGATTATCGAAGTTGACCACGAAGGGTCAAGTATCTAGCTAAGTGAGTGTGCTTATATACTGTGGGAAAGCTATGATAATCTATGGTTCATAGGTTCATTTCGCCAAGTAGTTGAACGTCTGAACTTCGTCAGTTCAAGAGTTCACAGTGCCAAGGCTTTGAACAGTTGAACCGGGGGTCACGTGACTCCCTGCCGGTGGATTTTCTTCGCGGGCGCGTAGGCGCCCCGCTTGTCCTTCTTATCCTCCTTACCCAGGTTCTGTGTAGGCTGCGCCGTAACACCTAGAATGTATCGTAGCCTGACAGAATCAATCAATCAATCAATCAATCGATTCGAGCGAGACAGCGAAAGTGAGGTCGCCAGCCAGAGTACTACCGACTGTTGGGTCTCTCTCGGAGCATGCGCAACCAGAGTTGAGCGTGTCCAGGAGCGTGTGAGCTCAGGGGGTTATGCGCTGGTCGAGTGGACGGCCAAGGGCTAAGGCGCCTTGGGGCCAGATCGCCCGGCAAGGATCTTCGGGAGGCATCCGATCAGCCGCCAGCCCGCGCTCCCCCCAGCTGTCCCGCGTCCTCCTCTCGCGCCTCTGCCTCTCTCCCGCTCGACTGCGCCGGCACCTGCTCCGCCGCGGCTCACGAACGCGTCAACTCCCGGCTTGCCGACCCGCGACAGGCCTCTTCCCCGTCCCGTGAGATGAGATGCCACCGCGCCGACGGCCGCCGCAGGGATGCGCTCGATCGCTGCCTCTCGATCCGTCGCGGCGATCTGGGATTCCACGTCTGGCCTGTTCTGGAAGCCCCGTGCCTTGGATGAGGCGTGCGGCGGAGGATCCCACACGGGATTGCGCACGCCTCCGTCCGCTGCACGCAAAATTTGCTTGGAGGCTCCTTCCCGCGACACGCCAGCACTGACGTTCAGCCAGCAGCCGGTTGGTGTGTGCGCGCCGCCCTCAGCTGTAATGCTACTCTACATGCTGCTGACCCAGCGCCGGCGGCGGCTTCTCCACACCCAGACCAGCGTCGCTTGCGCCCTGGCTTGCGGCACAAAACACACGGCACAAGTGCCGCGTCCACGGCGCTGCTTGACTCGACTCTGGTTCGCCTGCCCGCAGGACTCGCGCTCCGTGCCGATCGAGAGCCTTTGCTGGATAGAGATCGTCCGCCGCGGCCGAGAGGGCAGCTGAGTTCTGGCGGTTTCGTGTCGTGACCGCCGGAAACGCGTTGATGTCAGTGTGTCCAAGCGCCGCGCCGTCACTCCGACACGACGGCGCTGACAGCTAACGTCTGTTTCCCCGTGAGCGCTCCTGGCCACACCGCACTCTCCGTTTCGCCCTCCCGTGACCTGTTTAGCCGTCCTGAGTCGCTTGCGAAGCGATGTTTCCGCGCTATTCCCCACGCCCGGTGTGATTCCAAGCATCAGCTCTCCACAATCCTCTGGTCCCCAGGTTTGCAACCGGCACCGGTCTTCACGACGACTTCAGCATTGCGGTTGCTCACTGGTGCAGAATACAGACCGGCGTTGCCTGTCACGGGAATCCGCTGGCGGGAATGACACGGCCACAGGCCACTGAGATAACGATCGGCAGCAATACCTAACAGTCGCCATGACGCTTCCACGGCCCACGGCTCCACTTGCGTCCCCGACACGGCAAAGGTTCCTACCGTACAACTCATGCAGAGTGTGCCGGAAAGTCGGTGCCTGCGGATGGTCATGTTCCAGTATGGCTGTGCACTCTTCATACAGGGATGCTACAGGCACATTGCTTGCGGTGATCTCGCGTCATTGGCCTCAGCAATCTCGCACTCCGGCGACCATCATTTCAGATTTCAAGCTTCAGCTGAATCACTTCCCGTCTCGGCGCCCTCGACATTCAGCGAAGAAAAGACAGCCATGCAAAGTATCTGCGGTAATGCGCCCTGCGGGCTGCGGGGCGTGCATCTGGGCCCGCATCCACGTGTGGGCTGCAGAGAGAGCGTTGCGCATAACATCTGGGACGCGGGCAAGCTTCAGGAAAACCTTGTGCTGCAGAACCCGCGGACCGCCCGAGAACTTGCCTCGATCTGGTGCAGTGCCCTGCGCCAATCTGCGCCGGCCGCGAGCCGGATCGCTAGATCTCGGCACCGTGCGCCTCGCCCAGCATGTCTGCACACAGCCCTAGGACAGGAGAAGGATGGTTAACCTCGGAAACTGGTCCTGCACGTTTAATATTGACACTCATTGGGGAAAGTGGTTCCTTGGGCTAACGGGGCGCCACACTCTACCTGTGCTAGCTGGGCGACGGACCGGGGCCCTTTGCGCGTCAATAACCCATCAATGTTCTGCGTCGATAGACTGGGGACCGACTACGAGCCTAGGAGTAGGCCGCCGCGCCAAGTCGACTCTCTCGGTAAGCCTCCTCATTGGCGCGCGCGGCTGTGTCCCTGCTCTAGGGGAAATGGACAGTAGGGCTCACGCATTTCAAGCTGAACGAGCGCCCGGTTGCTTCAACCCTGGGCGGGCTCCTCTCTGCTGCCATTGGCCAAGCGAACAAGCTCGCTAGCTCTCCAGCCAAGACGCACCGGGCATAACTAGTCAGGGCTGTTCGGTCAACCTTCTTTGCCGCCATCCTCCTCTACACATTCCTTTAGTCCTTCGAAGTATATCAGTAGCCCTGAACCGTTACTTTGGTCTCCGTGCTCAACCGCTTCCACTGTGGCCGGACGCCGTTAGCTTTCCTAGCTCTCCTGTCAACTACATTAGTCTGGCCCTCTTCCCTCATTTCTGGGTCCGCACAGTGACAAATTCCTCCATCACTTCATCATGTCTATCCTTTTCTACCGTCGTCCCGACTACGTCTCCAAGTCCCACGGCCCTCTGAATCAGAGGGAATGCCAGAGGTACGTCGAGAGGACTGCCAACGGCAAGAGGGGCATTCCCGACGAGCTTTCATTTGAAAATGTCATCACCAACAAGGCCATGCCGGTGCGTCTCCACCTCTCCTGAGATTCGGTCTGATACTGACCGTTCCAGCCATGCCAACTTCGTGACTTCATGGACTACCTCGTCTATGTGACGCACGACGCCGAAAACCTGCAGTTCTACCTTTGGCTGCAGGACTACACCCAGCGATTCGACGCCCTGAAGCCCGAACGGAAGGCGCTTGCCCCGGAATGGAAGGAAACAGAGCAGGCCGCCGAGGAGAAGGCCGCTCAGATTGCCGCAGTGACTCCGAGTGGCATGAAGAGGAAGAAGAAGCCCGCCCCGCTGATGCCCAAGGTCGACTTCGACAAGCCTGCGGATGCTGCCGCCATCGGCCTTACTGAGATTGTCATCTCTCCGAAGGCGGAGGCTTTCTCCTCTCCGACCAGGGCGCTCACCAGGCAAGACACGTTGTCGCCCACGCGGAGCACGTTTGGAGACATGGCCAGCCTCCCCTCCATTTCGACGCATTACCACTCGCAGCCAGTGCTTTCTGAGGAGACCGTTCAGGAGATGAACGACGAGGCCAACGCTCAGGCCGGTCTCAAGTGGCAGGGCTGTAAGTCATCTCACACGCGTGCGGGATACATTCCAGTACTGACCATCACAAACAGTCTCCGTCCAGCCTCTCCGCCAGGAAATCGACCGTGTCATTGCGCACTACCTCGCGCAAGGCGCACCCCGCGAGCTCAACCTCTCAGCACGCGACCGTTCCGCCATCCTGCACGCCCTGCAACACACGACGCACCCGTCCGCCTTCAAGATCGTTGCCGACATGGTCGAAGCCACGCTCCGCGGGCAGGCGCACCCCAACTTCGTGCGCTGGTCCATCTGCAACGGCAACAAGCCGCGCGTCTTCTTCGTGCGCACAATGGGCGTCTCGCACATTGCGGGCGGTCTCCTGATCGGACTGCTTCTGCTCCTCTCCTCCGCGCCGCGCTGGTGGCGCATCCTCATGTTTCCGGTGCTCTTCCTCGGCACGACCACCATGATCGCAGCCTACAAGGGCCTCTGCGTGATCCTGCACCGCGGCCATAAGCGCTGCGTCAAGCCGTGGGAGGACGAGGACAGCATCAACAGCGGCATCACCGGCGCCACTGCCACCACCAACGCCTCCGACTCCAAATCCCTCGCCGTCCCGAACCCGATTAAGACCAAGACTTCGACCTCCACCTTCGACTACGACGAGGAGGCCACGCTCAACGGCGGCAGCAAGGCTCCCAGCCTCAAGCGGCCCTACAGCATGGACTCGTTCGGCAGTAGCAACAGCTTCGCGACCGAGGCGTGGGTCGCCGAGTACCAGCGCAAGCCGCTGGTGCAGAAGATCTGGGATGCTGAGACCTGGGTCCAGGAGGAGAGCGTGCGGGTCACTCAGGACAAGATCGTCAAGGGCGCACAGCTGTGGAGCCTGATCCTGACGACGGCGACGACGGCGATATTCCTGGCGTTGCCGGGCGTGTGCCTCTACTGAGTGTTCCGCCCGTGGTTCGTAGGTGACGGTGTCGATCTGAAATACCCCTTTTCTTCCTTTCTGACGCACGCCTTTTCTCGATTACTACCCCTTGGCTTGATGTGTGCTCAGTGGCGTCTCGTGGTCCGGCTGGGAAGTGTTTCGCGTTTTGCTTGGTTTCTACGATACCTCGCCGGTCAGGCACTTTTGTTCCTTTCCTTTATATCTACTGGGCGGCTTTCTGGTTTGAATTCTGTTATTTTCATGATGAGGATTGATGATGATGGTTCTGGATGGATGGCGGGGTTCCAGAACGACGACATTCGTTTCATGCTTCGATATCCGTGGTTTCGAGTGCAGTTTTGTTGGCACCCACAAAAATTACCTTGTAAATACCCCTTCAACTATTCATCTTCTTCTCTTCAAAGACCACGCTCTCACGCACGCCCACGAAGCGGCGCGTTTTTCTCCCGCTCGGGACTCCTCCCGAGCCCCATCCGCCCCGGGCTTCCCCGCGCACACCTGCGTCCGGACTGGACAAAGCGCACGCACATACTCGCGCCCCGGGGCCGCCACGGCCGCGAGAAGAGCCGCACAAGCGACGGTCGACAGAGCTTCTCTTCCGCACACGCAATCCACCCCCCACGGCGCGAAAACCGCCGCCGGCCTGCGTCGGGCGATGATGGCGCTGGTGCTCCCGCAACGGGCGAGGAGACGCTCTCGTCCGCGATCCGGGTGGCGAGGTTGGAACCGGGTAGTTGGGGGACCTACCTGCACGGTACGAAGATCTCAGCTACGCCGAGCGGACGTGACGTGAGCCTCGTTCGTCCGGGCTGGCTGAAAGTCGTCGTCGGCGGCGGCGGCGCCGCCGTTGGCCCAGAGCTAAAATACGGGACCGGCTAGCGCTCGACGAACGTCGACGCCGGATGGGCTGATCTTTTTCGCTGTCACCACCGCATCCGGGAGCGGAGCGTCCGCCCACTCGTTTCACGCGTCGACCTCGTAAACGCTCCGTTCGAGGGCGGCCGAGAAAGGCACCTTGTTCGTCTTTTTTTACCGTCGTCGCCGCCGCCGCCGCCGCCGCGTGCGTTCCAGATGAAAGTCGGCGCTGGGTACTTACAGAGAAGGTTGCGCGCCGGAATCTGCTGCCAGCAAGCACCACAGGACAGGGTTTTGCCGAGAGGCTTGGCGGGAGAGGTGGAGGAAGGTTTCGTGATGAGGGGACGCCGCGAATGACGCCGGGGAATGGGCTGCTCTTTCTCGCGCGCGACGGCGGTCGCAGGAGACGATAGGCGCGGGCCGGCTCCCGAGGGGTAATAGGCCATGTTTGCATGGCTGGAAGGAAGAATGGCGGTGGGCACGGGCTGCTAACGGTGCTGATGGTGCAAAGGGCCGGTGGAGGGGTCTTTAGGTGGGTTGAGGGTAGGGCGGACCGGTGCATAGATAATGTTGGCTGGATAATGGGGCTTGGGGCGACACCGTGTGTTTTTTATCATGTAGTGAGGCTTTTTGAGGGCGGGTTGGGTGTGGAATAGTCCGGGTGGGGTGGTAGACGAGGCATGGATGGGTGGAGTGGTGAGCGACGGAGCGGCCTGGGTTGATGTGAGAGGTGGTAGCTTGCTGCAATGAATCGATGGATGTGGGATGGGAGAGGGCGAGCGTGAGAAGCTTTGACGAGAAGATCATGGCGGAGACGTGGAGCGATTGGCAGCCACTGGTCGGAGATAAGATATCGGCTATCGGCAATCTCTCGCACATCACGCTCGGGACAGCGCTGCATCATCATCATCGTGCAGCGTGCAGCTTGTACGCCCACCTCGATCTCGACGCGCTGCCTCCCTCCGTACGCCCTCCCTCCCCCTCCAGCCAGCACCATGGACGAGCCCACCCTCGCCTCGCTCTCGCTCACCCACGTCCACTATGTGAGCCTCAATCCACCTCGCTGCCGCCTCGTCCGCCCGCGCTGACCACGCGCCAACCCACAGAACCCGCATGACCGCTTCTCGTACCTGTGTGCCTGGCTGGCCCTCGTGCCCCAAGGCCTCTGCGTCGTCTATGCCACGCTCATCTGGTCCAGCCGCGAGGCCGAGGTCGGTCTGATGTTTGCCGGCCAGATGGCCTGCGAAGCCCTCAACTGGGGCCTGAAGCGCTTGATCAAAGAAGAGCGTCCGCGGCGTACGTTGGCACCCGCATTCCCCGCACACTCCACACGCTGCCCTCGCCGCGACCCCACCCCGTCTCTCCGCGACCAGCGCGACGCAAGCTGACACGGTGCCCCCGCTGCAGAAATGTACGGCAAGGGCTACGGCATGCCGTCCTCGCACGCCCAGTTCGTCTCCTTCTTCTCGCTCTACCTCGCGCTCTTCCTCCTCTTCCGCCACGTCCCGCACCCGACGCAGACCCACACCCCGACCACCTACGCCCAACGCCTCGCGCTGTCGCTGCTCGCCCTCGCTTCCGCCGCCGCCGTCGCCTTCTCCCGCATATACCTCTCGTACCACACCGCCAAGCAGGTGCTGGTCGGCTGCGCCGCCGGCGCCGCCTTCGCCGTCGTCTGGTTCGGCCTGACGAGCTGGGTGAGGAGGAGCGGGTTGCTGGGCTGGGCCCTCGAGACGGGGCTGGCGAGGCTGTTTAGGCTGAGGGATTTGGTGGTCGAGGAGGATTTGGTGGATGCGGGGTGGGCGAGGTGGGAGGCGAGGAGATCGAAGAGGGAGGTTGGCGGGAAGAAGAAGCGGTAGGCGGGAGGTGTGGGGCAGATTTGGGCGGTAGACAGAAAGAGCTGGAACAAGGCCGTGGGATGTCCATGTGCGTGGCTTGTGGCAGCCGCTCCTTGAAATAAAAAAAGGGGTCAGGTGGAGTTGGGCGCATGGGGTAAGCTGAGCTGTTTCTCTCCGGTGGCATTGAGCTGACTGTGTGGAAAGGTCGTTATGCGGCTGTTGTGACGGACAAAAATCAGAGACAGATCTGTAGAAAAACGAAGGGTTCACTCTGATCTCCATTCACGACATTGGGTAGCTGTGAGTTGACTTCTGCATCCACTAATATGGACTTTATGGCCCTTTATCCTGTCTCTTAACCGCACAACCAACCCTTTCTTTTTCAATATTCTTGCTCTTTTTCCTTGTCTTTGTTTTTCTCACGAGAACCAAAAGTTCCAGTTGGCCAGGCTGTAAAGCAAGTGATTTGGAAAATAGCTCTGCTTGACAGCTCTTCAACAAGGAGCTTCAGATCAGACCGACTGATTCATTTGCAAGGTGCCTGAAATTGGTATTCTTCCTGGCCGCCTCGCTGTCCTATTCGCTTTTCCCTGCGGAGCTGTCTCTCCATCAGCCTCATCTTCAGCCATCTACATAGGTAGTTGAAGCATCCATGCGGATAGCTTTGGTAATTGGATCAAAGTACACATCTGCATGCGGATCAATGCTTCAACTACCCATGAGCAACGTCCATTTGAGTTGAAGCAGCCCATTTCTTTGTGGCCCACCGTGGTGTGCTGGTCAAGAGTAACTCGCTACACTCGCAGCCTTTTGCACCCAGAATGCAGCCCTGATAGCTTCATGCTGGCTGCTACCCGAGACATTCTTGCCGCAAAAAGGTAAGTCGTATTTCCAGTATGCGATATCATAGATGTCATTAGTCGTAGCATCTTCAAGCAAAGAATTCACCGCACTTCTTGCCGCAAAACCGGTTGTTCTCGGAGGGTATCACGAGAGAAACACTTGACATTAGCAACATCCCGTCGTTCCGACGGAGACAGATCCGAATAGTCTACGTGTACACCGATTGTTGTCAGCGGTGTGCCCCCAGCGCTGGGAACGACAAAACCGGAAGCTGCACGCATCAACAGGCGTGATCTACTCGTCCGAGGCAAGGCCCGCGCGAGCTGAATTTGCGGGAAACAATTGGAGCACCGACAAGCCTAATGACCTTCCCTATTCTTCTGCAATGCATTGTCTGATCTCCCGCATTGGCAAAGCTTGGCTGTCGCACGAATCACACTGACCTACATATGTGTGGCTGATGCTGCATCTGTCCCTCAATGTGGCAGGCGTAAGGTAGCGGTAATGCGGCGACTTGTTTCGGCGTGCTCAATCAGTTGTTCGACAGGCTGGTGGATAGGCAACCTAAGCATTTCGTCTTGTGAAACATCCGATAAATAAACGACTAACCGCTAAACGAAAAGATCTGTGGAAAAGCTCTCGTATTCAAGAGCTTGACTCCGGAATACATGTACGCGGAAAGCTCGGATTTACGAGCATGACGTGTACCTGGTCCGACTTAAATGTGGCCTTACTGAAATCCGTGCTTTTGTTGTATATAAGATGCTACTGCTTCCTTCTCAAATCTTGCCTAATACAACCCATCACCAAGTTCGTTCAGAGTTCCACTTCCAAAAGACAAGCCTCGTGAGTTCTTTGGCGCAACCAAAGCTCGCAAGCTAATGCAACTAACTTCTCTCACGTAGCCGACCAACAATAAACATGCGTTTCACGGCCACCTTCTTCATTACTCTCTTTGCTAGCCTTGTCGCCAGCGAGACCCTCGATCTCAGCGGCAAATGCGATGGCCACGATGGCGTTTACACGTGGGATTGCAACATCAACCAGGAGGACACCGCTGCGTTGACCTGCAACTCTCGCTTGAGCGGCGGCGGTTCGTACTGCTCTGACTGCGTGAGGCTGGATACTCCCGGCTTTTTCGGGTGCACCTGTACGTATAAATCCCCCCAATTCCCCCTCTCACAATGAGAGAACCATTCATTAACTTTGAATGAATAGGCTCTGGCAATGAATGTCCTTGAAGAATCATATCAGACTAATAGACTATGCGAAACATGATGGTTCATTGGAATGAAGCGTGTTGTAAATAATCATGACAGAAATATATGTATTGAAACCGAGTCTCGGATTACGCTACAGTCTGACAGATCGTCGACGACAGAGCAACAATAGATAGTGGCTATGCAGAATCGTACCTCAAGGCTTACATTCATTTACGTCTTGACGAATGTTTCAACGGCCCATGTGCAAAGACTAGTACTCTTAGAGCACGTTCTTGTTGCCATATTTCACGGACTGACCAAGTAATAAATACAAACTGAAATCCCACTTCATCGTTCCCAACGTTGAAGCCACGAACGGAACAACCCCGTTGGCGCCCCGCAGCAGCTTTGGATTATGTACTTAGCTGTCTCCCAAATCATGTTGACAGCCGCTCTGACCACGTCTCTGCCTCCTTCATCTGGAAGCATGCTATTGAGTATCACATTTGGAAAATTAGCTGCATGCACAGTCCCCAAAAATACCAGTGAGCATGCTACACAATACGCCAAGAAGAGGAGTCCTTTGTGGCGGCCGTCGCTCCCTTCTGGTATCATGGCCATACTGAAGACTCCCTGTGAGAACTATTTAGCAAGCACATTATAGCTCATACATTTCTTTAGGTCATGATACCGTTGCAAAAGAAAGAGGTAGGTATATCTAGCGAACAGTCAGCTCAATTTCACGTACTACATCATTCTGGGGTAGATTTCTTACCACCGTCATCTTTGTAAGAATCCCGATATTCTCCCCTTGAGCTCTTGAAGTAGCGCTTTCTCTCAGCGCGGCAGCATTGACAAACTTTCAACATCAGTCAGCTACTCAAGTTTGGTGCGTTCTTGGGATTTCTTACACCATCCCGCATGCTATTGAAATGTTCAAGCTTGCGTGCAAGAAGGGCTCGTAAGGTCTTCAACTCAGACACATTACCCCGTATGCGTCAGATCAATGTCGTCTCTGAATTCGCGCCTTCTCTTCTCCTATATGGCATTAATTTCAAATTGAAGGTTGCCATAGCTTGGTGAAGAGCCAGACTTACATACTCGATCATGCGCTCTTCAAACTTGTTGACGAGTGTGGTCCATTCGCGCGTTGCCTGCATCATGCGCTGTTCTAATACAACTAGGAAGTAGTTTCGTGGGTTCCACACGGGGAATTCGAGGAGATAAGTCCCTGCGGTTGAAGGATCCTGCTGGTTTTCGACGTACTTTTCCCATCGCTTTTCGTTTCCGAAATACGTATCAACGAAACAGTAGGCTGTCCACAACCACTCATCAACTCCTGTCACTATGAAAGAGACTTGAGCTTCATGATAACAGAACTTGTCTTCCTCATCAGGCTGCCAGAGGGGTAGCTGGCGTGATGCTCTGAATGGCTCGTCCTCAAGAGGTCGAGAATCTGAAATATAACCGTTGCAGGTCGCCTTTCGCAAAGCGTAGAACGGTATGTGGAATTCGAGATTGAATGTTTGTACCTATGTGAAGTAAGCTTCATGGAAATTTCGCGAGGTGATATTGTAGGCCGACTGACAAGCCCAAAGTGTATCGTGAAGGCCGGCCTAAAAAGTACGTAGTTGTGGCAGAAGCTACGAAAGACTGGGATGGTGCTGTGCGCCATAGCCTGTCAGGCCCCTCAAGCGCTACCACCCCAGAGGCCCCAGCTGTATCAAGGATGACTCGGTCAGGCACTAGGGCACGGGCCCAGCGCTAAGCGACTGGGTATATTTACCCTTCGCCCTCTCTTTCCAGACTCTCTTTCCTTTTCTCCTTGTACATAGATTTTCAGTTGAAAGCAATACCATCATTTCGGCTTTGCTGCCTCACAGTGTAAGCTTCCCAACGAAGATGAAGGTGCAAACCTTGTGTATATCACGGACAACCCTGGATAACTGTTGGAATATTGATGAAGGCAGTCAAGTGAGTAGATTCTTGGTGAAGAGGCGAGGGAGGTGGGGAAGACCCCCTTCTTAACCATCCCTTCGTGAATGTTAAATACACGTGATACCAACGTGACCAAAATCCAACAATAACAGATGGTGTGGTTGGCGAAGTTCTCTTTGAAGATTGAAAATCAGTTAGGCTCGCGTCATTTTCCTGCTGGATTTAACATAACGGGCGTGTGTTTCTGGAGAAATGAAAAAAGAGAAAAAAAAGTTTGTATAAGGTTTGCGTCTCAAAGCAACAGCAGGGCGGACATTTAGGGAGCTGAAGTATTTGTCAAAAATGCAGATTGACTTGTCATTTACATCCTCATGCACTTTCGCCTTTTTTCGAAGCACCTTCTGAACTTTGGAGAATAGAACCTTTCAGCAAAATACCACCTCTCCGTTCTCTCGTTCATGCTAGAATCTTGCTCGGCCCGGCTGAATACCTACTCTGCACAATACCAACACGGTGCCTGTCATCCATCATCGCCCAGCACCGGGACAAACCAACTTATCAACGCCCTTTCAAACAAATCCACCCGGGTCACAGCTCCCAGCCGTTTCCCAGCAGCAGCTGCAGCGCCCCTAAATCATGCGCTCCGCGCCAACTGCCGCAGTTCATGCGTTTCAGAGCCCCCTCACCCTTCGCCACCCGCGTGTCCCGCGTTTCGCAGACACTCACGCGTTTCGACGACGACGCGCCCGCCCTCGCGCCCAAGCCGACACGGACCCCGCCGTCCGCCAAAACACCGCGTCCGCGCTGGGAGGGGGCGGTGGTGCGCTCGCTCCGTGACGGACCCCCTACCCGGCGAAACGCTGCGGAAATGCGATTCCACGCACGCGCTGCGTACAACAGCAGGTACCCACGTACGTTCCGCAAGGCACCAAGGCACCCGACCCCGCCTTATACGTGCTAGGAGCCCTGCGCTGCGCCACGCCGGGACCAGGCACCTGCCTACGTCTGTCTCTCCGCGCCGACGCGACAGCTTCAAGGCCGCCACCCCGCCCGCCGCCAGCTGGCAGCGCAACAAGGCCACCTCGATACCGGCGGGTTGGTTCAGGAACGGCCGAGGAAAGGGCGTTTTTTGCGTTTCGCGACCGCGACGGGCATGCGGCAGACGTATCGACGGTCGGGGATCGGGAGAGAAGATGGCTGTGTGATTTGGAATGCAGACTTGCCAGGTTGGGACGGCAGGGTGTGAGAGATGGGCAGTGTTTTGAGGTGAGTGCCGAGAGCCGTGCTGTCAGTCCCGTCGCCGTGGCGGGAGAGCGACGTGCCGGTTCCGGTGTGGGTCAAGCCGTGGACGGATGAAGGTAGGTCTTAATAAGGCGGCCGTTAAGCCCTCCCGAGCTGCAGGCGGCTGGCGTATTCATCCGTCTCGACGAAGGTGTTGCCATGCCGTCTCTGTCGCATCGCCAGCCTTACAGCACACACTGTGCAGCATGAGAGGAACGACACATTCCGGCTGAAAGCAAAACGGGATCGAGCAGCGTCCTCGTGCATCTCACCTCATCAACGCCAAGAATACACAGCTCTCCCATCCATCCCGGTATTTCCTTCCCCCTCCCACCATCTCCACCACCGACCGCCCTTGGCAGCAAGGCACGGCAGCCAGCACTGGCAGCCCCCCCCCCCCAAATCCCGCCCTCCATCCACCCGCCGCACCACCGGTCCGAGCCCCGAACAAACCCCTTCTGCAAAAGTCTTGTCCCGACGTTTTGGCAGCCAGGAGCGGGTCGATGATGAAACAGGAACGGCCGAACAGCCAAAACGCTTGGAAGGGCCTTGGCAGGCCAGTCAGACAGCCCGCAAACCAGCGCCGTTTCAAACGGCTCCGCCCAGACAATTCCGTGATGTCTCATGCGAGGCCGCAGCGGAGTCTCTGCCTCGCGTGATGCACAGCGTCAAGCGGAACCTTCTTCCTGCTTTCGTCGAGAGACTGGCAAAACCGCCTCTCCAATACCGTAGAGCTTGAGTGGCGATATAGTCCGGGCCAGGGCGGCAGAACGCAATGCAACTACCTAGACGCGGACGGTTCCCTCACCCCCCCCCCACCGCAGCGGTGCGCCTGTAAAGCAGGCGTCAGCGGCGCAACGCCCTCCCTCGGCAACGCTGCTGGATCGGCGAGGTCTGGAACCGTCCGCCGTTCTGCATTTTCCATCCGCTGCCTGTCTGCCGTGGCACCTATGGCGTCGTCCGGCTGGCAGATGTTCGATGTTTCGAAGAGCACTCTCGGCGTCATCGATGCCGTTGTCACCATGTCTTGGCTGCGCCTTTGGCGTCCCCGCCGCTGCCAAATGCTTCAACGCAGGGCACGGAGTCAGGGAGCGCGGGAGGGAGGGTTGGTCGGGGTGGGGGAAAGATGAGGGCGGCAGGTGGGCTGGCTGGCTGTTTTGTGCGAGGCCGCCGGCCGGGAAGGCTGTGGTTGGGCCAGGTGCGGGTAGGCGCCAACCTTAACTCAAAACACTCGTCATTGCAACGGCCGGCTGTGCTGTGCTGGTGTTTCTGGTGGGGCCGCAGAGCTGTAGCGGAGCGCTGGTGGTGGGATATCGTGAGGCAGCGGATAGAGACAGGTTGAAACTTGTCATTCGTTCGCCCTGGGAGGTGGAGGGGCTTCTTCGAAGATGAGAACACTGGACGGGCACGATTCACGATGGTGGCAGAGGTGTGGGCGAAGAGTTTTGTAGGCTCTAACAAGCACCGAATCGCATTGCTCAGCAGCGAAAAGTAGGTACAAGAATGGTTGGGAGGAAAAAGGGGGGAGAAGAACACTGCTCGACTTCCCGCAAATCGCTTCCTTCTCAGAAGAATCTCTCTCTCTCTCTCTCAAAACAAACACCACCGCACGTCCCCTAAACACTTCCCTCCTCATCAATACATCCCCTTCTCAAAAGTTAAATGCTATTGACAAAGCTGCTGTTCAAAAGATAGTATGCACAAGAAAGCGCGCGCCTTCGCTTAGAAGAGGCGGAAGTCACGGATGTGGCGGCGGACCTTGGCGGCGGCGGCGGACCAGAGCTCGGGGCCGGGCATGGGGTAGGAGTCGAAGGCGGTGTAGAGATCGAACTTGATGCCGGGGTCGGTGGGGGTGTAGAAGGCGGTGGCCTTCTCGCCGCCGCTGATCTCGGTGCTGCCGGTGCCGGTGACCTTGACGTTGATGCACTGCGGGTAGGCCTGGGCGCCGTTCTCCTGGCCGGCGCTGTGGAGCGCGATGATCTCGTGGCGCAGCACGTAGTTGCCGGGCGCGAGCGAGGCCGGCAGCGTGGTCGTGTGCGTGAAGTTGTTGGAGATCAGGTCGTCCGTGGCCCAGGTGCCGGGCGCGCTGCCCGACACGACGCCCTTGGCCTGGTACTTGACGAACGACAGCGACGTCTTGTCGACGGTCTTGCAGTCGCCGCCGCACGATGCCAGGTAGTCGATGACCGGGCCCTTGTGCGAGTCGGGCCAGGTGCTCCACTGGATCTGGAGCTCGTCGCCGGCGGCCGCCTCGACGTAGGCCTGGCCGGGGGTGGCCTCCTTGTGGCAGATGATGTCGCTAGTGCTGAAGGAGTTGGGCTCGACGAAGCCGTTGTCGAGGTTCTGCGCGGTCCAGCCAGGGACCTCCGGGGCGGGGTCCTGGTAGGCGAAGCTGGGGTCGTAGCCAGTGAAGCTCTTGCCATTGACGACAATGCTGCTGACGTGGCCGTGGGCAGCAACAGAGGCGACCATGGCGCCGGTGGCGAGCAGAGTGGCGGTGGAGTACATTTTTGCTGGTTGGTTGGTGGTTTTTGCTTAGAGGTTGAAAGCGGTGGTGGGGCGGCTAGCGCTGAAGAAAGAGAGAATCTGGTGAGAGAGTAGCGAAGCGAGTAGAAGGCAGTGAATGAAGTCGGTTGGACCAGCCGTGGAGAGCAAAGAGAGGTGGTGAGAGGCAGTGTCTTATATACGTCCGCCGCGTTCGAGGCTCGAGGAGCAGAGTACCCAAAGCGGTAGTGGGCCGGGAACCCGAAGTAGATTGCACTTGATGAAAGTTGCAGTCTCGAGGCATGCACATCGCTGCCGCAGCTGATCCACCGTTGCCACGTCAAGGCGCCCAACGGCGACTGTTTGCTGGTTCCAGCACGCGCTGCTAGCCCGACAAGCGTTGCTATGACATTTTTCCGCCCAATCAGCAGGCCTCTACGCCGCGCGCGGCACACGATGCTCGTCGCCGTCGTGGCACGCGGCGAAACAGCCACGCGGGGCTGGCGGTGCAGCGGGCATAACGGATCGCGCAAGGGAATTGCGACGGAGCTCTTGGCGGCGGACTGGGCGTGGAAGCGAGAGAACAGGAGTTTCGAGAAACAGGAGAGCAAACAGCAAAACACCAAACGGCGAGCGGCCGGGGCGCGATCGACCGTCGATACTTGCCTGTGGGGGAGGCGCGCGCTCGGCTATCTGGTGGGCCATGCTTACAATCATGCTTCTCCCCGGCTACGCCCTTTTGGGCCTTGTTTGAAGAGCGCGCAACCGAGCCTTGTCCTGTTTCGCGCATTGCAACAGCGGACGCGTTGGGAAGGGGCGGGAGACGATCAGTGGGCTGTGGTGGTCTGGGTGGTCTGGGTGGTGACACTGGTGTGGGAGAGGGGTGGAGGTGCAATTAATCGCACGCAGAGGCGCGATATGCCAAGCCGACTTCTCGGCCCGCCGGCGTCGAGGGCAGCCCTGCCGCTCTATTCACGTCAGCCGCCATTGGTGGACAATGCCACGCCATCACCAGAAACGGAACATGTGACGCAGCGACGTCGGATTGCTCGCCTACAACGCGCCCGGATGGAGCCATGCGCGCCGTGGCAGAGGAGTTTCGGGCCACTCTCCTATTTGCCGTGGCCCCTGCGCCTACCTACAACCCCTGCCGCTCTCGTGTCTCGACACAGCCGCAGCAAAACAAACACCATCTTGGGCTGTTCCCAGACTCCCATCCAACGCCGGGTCAGCCGAGCGTCGCCGGGTCGAAGTCCTTGAACGACCTCTCGTATCCGCGCAGCCCGTTGAAGAGCGAGACGTCCAGCTCCATCCACCGGGGGCACCCGAGCGGCTTGACAATCGGTATCAAGACCTCATTCAGCATCTTGGCGACCGGCCAGATGTCCTCGTAAATCGCCTCCATGTACGGCGCGGTGAAGACAGGGCCGGCCTCGATCGCGAAGCAGGCCGGGTGGTTCGGCTCCGTCGTGATTGTCGAGATCGAGTAGTTCCCACCGGTCAGCCTCTCGATGTCAACCGAATGCCAGTTGTCGGCACGGCCATCCGCGTTGCCGCCGACGAAGAAATCGTTGATGAGGGTCGGGTGCTTTTGGATGGTGTACCGGATGTCGGCATTCAGGTCCTCCACGCGGTACGGCCGCGTGGAGTGACGACGGTACCAGATGTCCGGGATCCGCTCGCGGCCACTGTTCTGCGATGCTGTCAGCACAAGCCCAAGTGACGTCAAGAGGTGCGCTTACATATTGGAGGCCAAGCTGCTCATCTTCCGTCACTCCGAAGAAAGCCTTCAGAGTTTGGCGGTCAAGACGGCCCTCAGGGTACTCGGTGCTGTGGTTGGACAAGAACGACGAGATGAACAAGTGCGCAGCCATGGAGCCCATGGCTGCATTGGCCGGGCTGAGGAACATGTCGGCGTTGTTCTCGATGCTGTCCAGAGTCCGCGCAAACTTGTGCTCCGCGACCACCTCAAGTGAGAAGTCGGCGTCTTCATCCGAGATACCAGCCTGCCTTTCGTAGAGCTGCTTGAACAATTCGATGTTCATGTGGACATCGTCCGGGTGAGCAACGCCACGAGAGTCGTAGAGGTCGAAACGGGTTGGCGAGGCATCGGTCTCAAAGACGATGTGGGTGCCGCTGAGACCGCGGGTGGGAACCTTGACGGGGTAGGTGACATTTTCATCCGTACGGGAATGGTGGCCGCCGATTGACAAGGTCCACATGTCGACACTGCCACTGCTAGCAAGAGCTAGGAGCGTGAGGTACTCAGCAACTCCGTAATCCATGGCGAAGACTAAGAGTGGTATCAGTGCACTGCCGACCGCCTCAGGTGATGGAAACATACCACCAATCAAAGCCTCGATCAGTTCATCGTGATCCGTCACACCATCATGGGAAATGTATGCGCTGTAGTGTGGTAAGTGACTTCTTTAGAAGACATGACACGGGAGAACCTACTGGTTGGCGAGGGCGTTCAGACCAGGGCAGGGACCGCGAGCATCTCCAGGGTTGGGGTGGGCGAAGGCATGATGGCCGGTGACGTCGACAAGTTGGTCCTTGGGGTCGAATGGAGTGTATGTGAAGCCGATGGAAGGAAGACGGTCCGGAGAGAGCTCAGAAGAACGGTTCGCGGACGCGTTGTTGATGGGCGCGGGTGCAGTCACGACCATGCCAAGCATGGCCAAGAGCAGAGCGAGCATGAAGGCGAACTTCATGTTGGGCAGGTCGGCTCGGGTGTGTATCACAAGCTGAGGTTGGAGCTGCAGTCAAGGTCGCAGAGCTTGGAAAAGCTGAAGTTGCTGGTGCGAGTCCGGGCTTGCAGGTCCAGGTCTGCGGAGTGTAAGGTAGACGGAGTCAAGTTTGGTGGAGGTTTTTATAGGTAGGCAAGCGGTGCCTCCGCTAGTGCAGCCGGCCGCCATGGCCGTTTTTGCATTCTGGTGATGGAAACGAAGGCGTGACAGACGGCGCGGTGGGCGTGTCTGCTTTTATCTGGCCGGCTGAGCAAGTTTGCGCAAAATGGAGATTGAAATTGGCGCATGGGCTGACGGGGGCGGCTTCCACTTTAAACTGAAATCTCCAGAAGAAACTTGCTCACGAGACCCCAGGGAAAAGATGAAACGAAACGAACGAGCTCACAAAACGTCCAGCCTCTCGCCATCAACTATAGGATAAATATCTCTTATATGCTAAACACCCACGGCGGGGCGGTCCGGACTGAAGTTGGGTGGAGATCACCGCAGACATGGTCCGGGCGATCTTCATGGGGCTGATACAGAGGGGACTGCAGCCGACGGCTAGCGCGAAAATGCTCTAAACGTCCACCACTGCCTGGGAGTGGAGGCATTCATCCAGACACGAACGTGTCTTAGGGCTTGTGTGCCAAAGCTATCCGCACGAATGCTTCGACTCCCGACGCGTGTTGTGCTTGTGGATAGAATCTGTGGCATTACACGCCAACCGTCGGCTGCAGCACCCCCTGTATACATTGCAGAGTACAATCTATAAAAAGTCGTCTGAACGGTAGCAAGCGCCCATGACAAGCGGCAAAATAAGAAAGATTGCACTCACTGAGCAACCGGCATTCAACCCTGACCAATATCCATAGCATCCTCGCCCTTGCCAATATCGACTGCACCGCTCACCTCGTTGAAATCTTCCAGCTCTTCGCTCACTGTCTTCAGTTTTTCCTTGACGCTCGCGACGCCTTCGAACCCTACAATGTGCCGTGCGGGCGGGTTGTCGTGGCCTCCAATTGCAGTGAGAGCATGGACCGTCTCAGCAATCAGCGATGAACGCACGGCCGGGTCCAACATCGGGTATAACGAGGTGATTGATGACGACGAGAGGAGATCGCCGGTTGAATGCACATTCGCCGTGCTCGCCGGAGAAAGACCCTCACCGTCCGCAGACGGTGAAGGCTGGCTCGCCAGGCCGACAGATCTGGTATCCAGCTTGTCCAGCAAGCCGCTGAAGATTTCCCGGCAAAGAGGTGCGGGATTGACGTCCGGAGCATACTCGTCCATTGGAGGAGCCGAGGTAATGCGGTTTGTCAGGACATTGACTTCCATGTTTGGCTGCACGATGGACATCTTGATGTTGAACGGCGCAATCTCATATGCCAGGCTCTGCAGTGGTCACGTTAGCACCTGGGCCCCGTCCATCTTTTCTCTGGTGGCTCACATCGCAGTATCCCTCAATGGCCCACTGAGCGGCACAGTACATGCCGAGCCCCGGCGTGCCCAAATGACCGGTCGTTCCTGTCAGCATGATGATGTGGCCGTTCTTGGCGGAACGCATGGGAGGCAAAACGGCCTTGATGATGTTGACATTGGAGAAGAAAGTGGTCTCAAACTGATCACGGGCGAGATTCATGGTACGGGCTGACTGCGACAGCTCCTCAACGGTGCCGACGACGGTCTCATTGGAGCATCCCAGCAGCACATCAATCTTCCCGAAGGCATCGACGCCTTCCGCAATGGCGGACTGGCATTGGCCGATGACTCTGCGGGGGTTCGTCAGCAGGGCGGCCACCGAGTCACATGGCGCGGAATTCGAATAACAGCATTGATAAGCCAGCGCGCACCTTACCTGGCATCCAGGCTGACGACGCGCAGCCTCTCCTTCCAGCGCTCCTTGTCGCCCTCGGCGCCGCCGACCTTGTCGAGAAAGTCGCGGAACTCCTCGTTGCGGCCGCTCTCGCGCTCGAACTCGGCGGGCAGCACGCCGGCCACGACGTAGTCGCCGTGCTCCAGGATCTGGGTGGCCAGGGCGATGCTGATGGGCGAGGTGCCATTCGTCAGGAACCAGACGCGCGGGGCGTTGTGCGGCGGGAAACGCGGAGACCGAGGCCGAGCTGGGCGCTGGCCCGCCGCTGCAGCAGACGGCCCTCCTGCGCCGGGCGCGGCGGCGGTGGCCTGGGCCGGGGCGGACGACGCAGCGGATGGCGAATCCATGGGTGCGCGGTCACTCAGGAGGTGCTTGGGTGGTGTTCTGGCTCATGGTGCTGCGCGCGATGCAGAGACGCGACGGCGGAGGCGCGCGAGCCGCGAGAACAGAGCGCGAGGCAGAGGCCAGCCGAGGCCGAGCCCGAGACCCATGACGCCGCCCGCGGTCGCCGACTATCAAAACCACGCCCGCCGCCGCGGCTGGGAGAGCGCACTCCCCCGCGCTGCACCATGTTTTCCTGGCGGTGCGCCCGCCGCTCTCTGTTCACCGCGTCCTCCCCGCGCCCCAACGCCGCCCGCAGGAGCATCCCCATCCCCTCCTTCGACCTCGCCCCGTTCCCCGTCGTGGAATCATGTCCGTCGCCGACATGCGCGTGCCGTCCCATGCCTGCGTTCCCCGACGGCCTTGAGATAGACCACAAGCAGAATCTTAATGGCACCATGGGCGCCTACGCCGAGCAGATCCTCATCGCCACCGGCCAAGACGACTGGAAAAGCCGGATAGAAGAAGATGATGACGCGCACCTCCAGCGCAAGGTGAAGGACATACTGGGCAGGAAGGGAGAACTCATGGATGTTCGTCTCCACCACGGATGAGCACGGCGCGCGGCGGAGGTGCGCAAATGCTTGCGGCCTGTGGCATTTCTGCGAGCAGGCCCGAGCCCACGCCTGTACATGCTCCTCGATCCTGCGCGCCGGATGTTCTGCTTTGAACTGTGTGCTGACGTGGCGTTTGCAGCCGTACCACAACATCCTGATCACGAACGTCTCCTTTCCCGCCGCATCACCCTCGCCCGACTCGGCTTCCGCATACCTCTTCCCGAGCTTCAAGTACATCCCGTCGATACCGCTGGCCGGCGACTCGGTCAAGGATTTCATACGAGGGTTTGCCAAACCGAAGCAACTCCACCGCATGCACAAGGACGTTCTCTCGCCGGAGGAACAGGCGAAGCTTGTGCGGGACGAGAAGCTTCAGGAAGGATTCCAGGGCGTCCGTGAAGTGGACGAGGTTCTGGTGCTGATATGCGGACACGGTGGAAGAGACGCCCGCTGCGGCATTCTCGGCCCGCTTCTACGCGACGAATTCGAGGAGAAGTTGAAGGCCAAGGGGATAGACATCCGCCCGCAGCCGGACCCGGCGCAGCATCCCAAGCTGTCGGCGAGCGTGGGCTTGATCAGCCACATTGGAGGACACAAGTACGCGGGGAATGTCATCATCTACATTCCGAGAACGTTGAAAGAAGCCGGCCATCCACTGGCTGGCAAGGGCATCTGGTATGGCCGAGTAGGTCCGGAGCAAGTAGAGGGCGTGGTCGAACAGACGATTGTGCAAGGCAAGGTCGTCAAAGAGCTGTTCAGAGGCGGCGTGGAGGACAACGAAGCCCGCACGATACTCAGATTATAGCCGCTGGGAGGAGACCAATAGACATGTAGAATACGTGCAACTCGGGTGTGGCAGGCAGCCGAGTCGGTAGGGCTGAAATATGCTCCCGCCAACGCTTGGCCATGAAGCTTCTCTCCTCTCCACTCCACCTCCACAACCTCCCCTCCACCACTCCCCCCACCGCCGTGAATGCCACGCATCCTGCACGCCTCGCTCCGGCCCAATGCCGGCGTCCTCCTCGCCCTGGGCGGCAGCGCCGCCGCCGGCTTCGGCTACCGCCACTGGGCCTCCACCAACGACGCCACCGCCGCCGAGTCCCCGACCCTCCACCCGCTCCGCTTCTCGCACTACGCCGTCGCCTCCAAGCAGCCCGTCTCATCAACCAGCACCCTCTTCACCCTCCACGCGCGCGACGCCGCCGCCGCCGCCACCCAGAACCTCCACGACACCTGGACCAGCGCCGCATGGAGCGTCGAGGCGAAGCAGCCACAGCTGCAGATCGCGCGCGCCTACACGCCGCTCCCGCCGGCCGGCGACAACGACGACGACGACGCCGACTCGCCCGCGCAGCTCCGCTTCCTGATCCGCCGCGAGCGCGGCGGCGAGGTGTCGGGCTACCTGCATCGACTGCCGGCCGGCGCGACGGTCGAGCTGCGCGGCCCGCACGTCGGGCTCGCGCTCCCCGACGACGTCGCCGAGGTGTTGTTCCTGGCGGGCGGGACGGGGATCGCGCCGGCGATGCAGGTCGCGCATGCGCTGCTGCGGCGGCGGGGGAGGGCGGGCGCGCGGATGCACATCCTGTGGGCGAACAGGCGGAGGGAGGACTGTGTGGGTGGGAGGAGCGACACGGCGGCGGCGGAGGGGGTGGGGGCGGGGTGGAAGCGCTGGGTGGGATGGGGACGGGCAGGGCAGGAGACGGAGAGCGGGGCGGCGGACGGGGAGAAGGGCGTTGTGGTGAGGGAGCTCGAGGCTCTGAAGCAACGGGCCGCGCCGGGCCAGCAGCTGGGCGTGGACTATTTTGTGGACGAGGAGAAGAGCTTCATTCGGCCGGCCCACGTCGCGCGGTATTTGCAGGATGCGAGCAGGTCCGAGGCGAGCAGAGCTCCCGGGTCACGGCTCATCCTGATCTCTGGCCCGGACGGCTTCTTGGACTACTGGGCCGGACGGAAGGTGTGGGCCGACCAGGGAGAGGTGCAGGGCCCCCTCAGAGGAGCTCTCGCCAAGATGGATCTCAAGGGCTGGAAGGTGTGGAAGTTGTGATGGCAATTCGTTGCGAGGGTTAAGCTCTCCGACACGACGAAGATCAAGTGCTGATCTTTCTCCGATGTATGTTTGTATATCGCCTGTACGATTGGACGATGAAATCCAGACTTCCTTACCTGCAGCTTCCTCACTCTTGTTTATCGCCGAGCCGCATGGACGACGCGTGGAAGCTCGGCGCGACGATCGGGTGGTCTCCCGTTTATCGGACTTGCCGAGTCATGGTGGCGGGTCGCCTTTCCGATTGGAGGCATCGTCGAGTAGCTCAGCTGCAGCGGCACCACTGGCTGAGCCGCCTGCGAGCTCCACTCCACCCTGCGGAATTGGGGCCGCTCGCCTGGTAATCACCGCCCCGACCTCGCAAAGGCTGCATGTCGCCGCCTTTTCGTCCCTCGCCATGCTCTGAGCCTGAACCCAGCCCTTCGCTCTCCGTGTGAACCCCAGCCATGGCCCCGAATGAGGACGTCGAACGGCTGGACGACGGCGGGCGCGCCGAAAAGGCCAATGGCGTGACAAGTTCAACAGCAGCGCCACCGCCGGTCGACGACGAAGCAAGGCCCGCCGTGTTTTCCTCCACCGTTCAGGAGATCCTCTTCGTCGCAGTGGCGACCATGGCCATCGCCATGTCGTCGCTCCTCAACGGCGCCATAACAGTGATCACCTCGCAGGTTCAAAATGAGCTGAACATGACAACGGCAGAACTGACCTGGCTTGCTGGCTCGTCCTCGTGCGTCCTCTGATATCTGTGCTCTGTGCCACCGGTGTGCTAAAGCTTGCATGCAGTCTTGCCTCGGGGTCTTTCCTCCTCTTCTTCGGCAGGCTGGCAGATCTGTTTGGCCGGAAGACTCTCTTCATCGGGAGCATGGCCCTCTTCGTCGTCTTCGCTCTGGCCGCAGGTTTCTCGCAGACGCCTCTGCAACTCGACATCCTCAATGGTGTCATGGGCCTCATGTCCGCCGCCTCCGTCCCACCCGCCCAAGGCATGCTGGGAAACATATACCAGCGGCCGTCCAAGCGCAAGAATAAGGTCTTTGCCTGCTTCAGCGCCGGCAATCCCATGGGCTTCGTTTTCGGAAGCATCTTTTCCGGCATCGCCACGCAGCTTTTCAATTGGAGGGCCAGCTTCTTCCTGCTGGCTATTATCTATGTTGTCATCGTAGGCATCGCGCTGTTCAGCGTCCCGGTCGACCACACCCAGAAGGAGAAGCTATCGGTGCAGGGGTTGAAGAAGTTCGACATCGTCGGCACAATATTGACCATCGCAGGAATTGGTCTGTTTTCAGGAGCGCTGAGGTTCGTGCACCGTCTTCCGTGCTACAGCAAACACTAACATGAGGCAGTCTTGGATCCGACGCTCCACAGGGCTGGAAGACGCCCTACGTCCTCGTCCTGCTCATCCTTGGCGCTCTCCTCATCGTCGCCTTCGTCTACTGGGAACGCTGGTGCGAGTTCCCCCTCGTCCCGATGGACATCTGGAAGGACCGCAACTTCTCCCTCGTCATCACCGTGCTCCTCCTCGGCTTCCTGGCCTTCCCGATCATGGCGTTTTGGATCTCGCTCTTCATGCAAAAGATCAAGGAGTACTCGTCCCTGATGGTTGCCGTGCACATGCTGCCCATGGCCATCGGCGGCATCATCGTCAACGTCCGTCTCCCCTCCCACCTCACCCACCCACCCGAACCCTCGCTAACCCCATCCACAGATCATCGCCGGCCTCATCATGCACAAAGTCTCCAACACCCTCCTCATGTTCCTCGGCGCCACCGCCTACACCGCCTCCTTCCTCCTCATGGGCCTCCAGAAGAGCGACTCCTCCTACTGGGCCTTCATCTTCCCCGGCCTGCTCCTCGCCGTCGTCGGCGCCGACTTTGAGTTCTGCGTCGCCAACGTAAGCGCGCCCTCCCCCTCCCCCGACCTCCCGCCCCACCCAGACTGACCCCCCAAACAGATGTACGTCATGTCCTCCCTCGCCCCCGACCAACAATCCATCGCCGGCGGCATCTTCCAGACCGTCACCAAGCTCTGCGTCACCATCGGCATGGGCATCAGCACCGCCATCTTCGACGCCGTCGAAGCCCGCGGCACCGCCGACTCCGGCTACTTCGCCCGCGACCCCATCGAGCCGTATGCCGCGACTATGCTGTACTGCGCGGGCGTGGCGGCGCTGAGCATTCCGCTGTGCTTTTGGCTCAAGATCGGGACGCAGGGGCACGTCGGGATCAAGGTTGTGGAGGACGGGGAGGGGAGTGCGGTGGGGAGTGTGGTGGGGGATGAGGCGGAGGGGAGGGTGGAGAGGAGGGAAGGGGAGAGGGAGAAGGAGAAGGAGGAAGTGTGAGGGAGGGAGCGGGCCGGGTGCGTGGGGCGGGGGAAACTATAGACGGTGGGTTGGAAGGCCGCTGGATAAGTAGCAAAAGCATGCTAGTGGATCAGGGTTCAACCCGAAAGAACAAGACCGTGGAATCAATAGTCAGGGTCCAAACGTCCATGGAATCACTGATCAAATTTCTGGCTGATCACGCATTTGATTTCTGACTGCAAGCGTGTCAAGATTAAATATCGCGGATCTCCTGCTTGATCTCCAGCTTCTTCCTCGCAGACAACAACGCCCCCCAGAGAGCCCTTCTCCAGCTCCCCACAGGACTGTTCCTCCTCATCACCAACCACCTCTCTCCACCCGACCTCCTCGCCCTCCAGGACTCCTCCCCACTCCTCCCGCAGCTCATCCCCGTCAGCGACATCCAGTGGGCCGACCGCACCCAATATTCGCTACGCCTACACCAAGACCTACACGACCGAGCCTGCCAAGGGGAAGCCGCCGGCCACTTCCCCGCACACGTGCTGTGCTCCTACTGCCTCGACCTGCACCCGCCTCACCTCTTCACCGCGGGCGAGCAGCGCACGCCCGCGGCACGGCGCTTGACGCACGCACAGCTCGCCAAGATGCAAGTGGCCGCCCGCCTCGACGGCGAAAAGGACGCGGAGTTCTGCATGCACTCGTCGCCCGCGTCATCGCGTCTCTGGGCAAAGTTCCAGGTGAAAGCGGAATCGCTGCATGCGAGCAGGTGCGTGCTCGTCCTTCGCGTGGAGCCGCTGGATATCTTGGGCGTCATGGCGGCCGTCATGGCGATCAAAGAGCCCGTCTGCCCGCACATACATACGACCAACTTGCGGCTCCGCTGGTGCAAGGTCGTACCGCAGTGCATTGAGACTTATGCGTCGCCCGAAGGGATGGGGTGGGATGATTGTGGTACCGTCAGATGCGTGAAGTGCCACGGGGAGACGGAGTGCATTCTGCTCCGAAGGGAGTTGCCGGATGAGGGCCTGGTGTTGATTATGCTCATCATCGGTAAGGTGATAAAGTTCTATGGGCACGCGGATGATCCTTCATGGTTGGCGCAGGTGGAATAGGTGGCGGGTGGTTTGTGTTTGTGAAGAGATGAGGCTCGGGACCATGGATGTGGATCCACTGAGCCGTTGCTGGAAACCTGCGAGGATCAACCGTGTACATACGCTTCTGTGATTTGCATCTGGATGATCTGTTAGCACGCGTTTGCAGATCTCACGGCTGCAAATACGAGGCAACGACGTGTTACTTGTTGGAGAGACAGACTTGAGTGACGGCGGGTATGTAGGGCTTAGGCTCTGCGCTGAATGAACGGTGAGGTTAATGAACACACGATGACCTACAGTGGGTAGTTTCTGGAGTGGGATATGTCCGAATCCTTGCCCGGTCAGCTAGTTCTAAGAATATTGTTCCACCTTGCTTCTTGTAGATAAGAGCGGTTCTTCACCATGTTTCCTCAAACATCAGCCACAATAGCTTGAGCACACAGTGTTGCATTAGCTGAAGAGCCCGGAACTTGTGGTTCACACAACAGGGTCGAGGCTTTCTGCAAGCATTGGGGATTTTGTCTATGTACCATTTTGAACGCCAAATGATTTTCTGCTAAAGGGGAAACCCGAGGTCAAGCAAAGCTGTCAGCCACATTTCTCCTTTATTGCTGCTGACTTAAAAGAGAACTTTGAAGTTGAGAAGAATAGCCGCAGCAATTCGAAGTCGACAGGAGGAGTGAAAACATTCATCCGGATGTGGACGTCAGCCCATGAGACGTGCAACTCTCATTCGGATGAACTCGTCAACTCCACCTTGATTAGGCTGTCGAAATAGCCTTGTAAACTAGAGCAGTGGTCGCAAGAAGTGAAAGCCACAAGGAACAATTCCAAACCCGCAGGAAAAGAAAGAAGGTTAAACGGAGAAGTGCAGGGGCTGAGATATGACAGCTGAGAGGCGCAAGAAGTGAAAGTCGCCAAAGGTAATAGAGGCATCCATGCGAATGGGAACCGGGGCAGTTTGTGGCGTGCCGTTCCCATCCGGACGACTCCTCCATGTCCGTATTGTATGTGGTCCTGGCCGCTATTGAAAAACCACCGGAAACGCAGGATATCGAGATTTTTGCTGATTGGCCCTGAAGTTGATCTGTGGTGGGGAGTGGAAGTGTTCGTCCGTATGCGAATGTACCTTTAGGTAGACGGACAGTCTGATCCGGACGAATCCCTCAACTCCACGCGGCATATTTTGCTTCTGGCTGTAAGGATTCAATCTTCAAGAAACACCATTGCCTTCAAGATGGTCCGGCTGGATTGGAGGTTCTCGCCATTGCTGTCTCCGAAGACCCGGACTGCCGGGCTTACGACGATCTTGACCTTTTTGCCGTCGCACGACTCGTCCTCGTCATCCAGTTTGTGAAGACGATCAGCTGCCAGGAATGGCGAGCGAATATCGAATTCCTGACCCAGAAACTCTGAAAGGGGCTGCCACTGGAACCAAGCGCGCTGCGTCAATAGACGCGAGTGTAATTTAGCCGCTGCCCGAACGATGGCTAGCAGCTCCACACGGCACTGGTCTTCTTCTTCTTTTCCCATCTCTCTTAGAAGCTCGGAAACAATACTTTGTTCGAATTCCTTGGAGAAAAAATGCAAGAGTCTGCTGAGCTGCTCAGTGGAGAACCCGTCTCCAACGTGCAATTCATGGCTCTCTGGTGCATTGAAGATTATCCTGAAGAGTTGAGCTCTCCAGATGTTTGCTTCAGATAAGTCACCTTTTTGCAGTCAGTATATATAGTCCCTGTATGAGGGAAATCAACTTACTTTGATAGAGGCGCTTGAAAAGGTCATCAACCACCTTAACCTTGAGGTTATCTGGCGTAGAATCGAGCGTGTAGAAGATGTAGAGCGTATTCTGGAAGATGATGTCGTTGATATAGTCAGAAAGAAGCCCGGCAAGGATGAGAAATGGGTGTTTGAAGCCGTAAAAACTATCACGAGAACTGAAGGACGCGACCTTCGAAATTTCTTTGAAGAGGATTTTCCAGGCCTGCTCAGGAAGATCGGGGATATCGTTGAATGACGCAATGGAATACTTCTTGGCCCATGAACGCAGGTCCTTGTAGAGTTGGCTAAGATCCTGGCGAACTTTCGAGTCTTCTTCGACGAACCAACCAGTCTGAGTCTTCTTGAAGGTACAAAGCTGCGCTTTCCTAAGATCACCCACAGCCAAGTTCAAGCTTGCCTGGACTTCCTTAAGCTCTTGAGCTCCAGTGTCCCTCTGCCTCCTCAGTGAAGCAACCTTATTCTCAAGCTCCGACACCCTCTGCTTGTAGGCCTCTTTATCTCTCACCTCTTCTCTGTATGCCTTATAGAGCCTGGTAATCTTGAGATCAAGGTCGTTCCGCTGATCCACGGCCGCCTGTAGATTGAGTTGCAGGTTGGAAATCTTTTGCTCAAATTCACCCTCTTTACGTGTAGATGACTGAGTCTGGGCTTCTTCGCTGGAGCCGGCCTCACCTCTGTTGGTATTCGCGACTTCGAGTTCGGAGCCCTCAAGTGGCGTTGAAATGCTGCGAGAGTGGCGGGCGTGGGTAGAGCGCTTAGGTACTACCAAGGCCAAAGCCTTACTTGCAAGATCCATAGGTGGTGTACGCGAGCTGTTGTGGTATGGTGTGGTGGATGGTCAGGCAGGAGTGTGGTGGTAGAGCTGCGGGCCAAAGGAAGAAAGGTTAAGAAGGAACAGCAAAGAGGCGGGCGAAGCAGGTTCAGCTGGAACTGTGGAGGCCTTCATGGAAACACAGGGAAAGAAGGGTCCAGGTGGCAGGCAGTTGCGAAAGGCAGGCTCGCTTGTGCTCAAAAGGCGCAAACCCGCCACCGCCGTCTGCCTCAACCACCTGGCCTTTCAACTTCCTCTGCACCCCCCGCACAAACTCTTTAAATTTTCTGGACCGATCCGCTCACGACGGTGCACCGTCTGCGCTTCACCATGAGCAACAAGCGCCTCAAGATCATCGTCGGCCTGGACTATGGCACCACCTTCTCCGGTAAGCTGCCTCACTTCGTCATACTCTTAGCCGGGTTTGGTGCGATCTTTCAACCCTGCAGAATGAAGCGCTGAGGTTTGCTTAGGCATTAGCTATGTCACCTCCAATGAGAGCAGCATCGACAAGGTAGAGGTCATCAACCAATGGCCTGGCACCTCTGATACGGTCTCCAAAGTCCCGACCAGGATGGCCTACGCGTCTGAGAACAAGAACATCAACGCTGATAAGTGGGGCTTTGCTGTCACCTCCAACATGGAATCCTACCTTTGGACCAAGCTACTGCTTGACCGCACCGCTGCAGCCACTGAGCTCGATGATCCGGCACTTAAGGACCTCTTTGGCAAGGGCATGATGAAGCTTCCTCGCAACAAGACCGCCAAGCAGGTCTGTTCCGACTACCTCAATGGCCTCTACAACTACATGGTCACCACTCTCTGCAAGAAGTTCAGTCCTGAAATGTACGCCGTCACTCCAGTCGAGTGTTGGATTACAGTTCCCGCCATCTGGAGCGATGCTGCAAAGGACGCTACGAGGGCAGCCGCCATCTCCGCCGGTTTCGGTTCCAGGCCCTTCGACAAGGTCAACCTCATTGCAGAGCCGGAGGCTGCCGCTTTGGCTGCGTTGAAGCCCCATCTCGACTCTGAGGCTCTTGATCCTATTCTACCTGGAGAGGACATCCTTGTCTGTGACTGCGGTGGAGGCACTGTCGATATCACCACGTACACCATCTTGCAGACCACGCCTAGCCTTCACTTCCAGGAGCTCTGTGTTGGTGTGGGCGGCAAGTGCGGCTCCACTTACATTGATCGCAACTTCAACAAGTGGATGGTTCAGAAGTTCGGCGACGCCTACACTGATTTGCATCAGAAGAAGCGTGGAGCTGGTAGCGCATTCATGAGGTCTTTCGAAGCCCAGAAGAAGGCCTTCGGCAGCAACCTGCTGAACAAGTCCGACCAGAATTACATCGAAGTTGAGAACATCAACATGGACGCGCCTTCGTCCTCCAGCTACGACAGTGACGAGGCCGTGGTACAGCTCACTTGGTATGTTACTGTAATTTGTCTATTTTCATCGTCACAAACGCTGATATCAGGCTAGGCATGAGATGAAGTCGTTCTTCGATCCTGTCATCAAGGATATAATTCGCCTTGTGAGTTCCCAGATGGACCAGGCCAGGCGCTTCCACCACCACATCAGCCGCATCATTCTTGTTGGAGGCTTTGGAGACTCAGACTACCTGAACGAGTGCATGAGGATGTGGTGCATCCAGCACGCCAAGGCTGGCCTCAAGCTCACTTGCCCCCCTCAGTGTCAGGCTGCTGTTGTCCGTGGAGCCGCGCTGCGCGGCCTGGAGGGACTCATACCTGAATTTAGGCAGGCTAGGCGTTACTATGGCTTCAAGGTGTCATCGCCGTTCAGGGAGGGCATTGATCCCGAGAGCAGGAGCTTCATCGAACCATTCAAAGGAGAAAAGTACTGTCGTGGCAGGGTGGACTGGGTTGTTGAGAAAGTAAGAAACTCCATAAAATGGAAGATTATGTCTAACAGCTATGAGCTATAGGGTCAGCACATCGATTCGACCACCACTGCTACCTTCCCTCTAACCATGTCTTCCCGCGTCGGCGATCCAGTGCTGTGCTCGATCGTTACACTTCATTGCTGTAGCCGTGACGATGCTCCCGACTACGCCGACCACTTCAGCAACGAGAAGATCGGCGAGGTCATCGTGCACTTCTCGAAGGCGGATGCTAAGAAGTCCGAGAAGCGTTACAACAAGGACAAGCAGGAATGGTACTTGGAAATGCCGTTCTCGCTGGAGATGAAGATGGATACGGAACACGGCACCATCTCTTTCCAGACTTTCAGCAACGGTAGGCCGGCCGGCCGTGCGACAATTGACTATACTCAAATTGAGCATGGCTCCATCATCGGTAACCGCTAAGTATTCTTCTCAAAGGTAGATACCCGCCATCACAGATATAGGAATTTGAACAAAAAAAAAAAAAAACCAAAACGCGAACAGAGACGGAGAAAGGAGTACGGGGCTGATATACGACAAATTTCCGAGTTCCTTTTTTCCAGGTTTGATTTGCTGCTCACAGCGCTTCTGCTTTTCTCCACTTTGAGTTTCTCTTGGCCAAGCGTTCGCAATGAAGACAACATTGAAAGCGGACAATCAAAGACAGGATAAGGGAGAATCGCCGCGGAGAACAGCATTCAAGTGTTACGGCGCAGCCTCCACAGTATCGGGATAAGAAGGATGAGGCAGTAGAGCGGGGCGCAGACTCGCACCGCAAGAAGAATTCAGCAAGGGGTCACGTGTATCACGTGACGCCAAGCTCTGATCTGTATGCTCCGGTCTGGGCAACCACAGATCAAACAGATCAAACCGCCATTGATCCCTATGATCCGTACCTCACAAGGACAGATCAAACAGATCAATATCAGATTGTGGACACTCTCCTACGTATATATAAACCACACTCCTTAGATAGCTTTGACCTTTGTGGTCAACTTCTTCAATAATCAATCTTGTTGAACAATGAGGGTTCACAGCAGCGGTATAGAGACAGTCCACGATGAGTCGTTCAATTCTTCTACCTATTAGCGGCACACGGAAGATATACGTGTGCGTCACGTGCTACGCTAAACCCTAATTGGTCCTCGTCAATCGGATCCTTCTCGGCATTGGCTTCCCTTCAGATATGGGGCTTAAAAGCCAACTCGCTTAGTCAGCTAAAATCCACCCAGGTACAGTAGCCCTTAGGCTGTTTGTTTAACACTCCCACTCAGCCGTGGAGCGTCGGCTGCAAACCTAGCTGTTGGATAAAGCTGGCAAAGCGGTCTCTTACTAGGGGTTTAGTTAGCCCGTCCGCCACCATGTCCTCACTACAAACATACTCGATCTGCACTCGATTCCTTTGAACAAGGTCTCGAACATTGTGATAGTGCACGTCGATATGCTTTGACCGTTCATGCACGTGAGGGTCCTTCGCTAGGGCTAACGCGGCCTGATTGTCTCCCTTTAGACTTGTAGTGCTGTTAAACTTCTCGTTCTCGAACAGTACTGCACGATAAGGGGATAACCCGAGGTATTCGCCTGCGCCCATCTCTCGAAGTAGTTGTGTAAGCCACTGAGATTCCTTGGCGCAGGCGGACATTGCCATATACTCGGCTTCCATAGTAGAGGTAGCCACTGATCTTTGCTTTTGGCTCCTCCAGCTGATAGGACCGTTACCGAGTAGGAAGATATATCCGAGGATGGACTTCCTGTCTGTTTTGTCCATGGCGTAGTCCGAGTCCGAATACCCTGTGAGCCCTGCACTCCCACTGTCCCTGTAGACTATCCCGAGATCGGCTGTTGATCTAAGGTACCGCAGTAGGCCCTTAAGTGCATGGCCGTGATGTTCTGCTGGATCACTTAGATATTGGCTTAGCCGGCCAATTGGGAACGCGATGTCTGGACGCGTGAGAACCGCAAGGTACATCAGCTTTCCAACAGCATGCTGATACTCTTTTGGGTCGATTCGCTTATCGTTTGGCCCAGAGGGGCGGAGAGCGTCGTATCCGTTTAGCGGCAGCGTTGCTGGTCTTGACTTATCCTTTTCCATGCAAAGAGTTTGAAGTGTTTCTTGTAAATAGTAGGACTGATTAAGACGTAGCGTTCTGCTCTTTCTATCACGAGTAACTTCAACACCAAGGATCTTCTTCATCTCCCCTAGGTCCTTGATCTTAAAGACCTTGCTGATAGCGGTTTTAAACCAGATAATATCCTCAATCTTTGGAGCAGCGATTGGGATGTCATCAACGTAGACTAGCAAGATGATTTTTCTTTCGTGATGGATGAGCAGGCAGGGGTCGGCTGCGCTCTGACGGAAACCAAGATCTTTAAGCGCTCCAATGCAGTTGTTATTCCAATCTCGTGCGGCTTGTTTAAGGCCGTATAGGCTGCGTAGGAGTTTAAAGACCCTTCCTGGTTTAACTGTTACTCCCTCTGGAGGGGCCATGTAGATGTCTTCTTGGAGACGTGACTCAGTGAAGGCATTGTTGACGTCAACCTGGTGGAGCTCCAAGTCAAGGAGCCCTACGATTGCCAGGAACGTTCGAAGCGTCTCGTGACGAACGGTTGGAGCAAAGGTATCCCAGAAGTCGTGTCCAAATCGTTGGGTGAATCCTCGTGCAACAAGGCGAGCTTTAGCCTTTTCAAGCGAGCCGTCGGTATTAAGTTTTGGCTTAAATACCCACTTGCTTGTTACAATATTCACTCCCTTTGGCGGGACGGCTTCTTCCCAAGTTCCATTGCCTGCAAGAGCAGTAAGTTCATCCTCTATGGCGCGTTGCCACAGGGTGCCAAATTGTGGGTCTCCCACTGCTTCCTTGTAGGTCTTGGGGGTTGGGATCTCTGGTCCAATAATCGTCCGGAGTTGTGCAGATAGTGCGTAAAACACTTGCGCTTCCGGCTCCTTATAGCACTCAAGTGGTGTTTGGCTGATGAGTGCAAACAGGCTCCGTGGCACCTTTGGTTCTGGCTCGTCTGTGGATGAGTCCTCCGGCGATCTCTTTCGTTTAGGGATAAAGACTCCCCTAAACCTTTGTGTTCCAGGGGTACTGCTTGGTACAGCGTCCTGATTGTCTGGTTGACGGTCTTGTTCCTCTCTTTCAGCAGCCGGGGGCTGCGGTTCTTGCTGACTTTCGTCAGTAGTAACCGCTTCACTAGCTTCTGGCTGCTGGGCTTCTTCCTCTTCCTCTACGGGAGGCTCTGAAGCAAAAAGGACTTTTCGCGGACGTCCAACTGGACGTCTCTCGGGGACAGTATTTGACGTTGGTTTGACCTTGAGGTTCAGGTCAATATCCCCTCCTTTTTCTTGCTCCACAAACCTTACGCTATGGCTGCGGATCACCCTTCGAAGGTCTGGGGCCCATAGACGATAATGTTTTTCTGTTTCGTCCATGTATCCCATAAATACTCCCACTCTTCCTCGGTCCATTAACTTGTCATGTCTAGATCCGACTGGAAGAGACTTTGGATCAACGTAGGAGTATACCTTGCAGCCCCAAACACGTATATGGTCGATACTTGGCTTTTGACCAGTGAACGCTTCTTCAGGGCTTGTGGGTTTTCCGTTAATAAGAGGTCCAGCAGCAGTCCGATTCCGCAGGTATGCGTCAGTCTCGGCTGCCTCCACCCAGAACTCAACTGGGAGCTTTGCGTCTTTTAGCATTGCCCTAACGTTGGTCTCGGTGGTCTGGATGGCTCGTTCAGCTACACCATTCTGACTTGACTGGTGGGGAATAGTGTACTGAGGAACAATTCCAAGGGTTGCGCACCACTGGTTAAGAAGTGACTTTAACTCGGTGGCGTTGTCGCTGCGGACAGCGAGTAGTTTGGCTCCCCCTTGGAGTTCTGCCTTTAGACGCCACTGTCGTAGGGCGTTTGGCGCGTCTTCCCTTCTCTTAAGCGCGATTGTCCAAACCTTCCTTGAGTAATTGTCTACGATTTCAAGAAAGTAGGAATATCCCGCCCAGGAAGTTGGTAGCGGGCCGCAAACATCGATTGAAATAAGTGATAAGCTCGCGGCTTTCCTATCACTTACGTGGTGTCCCTTCTTATTCTTAATCTTGGTAAGGGCACATACACTACACACGTGGTCTTCCTCTTTTGGCGCAAGGATCGGGTCGGCGAGAGTTGTAACCTTGTGCAGTTCTCCTAGCTTCTTAGTTCCCATATGGGCAAACCTTCGGTGCCAGAGTTCGAATCGATTCCTTAACGAATCTGCCTTCGGTTCTAGCGTATCGGGTAATTGCTTTAACCCGGCGTCAGTCATGTCGTTGTCCTTATCTGACTGGGCAGGCTCTGGTGATCTTAAGATGGGTTGCTGCTCGGCACAGTAGGCAGACAGCGCTTTTGGGTTCACGCGGTCTACTATATAGACTCCCCCATTCTCAGGTGCACTAAGAATGGTATTGTTGTCTTGATCCTTAAGGTAGAGGCACTTGTCGTCAAAGCTTCCCTTAAGGCCGCTCTTGCATAGCTGTCGGCCTGAAAGGAGGTTTACACCAAGCTTTGGGACATAGAGTACAGAAGTTAAACGAATAGAATTGCCGCGCCTATCCAGTAACATGGCTGAGCCGACGTAGTCGGCGTATAGCACTCCCCCACCAACTTTAATCGTTCGCCTCATAATGCGTGTCAGAGGTCCACTAAAAAGTTGGGGTTTATCAGTCATGTGTGCTGAGGCGGCAGAATCCGCTATCCAGTGTTCTCTAGGGATCTTACTGGTGGCGGTTCTGGAGAGGGCGGCAATTTCGTCTGATGCTTCTTCGTCACAGCTGCTAGATTCTTCGCCTACAGCAGCTGGGTCCTGGGTGTCATCCTTCTCGTTGGCCGAGAAGGCCTTTAACTGGTTAATTTGCCTCTGGAGTTCTTGGATTTGTTTCTCGGCTCTAGAGCGGGCTTTCTGCGATCGGCGCTTCTTTGCGGTCTCCTTAGCTGCCGGAAGTTGAGGGCAGTCGAGGATACGGTGGCGTCCATCGCAGAGATGACACTGAAGTGGCCGCCTGTCAGAGTCTGACTCGGGTTCAGACAGGTAGGGGCGGCGAGAGGGTTTGAACGCCTTCTTTGCAAGCATAGCTGTGTCATTGGCTTTCAGCTGTGCCTCCTTTTCCTTCAGTATTTGTAATACCTGAAGAGTAGTGAGATTTGGTTGGGTGTCAACCGAGTCTCGGATTGTCATATACTCTTGTGGCAATGCCTGAAGGAGCTGGTCGAGCCGAGCTTTCTCACTTGAAAAAGACTTGTGCTCTGGCAGGGCAACGGCGATTTTCCTCCCAAGTGTCGCGAGTTGGGTCCAGGCTTCGCTGATTGTGGTTCCCTCTTGGAACTGGAAGTTGATAAAAGATTGAAGAAACTGCCTTCGAGTAACTTGCAGTTTGATTTCATACTTTTCCTTAAGAGATTCCCAGATCAGCCTTGACTCTTCTAGCTCTCGGACTCGCTCGCGATCATCTTCATCAATGCAAATGCGTAGCCAGTATCTGGCCTTCGCGTCGTCTCTTTCCAAATTGAACCCAAGCCCGGGGCTTGTTGTTGCAGTAACTGTATGGAACAGTCCCTCTCCTTGAAGCCACTCCTTCATTAAAGAGAACCAGTCGTCTTTATTATTGTAGGAGAGGACCGGGACAGGACGACGCTTAGCAAAGTCTTGCGAAGACATAGCGAAGGGGAAGGTGTGTTTCGAAATGAAGTAATCGAAAGAGTTGTAAACGCAGTAAAATGAGTGTACTGCGGTCAATCGGGTCCAGGCTGTTGGACTTAAAAGTTAGGGTAAAGAGTTGTTAAAGCGAAATAGCAAGATGCTATAGTCCGGCAAGTTAAGCGTTTGTCGGATTTTCGATTGAATCGTCTGCTCCTCTCAAGGCACAGACAGACAACGAGGTGGCTGTTTCTCCTGGCACAAGCCCAGGCCTCAGGCGACAGCTTCCTGAAATGTGCTTGTTTCTCCTCTCAACGGAGACCGTATCTAGCTACCGGTACCAGGTTGCTTACAGACCGACTGCAGAGGCAACACGTCTTTTCGCAAACGTTTACGGGATCCAACACCCAGCGGGAACGCTCAGACTGCTCTAGTGGGTACACGAACCCGGGCTCATAACCTGTTGAACAATGAGGGTTCACAGCAGCGGTATAGAGACAGTCCACGATGAGTCGTTCAATTCTTCTACCTATTAGCGGCACACGGAAGATATACGTGTGCGTCACGTGCTACGCTAAACCCTAATTGGTCCTCGTCAATCGGATCCTTCTCGGCATTGGCTTCCCTTCAGATATGGGGCTTAAAAGCCAACTCGCTTAGTCAGCTAAAATCCACCCAGGTACAGTAGCCCTTAGGCTGTTTGTTTAACAAATCTACACCATTAATTAGTAACACGGCCTTCGCACGCAGTGCTCAGTCACGTGTATTCGTCTATACTTGTTCTCAACCCCTACCTTGTACCCACTTAAGGTAAACCCTACACGGCTTACCACCCTCTTTAGTGTTTGGATCCTTAGAGGCAGAGGCCCGCCGTTACATCAAGCTAAACGGCCGATAGAAATAAGTCAGTAGACGAACCAAACGGATCTACCTACTAAAAATGCTCGTGTCTCATTGAAAAGTGTCTCTGTCCCGTACCTTATTCCCAGTCGGCGCTCGCCTACTCTTTTCCATTTCTCCCCTTCCTGTAACGGTAGGCTCCTTCTACTAAGCTTCGGAGTCGCTTAGCAGGTTGGTGGAAACCGAAGGGTTTACCTTGAAGAGACAAGAGGAGGATGGCGGTGCAAAGAGGGAAGTATCACGTGATAGCGCGGTGCGTAATGAGCTTGTTACCTCCAAATCAATAGGGTTTGAATTGGAACTTTAAGTTGACCACGAAGGGTCAAATGTCTAGCTAAGGGAGTGTGTGTTACGCGAGGCCTCTCGTCCGGGTAGGTTTGTCGAGTCGGGTCCTGGGGGTCGAGGCGGGTCGCGTCACGGGGTTCGCTACCGCTATCGGGATGTCGCTGAACTGTTCAGAGGATAGCAGCCGTAGCCAGGCAGGGAAGGCAAGCAGGGAGTAGGGTTCAAAGATTGTAATTAACCACGAGGGTCCTATCTACTGCAAAGGAGTGTTGACTATATACATAGGGAATTCAGGTCGTGACCGTGGTTCGTGACCGTGTGGTCTGGGAGGTCAGGTTTGATGGTCAGGCCTTGGCGTCCTGACCGTGTTGCGGCTGCTGAGTCATCAGCGTGGTCAGAGGCGGTGGATCGCAAGGACCTCCTCCGCGCCTCTTAACCCCGTTTCCCACTTCCTGCAGCTGCGCCGTAACAGTGTGGCTATATACTACTAGGAAAGCTATGACAATCTGGATCAGGCATTTGGATATGCCTCTTGGATCAGGGAGATGGATCAGGGCTTTGGATCAGTCCCGATCCAAAGTAGCCCTTTTTGGGGTGTGGGGCGCACGTGACATTAGCGCCTAGCTGTCTTTCTTCCGACATCCGTCGGTACGAGACGATCGCGGTGTTCCCCTGTTCCGCGCCTGTCTGCTTTTGCCTCTTCCTAGGATTTCGACTTCCGCCTCTATACCCTTGTGGGCCTTCTTCCCGTGCGGGCTTCTTACCCTTGGGGCTACAAAGCCTGCGCTCTTGGAGGTTCGTAACAAAAAGACCACAGTGTAACGGCGGGCCTGTACCTCTAAGGATCCAAACACCAAAGAGGGCGGTAAGCCGTGTAGGGTTTACCTTGAGTGGGTACAAGGTAGGGGTTGAGAACAAGTATAGACGAATACACGTGACTGAGCACTGCGTACGAAGGCCGTGTTACTAATTAATGGTGTAGATTGATTATTAAAGTTGACCACGAAGGTCAAAGCTATGCTAATGAGCGTGGTTTATATACGTAGGAGAGTTCTGTACAATCTGTAGTTCATGGAGTTCATGTTGTGGGGTATTCTGAACCGTCTGAACTGGAGTTCAGAGGTTCATTCTGCCAAGCCCATATGAACTGGTGAACTGGTGGGGCGTCACGTGATCCTCGACTGCCTGGAGGAATCTTCCGCGGCGTCTGTTCAAGCCCCGCTTATCCTTCTTCCCTACTTTTCTGACCCTGTAAAGGCTACGCCGTAACACACAGGGAGCCGCAGCATCTATCCGCACGCCTTCGTCCCCCTCCAAATCCCACATCCGCGACAGGACAAACCCTCAAGCTCCCCACACCCAAATCCCGCCCGTCGCGCCAATAGCACAGCACCGCTCTCCGCAGCCACCCAAACAGCCACAACGACCACCACCACCCCCAAACACGAGACACGAGACACGAAACACGAAAAAACCACCACACGCCCGCTACCAAAAGCACAAACGAACCGGCCTCGCCTCCAGCGCGGCTCCAGACCACCTACCTGCGTGAGGCTCACGAGAACACGACGTCGCGTGGATAGTCCGTCTCCGAAAAAGGGCCAAGCCCGTCATCCCACAGGCTGGGGCCGAGTCTGACGTCGATGCATGAACGCCGCTCCCGTCGCCGGCCCGGGCGAGTCGCGCAGTTCCGGCGCTGCAGGGCGGAGATGCGGTTGGACTGGGTGGCACGATGCAATGAAGTGACTTTAGGGTGTGTGATCGGAGACAAGGGTGAGCGTTGGCTGCACTCTTTTTTAATTCGACAAGACCTGTCCGCGTAAGGCAGGTCCCGGGAGCATGCGGAGACTGTGTGCGTCATCCTCGTTTTTTTTTCCTGCCTACCGCACTCGTGTCTCAGCCCCGGTGGTGACGTATCACGACGTGGCTATTATTCATGGCCGACCGTCGCAGCCTCGGCAGCCGTTTTGAAGTCGTCGTCCCCATCACAAATTACGGCATGATGGATCGTGAGGAAGTCGTATTGCGGTGGTAAACAGCAAGCATTTCTAGGCTAAAAATTCTGCTAAAGGGTCGTCGTCCGCCGTAAACACCACCTTTTCGCAGCCTTGTCCCTTGCTAGCTTACCACACGCACGCAAGAGAATTAACGCACGCTTGTCTGCTGCCACTTCCACCGGTGCAACAAAAACCACCCAATTGTCTTGACCGCCGTTTTGGTAAGAGATGTAGAGCAAGCACGAGGGAGAAGGCGTAGCCAAGGCCGAGCGAGATTATCGTCGGGAGCCATGCCGTCGTCAGGGATACCGTTGAAGGCAAGTCATCGCTGCGGGGAAAGTTAGTCCCTGTGCCTCCGCCGGATTGGGGACCGTACGACGTACCTTAGAAGCACTTGCGGTGGACAATGGAAGGACCGGCCTCGTCGTACTCCTGCTTGGAGATCCACATCTGCTGGAAGGTGGAGAGGGAAGCAAGAATGGAACCACCGATCCAGACCGAGTACTTGCGCTCCGGGGGAGCAATGATCTTGACCTTCATCGAGGACGGGGCCAGGGCGGTGATTTCTTTCTGCATACGGTCCGAGATACCGGGGTACATGGTGGTACCACCAGACTAATGGCGTTGTTAGCGGTTGCGCTAGAAGACGCTAGGACGATGTCTACGAAAAACTTACCATGACGATGTTGCCGTACAGGTCCTTCCTGACGTCGACATCGCACTTCATGATGGAGTTGAAGGCGGTGACGTGGATACCGCCGGACTCGAGACCGAGGACCGAGGGATGGAAGAGGGCCTCGGGGGCACGGAAACGCTCGTTGCCAATGGTGATGACCTGACCGTCGGGAAGCTCGTAGGACTTCTCGAGGGAAGAGCTCTGGGAGGCAGTCTGGATCTCCTGCTCGAAGTCCAGAGCGACGTAGCAGAGCTTCTCCTTGATGTCACGGACGATTTCACGCTCGGCGGTGGTAGAGAAGGAGTAACCACGCTCGGCGAGAATCTTCATGAGGTAGTCAGTCAGGTCACGACCGGCCATGTCGACACGGGCAATGGCCTGGGGCATGGCGAAACCCTCGTAGATGGGGACGACGTGAGTAACACCGTCACCGGAGTCGAGGACGATACCGGTGGTACGACCGGAAGCGTACAGCGACAGAACGGCCTGGATGGAGACGTAGAAGGCCGGGGCGTTGAAGGTCTCGAAGACGATCTGGGTCATCTTCTCACGGTTGGACTTGGGGTTGATGGGAGCCTCAGTCAGGAGGACGGGGTGCTCCTCGGGAGCCACACGGAGCTCGTTGTAGAAGGTGTGGTGCCAAATCTTCTCCATGTCGTCCCAGTTGGTGACGACACCGTGCTCGATGGGGTACCGCAGGGTGAGGATACCACGCTTCGACTGTGCCTCATCTCCGACGTACGAATCCTTCTGGCCCATACCAATCATGATACTACGGTCTGCGTCAGCGGGCGGCGCAATGCGGGGCACACGGACAGGTGGACATACCCATGGTGGCGAGGACGACCGACGATGGAGGCTGCGAAAAGGTCAGCGGAGTGTGCTCAATGCAGCGGTGCCGCTGGACTGCGCCGGGCACGCGGGCGGCGGTCGCGGCCAGCTCAGCAGGAGGCGGGGGAGACTTACGGAAGACAGCGCGGGGCGCATCGTCACCGGCGAAACCGGCCTTGCACATACCCGAACTGCGGTATCGTCAGCATAGCTTCCATTGCTGCCATTTGCGCCCGGGCAGCCGCTGCGGATGCGATGCGGCTGCGCGCGGGATGGTGGTGGTCGCAGCAGCCAGGAGGCTGGCTGGACCCCACACGCGAGGGGCGGCAGGGTGTGCAAATCTTACCCATTGTCAATGACGAGGGCCGCAACTTCTTCTACAGACAGACAGAGGCGTTAGCATGTGATGGCATCTCGGCGCGAGGACGAAGCTCGACGGAGTGGATGTCGGTCGGCGGCACCTGTCAGGAGGTGCCGGGCCGGGCTCGATCTGGGTGTGCGTACCTTCCATTGTGACTGATTAGGAGGTTGTAGGGAGGAAAGGTGAGGGTTGCTGAAGCGAATTAAATGCGAAGAGGCGCGGCGTGGGTGGGGTGCAGCAGATGGCGGACTGCTGGATGGAGGTCGGGGGATGGATGTCGTTGACGTGGAGTTGAAGGGAAGAGCGGTCTTACGGGCAGGACAGCTGGGCACAGGTTCTGTGCGGGAGGCGAGGCCGTGCTAAATAAGCGGATACCCAACGTGCATTCCACTTTAGGGGACGGCGAGCTGGCCTGCGCGCGACTGCTGCAACCACAACCACGTCTGATTGATGAATTGCAGCACCCTGCAGCCCTTGCCAGACCGTCTTTACAGCCAGTTGCTGCCAGGCAGCGCAATTCCTGCGACAGCAGCCCCGTTGCGTCCACGCGTCGTGCCCGCCACCGCTGACAGCGCGCTCTTGGCGGCTGGCGCAGGCAGCCCTTTACCGCCCACCGCCTGCCCGCAGCCCGCAGCCCACAGCTCCCGCTGCCCACCGCCTACCGCTCACCCAACGCGCGCGCCTTCCAATACCCACAGAGCCTCAGCCCGCAATTCCAGAAGCCGCCAAGAATAGCTCGCAGCCCCTTTCCGGCGCGTGAGAGTCAACCCAAGCTCCTGATTGACGCGCAGCGGGCCCATCGCAATATCTCAGGTCACGTGCAATGAGGGGCAGCGCTGGCACTGGCAGCTGTCGGCAGGGAGCGGACGCCCGACGGCGGGACCTCCCCAGGGGCGGGATCCGCTGGCTCCCACCAGGCCGAGCTGCTGCCCGCCGCCAGCCAGATCGCAGCGACAAGCTTCGCGATACGCTTATCCGCCGGTGCTGTGAGGTCTGCGCGAGGTGCCGCAACACAGTCGGGCGGTAGAGTGGCAGCCTGCACAAGCGTGCGCGGCGGCGCGGCGCCGGCACCGGGAACGGCTGCGCTGGTCGAAGGCCGCCGAAGCCCGTCGCTTCTTCCCGCGCCTTCGTCATCGGCAACAATTTTTGTGACTCGCTCGAGATATAGCTGCTCGCCTGCCCGCCGTGAAATCCCACACCTCTACGCCTGCACCGCACCCAATTACGCCTGTCTACGCTCGCAATCTCCATAGCTTACCGCCACCATGAACGATCCCCGCCTGAACAATCTCCTGCGATGGGGCGTCGAGAACTCCGAGGCCACCCGCAACAATCCTGAGCTCTCCAACCAGCCGAAGTCAGATCTGACGCCAGAGATGCTGGCTGCGCTGATGGGCGGACCGTCGGACGCTGATTTGATGCGGGAGGCTATGCGCGCCATTACGTCGGAGGAGACGGATCTGGAGAACAAGCTCACCGCGTTCGACAACTTTGAGCAGCTGGTCGAGCAGATCGACAACGCCAACAACATCGAAGCGCTGGGCCTGTGGCAGCCGTTGCTGGAGCAGCTCAAGAGCGACGAGGCCGAGCTCAGGAGGATGGCCGCGTGGTGCGTTGGCACGGCCGTGCAGAACAATGTCAAGGCGCAGGAGAAGGTGGGTCTTTTCCCTCTCGTGTACACCGTTTAGGGGCACAGGCTGACTGATGACGACAGCTGCTCGAACACGACGGCATTCTCACCATCACTAGGATGGCTGTCAGCGACTCTAACCAGGGCGCTCGCAAGAAGGCTATCAACGCCCTGTCCTCTGTTACCAGAAACTTCCAACCGGGTCTCGACGCTGCCGTGGAACATTTGCCGGATGCGTACCACGGCGGCAGAAAGCTGGATGCTGCGTCGATGGATGATGTCGATTCCATAATCAACAAGCTGCGCGACGAAAACGCTACGAAAGCATAGACGGGTTATGACGACTTTGCCTGCATTTATCGGCGTTTGGATGGAAAAATGCTCGGATCTAGACTGAGGGTGAATTCGCTCCACGAAGAGGGACATGGCGTTCATGGTCAACACGGGCAAAAGAGCTCATGGGATGAGTGAGCCAGGGTATCAGAGGGTATCGGGTATCATGAATCTACGAAGGAATTTTTGCGACTTTATGGAGTCTACTGCCTACCGTTCTCCTACTTTCTTCCCAACTTTTATGTGCTCCCGCCGCATTCGGCGCTACCTGTGAATATCAGCAATACCTCCGCATGAACGAAGAACGTCCCACGAACCTTGCCGGTCCTTAACCACTCCTACTATAGAGAAGCTCTTGCCCTACTATAGAGAAACACATGCCTATCTCCCGTCGCCACTATGCTCTTTTCCGGCACTCGTTCCCACATATCTTCTCCACCTACAAACACCCAATCACCAACCCCACTACGTCCACGAACGCCTCCCTGCTCATGTCCTTCTTCTCCAGCCCCATCCCCACAACCACCAACCGCCTCTCCTCCGGGTCCTTCGTCGCAATTGCGCTCGCCACCTGCGTCGCCACCAGCTGCCCCGCCGTGTCCCGCTCGGGCATCGTGCCGCCCAGCACCGTCGTCGCAGTCAGATGCGCCATGGGCAGCAGGTCGAGGTTCGCCGCACGGTCCTCGGGGTCGGCGTCGTCCTCGAACGGCGTCGGCGGCGCGGCGGTCGAGGTCGGGTCGGCGGTGGGGTGGTCGAGCGGGACGTGGACCTATGAGAAGCGGCAGACGTGAGTGGACGGCGGCGACGAGGCTGGGCGGAGAGGGAACGCTGTGGTGGATGGTGCAGAGGGGAGAGTGGAGAAACGTGGAAGGAGGGCGAGGAAGTCTAAAACGTACCCAGTGCGCCAGCCGTCCGCCTTGCGAAACTGTCACCATGATCTTGTCGGCGAACCTCAACACCATGACGTCTGTGTGTATGCCGTCGACGGCGCCAGCGGCGGTGCGCGTGCTGGTGGGGAAGGCCTCGGGGTTGACGGGGAAGTCTGGCATGTTGGTTTGTCGTGAACGGACGGCTTTCCGCTAGATTCGAGCTTGAGAGTAGTGGTAGAAGCCCGCTTGAAGTTTTGTCCCACAGGCAGCTTTGGCATCGCGTTGAGCTGCTGCGTCGGCGTTTGCGCGTCAAGCTCCGAAGGCGGTGTGGCGCGCTCGGAGGCAGGAAAACATGGGCGGAAATGTTGCTGCCGAAAGTTACATGGAAGGAGCGGAGGCAAGCGGCCACTAGTAGCTTGGCCCTGCGCAACCGACTCGACATTTTTTCCCCAGAGCTCCGCCAGCGATGGGAAATATTGTCGCTCGCAAACCACCGCGCTCTCACCTCTCCGCCGGCCGCACCAAAGCTCTCCCGCCATGGCCAAATTCACCCCCCGACAGCGGAAGCACAAGCACCGTGTGCGCGAGGAGGAAGAGCGCCAGAAAGCCGCCGCCAAGGTCGGAATCCAAGCAACGGACGATGCGAACGCGGACGTGATTTTGCCGCACGGCAAGGCGGAGAAGGAAGAGAAGAGGAAGCATTTGCGGGAGGAATTGCGCGCCGCACAGCCGCAGAGCAAGATCAGCAAGAAAAAGCAGAAGAGGCTGGACAAGTACATCGTATGTTTTTCAAATTCCGCGGGAGGAAGGCTGTTCTTGCGCATGGCTCTGGAAGATTGCGCGGGACTCTGCGACCATGGATCATGAGTGCCTGTACTTTTATTATGGTGTAGGAAGAAGCTAATGCGTCTGCGTGCAATAGGACAACAAGCTTAAGAAGGAGGAGAACCTCGAGATTATGAAGAAACTCGCCGCGCACAAAATCGACACCAGCCTCTTGCAAAGTACCAAACAACTCCACCACACCAGCAAATCGAGACGAGAGATCCTTGCCCGGGCGTTACAAGAGAAGGAAGCAGGAGTTGACGTCGAGAAGAACGACAGCATCCTCAAGGACGTGTCGAGACCTGAGAAGAGGGACCTGGGGTACCACACCGATTCCGACGGCGAGGATGATGGGCAGGCCATGGAAAGCCGGAAAAAAACAGCGACGCAAAAGCTGGCCCCGGTACCGCAAGAAGAACAACTCAAGGAGGAGAAACCCGCGCAGCCTGCTGTTTCTTTCGGAAGTGGGTTGAAGAGACCACTCGAGCTGGACGAGGATGGGAAGCCCGTCATAAAGAAGAGGAAAAGAGCAGCTAAGCCGGGCTTGAAGCTCACGGCGTCACAACCAGAGCCTGTGTGGGAAGGGTTCAGCTCCGAAGGAGAGAGCTCCGGCGACGATGATGCTAGTAGCGCTAGTGGATGGAGCGCTGTGGAAGATGACGACGAGGGCATGGATGACGAGGATGAAGATGAGGATGGCTCTGAGGATGAGGATGAAGAGAGCTCGGACGAGGAGGAGTCTGAAGAAGGGTCTTCACAGGAATCGGAGGGCGCAAATAAAGAAGCACGGAAAGAGAGGTCTTCAGCGTTCAAGGCATGGGCAACTGCAGAACGTAACAAAACCGTGGGATATACACCCTCAACGAACATCGAAGCGTTACCCGAGCTACCAGCAAAACCAGCAAACTTCCAACCTCGCGCTCCAGAAGAGGATCCTCTCCCGCCCGAACTCGCAACAAAGACGGCGACTGATGCATGGAGGAAAGCATACAGCGTCACCGTGGACCGACCATCGGAGGTTCAGGAGGCCCGCCTGAATCTGCCGGTCGTCGCTGAAGAGCAGAAGATCATGGAGGCAATTCACAATAATGATGTGGTTGTCGTCTGGGGAGCTACTGGCAGCGGTAAGACAACGCAGGTGCCACAGTTTTTGTTCGAAGCGGGATATGGCGATCCGAAGGGACCAACACCTGGCATGATTGGCGTCACGCAACCTCGACGAGTTGCTGCTGTAAGTATGGCAAATCGCGTAGGAGAAGAATTGGGAAATGTCGGCAAGAGGGTTGGCTATCAGGTAAGTTGTCAGCTCACAGCTCTTTGCAAAAGTGTGATACCCCAGCTGGGGAATCGAAGCATTCACCCGGTCAAGTTTGTCGCGTTGTCCTCGTAAATCATACCCGCAAGAATGCTTCGACTCCCTCGCGCAATACATCAATACCCCATTTTGCAAACTTGCGAAGCGAAATTGGATTACTAACGGATCCCCAGATTCGTTTCGACGGCTCAACCGGCGAGGACACCGCAGTCAAGTTCATGACAGACGGTATCCTCCTCCGCGAGATTGCCCAAGACATCTCACTCCCACAGTACTCCGCCATCGTGATCGACGAAGCGCACGAACGCAGCGTCAACACTGACATCCTAATTGGGATGATGAGCCGCATAGTCGATCTTCGCCGAAATCTCATGAAGGAAGACCCCAAGGTGAGGCCTCTCAAACTCGTAATCATGTCCGCGACCCTCCGCATCTCCGACTTCACCGAGAACGCGCGCCTATTCAGATCTGGCTCGCCTCCACTGCTCAAGGCAGAGGGACGACAATTCCCGGTCACGGTTCATTTTGCCAGGCGCACCAGGATGGATTATCTGGAAGAGGCCTTCCAAAAGGTCAAGAGAGGTCACAGGAAGCTGCCGCCTGGTGGTATGCTTGTGTTCATGACCGGGCAGGCAGAAATCACAGCAATGGCGAAAAGACTCAAACAAGCATTCCCGTCAACCCAAGGAGCCGATGTCAAACAGCCACCCGTGCGCATATCCGCCGCAGACGCCCCGCTCGAGGCAGAAGATCTTGAGATAGGCGATGACAAGAATCCTGACGACTATGATGACGGATCCGACGCCGAGTCGGAGATCCACGGACTGGATGATGAAGACGATAAGGAGTTTGAGATTGCAGAAGAAGGCGAAGAAACCCCGACGCTCAAAGTACATGTTCTCCCGCTCTATTCACAACTCCCCACGAAGCAACAACTGCGCGTTTTTGAACCTCCACCCGATGGATCACGCTTGATTGTCCTGGCCACAAACGTTGCTGAGACGAGTTTGACCATTCCTGGTATACGCTACGCCTTCGATTGCGGCAGGTCGAAGGAGAGGAAGTACGACCAGACTACAGGTGTCCAGAGCTTTGAAATCGGTTGGATCAGCAAAGCCAGCGCGGAGCAACGTGCAGGTCGTGCCGGTCGTACTGGGCCTGGTCACTGCTACAGACTTTACTCGTCTGCGGTCTACGAGAGAGACTTCCAGCAGTACACAGAGCCGGAGATTCTTCGAACACCGATTGAGGGCCTGGTACTCCAACTAAAAAGCATGGGCATCCACAAAGTCGTGAACTATCCGTTTCCCACTCCGCCGGACCGTCAGCAGCTCGCGAAAGCAGAGAAACTGCTGCAATATCTTGCCGCGCTAGATGATGATAGCAAGATCACGCCTCAAGGGCAACAGCTGTCTGTGTATCCCCTCAGTCCGCGATTTTCGCGTATGCTTGTCATTGGTCAAAATCACGGTTTGGCTGCATATGTCATCGCGTTGGTATCTGCTCTCGCTGTTCCCGACGTCTTCATCCCGGAGAACCTACTTGGTCTTGCTCCAGCGCAGGAAGATGACGACCATATCCGGACCCACGCTGAGAACGTTGAGGAAGACGAACGGGAGAAACGTCGTAGAGCCTACAACCAAGCGCACCACAAGCTTTCCAGCCTCGATAGCACCAGCGACTCCGCAAAACTCCTCTTCGCCCTCTGCGCCTTTGCTGCTGAAACCAAAAAATCCCCCGAAGACTTCGCTTCTCAGTGGTTCCTGCGCCTCAAGGCCCTCCAAGAAGCCACCCAACTGCGGCAACAGCTCACCAACATCGTCCGCAAAGAAAACCCTCGCTGCGGCATAACAGCCTACGAACCCAAGCTCGCCCCACCCAAGAAGGACCAAGTCGCCAAGCTCAACTACATCGTCGCCGCCGGCTTCATCGACCAAATCGCCCAACGCGCCGATCTCTGCCCCGACATCACCGAAGTCCCGAGAGCCAAGCGCGCCACCGACGTCGCATACGCGACGCTCTTCCCGAGCCACGAACGCTTCGGCGCGTCCGCAGACACCCCCTTCGTCTACATCCACCCCTCATCCGTCCTGGCCCACCAGTCCGGCAAATCCCTCCCCCAATACATCATCTACTCGCACCTCCAGCGCGCCGCGCCGTCCGCGATAAACAGCGCCAGGACCCCGAAGGTCCGAATGCACCCGCTCTGCGCGGTCACGGGCGCGCAGCTGACGGCGCTGGCGCGCGGCACGCCGCTGCTGCAGTGGGGCAAGCCGGTCGGGAAGATTGTAGATAAGGGGAGGGATGGGCTGGGTCGGGAGCTGCGGGAGTGCTATGTCGTTCCGAGTCTGGTTGGCGAGAAGGGCAGGCAGGGGTGGCCGCTGCCGGCGAAGAGGGTAGTGCAGAGGAGGGAGGGGGGTGGGAAGGGATGGGTTGTTGGGGAGGTGTTGGGGTAGTTTGTGTTTGGGTTTGGGGAGCAGGAAGTTTCTTGGTGACGGGGGTGCTTTTCGTTTTGGGGTTGCGGGGTGGGGCGTGGGATGTGTGTGGGGCTGAGGAGGTGGGCTCGGAGTAGGCAATGGGGAATCGACGCTCAGGCGGGGAAGGGAATGGGAAAATATTTGCTTTTGATGTTGTGTCTATTTGTACAATATCATACTCGTATGCAACAGAAGCATTCAACTCTGAGAAAAACATTTGTAAAAACATTTCAACTCCATCTGCTTATCGGCTTTGCTGCGATTTCGCAGAACACTTGAATTGAATGGAGTTTCTCTTCATACCCCTTTGCCGTTCCCTGTAACATAATACAATCAAACTTTTACACGAAGCCACTTCGGAACATTCTGTGCCAGGACAACGAGAACCCCGCATTCATCCGCACAGAAAAGTCCCTTCACGTCCTCACTCTACCTCCCCCCACCCTTTCTCCCTTCCCTCTTCCTCATCCCCAAAGCCACGAATTCTTTCTCATTCCTTTCATTCATACTCCGCCGCGTGACCCGCGGAATCACAAAATTCACCGTCCGGCCGCCCTGCACGACCACGACCTTCTTGACCGCCCTCCGCTCATCGCACTGGTCCCAGCGGCCGTCGGGCCCGAACATCTTCGCGCCGGCGGGCGACGCGAGCACGTGCGCCGTCATCCAGGCCTCGAGCGCCGTGCGCACGAAAGGCGTGGGGATGCGCGTTGGCGGCGCGCCGTCGGCCGGGTCGGGGACGACGGGGTCGGCGGGGGGTTTGGCGTTGGCGGGCGAGAAGGCGTGGGCGACGACGAGGTGGTCGGGGGGGGAGGGGAGGTCGAGGGTGAAGGCGAGCTTGCCGTTGATCTGGACGGCGCTGGTAATGGAGCGGGAGGAGAGGGCGGCGATGAGGGCGTCCGAGTGGGAGGGGAAGGGCTGGGTGAAGATGTCGGGAGTGGTGGTGGCGGCGGCAGCGGCGGGGGTAGTGATGGGAAGGTGCTCGGTGGCGAGGGGGAGGTGCTCGGTGGCGAGGGCGAGGTGGAGCGTCTCCCAGCATTCGGAGGCGAAGGCGGGGCAGATGGGGGCGAGCATAGTGAGCAGGCATTTGAGGGAGCGGCGGTAGGTTTGCGCGAAGTAGGTTTCTCTGCCGGGGGTGGAGAGGAGGTCGTTCTGGGCACGGGTGGAGAGCTCGTCGAGGGTGTTGGTGAGCTTGGTGAGGTCCGAGATGACGGTGTTGAGGGAGTAGGTCGTGCTCAGGGAGGCGGTGACGGATTTGATGGTTTGGTGCGTTGCGAGAGTGATGTCGTCGGCGAGCGGGACGTCTTGGATTTTGGAGTTGTAGAAGTCTTCTGGTGGCCGTATCTGGATGGCGCGCTGTGTGAGGCGCCAGACGCGCTGCAGCCAGCGCTGGATGCCGACAATTTTGGCTTCATCCCACTCGAGGACTTCGGTGACCGGGGCTTGGAAGAGCATGTGTGCACGGGTGGTGTCGGCGCCGTATTTGGAGATGCAATCGCCGGGGTCGACGCCGTTATGCTTGCTCTTGGACATTTTTTCAAAGCTGACGTTGGCTTGCTGGCCTGTTGCAATGATAGTAGGCTTTGACGGGTTTGAGAGGTCGACTTCGTCAGGCTTGAGGAAGCCGCCGGTGTCTGGGTGCGAGTATGTTTTGCCGTGGACCATACCCTGGGTGATCAGCTTCTTGAACGGCTCGCCCTTATTGTCAGGTCCTCCACCACTGGGCCACAGAGAAGTGGTGGAAAGGAACTTGGAGATGAAGCGCGCATAGAGGAGGTGGAGAATAGCATGCTCAACACCACCAATGTAGACGTCCACTGGAAGACGGGCATCGGCAACGTCAGAAGCGATGGGAGCATTCTCGTTATGCGGGTCTGCGAAGCGGAAGAAGTACCAAGAGGAGTCCATAAATGTATCCATCGTATCCGTTTCACGCCTTGCGGGGCTATTGCATTTGGGACAGGTGGTGTTGACGAATTCCGGAATATCAGCGAGCGGGTTGCCTCCCTTGCCAAGGAGTTGGCCAGACTTCAGCTTTGGGAGCTTGACCGGGAGGTCGGATTCTGGGACGGGGACTGGGCCACAGGATCCACAATGAATGATGGGAATCGGCGTCCCCCAGTAGCGCTGGCGGCTAATCAGCCAGTCACGGAGACGCCAGTTTTCAGTGTGCTCGGCGTCCTGGCCATGTTTGCGAAGTTCCTTCACGATCTGGTCGATTGCAACCTCCGAGGTGAGATCTTCAAACGAACCACATGCCTCAGTAAGCTTGCCATTGTGGACAAAAGGCTCGTCTTGTTTTCGCGAAACGATTGCCATCAGTGATTCAACACTATCCGGAACAACCACGGCGAGGATCGGCTTCATTCCCTGATTCTTTCTCCAAAAAGCATGATCCCGGGTGTCGTGGCCAGGTACTCCCATGACAGCTCCTGATCCATAGTCATCCAGAACATACGGTGCGACATAGACAGGTACAGGATCCTGGACTTTGGTTTTTGCGGTAGCGAACGAAGACGCAGGATTGATGGCGTGGACTCCAGGAAGAAGGAAGCCGTCCTTGGAGTCTGCAGGCAGGTTAGCGGCTTTTTCCACGAAGGCCTTCAGATCGGCATTTGTCTTGGCCATCTCCTCGACAGTCGGGTGCCTGAGGGACAGTGCAACATATTGAACACCGAAGAGAGTATCGGCGCGGGTGGTAAAGACTTCGACACCAGGCCAGGTTTTGCCATCTTCAGAGCTTTCGATCTTGAAGTGAAGCCTAGAACCTTTCGACTTTCCGAGCCAGTTCTTCTGCATTGACAGGACGCGTTCGGGCCAGCGGTTGTCTTTTGCTAGAAGTTCGAGGTCATTGAGGAGGTCTTCTTTAAACTCGGTGATGCGCAAGAACCATTGCTTGAGATGGATTTTCTCGACCTGGGCGCCGGATCTCCAAGACTTGCCGCTGGCATCAACCTGCAGACGTCAGAGACCTTGTCTTGCATCGCCCAGAGCTCCTCACCTGCTCGTTTGCGAGGACTGTTCCATCCACGGGATCCCAATTGACGAGAGACTTCGCTTGGTATGCTAGGCCGCGCTCGTGCAGGAGAAGGAAGAGGCGTTGGGTGTGCTTGTAGAAGGACGGGTCACAGGTCATGAATTCCTGGGAGGAAGCGGATTGCATTAGCTATGTATCTACGGAGCAATTGCAACGCCCGACGTACCCTGTCCCAGTCCCAGCGGCCGTTCATGCCCTGGAACTGCTCCTTCATCTTGGCGATGTTGGAGACTGTCCACTCCGCAGGGTCAATTCCTCGCTCGATAGCCGCATTCTCAGCAGGCAGACCGAACGCATCCCAGCCCATCGGGTGAATCACATCATGGCCTTGCATCTGCTTGAAGCGCGCGAGGACGTCGGAGATGGTGTAGTTGCGGAGATGGCCAAGGTGGAGTGTGCCGGACGGGTACGGGAACATGGAGAGAACGTAGGCGCTCGGACGGGTGGCCAGGGCCGTGGACTGGCTGCGAGACGCATCGAGGGGCGCCTTCGAGGCTGCTTCTGCCCATCGCGAGCGCCACTTTGCGTCAATTGCGTGGAAATCGAGGCGGTCGGACTGCGTGGACGCGTGGCGGACGAAGAGAGCGCGCGCATTCAGCGGCGGCAGCAGGCGCGCTGGGCGTCGCAGGCCGGGCGCAAACGCGTTGAGGCCCTTCATCGGCTGGCTGTGGGCGCGACGTCAGCGGAGCATGACTTGGGGATGGTGGTGTCGGGCTGCGGCGGCGGCTGCGGCAGAGACGGCGGCGGACAAAAAGTCAAGCTGCGGGCGCGGGCTGGCCCGCACGGGCTAGTGGCTAGTAAGTTCGTCAGTCCTGGTCCTCCCCTACGCCAAGTGCGCAACCTGCCCTCCACGCGCCAGACACTTCCTCCGACTCCTTCTCCACCGAGAGCATGGCTCCCACCCGTCTGCGACACAGCTAGTGCTCCTCCCCGACCCGTCTCCCCCCACCCAGCCCGCCATGTCTCGAACAGGCGGCTATGCCAACCTCTCGACCCGCGAACCCCTCCGCGACTCGCTCGAACTTGCCTCCCTTGCGTCTTCGTCGCAGCCCTCGCGGCGGAGCTCGCTCTCTTCAGACTCGGGCGCCGCCTCGTCGCGCCGGCTGTCGCTCGACGAGGAGGACCCGCTGAACGAGCACAATCCCGCCAGCCTGGGCCGCCATGGCCGCTCCTACTCGGTCTCGTCCGCGTTCGACTTCGCCTCCAACCTCTTTCCTTTGTCCACCACCGCCGGCGGATACACTGCGCTCGGCACGCCCTCTGCCACCAACTTCGACTCCGCAAACGCGCTCCACGGCGGCTCGCTGGAGAAGCACAAGTCGCTGACCTACCTGAACGGCCTGTCGCTGGTTGTCGGCCTGATCATCGGCTCAGGCATCTTCTCCTCGCCGAGCCAGGTCAACGCCAATGCCGGGTCGCCGGGCGCCGCGCTGATAATCTGGGTGATTGCGGGAGTGCTGGCATGGACTGGCGCGGCGAGCTACGCGGAGCTGGGAGGCGCCATCCCGCTGAACGGCGGCGCCCAGGTCTACCTGTCCAAGATTTTCGGAGAGTGGGCTGGCTTTCTCTTCACGTGGTGCGCCGTCGTTGTTCTGAAGCCCGGGTCGGCCGCCATCATTGCCATCATTTTTGGGGAGTACTGCGTGCGCGCCGTCATTGGCCCGGACGCCATGGAGATCAGCTTCTGGCTCAACAAGGGCGTTGCGCTGGGCGGCCTGATCCTGGTGACGTTTCTCAACTGCGTCTCCACCAAGCTCGGCACCCGCAGCGCCGACTTTTTCATGTTCCTCAAGTTCGTCGCTCTGCTCGGAGTTACCATTACTGGAATTGTGGTCGCGGTTACGGGCTGGTCGTGGAAAGGAGATGCAAGCGACGACTGGAAGTCCAAGGGTTGGTTTGAGGGCACGAACGAGAACATTTCCAATTTGGCCGTCGCCCTGTACGCGGGGTTGTGGGCGTTCGACGGCTGGGACAACGTACGTCTTCAGCGCCAACATTCTCTTATGTGCTAATGAGAGGCAGGTTAATTACGTGACGGGCGAGTTCGTGAATCCTGCGCGCGATCTCCCAAGGGTCATCCACACGTCTTTACCTCTCGTCATTCTCAGCTACCTCCTCGCCAACGTCGCATACTTCCTCGTTCTCCCTTCGGCGACCATTGAATCGAGCAACACGGTTGCAATCTCTTTTGGCTCACAAGTGCTTGGACCTGTCGGATCCCTCATTCTCGCGCTTGCTGTGGGGGGCAGCTGTTTTGGTGCATTGAACGCCACCACATTTACGAGTGGAAGGCTAGTGTACGCTGCGGGCAAAGAAGGATATTTGCCCGAGCTCTTTGGCAAAATTGGTGTCGGCAACCGGACTGCTGTGCGGTTAGGAAACAGAGGAAATCGCCAGGCAGGACGCTTCGCGCGCGCGATTTCCGACGACGTTGGCATGTTCTTCACGCCCATCAACGCCATGCTGCTCAATGCGAGCCTCACGGCCGTATATGTTGTGATTGGCGAGTTTGACACGCTCGTTACTTTCTACGGAGTTGCGGGTTACACATTCTACTTCTTCACCGTCCTTGGGCTCATCGTGTTGAGGGTCAAGGAACCGGAGCTGGAAAGACCGTACAAGACTTGGATCACGACGCCCGTCATCTTCTGCTGCGTGAGCTTGTTCCTTGTCAGCAGGGCGGTCATTGCGGAGCCGATTCAGACGCTGATTGTGCTGGCTTTCATTTTGGCGGGCGTGCCGCTTTACTGGTGGAGAATAGGAAGCAAGCGGGAAAGAGGAGAGAAGGGTGGATGGAAGTTTTGGAAACGATGGGGATCTTCGTAGTCCGAGGATATTTCTGAATGAATAAGGTAGTTTAATGCACGAAATACGATTGCTTCGAGTCCAAGAGGAGATCCAGGGGAGTGCGTTCCTTTGCGGTCGGGGAAGCGTCATGTGACCGCGAGCAGCGAGACGCGTCGCCTCGCGTCGCGTCGACCGCATCCTTCGACGTCAGACAAGTCCAGCCCACCCCACAATTACTACCCCAACATGGATGTCTGGGCGGGCGACATCGAACTGCCGGGCGGCGGTGCCATTCAAGGTGGAAATCCGCGGCCGCGCCTTCCCAGCAACGCTGACACAGTTATCCAGGCGTTGAGCTCGTCACGACGCGTGCTGGTGGCCCGTCTTTCGACCGCATCTCACTGCGCTTCCTCGCTGTCGTCGATATTGCCCGTATTCCTCTGCACCTTGCTATCGGTCCTCCGTTGGAGGTGTTCACTCCATGGGACGCCACTCAGGACTGGTTCAACGCGCTGCTTCTATGTGGACATGCGGCGGAGAAGGGCGCGCAGCCGTGGTGGCAGGCGTCGACACAGTCGCCGATTGGCATCCTGACAGAAGTCAAGAGAGAGGATGGCAACGCATCAAACCCTAATGTAACGGAGATCCTGTTTTACGTGGCATCCCCAGGACCCAACGCCACTCCCTCTCCCGCCGACGACGACGCGATCCGCGGCCTCAAGATCTGCGCGCTGTCACTGTCGTCCGACCTCCTCCACAGCATCCCAGCCGCCACCACGCCACCTCTCTCCCCCCAGCTCCCAGGCTTCAAGCCCGACCACCCCTCAGCGCCCGCCGAGTTCCTCCCACCGCTCTTTCCCACCCCGGAGCTCCCAGACCCCCACAACCGCAAACGCCAGAGCGTCTCCTCCCTCTTCGACGAAGCCGCCGAGCGCCGCAAGCGCGCCCGCCGCAAAGGCGGCGAAAGCATTTCCGCCGCCGCCGCCGCCGCCACCAACCCCTCCCACCCGCCGCTCCACCACCACCACCACCACCACCACAAACGCTCTGCCTCCACCTCCCTCAACCCGCCCGACCTCTCCGACCACACCCATCCCACCCGCCCCCCTCCGCCGACACCCACCCCACCCCCCGCTCGCCCAGCCTCAGCGCCGCCCCCACCAAACCGCGCTCCACCCTCTCGCGCGCTCCCGCCGCCGCCTCCCCCCCAACCACCGAATCCCGCAACAAATCCACCATCTCCCGACTCGTCATGGCCGGCATGCGCATGCACGGGCTGGAGCGCGGCGACGACGACGAGACCTACAAGCTGGTGTACCACCAGACGTACCGCGGCACGGTGTTCGCGGTGCGGGCGCACGTGGCGACGACGCCGCTGGCGCTGCACGTCGAGCGGCTGCGCGAGACGGTGGATAGGCTGCTGGGCGTCTTTTGCAGCGATCCGCTCGCGGTGGCGGCGCACCCGCAACCGCAACTGCCGGCGGGGGAGGGGGTGGTGACGCCGGGGAGGACGTTTGGGGAGGTGACGAAGGGTGGGGGGGAGGACAGTCCGTTTGGGGGGAGGGGGGTGGGGGTTGTGAGGGTGCATACGCCGGGGACGAGGAGGGGTGGGGTGGGGGAGGAGGCTATGCGGGATCGGGTTTGATGTTGGCGGGGGAAGGGGGGGATTCAGGGGGGGAGATCGAGGCGAAGTCTGGGTTATAGGTTAGAGCAGGAGCGATCTCAACGCTGGGAATCTCGGGGAACATGGTGCGGGCCCTGTTGATGAGGAACTGATAGCGGTGGTGATTCTCCTGCTTCTGTCGCCACGCTGCTTGTCTAGAGTGAGGAGAGGCAGCGTGAGAGAGTCCATCGGTTTGAGCTGGGACATATGGAGCCCAGAAGCTCGAAAACTTACAATACGAAATGCATTGTACCACGAAGTGCAAAGAACGAAAGCCCTCCAATAAATCCCTCCCACTCTATATACAAAGGGGCTGTACACGCCTAAATCTGAGCCTACCCAATCTTACTCGCGAGAACGGAAACAAACACTACCGTGGGAATCAAATCCATCCATCCATCCATCCATCCATCCGCCCATCCACCCCATAGAAGCAAAAACGCCAGGCCAGTCATGCCAACCAGCCCGCATACCGACCCCATACCCACAACCAAATTCAAACTCCGCGCAATGCAAGTAGTAGATCCCACCACCTATTTATTACCACAACTCACCGCCCCATCCTCCCCCGCCCCGAGTCACCGCTCCGGAATCTCCCACGCCTCATCCCCATCCCCGTCCAGCTCGTCGCTATCCCACCCGTCCTCCTCATCCGCCTGCGCGGCTGCCAAAAACCGCTGCAGCGCGTCGTCCTGGCCCATCCGCGCGTTGCCCCTGTGCCGCACATGCCTGCCACCCGCGGCGTCCGCCTCGGCGCCACCAGCAGGCAGGCGGGCGCGGTTGTTGGCGTTGCGGTTCGGCTGCGGCGGCTGCGCACGCTGCCGCTGCTGCGCCTCCTGCCCGATGCGGAGCTGGTTCATCGCCACGATGAGCGGCGGGTCGACGTCTGCGCGCGGAGGCATCGGAGCGGGCGGCATGGCCGCGGCGGCGTTCGGGACGGGCGCGGGAGCGGCGCCGGCGACGGGGTTGTCGGCGTGCAGGGCGTCGGCTTCGTTGGCGGCCGCGATGGCGGCTTCCCAGCCGCGAACGCCGTCGAAGCGGACGGCGTTGCCGTCGCCGCCCTCGTCGCCCTCTTCCAGCTCCCACAGACGCATGTAGCAGCCGGTCTTCTTGTTATTGAAGTGCTGGTACGGGTTGTTGGGGTCGAGCCAGGCGCCGCAGAGGTAGCAGAAGTGGGAGCGGCATTGGAAGCAGCACATGTGGTTGCAGCCGTGCGTCTTCTGGCAGGGCGACGAGCAGGTGGGGCATTGCGAGGTGTGAAGGCGGAGGTAGTCGTAGGAGGCCTGCTCCTCCTCGGTCAATTCGGTGGCGTTGCGCGGGTAGCAGCGGACGAACTCGCCGTGCCAGCCCGCCAGGCAGACGCGGCAGAAGGCGTACTCGCAGTCCTCGCAGACGGCCAGACGATCACCGGACTTGGATCCGCGCATTTGCTCTTCCACCCTGTCGCGAGGCGGGTTGTTGGGCTCGTGCTCGGATTCCGAATCGGAGTCGACCAGCTGGGACAGATCGGTGATTTTGGGATATTTCTTCGAGCGGGCCGGTCCCTGACACCATTTCCGCGGGCAGTAGACCGTGTCCTTGTCGGACTCGAGCTTCTTCTTGCGCTTCATCTCGACGTAGCGCTTGACCATCTCTTGCTCAATGGGAATCTGCAAAAGCTCCCCGGGGCTGATCGTCCGCTCCGACTTCTTCTTGCGCCTGGCGTTGTCCTCCTTTCCGCAGCTGGGATCCATGCACTTGACGTTGGTGACGTCTCCTTCCTTGATACAGTTGGTGTAAAAGTCTTGGAGACAGGCGACGCAGAAGACGTGGCCGCAACGCATGAGGCGGTGGCAAACCGAGCCTTTCTTCGGCTCGAGACAGACGCCGCAGTCGAATGTCTCCTGCTCGAACTTCTCGCGTCTAGCTTTGACGTCGTAGTCCAACAGGGGAATCTTCATCTCCTCCGAGGCCTCGATGATGGCACCCTCGTCGCCAACCAAGTCAAAGCAGCGCTCGGCAGCCTGTTGCAGGAAGTCGATGTAAGCGAAGACAATCTGGCAACGGCCGTATTCCTCCCACAGCGCATGACCGTCGTCCACCAGCTTCTGCAGTGTAGTATCGGGCAGCCATTTCGGCGAGGTCGACAGGTGGAAATCCGGCGGCTTCTCCGCGGGATAGCCGTCCGGGAGTGTTACCTCCAGGCGCAGCGGAGGTAGATATGATAGGCGGTGCACATCGAGGGCAGTGGTTTTCGGAGCGAGGACGACGGCATTGGGGCCCTCGCTGTCGGAGGTTGGAGGCGTGGGCAGAGGCGTGGGCGGAGCGGCATCGACGGCGGGCGGGAAGGTGACGGCGAGCGGAGCGGAGGGCGCGACGGGCAGGTCGATGGAAGCCTTGAAGGGGTTCTCGGGACGCAGTGCTAGCTCGGGGAAGATGGCGGCAATGGACGAAAGTTCTTCTTCGCGTTCATCGTCGGTCGTGTCGGCCATGGGATGTGGTAGCGGTGATGGTGATGTTGCAGCGGGGCGGAAGCTGTGTTTCTAGCGGTGGCTCGAGCGGACGCGATGCACGCGGCGGGCTTGGGTGCGACGAAGAGCCAGTAGATCGCCAGGGCGGCGGCGAGGCGGGCGCGACAACAATGGGCGGCTGCGGAAGGTGGTGACTCGAGTTGCAGGCGGCGGGCGGGACGGTGACGGTGACGGTGACGGAGTTGAGAGACAAATGTGGCGGGGCTCCCCATTGGCGCAACGCCCACCCCGGCTCATGGGCTTTTTCTTTTCCGACTGCGTGAACCAGCCACAGACAGCCCTTCCACCTCACTCTCGCCCGTTGCACTGCTCGGGCATTCCAGGCAGCCCTCCCACATTGACTCCAGATCCAAGCCGATTGCCCGTCTGGAGGCTTCGTGTTTCACCAACTTTGCTCTCGCCCTACGAGAGGAATCGCTCTGGTTTTTTTTTTTTCGCAACTGATGTCATAGCGTGTTTTCAAAACCACTTCCGTCCTGCAAGCGACTGTGTACATGTATTCTCCTGTACCTCTCATATTTGGGACGACTGCCCTCTCCCGAATGAATGACAGCACTACCAGCTTGCGGAACTGCGCAGAGCATACTGAACACTCCGAACCGAACGGCGCTGGTCATCACCGGCATCAGCATGCTCCTCCGGAAAAGAACGACGCGAAGAATGCGGCGAAACTAGTGTGCACGGGAATCCCCGCAGTCACCTCGGGTCCGTCCATTTGCCCCTTCTTGTAAGCCGGCATCGAGAGAAGTATCGCCACCGTCAGCGTGAGCAGCAGACAGCTGGTGATATTGTCAGCCGAAGTTTCTAATGGCGGCATAGCACAGGGCCGGCTCGGAAAGCATTGCAGCTGGTTCCGCCATGGGCAGCTCAAGCCCCCGTCCAGACGTCGATACCCAGTACGAGAAATGTCAAACCCATCCGGATGGATGCTTCAACTGCTCACGCAGGCACGCAGGTGCTGCAGTAATCCCCGAATTGACCGCAAACTGACTTACTACTTGGCATGACGGGTCCGTCTACACTGGAGCACAATCCATATCAGTGCCGAGACAATACCCTGTGGTTCACATCAACGAACAACCAACCTCTAGCTGCCTTCTCCAAACCTACGAGTACAGAACCCAAGCCCCAACATCTTCATCGTCCCGCAAAGTGACCCACACGACACCCGAAAGCCCCATAAAAATACCAAAGACCCTGCTTGCCTCGCATCTCAGGGAAATCGATCTGTACCGCATACGGAACGGAAATCTTCCGCCGGAAAGAAGAGCGAACCCTCCCAGGGCAGTCCAGACCGATCGAACCACTGGGGCGGGGCCCGTGCTATCCCCGTCGTCGGTTCAGACGAGCGGCAGGCAGGCAAGAATGAGGCTGCCGCATGAAACCACCCAAGGAATGACTCTCGCCGACATGCTTAAAACCAATTGGCTCGTGTTGAGTTTCGCTGGCAGGGTGGAGTGGTGCCGCTGCAGCCGGGACAATGAATAAAAAGAAGGTGGTTGTATCCGAAAGAGCGATTTCGGAATCGCAATATTGAGATGAGACGGCTTTCAGCCGCATGTCGAGAGAGGTACGGTGAGTGCTGCAACTGCCTGATGGCCATCTCGCGAGGCTGTGTCTACCCCAAAGAGCGGTGGGTTCGATATCCCCCGCATCTGGTATTTTCCGCGAGTCTGGTCCAGGCCGGCAGCCATACTGGAGCGCTGGCACCACTCACACCGTAGATAGCCGAGTCGACCCACTGATCTGCCTTCTAGAAATTCCCCAGCATTTCCGCTTCCGGCCTCTCACAGCTGTGCTCCACCCCTTGACGTGGCAACCGGTCTCGCCTTCCGCCGGCTCAAGCTTATCATCAGTTACGGTGTCAATTGAGAAACCACTTTCATCTTTCTGAACCTTAATGCAAAGACCCCATGACGATAGCCCAGCAAAAACAGTCCGAAACTGCCGAGATGCTTTCAGCGGGGAAGCTTGGACACTGCAGGTGCGTTCGACTCCGTGTCCATTCTGGGCTTCTGAAACACAACGCTGATTCTGCCCAGCGTCGACGAAATTTTGTCGAAGTTGCAACTTTCTCCAATGGACTCCGCAAACAATACGGCCCACCATCAAAATAATGTCTCACTCTCGAACTCCCCGAGCCAATGCCGGGGCGGACCGGCTGCAGGGGACGGATCTCCAGAACCAATTGACTCGCTCAATCTCGGATTTGCTGACCAACCGAACCAATGCCTGTACACAGATTACTACAGAACCCCTATTCACCAACCTAACCTTCTCCTGTCTTCAGGAGTCTGCGAACGCAATCCCAATCACCTCCACGACGAACAATCGGTTGTTGAGCACGCTGCGGCCGACGCAAATATACTAGATCCGGGACAATTAAGTAGGTGAAACATCCATCGCATTGATCCATGCAACCCGCTGACCGTGCATCAGATCGCCCCTACTCGTACCTCTACTACCGCCGCTTCCGGAAAGCCTTCAAAGTACTAGGCCTCGAGCAACCGGACTTCGCCACCGCAGCAACACCTGTATTACTCGCACCCAGCTCCCCGACCGCGCCGCACCCAACAATGACGTCCCCAAGAGACACGGAACCGTAAGTCCCACGCCGCCGCCCCTCCTCCCGCCGCAGACCCCACCCACTGACACCACCGCTCCCAGCTCCGACCTGGAGAAAGGCGAGCTCCGGCCTCTCCTGGCCCCCACGGACGCCACCACCACCACCACCACCACCACCACCACCACCGACGCGCCGCCCGCCACCACCGACGCCGCCACCGAAGCCTCCACCTCCTCCCTCCTCACCACCATCACAACCAGCACCGCCGCCCTCTGCTCCGCCCTCCTCATCTCCCTCTACCGCCACCCCCTCTGGCTGCAGCACCTCCTCGACCTCTCGCGCATGCCCTGCACCCACCCCAACCACCAGCCCTCGCACTTCATCCACGAGATCCCGCGCCCCATCTTCGCCGCCGCCTGCCTCGTCTACGCCGTCGCTGCCGCATCGTTGTACTTGCACCGCCGCGCCCGCGGCGACGCCCACCAGGACGCGTTGCTGGCGGCGGGGCTGCTGATGGGGCTGACGGCCGGCCTGGGGCTGGGGTTCGGCTTCGAGGATGTGGCGAGGGTGACGGTGTTGTGGGCGGTGACGGGGGCGCTGGTGGGGAGCGCGGTGGGGCATGAGGTGTTGGTGCTGGTGGCGGGGGATGGGGAGGAGGAGGAGGGGTTTGGCGGCGAGGAGATGGTGGGGAGGAGGGGGAGTGTGATGAGTCAGGTTGGGGGAGAGTTTGGGGGCGTCTGGAGGGAGAGGAGCGCGAGGGTTTGAGGGGGGTTGTTGATGGATTGGCTGTCTGATTCATTGATTGGCTGTTTGGTTGGCTACTTGGTTTGTTGACCGATGGTGCCGGGCCTTTGGTCTTCTTGTCAGCTTCGACGGGGCGAGAATGCTGCAGTTGCTGATTGAGAGTGAGGATTTGTCGAGGCCTGCACGGCTGGCTGGCCGGTGGAAAAGCATCGTACTTTCCGGTGTTTTGTAGCTTTTTTCTAGACTTCCACTTGCGATAATCAAAATTGTAACTCGCTGATTCTCGCAGCCTACATTCTTACTCCCTGCAAGCTCCTCGCCTACGGTTTCTTAGCTCATCATCAAGCAGGACGTCAGTATCCGGAGCATCTGGCATCGGTGGAGTGGTCAGCCTCCACCGACCTACTTGGCCCCCACCTGCCAGGATCTGAACTCTTTTCAGCCCCGCACCTAGGCTTACTTTAATGCTCTCGTGCTGCCAAGGCTACGTCAAACACTTTCCAAGGCCGAAATGGGTTCTGCATCATCCCCCAGTCCAGACAGCATGTCCAAAAACAGTTTCCGCCGTTTTCTGATCTTGACGCTAACGGCCCGGTTGCAGGTCAGGTCTCATGGCAGAGCGCATTCTGGGAGATTTTACCTCTCGTCCTAGCTGTAATGACGCAGCCATCCGGCCGTGTTTGTGGTTTTTCGGACCATCTCAGAACTTGTATTCGAGCATCTTCAGTCTTCTGTGGACTCGATGTCGCCTACACCATCTGTCGGCTCTGCTCTTCCCTGCTCTGTGGAGCGTCTATCCAGCAGGCTGCCACTGGAATATTGCCTCCGCGCTCCCATTCTGCTGTCGTGAACAGTTGCCACTCGCATGGACTGCAGTCTCTGGAAGACAATGGAGTTTACCGCGCTATTATCTTCGTCTTCGGTGCACTGCCGCAAACAGTCAAATCATTCAGCCTCCGCGGTATACCTTGGACACAGGCTTGTGCCGCCGCGTATCTTGCCTCGTATGCCATGGTTGAGTTGCTTCTCTTAGCCAGGAACCTCCGAGAAGAACATGCGGGCGGCGCGCAACTTCTGGCGGCAGACTCGACCATTCCTGCCGGCTTGCTGACTAGGATGGAAGGCCCAATATGCCTTATTGGATTCGTTGGCCACGGCATCCTGGTACTGTAATTGTACACCGCGGTCTGGTTCCAGGCCACCTCCGATCCTATGTCTCGTGCCTGGCTTCCTGTATTGATCTGTATTACTTTTAGTATTCTGATCATTTGCATACTCCTGTTCATATTTCTCGTAACAGTGCATGAGTTTTTACCCACGCGTGTTAGTTCTGAACGACAGCTTTTGGGCAAAAGGATTGTGATTGCTCTGTTTTTCCTGCAGCAAGTGTTCAACTTTGTTGCGGAGCCACCTCATGATAACAAGCTCCGCTGGTTTCATAAACTCGTTGTAGGATATTTGGTCCTTATGGCTATTTATTTTCTTTCGGTGTATCTGTGGGAGCACTCCTATACCTACCCAGGATTGCGAAGGGCACTTCTCTTCATCAACGAACCCCCATTACCCAAAGACGAGGAAGGCTTGGCATCTCTCCTAGTCCTCATTTTATTCTTTTTCATGGTCGTAATCACCGTGTTATGGTACTTTCTCTGTTTTGATTCCACGGATAAATATAAGCCAAACTGGGCTGACATCCTTGGATAAGAAGATAAACTTCGAGGTCTCAAGTTCATCCATTGCCACAAGCGTAGAGAGAATTGAGAAGGACTCCAAAGCATACAACGCTAGCCCACACGAGGTAGCTCACCAAGACACAGTTGACGAAAAGACAACATGTGAGTGCGCAGGGTCAGTAGGAGAGCTCCAAGAGCACGAAGCTCCCATCCTCCCCCCCAAAAAAAAACCTTATTTCTACATCTAATCCGCCCCGCCGCCTTTCCGAGCCGCAGCCCTCCCACCCCCAAAACGCCCACGTCTCGCCGCAACCCCAGGGCTCATGCAGCTAGCGCGGCGGCACCCAGTACGTGACGCGCACGCCAAGCTTGTCGCCCAGCTGCAGCACCGCGTCCTCCAGCTGCGCGACGCGCGCAAGCGCCTCGTCGCGCTCCTGCCTAGCCTGGTCGCGCGCCTGGCGCGCCCGCGCCAGCGCCTGGCTCTGCTGGTCCTGCTGCTGCTGCTGCTGCGACGGCTGCTGCGACGGCTGGAAGCCGGCGCCCTGCGAGAAGGTGGCCAGCTCGGCCTCGAGGAGGGTGGAGGGCGGGCGGGCGCGGGCGCGGGCGTGGGCGGCGGCTAGGAGGGGGCCGAGGGCGAAGGAGGACATGGTGGTGGTGGTGGTGGTGGTGGTGGTGGTTGTGATGGTGGTTGTGGTGGTGGTTGCGGTGGTTGTGTGGTTGTGGACTGGGTGCAGACGGTCGTTAGGTTGGGGGATGGCGAGGATCTCAGAGGATGAACTTACTAGAAGTGGTTTTGTCTCAGATACCTAAATGGGAAAAGGTATGGTGGTTTAAGGAGCAAAGGTTTGGACGGAAAGCGAAAAATATAAAAAACAACACGCGTCGACCCATGGCCACATGCGGAGGCTTTAGCGAGGCTTTCAAATCAAAGTGCGGGTTCGAGAGCAGAAGGAGCAGCCCTTCGTGACTGCCGCAATGATCAAAACAAAGTTCTGCAGTCATGAGGTAAAGCAGTCCCCCGATGAAGTCACGTTTGGCGGTGCACACCGAAGCTATCACGACACAGGCTGTAGCACTACATCTACTTATTTCCCTTTTCGGGAAACTGTGATGACCGTTAGCTACAGAACAGCCCGCGTGGTGAGTGCATACGTCCGTACCTTTGACCGCAGACGGCCAGTGACATCAGATCTTTCAGTTTTCCGGCCTGCGCGCTAGGAAATCTCACAAACTGAATCGGTAAATAGCTTGCGCCCAAATCTGTCAGGAATCAGAATTATGCTTCATATAGTCCTGCCGCGGCCTCTCCGACGCGGCCCTCGAGACATGCTGCAGAGTGCAGACTGGAAGTAAGAGGCCGCAGCCCAGAACGAAGAGCTAGAAAAGGCTTCAAAGTAAAGAAAAACACTGCAACAATGCGCACCGTCGCTTTCAGCGCATCTGGACGCGCATAAATTGCGACGCCCTACAGTCTTGCCCTCAAAACGTGATCCTGAGCGTCAAGCGCCGCGAGCACCGGGCACAAACGAGCACCGGACACTAACGAGCACCCATCGCGCTAGAATGAGAATAGAACAATTGGTATAAGAAAATCTAACATTGGTTGCAATATTCTTCCAAGGTGAGTTTCTCTTGGCAGTAGTTCAAAGAAGACGTTGACGAGGTAAGGTCTTGGCATGGTGTTGAGAGGGGGGCAGGGAAGACACCTGATAAATGTACATGCGTGTGATTCGCTACACGATCATCCCCGCAGCTCGCGCTACTCGTCTCACCCGACTTCCTTGCCGCATGACCCTAATTGGAGCTGGGAAGACGCGGAACAATTCGTTTGTGGCCAACCACGAAGGCCAGGTTGCCCACTTTGGCCCGAATCGGTTGCGATTCCTGGCGCGGTACGTACCGACATCTTCAGCAGGAATTCCTGGCCTGCGAAATGCGAAGAAAGGACTAGATTCTTCGTCTGAGGATTCTGCCACAGATTACTTTGCAGCATTCGATCCTGGAACGTGGGCCAACGGTGTCCAGCCTTGTACACCGCATATTAGGAGCGGAATCGTAGATCGGGGCCTTGCAATTGAAACATCTTTTTTTTACCGGTTGCCAACTCGCTCGCAAACTGCGACAGCGCGTTTAGTGAGCGGTGAATGCGGATTTCTCGCGTGCCGCTTCGCTTCCGAGCGCGAACCAATCGATTAACCCTCCCGCGCCGGCCTTCCTTGTCATCATGTGAGTCTGCGAACGCCATGCGGCGTAGTGCAGCCTCAAAAATACTGAAATCGCAGCCTGGCAACTCGCGTAAGCTGAGGCTCGCCCGATCACCAGCCGCGAGTCCAGAGCCGTGACGCTGTGGTTGCTGCGCCCAGGCGCCCCATGACACCAGCGCCACCACCGCAACCGCTGTATCTGGAAATGCGCCGCATCGTGGGCTCCTTCTTTCGCTCCATTCGGCACGATACACCTGCAAAACAGCCCCAATAACCTGGACGACTCCTCGCGTCCTGCGCACATGTTAAGACGCCACCACACCAGCTATGCGACTCTGATGACCGAGCGACCGGCTGCACCCTGCCCGCCGCAGCTCTCGGGGTTACCTGGTTCGAGGCGGGTAAGAGATCAGCCGCTCGCTGCGTCAGCCGCTAACCTGGCCGGGATGTTACGGCGGCATGGGCGTGGGTGGGCGGCGTGGGCGTGGGTGGGCGGCGTCGCGCGAGGCTGGGTGGCGCGAAAGCAGCGCGGGAGGAGCACGGTTTTAAAAAGAGGAGCAGGGAGGCGGCGGAGACGATACGGGGAGCTCCCCACTGGTTATACGCAGAGATCTAGGTTGCCGCATCGATCGACCAACCACCTAGAGCTATATATTTATTCCGCCGTCATTTTCCCTTTACATTCTCTTTATTTCGAAAGAATTCGCTGAAACGCCAAATTGAACTACCACTTTTCGTAGTTCAGGAGTTCTTTTGGTTCGAAAAGGTAGTAAAATATTTCCCGCTCTTTTCCCTAAAATGTTTCACTATTTATGGCAAGATGAAGGGCATTCACTCATATCACCGGCCCGCAATGACATGGACTTTCAGCAATCTTACGTAGCTTCGCGGTTACCACGAGAATGAGCGTTAAAGACTTTGTCTTGAACGTTTTCTTAATCGATTTCAGAATTTTGCACGCGGGAGCGCCGAGCGCGTTGTTGAGCTCAGTCGTGCTGATTAATGAAAGCTGAACAGGTTCGGCGAAAACATCTACGATCCTTCCGTACCCGACTCGGTTTACAGAGCACCGTGTCTCTAGAGAGAGGCGTGTATAGCACTCATTCTACCATCGCATCGGAGCCTTCAAGCAATACACGTAGGATGCCGAAGCATCAGGATCCACGAAGAAGTGGTGTGTGTTCAGAAGACTTCACACGCACCATTCTCATCGAAACATCAAGGCATTTTACCGAACTCAAGGACGGCCTCGTTCATGCTGGAGCGTTCTTTGACTTTGGGAACAAGGGCGAGAACATGATCAGTCTCGAGTTGGTCCGGAGGCTGGGTCTCGAATTTCCGCATCCGAAACGCTCATTTGCGTCCCGAGTCCTAGAGACGTTAATACCGTGCTTGCCCGAGAGAGATCACCATCGAATGCCGGAAATCGAGAATCTCGATACATCGAAGGTCCGCGGCCGCCTTGGCGAAGTCGATATCCGGTGGAGTGGCCTTGAAGAAGTCCGCAAAGACCAGTGCATCTTCTTCTCACCTAGATTTGTCGTTACGAGGCATCGTGTGATGAAACATCTGAAAGCAGATGTTGTACTCTGTTGGGAAGAGATCAATCGCTTGAAATTAAGAAACAGAATCGTGGGAGGACTCATTCCAAAGCAACCTGTAGCAGACACCAGTGAGTATGCTCCTTGAAAACAAAGTTTGGCTCATGTAATTAACGTTCCATTGAAGGTCGCGCCGCTTACAACTCGTACAAATCACGCAAAGAAAATAGGAGCTCGCAAAGAGCACAGCTGCAAACACAAGATGCCAGTTCTAGTGCAAATCAGTCGACCGAACAACCAAAGAAGACCTCAACAAATCCCGTTACTTCCGTGCAAAAAGGTCAAATTTAGCTCTCACCGGACCCATATCGGGCTGAACATGAGGGTTTGGTACTACTTACGAGTTTTCACAAAAGAACTACTTTTCGAGCCCCCACTCCCACGAGTGTTTCCATTCCGCTTTGTCATCCACATGGCGCCTCTTTCACCTTGTTCGAACGAAATGTATTTAATATTATCCACTTGAAAGACCGTACGCCGCGGCTTCCGCTCGTCCCAGCACAAGGTCAAATGGAGGGTCGTCTGCCGCTGCTACTATGAACCGCGTGTGGAAGATACCTCTCGATTTTGGCATCTGTACAGCCCATTCCAAGTTGACGAATCCCTTTGTGTCCATGGGCTCTCCTTTGGAGCGGATCGAAAATTGTTGATAATCTTGAGCCTGCTGTATCTCCATGCCTAGCATATTTCTGACAATCTCCTTCGAGCCCAGATTGCGGTCGGGGTTGTCCGCCGGGCACCATAGCATCGTGTAACGGTAGGCCTCTTCTATCCCGGTTTCGGAGTCGCCGGGTAGGGAGTTGGTGAACCGAAGGGTTTACCTTGAGGACAAGAGTGTGATGGCTGAAAGACTGGAGAAGTGGATGGGGGTTTGTCACGTGAAAGACAAGTATGGGTGCGCGGTGCGCGATAGGCTTGTTACCTCCAATATGGTTAATATTGGAATCTTGAGTTGACCACGAAGGTCAAGATACTAGCTAAGGAATGCAGTTTATATACATAGGGGAGTTCTACACAATCTGGTGTTCATGGAGTTCAGGCTTCGGAGTGGTATGAACCCACTGAACTGGAGTTCAGTAGTTCATCCTGCCAAGCCTTCATGAACTGGTGAACTGGTGGGGCATCACGTGATTTCGGAGCCTTTCCTGGCTGCCCGCGCCCCGCAGGTCCTTCTCACCTATCTCTTCCTGGTCTTGTGAGGGCTGCATCGTAACACATCGCTGTCCTTGAAGCTGATCTTTCCTTTTTGGATCGCAGATGGATTGCTATCGGGACCACCGAGTGATCGTCCAGTACTCGCTGTGCACGGAATTATACTGTCAGCAGGCCGAGACGATGTGCGTTCCCAGTGTTGTAAGGGAAGCTGTGTTAGATTTTGGTCACGTTGGTATCACGTGTATTTAACTTTCCTACGAGACGGTTAAGGAGGGGGCCTCTCCCACCTGCCTCACCTCTTAGCCAAGAATCCACTCATTTGACTGCCATCATCAATATTCCAACAAGCTGAAACCCAAAGCGCATTTTGAGATCCGACGTGAAGTCTTTACGAAGCTCGACAACGCGAGGGCTATTTTCGGAGGCTTTGATGGTAGGAATGTCGCAATTTTGACACTGGACAAGGCTGAATGAACTGGCGGCGGGGATTGCGCGATTTTATCCTACGACCCCACCTGCCTTCAGCCCCCACCACAGGACCTGTTTTGTTGCCGACCCCCATTCGTGGAGGGCAATCAATTTAATTGGCCAGCATGTATGCGGCGCATGTCAACTCATCACCACGAGGTGTCTCACCCGCTGTTGACATCGAAAGGCTGAGTAGTTTCTGTGTCAGTGAGCGTCGGTCACAGGCATCTCTTCGGGAGCATACGCAAGGCATACTTTCAAACCTGTCTTGCCCCGCCCTTCCTTAGTGCGATAAGGTAGCGCGAGGCTGAGTTTGTCAGGCAGCTGTTAGCGAAGTATATCTCGCATCATGCGCTCGTTGCATGCCCTTAACTTACTTTTTTGCCCGGCCCACCCAAAGATATTCTGGCAAATATCCTGTTCTTTCATCAGTTTCGCCATGATTTGGAATCAAGACACGAGCAGCTCTCAGGCTCCAACTGGGACTGTACTAGACAATGAGGCTACACCCATGGGCGCTACTAGTAACAAAGTAGATGGAAGCCCATCTTCTGCGTCAGAGACCCGTCCAGCCGACTTCATACCTCCTGGCTATCCAAAACTTGCAGTGCGTATGGGTCTTGTCCCTGAAGTTGCTGTTTTTCGACGGTTTGCATTCCTGAACAAGTTGAACCTCTTGCATCTCCAGGCCGAACTGGTGGATATCGAAGAGAGGCTCAAGGAAGCCCAGCGGAACGACAGCCACGGCTCAGAGTATCAGCAGCTCCACGCGAGGGACTGGTTCTTCCTCAACCGTTCCAGTACAGAGGGTAATGATACCCAGCTCAAACTCCTCCTTAGTGCAAGAGAAAGGCTCGAGAGGTATAGTAAGTTGTGCTTCCATGTCAGCCTTTCTTGTATGATAATAATAGTATTTAGACATGGCTCTTATTCAACAATCATTCATACTTCCAATGAAACAACCTGGAAAGTATGATCTCAGCTATCTGCAGAAATTCATCGCCTCGCAAGAAATGGGCCCCTTTGCACTTGAGGGGCAGGATTCCGAAATCTGGGGGAGCGTCCACGAACCTAAAAGCTTCGCTGCCGATATAATAACCCTTCTGCCTCGCAAAAACGAAGACAAATTTTCCAATTTGTTGACAGAATACGGTATATCGCAGTTGTGCAAATGGGGCCTCAGCAAGTTCTGCAAGCCAACCAAAATCAATGGTCTGGTCGGCTACGAGGAGGGAACCTTGCTTCGCCTCACATACTTGGCAGCAACCGCTATTGCGTCTCTCATTCCCGTCTTTTCAATCGTCGTCTTATATTACGTTCATTCGATGGCAGCACGATTAAGCATCATTGCTGGCTTCAATTTGTTGATCTCTTTCAGCCTCGCGCTCTTCACTTCAGCAAAAAGGACGGACATTTTCGCTGTCACTGCAGCTTTCTCTGCTGTTCAGGTCGTATTTGTGCAGGGAGACAACTGTAGTGCGCACTAGAAGCTAAGCTTCTCATTGTAATGATTGAGAGAATGTTGATTTTTGTTGGAAATCATGTGTACATTCGCTACTAGATTAGGTATGTGTCAACCACATTGGCCCGTGATCACGTGTTTTGTTTGCTTTTGCGTATACACGCGTTCTTTCTTTGGTTTTTGCCGCACCATACACTTACCCCTACACACCTCATTTACTTCAATTATGCGTATTTCCGTAAATCCGATTACTGCAAGTATATAGCAGACCTTAGTAGCAATAATAAGAAAACCAGCGGTGTATTCTTTCTCGCGCCGTTCGACAGTATGGCTTTGAGCTTGAGTATAAGGCGGGCACCTCTCCTACCCCCCTCACCAACTCATGCCAAGAATCGTACCTCGTTCTGGATCGTTTCAATATTCAACAAGTTTCCTGCAGAAAATTGTATGCAGACGCTCCGGTACCTTTGCAATATAATCTAGTTCGTTGAAGAATGTTGAGTTCATAATGAATTAAGAAAGTATAATTTTGTACTGTGCCATATCTGTGCTGAAGAATGCAGATACTGAAGCTTCTCTCAAATCAGTCGAACGTCCTCCAAATGAGAGCCACCCGGCGGTAAAAACGCTCTTTTCTTTCAGCAGTTGAATTTTCTTTGAGGATCCCTTACAGTTTTGGAATGATTATTCAGTTTTCTGTATCACAGCAAAGCTTGAATATCGTCAGAGCTGCCCGAAACATGCTCCACAACAGCCGTGTAGGTCTCGGGGCTGGAACGTCTGCTTGGGGCTACGAGAAGTTGGTCATAGTGACACAAAAGACTTACTTTTTCAGGCGCGCTTAAGGAGTTGGACTCCGTTGCACAGTCATGCTCCCGCCACCATTGCGTAGTTATTCCGTTCAGAATGTTCCATAACCCCACAAAGATCATATTCCCACTGCCACAAGAGTTGAATCAAAGTGCACGTTCTCTCAAGCTAGCCCCTCGAAATCCTCCGTCTCAGAACCCTCAATCGCACCCATCCTCTCCGCAGCGCTCCCAGCCAGGCGCTCCACCTCCCCCTCCACCCCCTCCATCCCCGCAATCTCCACAAACCTCTTCCTCCACCACGCCCACCGCCCCAAGCCGAACCCCTCCGGCCCCTCCCACAACCACCCCTCCACCGCCTCATCCCCCTGACACCGCTCTCTCGCCGGCTCCCCATTATTGTCCACATCCTCGCGACACAGCCGGTAGACGACCGGGCCGGCCAGCAAGATCCACCGCGCCGCCTGCGGGATGTACATCTCCGTCCGGCGCCTCCCGAGCACGGTGTCCGGGACGCCGCAGTCGAGCGCGGCGCTGAGGTGCCAGAGCGCGAAGGTCTGGGCGGAGAGGCGCTCGCGGCGGGGGCCGCGGCGGCCGACCTGGCCGAGCCACGTGGCCTGGAAGACGTTGGCGTTGTGGAAGCGGCGTTTCTCGGCGGCCCAGTCGGCGTCGGCGATGGAGTCGATGTTGTCGATGTCTGGAGGCGTGGTGAGGTTGGCCGCCCGGCTGGCGGCGAGAGAGGGGGAGGGAGACTTACTGGTGAGCTCATCGCGGAAGACGAGCGAGAAGCCTGGGAGCTGCGACCAGAAGGCGTCGCCGTTGGAGTTGGAGGCGATGGGGTTGCCGGAGGCGTCGAGGACGTCGAGAGCGGCGAGGCTGAGGAGGAAGTCGATGAGGAGGTTGCGCGCTTTCTCGTCGCTGCCGAGTCGGTCGATGGCGGTGCAGATGACGACCCAGAGGCCGTTTGGGGTGGCGTTGTTGCCGTTCTTGATGCGGGGCTCGAAGATGGCGGCAACGCAGGATGCAGAGTCTTGCGCCTTCTCTTTGCCTTCGAGGAGGTCTTGGATGATGGGTACGGCCTGCTTAGACTCCGGTAGGAGATGCGAAGCCTCGTAGAGGTCTGCGGCCCAGTCTTGCGACATTGTGGAAGCGGAATGGCAAGCAGAAAGACCTCGCGAAGGATGATGCGAAGTGCTTTGGAAGCCGACGTGCGTGGAGAAGAGCAGAGCAGGTGAAGTGTTATGTAGATTGCTTTGGAGCTTGGAGGAAACAAGGCAGGCTCGGATCAAGTGAGCCAACCAGTAAGGGTTTCCTTGTCGTGTTGGCCGAAAAGATATTTGACGTAACGCGAAATCAGCACCAGCCGAATACAGAAGCCAGGCTGACATGTACGACAACCAACGTTGGTTGTCTAGGAGGGCAGCTGAACGTCAACACCAACAAAATGACGTTCTTCCGACATTTGCGGCTAGAATAAAATGCCGCGTTTCCGAAATTCGAAACCTGTACAACTCCAGCTCGGAACTGCTGCCATTGACGCAAGGGAACATGTCAGCCTGCCTATCCAATCGGTCGAACTCTCATCCGCTCTACGGTCTAAAAACGATCGAAGGATGATAGATCGAATCGACCTAGCTGTATTTGGCGTCTGACATGCCATATGTGTACTCCTTGAGCTGTCTCGAGAGGAAAATTCGCGGAGAAGTTTCTTCCTTCAGGAATCAGGCCAGCGAGGGATGGACCGGAGCTTAGGATTCAGCACGACCATGCAGAAATTGAAGTACTTGGCCCGTGACAAAATCTTGAGGCAGCAAAGTGTATTAAAGGCCACCAGCTTCATAGAATTTGGGCTATCATATCCCACCATCTCCACATTCCCCCCATCATCCGGCTCGCAACACCAAAGCCATCATGCAATTCTCCTACGCCCTTTTCGGTTTCCTCCTTGCCAGCTTTGGCACCGCCCTGCCTGCAGACATCAACAATGGCGTAAACGCCGTCGCTGAGCCCGAGCTTTTTGCTCGTGCTGATATGGTGGCGGTCAAGTGCGAAGGCAAGACCCCGCATCCCTCAGACGCGCTCTCTAGAGCCTAACTGGTGCAGGTGGCGGTCAAAGCAAAGAATTCTCCAAGGACAACGTCAAAAGCGCCGTCAAGAATGCGAAGACGCACTTGAGGGCCAAAGATGGCAAGATCAAATCTACCATTACCCAAGGCGAACGTCAGTCGCGTACTCCTTTCCTTTCACATTGATTCTGACTCCCTGTAAGAGAAATATCCCAAGAAATATGGCGGCCATGACAACGGGGTCAAGTTCCCGGATGACTGCAAGCTTGGCAAGAATGGTGTCAAGAAGTACTTCGAGTATCCGCTTGGCAAGGATAACAGCCTTGATCGCGTCATTCTTGGATGGAATGAATACAGCTTCAAGTACTGGTAAGTGGCCTTCTGCTCATTCTAAAATTTTCCACGGCTCTGACCTTTGTGTTTAGTGGTGCCGTCACCCACCGAGGCCTCAATGACAACCAGTTCAAGAGCTGTAAAAAGGCCTAAGCCTTCGAACTTCGAACTAGGATGAGAAGCCTCGCGGCGGGATGGAAGCCGATGTCACTCGTTTGTAACTAGTTGCGCAACTAGAATACAATGTTTCTGTCTTTCTTGCAATCTCTGGGTTGTTCATGTCTTCCCCATGGCTGAGTTCATCATGTAGGCCGCCGTGGCTAAATGTCTGTATGAGACCCAAACTATTGATGCAGGTTTGAGCTCGTATAATTGCCCCCAAAGCGCTACGAAGGCGTCTCAGTTGAGACTGGGAACCAAGAGTTCAAGCCAACAGCACTTTTCTGATAGCTACAGAGGATTCGGCGAGCAGCAAGGAGCAGAACTGTGATTCGTCTATATTAAGTTATCTACAATCTATTAATACATTCTACATCTACTTTATGTGCATGGAAAGTTGGACTGTTCGTCAGGATGAGAGTGGCTTACTCCTTACTGAGCATCTGTGTCCTGGCGGCTGATACAAATCATTACACCACGCTGGCTGATTAATTTCTATTCCGCAGCCCGTCACCATAGCGGAACAGGAGCCATGGAATAGGTAAAAGAAGAAGGGACAAGAATGCAAAGACACTGCCCGCCCAATGCACACCAAGATTCTCGTACATTTGCGTCGTGAACAGGGGGAAACCGGCGCCGAAGATATATCGGAGAGTGTCATTGGCGGCCAGAGCTACCACAAGCGTTAGCATACCGCCCATATTCATTGAGAAGGGCGGAACTCACCTGAAGCCGCGGCTCCCGCCTTGTAAACGTCCACAAGGTACGCAGTAGTCGACACCTATGAAAGTGTCAAGTGAGCCAATGTCTCAGGTCAGCTCATACAGAGACTTACAAACAACAAGAAGGCCCCGAACCCAAAGGGAATGCCGCTCGCAACCAACGGAGCCCAGCGGCCGCCGTTGTGTGCCCCCCACGCATACCTTCATACCCAGGTCAGAAAGGGCAAAGCGCGGCGGACTGGAGTAAAAGGCCATGAACTCACCAAACCAGACCTGCAGGAATGAAAGCGCTGCCGACCAGCGCCGAGCACAGTCGGTGCTTCGGCAACGGCGGGGGTCCCTCCGCGGCCGCGGCGCGAGCGTACAGCGTCCTGTCGAAGACCGCGAAAACCACAGCCGCAAGCACATACCCGATGATAACGCCAATAAAGCTCAGCCCAACCTCGCGCACATCGAACCAGTAGTACTTCGGCAGCATGTACGACGAGCTAGAGAAGTAGCTAAAGATCATCGCATACGCAAACGCCGTATACAGCGTCAAACTCGCCACAATAACCTCCGTAAACAGCATCCGCGTCGGGCGCGCAACCGCACGGCCAACTAGCCTCGCGGCGCTCCTCCACCCCCCGCCCGCCTCCTTCTCGCCTCCTTCTCGCCACGCGCCTCCAGCGCCACAGCCGCCGTCTCGCTCATCCCCAGCACGCCCACCATCGCCGGTGCCCCCACCAGCAGCACCAGCCACTGCGTCCAGCGCCAATCGTCGCCCCACCCCCGCAGAGTGTACGCGCTCGCCAGCGGCCCCAGCGTCGGCCCCAGGAACGGGCCCAGCACGAACAAGATACTCGCCGGCCCCTGCGCGGGACTCCCGTCCCACACGTCGGCCAGCGTGCCGGCGCCGATAGTCACGCCAGCGGACCCGCAGAAGCTGGCGAGGAAGCGGCAGACGAGCAGAGTGGCGAGGTTGGGCGCAGAGCCAGCGCCGGCCGTGAAGGCGAGGAGCAGGGCGACGGAGCCGATGTAGACGGGGCGGCGGCCGACGGCTTCGGAGAGGGGGGCGGAGAGGAGCGGGCCGAAGGCGAGGCCGAGGACGTAGAGGGTGAGGGTGAGGGTGGCGACGGTGCGGGAGATGGAGAAGTCGAGCATGAGGATTGGGGAGGCGGGGACGGTGACGGAGGTGGAAAAGACGCTAGAGGGGGGTAGGTTTGGCGGATATTACGAAGGCGAGGAGGCCAGGGATGATGGTGTGCATGATCTTCGTTGGCATGCTCCAGTTCTTCGGGTTTCTTTTGTCGGCGGGGTCGTTCCGGCTGCCTCCAGATGCTAGGCCGTCGAGCCCGGACTCGTTGCCCGATCCCTTCGAGGAGGACCCATTTTGGGAGGTTCTCATTGAAGAACAATGGAGGAACAGTTTTGATTTGTTTTCAAAATCCGATTGGCAATTGGCCGTGAAGAGGTTGGAAAGGGTGAGTTTACGTCAAAACTTTGGTACACAGCTTGGTAACTTGGAGTCTTATACTTATATTTAGGTCAACTACGTGCAGCAGGTCAAAGATGGCAATGGAGTTGTTCGAAAAGCCCACAGCAGGTGAGCTGTCTCAGTCGGCATCTGTGGCACGTGATTACTCAGCCCACGCTGCGGCCCAATGAGGAATTCGGCAAATCCCGCCAGCCCAAAGGTCGCGAAGGAACATTCTTTTCTTGAGCTCGTGAAAGACTCGTGAGGACATCGGCCAACGAATCAGATTGCGACCAGAATTCCGTTGGAGTGGTCACGTCGGCCGACGTCGGTCGAGAACATTCCCTCATCGAGGCATAGCGCAAGATTTCGGCGTGCACTGTTCCCCGACTTACGGACATAAAGGATAGAACATCATGAGAAGCAAGGCGCTGTTTAACGTTTCGCGGATAGAAATCTTCCCGTTATGCTTCTATTGGAATCGGGCGTTTGCTTTCACGCAATGCCGATCCGAAACGTGCGTACCGGGCTGTCGGAAGCGCCTTGCCGCCTGCGACATCGAGGAATTCAGCATTGATATCGCTCCGACAAGAAATGACAGTATGCTGAGGACTTCCTTGAACTTCAGGCCTCCACGACACTCCATGCTCTGCTGGGTAGCGCTGCTCGGATCCACTTGCAAACCAGCCGTCATTAGCACGGCTGTTTGTATCCTTCTTACGGCGGATTAATATTCAAAGTTTGACACTCCATTGCACTCTCGAAGCTTTCCAGCAGCCCTTCAAGTTTTCATGTTCTTCTTTATTGTCTTGTGCAATGTCCAGCGCTACGTCATGGCTTAACATGTTCGTATTCAACTCTCGCATGCCGTTCACGCTGTCCGAAAACACAAGATACATAGTAGACTGAGAGGTGTGGCACGGCAGATCACCCGATCTTGCATCACCCTCTGACTCGCTGGCCAGGCTCGTGTTCCACATTCGAGGTGTGTGCCGAGATACAGTCTTTTCTTTCCTTTTTTTTATTTATTTTTTTTTAACTCGCGTTGTCAGCGGACACCAATGCCGCCGCTAGGTAACCGGCAAACTGGGACCTCGTAGCAAATATGGCGATTCCGTCTGATATTCGTAGGCAGTGTTGGTGGTCTGATGGCGTTTGAGCTGAAGCGGCTCCATAGTCACCAGATCGCATTTGGTGGTGTGACGGGGCCCCTCCCACCTTCCAGCGAATACTATACAGCTCCACCAATACAAAAAAAAATTGAATCAAGAGGACCATTGGAGGAATGGAGCTACCCTCACTCCGAGCTGACCGAGCTGCATTTTGATGACCGGCAAGAAGGGGAGGGTCCCAGAATTGGTAGTGATATTGCATTGGGGGAGGGAAAGCGGGATCCTGTGCCAGTCTCAATTACCACTGAATTCTAGTACAAGTTATCATAGTGAGTATTGTGGCTGATGGAAATGCTTTCCGAATCGAAACCTGTCTAAATGACATCCTGATAACTTGACAAGGTGCCGGACAATCATCTGTTACCTCTATCCGACCTTCCCGATATGCGCGATCCCACAGCTGACGGTGTATCTCTTTTGCTCACCACCAGAAACACCGCAGAAGCTGTGTCGGGACGAGCGACGCCGTGGTAAGAAACACTTTGATGCGCGACACCGGGGATTGCGGGGGTTCACTTTGCGACACCGAGACGAGAATCTTGCGAATCCTCCGCCTTGGCATCAACTCTGCCCATGGAATAAGGCATAAAAGACTTCGCATTGATGACTCTTTGTTTTCGACCACTGCACTCTCTACAAACCAACTCTGCGAAATGGAGTCCTTCGACAAGACGGTCGCAACCTTCCTCAACCCCCAAGAAGGCGACGGCCTGCCACTGCCCCGCACTACCTTCGGCGCAGTAAACCGCTCGGGTACGCAAAGCTGGCTCCATGCAGGGCTGCTGGTATCTCACTGATGCTTGTGAAGGCACTCTGAATTACGTGAAATGCTTTGGAGATGATTCGCAGCCCGGGCGCAATGCCGACCCCACGGGTCCCACCGATTCCATGTACACGATCGCGTCTTCCACCAAGTTCATCACCACTCTCGCTGCTCTGCAGTGCGTCGAAAAAGGCCTTCTGAGTCTTGATGGCGATATTGGAGACGTTCTTCCCGAGTGGAAGAATCCAAAGATCCTGACCGGCTTTGACAACAACGACCAGCCGATTTTCGTGCCTGCGAAGAACACCGTCACCTTGCGGTGCGTGTCACCGACCATGTTCCAGAGCTGAACGCCATCTCCGTGACTAACACGCAGTCTCCAGGAGGCTGCTTTCCCACTCGAGCGGCCTGGCGTACGCCTTCGAAAGCCCGACTCTCCAAAAATACCAAGAGCTGCGCGGCCCGCAGCCTCACCCCCAAACCGTCGTAAGAACCCCCCACCGAACCTCACACCCCGCAACGCACTCACCCTCGCACCCCAGCGAGAAGCCTATGAGCTCTTCCTCGTCGAAGAACCCGGCACCAAATGGATGTACTCCCCCGGCATGGACTGGGCCGGCCTAATGGCACGCCCACCCCCCTCCGCTCCGCTCCCCTCCCCACCCCATCTAACGCCCACCCCCAGATCGAAAAAACGACCCACCTCACCCTCGGCACCTACATGCACACCCACATCTTCGCCCCCCTCCGCGCCCCCGGCCTCCTCTACCACCTCGACCGCCACCCCGCCGCCCACTCCCGCCTCGCCGCCACCTTCGCCCGAACCCCCTCCTCCGGCGCCCTCGCCGCCATCCCCGACCCCTCGCGCCCGACCGCCGACGACTTCGGCGGCGGCGGCCTGTCCGGCAGCGCCGCGAGTCTCCTCGCCATCTACGCCGCCGTGCTGCGGGCGGATCCGCGCCTGGCGATCGGGCCGGCCGCGCTGCGCGAGATCTGGACGCCGCAGCTGGAGCGCGCGGACGGGCTGGAGAGCATCAAGAATGTCGATCCGGGGGCGCTGTGCGGGGTGCCGCGGGGGGCGGCGGTGTCGTACGGGCTGGGGGGGCTGGTGAATTTGGGGGATGTGGAGGGGCGGCGGAGGGCGGGGTCGGTGGCGTGGAGTGGGATGCGGAATTATTACTTTGTGAGTTCTGCGGCGGGACGGGGTGGACGAGGACTGACGGTTTGGGGTAGTGGATTGATTTTGAGGGTGGGGTGGCGGGGCTGCAGGCTATGCATATGTTGCCGTGTGGGGATGAGCGGACGGTGGAGCTGTTGGAGAGGTTTGAGGAGGCGGTTTATGCCGCTGTGGGGAAGGCTTGAGTGTGGGTGGGTGGCTCGCGCACTGGGATGCTGTTTTCGTTTGGCGTTGTTTGATGCCCTCGCTGTCTTGGAGTGTCATTCCGGAAGTGCTTATACTAACTAAGGTCTGACATTGCAAACCATGGATGAAACCTCTCGTACAAGTGAAATATACTGATCCGGAAAGCATATGAAACCCTGGAGACTTTGTTTCTTGCTGTAATACAAAGTGGCAATGAAAAGAGCTAAACCAGCGTAAACGTCTCCGCATCATCTGGCCCAAACATATGCATCGCTCTTCCATACATCCAATCCTCAAAGTAGCATTCTCCACATAGAAGATACTCGCCTCTCTCCGATTTGGGCCTCAATATGAAAGGTACTCGAGCTCCATAGAGGACGCACACTTTGTCCCCTGGCCGTGATACCCGTGGAGCTAACCCGTAAATGTGAGGGCTTGCATCCGGTGCGCTCGCGGAAATGCAGTGGCATTGCTTTCTACAAGAAGACTAAGCTAAGGAGAAAAGAGAGAACAGTCAAAACGAGCGAAAGGTCGCTAATAAACACTCGTCGCTACGCATGGACCAACAGTTGCGAGGAGCAACCGCTTCGCTTGCTTCTCGCATGCGCTTCGCCGCAGGATTATCCAAAGGCACCTTACGGTCTAAACCGTCACAGTAAAATCCTTTCCGATTTATAAAAAACGGCGACCGTCGCTGAACGTATGTAGTAACCTAAAGAATGTTTCTGGATCGCCCTCTGAGAAGTCTAGGCTGAGCGCGTCCACCGTGGCTAACCCTATTTTGTATTCTCGAAAATAAGATAGAGCATTACTCATTATTTCTCATTGCACCACGATGAAAACAGTTCAACCTCCTCTGGCCTGTTACGGGCGCTGAGTGTTGAGCAGAACCTTCGCATGATATCCTCTGAGCTGCCATCACGATACCCATTTTCCGCTTCAATCTTTTCCCAGATGGACTGGATTGTCGGGCCCACGTCGTCCCATGATCTACCTGTGACCATCGTAGTATTTGAAGCCCACAGTGTTGTACCATCGAAAGGATATTCAGCGGTTCCGAGAGTGCCATCAGTTTTACGGTGGTGTTGAAGTATACGTCGGCGATTGATAGGGAGTTGTCGAACGGTGCGAGAAAGTAAGACGCCGCTCTCTTGTAAATTAAGGCTATCTGAGCTAACTATATACTACTCGTTTAAAAGAACACGGTGGCTCTTTCATCAACCTTAGCTATAGTAAGAAGGGGAGCAAGGGGTAGTGTTGAGGTTAGTGTAGCTTTTTGTTGAATGAAAGATGAAGCACGTGATTGCAGGCACGTGTGGTTGACAGGAGTAGTCTGCCGTTAGAAAAGGCCCCCCTTTCACCTTTCCCTGAAGTTTATGGAATGAGGCATGGCCTAATAACGCGTAGACTTTGTCTCTCAAGTCAGAACGGTGAAACTGCCGGGCCAGCTGGAGTATTAACCGCACATCCCTACGCCACCGTGGTCGAACATGCCGCTTGCTTTGCAGAGATCATCCACAGCCGCAAAATAACCGTGGCGCTGATCCACGTTGTCGCGGTGGTGGGCGGGAGCGACATCGCGCTGAATCGCGACCTGGTGATCCTGACGGAGGACGCGCGCATCAGGTACTCGCTGAGCTTTGTGTGGGGGTGTCCAACAACGGCGGCAACGGCGATGTGCGCAGGGCAGATCGGCGCAGGAAGGGCGAAGAGGATGCTGTTCACGGGGAGGCTATGTGGCTTGTTATCAAGGCTATGCCGCAGGCCCGGCTGGAAGAGTAGACGACGCAGCTCCTTGCGGACCGTGTCAAGAATTGGTGGACTCATGAAACACTATTTTTAAGATTTAAAGAGAGTGAATTGAGGACATACATGACATTGTAGCCTACACGAAGGATGCGGCACTGCGCACCGCAAATTTTGCCAGTCCGTCCAAGAAAACAGCAAAAGATAAGGCCGAAAAAGTCAACAGGAAGGTCGAACCCTCTACTTAGGACAATGCTTAAAGCTCTTGATGATGTCCTCCGCGCCCTCAAGCGCGAAGCACACGGCGGTCAGCGTCGGGTTCGACGCACTGGGACCCGGGATGACATTGCAGCCGCCGAGGTACAAGTTCTCGCACCCCCAGACCTGGGACTTGTCGTTGACGACCGAGTCTTCGATCTTGGTTCCGGCGCGCGTGGTGCCCTGTCGGAAAGTGTCAGCGCATTCTCATTGTGCTCAGGACTAGCACCTACGCAGATGTGCAGCGCAGAGCCCGGCTCGAGCATCTTGGTGTTACGACGGACCCGACCGTGTTGGGTTTCAGTCGGCGCGTAAGACCATTCGGCCAACCTCCCGTCGACGACCAGTCGACAAAAGGTTCAGCAATGATCAGCCTGGTGGCTGATCGTGCCCCAACAACTCTATATACAGAGGCGTGTTCGTAACACTTGGGTTCCGCGCCTGGAACCCAGCCGCCGAGGCACCGGGCCACCTTTATCATACTGTATGATCGTCAGTTTGGTCTGATCAGTGCGAGGACAGGGCAAACGGGTCCCAGACGCACTCGAACATCATATCGTCGGCGACGGAGGCATCGCATGCGGCAACCTTGTAGTAGAAAGTCGGCTGCGGCATGCCGTATGCGTCAGTGACGCTGTCCGAAAACTCAACGCGGTTTTGAGACGTGGGCTTGACGGGACCGAAGAAGCGCAGGTCTACCACCAGACGCTGGTCGATGCCTGGGGGTGTTTGCCCATAGGAGAAGGCGTCGCGGTGAATCTATTGGCATTGGTATCCTCAGCCAGACTATCGCAATACTCCTGTAACAGCTGTACGTACCTGTGCATGCCAGAGTCGATTCTTCGTGACGGGTAGAAATATCTGCGTGCAGTGTGCATAAGTGTCCGCGCTGCAATTACTCTTCGGAGGAGTGGGAAACACAGACCTGAGGGTCTTCGTCGTCGAACGGGAACGGCACGGGGTCTTCATCGAACTTTTCCTTGTGTCTATCGAGCGCACGCTGGCAGCCTAGGTGGTCCCCGGGAATATTTTCGACCAGATCAGACCTCAGAATCACCTGGCAGAAGGCTAGTGTCTGTTCGGTGAGGAAGCGTCCCTTTCGTACAGTCAGCGGTGATTCACGGTTCTGGGAGAAATGGGCTGCGCGGAAGGTCTTACCAGTGCCGGATGCGACTTCTTGAAGCCTGATTTCCACAGGATGCCCGGAGTGAGGACGGCGCCAGCGCAGACTACGTACCTCTCCGCTTCGATTCTGATTTCCTCATCACTAAGAAGATCTTTGACGGTGGCGTATCTGATCTTGCCACCAGTACCACCACGCCTCAATTCCATGCATTGGTGCTGGCTCAGAAGCTTAAAGTGCTCACTAGCCTTCCCGGACGTGATTTCAGCTCCCAAGATTGTTGCAGCTGAGGACCACTCTACGTAGCTGCTGTTTCGTTCCAAACGCGAGCACGCCAGAGGCATGGAAAGGAACTCTTTGCCCTCATTCTCAAACGCTGCGTTCAAGTGCTTCAAGAGCATTCTCTGGCGGATTGAGTTGAACGACGTTGAATTCGTTCGCAACAATGCTTCGGCCTCCGCGTACAGCTCGTTCCACCGGTCGTCGGTAAAAATCTTGGTGCGTTCGTGAGTGGGGTTCTGTCGGGGAGTGCAGCAGGTCCAGTGGGCGCTCATTCCCCAACAGTCCTGCTGGCAGCTGCTGCGCGCAGGTTGGTCTCAGGCCTCTGATGAGGGTTGGAACCGTTCTGGATGATCGGCTCTTCGCTGCAGAAGCTTTAGACATAGACTCACAATCTGCTCTGTCCAGCACTCACGGATGATAGCTTATAGGCTCTATCGCTGGCACCTGGTGCCCTGAAACCTCGACGGAGAGCTGCTCCAGTTGGCCCTATGACCGATCAATCAGCGTCTATCGGGTCTGCACGCGAAACTTAATCGTGTACCTTGATAATACTGGGACATACTGTCAGTTCAGCTTGTCTAAGTGTGGTCTGGTTGCTCTTACTCCATGAATTTGTTGATGTTCTTCTGCGCCGGAATGCTGTTCTTCATATGGTCACCGATGACCGGCCGCTCCCTATTTTTGCGCGTCAGCCGTCAGCATTCATCTTTCCAAGTCATAATGGGTTAGTTGAGTACTGGGCTCCCATTTCAACCATGAGCACGTTGATTCCCTGGTCCACAAGCTTCCTTGCGTATGTCGCCCCGGCGGGGCCTGAGCCCACGATGAGCACCTGCGTCTTCCGAGTGGACATTTCGGTAGACTAGAACATATATTGGCACGATTGGTGATGCTAAAAAGAAGGGATTGGGGTGTTTGGCGTGATGCTCAAAGGAAGATACGCTGAATATATAGGCAAGCAAGCCGCACACCGGAACCGTGGCAAGCGCTCGTTGTTTCACCTTTTCCGTACCCCTCACCGGCTTGGTGTGCTACGGGTCTGGGAACAAGTGGAAGCCGTCCCGATTGAGTTAAGGGGTCTTTGCTTCCTGACCGGTAAGTGTAACCTCCAGGCCCGAGATGGGCCGCATGCTTTTTCTTGGAAAGTATCGTGCATGGGCGCATACGGCAGCAATACTCCGCTTCGTTGGGCCTATCAACCGGTGTTACTGGTCGTTTCGTTTCTCTGCAGCATCAGATCAGGAATCAGCTACAGTCCCCTACCGCAGCGGAGTGCTAGCGTCGACTTGCTTTTTCATCTGACCAATGAGACTGTGGCCTATCGCACCACCAAAATACGACTGGAATTCCTATTTTACCACCGATTAATATCGTCTTAGCCTATCACGTCACCACGATACGACCAGAGCCCCCCGGTTCATAGAATCCACAGTCTTTGCGCTAGCGCTCCACTGCGGAACCCCTCTGTACATCTGGCGCATCGGCCCGTGTGTGTGGGGGTGGGGTTCATCGCGGGACGGCGTCGCCGAGATCTACGGGTTCCATCCACGCGCCCGGAATCTTTGCTGTGCCACAAAAGAGTACCTTTTTCCAGTTGCGGTCACCCTGGAGTCACGCAGTAGATCACGGCGACCACTCGTAATTTTCACAGACGGATGACTGCAACTCTGCGTGCATACACGTCGCGGCCTAGCGTGGTGAGCCATCGTTTTGAGAAGGAAATCTGTGACACAGCTACATTAGCGACACCATCAACCTCATCTTCTTCGTGGAGTAGGCATTCAGGGGTCTGTGACACGAGGACATTCTTGTCGCCCGTACCCCGCACCTCAACAAATATCTCAAGATGATCGTTTTCGGCTTCGGCTGTACGACGTCGCGCGAAGACAGAAATGGATGTTGGCCAAGATATCGTTTCGTTTCGCTGTCACAGATCTTGCGATTCGCGGGCCCTCAAGACGATCGGCCCCGTCTTGAAACCTGTGCCGACGCACGGGTCGGAAACATGCAGAAGGCCATATCTGATGGTCAACCACGGATAGCAAGCAATTGTGACGTATCAATTTGCATGCGGTCCTTTACAGTTTAGTACAAGGTAATGCCAGACTTGCAAGCACGTTGCTGATGAGACTACTAAGGAACGGACCGGTCAGGCTGCAGGTGGAAGTGCGGATCCTTGACCGGCTCAACCGTTCACGGGACTCGCGTCAAAGGCGCTTAGTGGATTCTCCGAGCCCAATTGCTGGTTTGAGTTTGTCTTCATAGGAACGAGAATGAATTCACATCACAAGCGCCTAGTATTTTCGTCGTTGTCGATATAAAGCATACTTGGGCCTTTATTTATTTTGCCGCGTTACAATCTACGTGTTACGGCACAGTCTCTAAAGACGCAGAAAGGTGAGGGGCTCACGAAGGAACCCTGCAAGAAAAGGCATCCCCACGTGACTAGTGCACGTGATGATCTACCCAAGATCCACATGTCGCCCTCACGAGCCGGGCGACATACAGCAACCGTCGCCCAGCGTAGCCCGGCTACATGGAGCAACACCAGATTGTCATAGCTTTCCTATAGTATATAAGCACTGTAACGGTAGGCTCCTTCTACTAAGCTTCGGAGTCGCTTAGCAGGTTGGTGAAAACCGAAGGGTTTACCTTGAAGAGACAAGAGGAGGATGGCGGTGCAAAGAGGGAAGTATCACGTGATAGCGCGGTGCGCAATGAGCTTGTTACCTCCAAATCAATAGGGTTTGAATTGGAACTTTGAGTTGACCACGAAGGGTCAAATGTCTAGCTAAAGGAGCGTGACTATATACTACTAGGAAAGCTATAACAATCTGGTAGAGCCCTTACGAGCTGGGCTCATATGGGCTCGTAAGAGAGCCTATTTTCTAAGGGCTCGCTGAGCCCTTCGCTCGAGGGCTCGCTGTGGGGTGCACGTGACTAGGGCGCCTAGGCCCTTTCTCGCCCGAAGCGGGGTAAGCGGAGATCCTTCTTTCCCGCCTCCTAGGCTTCCTTCCCTTCTAGCTGCTTTGTTACTTAGTGCTCTTCCCGACCCTTGTGTCTTCCTATCTATACGGACTGAGGTTCGTAACAAGCACACTCACTTAGCTAGATACTTGACCCTCCGTGGTCAACTTCAATAATCAATCCGCACCATTGATTAGTAACACGGCCTTCGCACGTAGTGCTCTGTCACGTGTGTTCGTCACTTCGTTCTCTCACACCCTCCCTTGTACCCACTCAAGGTAAACCCTCACACGGCTTACCACCCTCTTTGGTGTTTGATCCTTAGAGGTAGAGGCCCGCCGTTACACTACGTACTCTTTTCATAAATCGCTCAGTCATTACCTAAATCTGCACATTTCATCTCTCTTGGACATCGAACTCCTGCATTCCTTCTCGCAGGCTCTTGCACAATCTCACCATGACTCAAGCACCACAACAAACCAGGATGTGTCCTTGCGAAGAAAGGAGAATGTCCCGCACCATCACGTTCCCACAAATCCGAGGAGCAGCAGCAGCAAATCCCCCATGTCGGCTCTGTGCGGCATTTCAGGCGGCAATCATCGCCGTCGTCGACGGGGGCCTACCTACTGTTACGGCGCAGCCTCCACAGGTTAAGGAAGTTAGGGATCAGCCCCGCCGGAACAACAGAAGTCGGGGTCATAAAGATCCGAGGTCACGTGACCTCGCGCTCAACTAGACCCACCCGCTCAGATTGCCAAGGCTGCCTGAGCGGGCCCCACTTACTGAGCCATCCTGCTCAGTCACAACAGCTCGCTCAGAAGACTACGCGCCATTGAGCGCAACCCGCCTATTGAGCACATAGATTGTAGATACTCTCCTACGTATATATAAACCACACTCCTTAGATAGCTTTGACCTTTGTGGTCAACTTCTTCAATAATCAATCTACACAATTGATTAGTAACACGGCCTTCGCACGCAGTGCTCAGTCACGTGTATTCGTCTATACTTGTTCTCAACCCCTACCTTGTACCCACTCAAGGTAAACCCTCACCCTCCCTTGTACCCACTCAAGGTAAACCCTCACACCTTCCCGTCTGGCCAGGTGTACCCCCATGCAAAGGCATCTAAAACTACGCCTAAAACGCACTCTCCTCTCTCAAAACACCCTCTTTGGGTTCCTCGATGGCTCCTGATCCATCATACCCGTCGTCAGTGGAGGATACGACCCCAAAAACCCCTCCAGCCCGTCTCCGCAGGAGGAATTTGACACCTAAAGCTGCTACTATGGCTAGCGATACAGCCAGAGAGCCTATAAACAGAACAAAGCAAATTCGGCTCGCACCTATCCCACTCACATGGGACCTTGACCAGCCCTCCGGCCCCTTCTCCTCCTCGATCCAGGGACTCATCCAAGAAGAAAAACAGAAAACCAAAGCACGCGAGGAAGTGCTCCGAGCATTTGCAAAGACGCTAGACCAGCAGCTAGCACGCTTTCCTACCGGCCACCAAGCAGAGTTTGCCCAAGCTCTAACTAAGGACCTCCTAAGTACGATCAAGAAACACCCCATAGGCGAACCAAACAGCAAGCCCACGCAAAACCCTACTGGTATCAACCTATCTAGACACGCTTCAAACCTCCCTCGCAGCTACGCAGAGGCAGTAGCCCGAGGGCCTAGGACGGATACCCCCTACGCGGCACGCCCGACTACCCAACAACCCGCCAAGACCCGGGAAATTAAGGACAACAGACTCTTCATCCGCCTCCCTCCGGGACACCCGGCCCGCAACCACCAACCATTTGCAATTAAGGCAGCGATCACTACCCAACTCGACCTAGGGAAGGAGATTATACGCGAGGTCCAGCATGTTAACTTAGGGATAGCCATCGTCCCTAATGGAGAATCTGCCACGTCATTAATTAAAGAAAGGGCCGATGACATCACCCCTCTAATTGGCGGAAAAGCGGAGTCGGCACAAATCTGGCACACCTACGTGATTGATCAGACCCCCAGATGGATCATCAGCCTCGACGGCGAGCGATATACGGTCACCTCCCAACTCATCACCGAAGAAGTACTCACCCAGACCGGAGAGAATCCCGTCCGTACAAACTGGTCTAGACGCTCCTTAGATGATGCACCAGAAGGCACCCTGGTAGTCTCCTTCACCCAACCAGTAAAGCCATTCAAACTATTTGGGACAAGCGCACGGGCCCGACAGATACGACGAAAGGTTAACATCCTTCAATGCGCAAAGTGCCATGGATACCATGATACCCGCGGCTGCAGTAGAGCAGTGAGATGTATTCGCTGCGGTTCCCGCGAACACGAAATCTGCGAGTTAACTCCCAATCCTGTAATTGCGAAGGCCCACACCCAGCAGACAACATAGCATGTCCAGCCCGGCCGACGATTCGAAGCGGAGTAGTGAATAGGATTACTAGAACAGCTCTTAGGGCTATTAGGAAGGCAGGAGCAGCAGCAAGCCGCCTAGCCAACCTATACGATACGGAGATAACCCCTGAAGTACAACTAAACTCAGCGGAGAGTAGTCGTCCTCCACTCGAAGACACCACCCAACACCATACAGATGCATAGACGAAACCGATCCCTATACGTCTTCCAAGCAAATGTAGCACACGGACAGGCACATTATAACATTGCCCTTAGTATGGCATATGAGGAAGGCGCAGACGTCATCCTCATCCAAGAACCCTAGATACACAGCCAACAGGAGAAGAGACGCACTAAAACACACCCGGCCTACAGCATTTTTAGCCCTAACGATGACTGGAATACCCGCCCTAGAGTACTCACATACATCAACAAGGGCCGGAACCTCCAGCCCACCCAACTAAGACCCTCCCTCTCAGCAGACATCTGTTGGGTTCAAATCCACTACCAACAAATAGTCACTCTAGTAAACGTCTACAGGCCGCCACGCGAGACTGCGAGCGGAGAGGTTATCCAAACCCTCCTACATTATAAGCCTCCAGCCAACTGCCTAATAGCAGGAGACTTTAACACACACTATAACCTCTGGGAATCCGGAGCACGCAAATCCGACGGAGCCCCGGAGCTAGTAGAATGGCTCGAACAGGAACAACTAACACTTACATCCGCCCCAAACATAGCGACTCATAAGGCAGGCCATACAATCGACCTTGTCTTCACCAATATACCAGGAGTCACCACAACCGTAGAGGAACACTTACACACCACCTTAGACCACGAGACCATTATTACCCGGATCCCGCTGGGCCCGAATAGGGCCTCGCCAAACGGAAAGTTAAGGATTACGGAAGAGGGCCTCTCTAAACTAACGCAAGCCGTCGCGGAAACCCTCCCACCCTTTATAGCAACCAAGAGAAATGACCTAGACGGCGCCGCTCTTAGCCTTAGTCAGTGCATCCAACTCAACATGGCTAGAGTTTTCCGCCCAAGAAACACTCGGAACCTAGGTGCACCATGGTGGACGAACGCTTATAGGGACGCGGTACAGGCATACCGTCAAGCTCGGAGACACGGCCTAGCAACCTATAAAAAACACCAACTTCAGGCGGAAGTGAAGCATGCGAAGAGATAATACTGGCAGAACACTGTTAATAGCGCCAATACCTCCAAAGACATCTTTAAGATCACAAGCTGGCGTAAACAAAGGGGACCGCTTCGAAGCCCGCCCCTAACGATCGACTCGGAGACATATATAGACCCGAGAGACAAAGCCGAGGCACTAAGGAAGGCTACTCTTAAGAGGAGAACTGCTACAGACGATATTAATCCTATGGAAGCCGCTACAGTACCGCGTAAACAGATCTCAGTCCACCTAGGGGTAACGGAAGAAGAAGCCAGAGACGCAATTCTACACATATCAAACACGGCTCCAGGAGCCGATGGAATTACCGTCCAAGTCCTACAAACAATCTGGGCAACCATCTAAGAGTACATCACCAAACTTTTCAACCTCTATCTTCAGGAGGGGCATCACCCCAAGCCATTCCGCACCGTGGAAGTGGTAATGCTCGAAAAACCTGGAAAAAGGAACCTCACAAGCCCTAGAGCCTGGAGACCCATCTCCCTCCTCTCATGCCTCGGTAAAGGGCTCGAACGCCTAGTCGCCAGACGCCTTAGCCTCACGGCAATACAATAAGGAGTACTCAATCCACAACAATTCGGGGCACTCCCCAAGCGATCGGCGACAGACCTGGCTAGCTGCGTGATCCACGACATCGAGAAGGCCCTCGACCAAGGACTCACTGCCTCACTTCTCACGCTCGACGTCAAAGGAGCATTCGATACCGTCCTCCCGGGTAGACTACAAGCAAGACTTCGAGAACAGGGCTGGCCGCATGAGATAGTCAGCTGGACAAGCAGTTTTATGGCCGAGCGTACAGCAAAGATCCGCTTTGAGGACATAACAACCGCAGAGAGGCCGCTTAGCTGCGGGCTCCCCCAGGGCTCACCAGCCTCTCCCGTCCTCTTTATGCTCTACCTTGAGCCTCTCTTTAAGCTGAACAGCCCAAAACAAGCCTTCGGCTACGCAGACGATGTGGCCTTCCTTAGGACTGGGTCTACACTAGAGAGGGCAACAACAAAACTAGCAACAAATCTCGAAGCAGCCCTCAAATGGGGAATTCAAAACGGCATCTCCTTTAACCCAGAGAAGTGCGAGCTCCAACACTTCACGCGAAAGAACGGACCTTCTAACCCGAGGTTGAAACTCGAATCCCTTAACATTTCGCCCAACAAAGCAACCAGATGGCTCGGAATCTTCTTAGACAAGCGACTCTCTTTCCGGACACACGTAGAGCACTGGATAGGAAAGGCAATAAAGGTTGCAGAACACCTCCGTACCCTCGGGAACACACAGCATGGAGCGCAGGCGGGACTCCTCCGGCACGCAGTCCGCGCATGCATTATCACAGTAGCTTTCTTCGGAGCAGAGGCATGGTGGCCAGGCCCCACACGATACTCGGCTAAGAAACGAGGAGAGGTCTCAACTCTAAGCAAGTCGCTCGTAAGACGTATCAACATAACAGTTAACACAGCACTAAGAGCTATACTACCAGTATTCCGTACAACGCCTACGCCAGCCCTAAATAGGGAGGCCGGCATTCCTCCTGCAGAAGTCATGCTGGAGACAATTCGGCTAAGATACGCAGCCAGGCTTCGCACCCTTGACGAGAACCACCCTCTAGTTACTCGTACAAAGGGGAAAGGACAAACCAGACTACTTAGAACAGCACGACTTCTTCTAGAGAGCGAAAGACCTCTACTCCTTAAACCTAAGCACACTACCCGGACACAGCAGACAAGAAGCTCTAAGACAACCGCAGACACCATGCGATGGATCTCATCAATCCCACCCACTGATATTACCCTCTACACTGATGGGTCCCAGGATGCAGCTGGCAACACTGGGCTAGGATACGTGGGCTTCCAACGCGGATATAAAGTCTGTGAGGGCTACCAAAGCCTAGGCACAGCGGCCGAGGTCTATGATGCAGAGATCATCGCTATCGAGGCAGGAATAAGGGCAGCCGCGCAGCGGGCAGATACGCAAAGGGCAACGAACATCTACGTCCTCCTTGATAACCAGGAAGCGGCCTGTAGGGCACTAGAAGGAACCCCTACCGATACCAGCCAAGGGAGCATCCTTAGGATCCGACAACTAGCGACACTGTGGAAACGACGAAAACGAGCACCCAGCATCCAACCAGGAGAAATCATGATCTACTGGATTCCGGGACACCAAGGAATTCCAGGCAACGAAGAAGCTGACCGCCTGGCCAAACAGGGCGCCGCATCCTCTACTCCTCCAGACATTCCACTGACAGTAGCAAAGATCAAGAGGATTGTAAAGGAACGAGCGCACGAAAGCTTCGAACAGTGGTGGACAGAAAACGCCCCAAAATCCTACCAGGACCTAGAAATCCCTTTGGCAAAGGGTGCTCCACCAGAACTTCTCCTCCCTAGGAAGACACTAGGTCACCTACTGGCTGCACGATCAGGCCATGGAGACTTCCAGGCGTACCACGAACGTTTCCGCCACACTGAACAAAATAACCTCTGCCGCTGTGGGCGGCCAAAAACAACGATACACTTTGCATTCTGTAGACACGCCCGTAAAAGAACAAACTGCCTTCGAGGCAAGCCGAGGGATATTATCCCTATGACTCTAGCCACGCCAAAAGGGGCTATCCTCTTCGCAAAGTTCGTAGAAGAATCTCGCTTCTTTACGGATATTAGCGCCCGGAACCAGCAGGCAGACGCACTGTCAACCCTAGTCTCTTCAGACCATCACCACCATATCTAAATTGACTCCCCCTTTCATATTTTATCTCTCTTTCTTTCCTATGTATAGTCGCCCATAGAGGCCCAAACACTCCTTCACACCCTAAAGCCGAGCAGGAGGTAGAGAACGCCTTACTGCGATATCCAGCCTACAGAGACGCGACGTCCCAGATATGTCACCCCTTAGCGTAGACTGTAGGTAGAGTGGCACGTCCTATGCCCCATGGGAGGCCTAAGGGCACACGGTGATAGGCATACTGCCGACCCACGCGTGGACCCGCCGGACGTCAAATAGCAATCAATCAATCAATCAATCAAGGTAAACCCTCACACGGTTCACCGCCCTCTTCGATCTGCGGATTCTTAGAGGCAGAGGCCTACCGTTACACGAGGCTCTTCGAGCGGTTCTTAAGACGCCGCCCACAATCCTCCTGCTCCCAACCAGCGAACCCCCAGCACGACCCCACCCCGCCGCCATGAACAAGAACGGCATCCAAGCCTGGGAGGTCCACCCGGCGCGCAGCGCCGAGAACGCGGAGCACGCTCTCGAAAGGGAGCAGCGCGTGCTCAGGCAGCGCATCCCCAGTAAGCGCCATCGCAACTGACCTTAAACCTCACCTCTAATGCCTTACAGGCCTGTTCAACAACTTCGACGGCCCCTGGCACCAGGTGGGCGAGCTCCGCGCCTGGGCCTACACCCGCGACGGCTTCAGCGACATCTGGGTCTGGCGCCTCGAGCACCACATCCCCGGCCAGCCCACCCGCGTCCTCGCGCGCTCGGAAGTCCACATCGCCTCCCCCGCCTCCTCCCGTACCGGCCGCAACACCACGTGCAACGACGCTCTCAGGGACCTCTACGAGCGGGTCTGGTGGTCCCGCTCTGCGTCGGACCCTACCCTCCTCAGCCGGTAAGAGAATCTCCAAACGGATTGGCGAGCACAGTGGCTGATATTGAACAGCCAGGCCACCGACACATTGAGGGTGAGCCGATGCCTGGCTCGCTTCGCTTGCGGAGCTCTTTTGGTGATCGCCCTCGCCCTGCTCGCCCTCGCCGACACCGAAGAAGTCTCCGCCCTCCTCCGCCTCCTTTTCTTCTTCCTGCTCGACAGCAGCAGCAGCAACAACAACGATTGCCGCGTGGGCTGCTTCTAGACTAGCGCTATAAAATATCACCATCCTGCACACAACCCAGTCCTGCGATCATGCGTCGTGAACATGCTTATGCCTTCCATCTCACCCGCAGCGGGCCAGAAAGGCATTCTCAGTCAGACGGCAACGATACCACAAAGGCTAATGACTGACGGGTCAGAGACAGCAGAATACGGGCCGGCCTGTCCGTTAGATGCTTACTAATCCCTGCGCCGTGACCTCGTTGGATTGCCTGCGAGCTGTAGCTTCGCGCGGCGACTGGCCTAAGTGGCTACCCTGGCGGCTTAGTCAATTGCGGGGTGGTTACGACGTCTGCTCTCGCAGTCGTATTCTTGCGACGCACTGACTATCTTCAATAGCCATGGGGTCGTCCCTGACGTCGACTCTGGCAGTTGAAATCTGATGGGGAGTTGAAGCATTAGTCTGGACGCAACCTGCCTTCACGATATGCGCCAAATCTGCCCGGACGAATACTTCAATTTTCCCCTAACGAACACATCGTTCTTGAGAATTCTCTCTCGGAAGGTACTGTGTTGTCACATCTCCACGTCGTCCATCTGCTGTAGCGCCATGTTCCTCGTGACAAGATATTAGGGTGGTACAGCCAAGAAAGGGGCGCAATGCTTATTCGGACGTCGTTCTTTGTGCTATAGCTAGAATACTCCAACTTGAAACGAGCTGTGATAGTTTCTAGATCTACTACAAGACTATACTTGTTTGGAATCATTGAGAGGGAAAAGTTTGTCGTCATTTCAATTTCCATTTGCACTTCCACGAATTCCTATTCGTGATCCAAACACAACTTACATGACGCTGGGAACCGAATAAAAATGAGCATATTAGTTGCTTCCACAGCGACGCACTGGAACAGATACGGACGGCTGGTCCACGCAGGAGGTTGCTGCGAAGACTCTGAAGTCACGTCTCCCTCACAGCGTAGCCGAAAGGGGCAGCTTGTTCAGAATGGTACAGAATGGTACAGAATGCTATTTCTGGCATCAGATGTAAGTATACAGGCTCAGCGAGACGTTTTGTGTTGATGGACCAATATTGGTTTGAGGTGAAAGAAAAGTGAGCCGGCTGCTTTCCCGTGCCCAGTATGACCACAGGACTGATTGTGAAGGATATTACGTCAGAAACTCGCTTAGGAAGGGTCAGAAGATCTATTTTCTGCCTCATCTATGCCCCTTATTAATACTCCATACTTAGCATTTTCTATCAAGCCTAACAAAACCCAGAGTTCCAACATGCAAACCAAAAAACTCGCCAATCTCAAGCGCCGGGTCGCCCGTAAGTGAAGTCGAAACGATATTGTATGACAACAAGCTGGGGGGGGGTGAGAAAGACCATCTCGACAGTTGTGACGGTTTAGACCGTTAAGTGCCTTGGATGGATCCTGCGGCGAGACCTTGGGTTGAGAAGACCCTGAAGCTTAGTGAAGCTCAACAAGAAAACCCTGCAACTCGCTACCAATAAAAGGGACTCTGGAGAGATATATAAGCAGCGCTATCTTACTTAAACCTTTCTTTCTTTTCTCTTCAGCTTAGTCTTCTCGTAGATAGAATGCCACTGTATTTCCGCGAGTACACCGGATACAAGCCATCACAACAGTCAGTTTCTCGGGTTTCCGTCGTGCAGGGCACGTTCACAGATGGCGTTCATCGAGCGGGAAGGCATACCAAAAGAGAGTAATGCAGGGTTTGTTGGGCTGCCTCAACCAGTTTACAGACGGGGGCACAGTGCGATGGGCCCTTATGACACATGGGGCCGTCTCGTTTTCTTCTCAGGCCGGACGGAGCGCCATAGAAAAAAAGGGTCGTCGGGCCCGTCAATATCATCATTCTCCCAATCTAAAGGCAAATGCATGCATGCCGTCGCTGTTCATCAATACTTTCGTTGTGAATTCGGCTTTCCATGGCATATGCTCATCTCAAGCTCGAGTAGGTAAGGCGAAGGAGAATAGCTCTGCTGGCAGCCGACCAGGCTCGGTCTTGAGCGAGCCCGCAGGCCGAAAGAGGCCATAAGATTGTGCAGGAACGGAACATCCCATCGACCGCCAGCGCAGCGAAGGTAAGCCGCCGCCAATGGAATGTTCCATTCAGGTCCGGCGGACGCACGTTCCCCAATATCCATTATATCGAGCGCGACGCAGCGCGATCTTCCCATCGCCCAACACCTCCACCTGCTCATTCGCAAACATGTCGTCCAACGAACCGGTCCGCATCCCGGTCGCCAGAATCATGACGGGCTATCCCAGGCTCCTGAGCGACGCTCCCTCTGATCTGACCGTGCAGGAGTACCACTACCTTCGCAGGATCATCCGTACGCAATGCCGGCTCCACCGTCGCAATACCGCCGCTAAATATCCACAGAATTCCTCGAGTACAGCTTCGACAAGCTCCTGAGCCCGGACGACTACGTCGTCACCGTGCGCCTCGAGACCTTCATCCAGGCCCCCACGAACACGCGCTACTGGACCGCCACCATATGGGTGCACGACGGGCACAACCTAATGTGCGAGCTCCTGGGCGGCATCCCGCGCTCTGCCAAGCTCAAGGAAGACGCCTTGCACAACCTCTGCGTTCAAGTCCACCGCCTGTGCAACCGCTACGAGGAGATCTACGGTAAGCCGCTCCCCTCACCGCCAGCTGATTGCCGCTGACTCCTGACTGTAGAGAAGGCTGAGGTGGTCGTGGGCCTTGCGTTTGGCCATCCTATTGTGGTTCCGATTCTCACGGTCAAGTTGGTGCCCCACGGTCGGCTGGGCTTGCACCGCTTCTTTGTTGGCTTCTACGGTGTCACTGCGGAGAACGCGCCTCCGAAGTACAAGTTCACGGAACGTGATGACCTTGCGGACTTCGTGAGCGCGTTTGGCTATCTGGTGGGTGGGGTGAATTCGATCTGCGACTGATTCCACGTCGTGCGGTTTCGCCTGTAGGAGGCTTGTCTTCTTGCGGGAGAGGGAGGAGGTCTTCAGGGAGTAAGCATATGCAGGCCAGGCGACGGAATGGTTGCTGACGCTACAGGTGGATGGAGGAACGCGTGGAGGCGCCCGACTGATGGGCGGCTGAGGCATCTCTCCGGATGGAATCGGCATGCTTCTGCTCGCGCATTCGGGTCCGGATGAAGGCTCCAACTGCCCATGCCTTGTTCTTATAACTACAATCTGGCAGCTTCGCCCGCGGAACCAACGAGTGACGCATCGAAGGCTCAAATAGCTTCAAAGAAAGCTCGCTGCTAGTCTAACTGCTCTCTGGTGCCCCCTAGCCCAACCCCCCGCAAACATGCCCCGTCGCTCCGCCCACCTAAAAAACCCCTTTCCGCCTCCGCTCCCCCGACATGTCCAGCCTCGTCTACTACATCGCCTCCAGCCCAGGCATCAATGTCCCCCCTTCCCAACTCATCACCGCGCTCCCCACAAGCACCTGCCGTACGCCCAGCTAACATCGCGCTCCGCAGAAGCTCTCGAAGTCGCCGACGCCCGCGCCGCACGCGCCTCGCGCGCCGAGCTAGTCGTGAGGCGGTTGGTTGAGAGGGGTTGTGGCGGATGGGGACGGGGTGGTTGCGTAGGTGAGGGGAGTATATGGGCATGCTAAGCGGGAGAGGCTGTGAACTGTAAGGGGTGGGAGAGGTGGTGTGGACCAGGTTATTCATGTTGGCGGGCTGGCGATGCTGGATGCCGAAAGTGGGACGGCTTGAAGCGGATGAGGGAAGCTTCTTCATGATAGGCCAGGAGACGACGGGGTCATGGCGTCATACAAGCACAATTCAAAAGCAGTAGAGTGTGAAAAGTTTTATTCCCGGCGGCGGAGCCAGCCTAGTATTGGTCGTTGTAATACTCGTCCTGGTAGCCGGCGTGGCCCTGCTCGTAGTAGCCGTCCTGTGCGTAGTGGCCCTAGCCGTTTCGGTCATAGTCGCCGTTCTGGTCGTAATAGGAGTCGCCGCGTTGACCGTATGCGTCGTGGCGCTGCTGCAAAAATCAGCTTCCATCCCCTCTGATTTGCGTTCCAGATCTTTCTCACCTCAGGCGAAGAGGCCGGGGTCGTCAATGGAGTGGGCGTACACCACCCGCTCCAGCAGGTCGCGCAGGGCGACATCCGGCAGCTGCTTCCGCGCCGACCGGGCCAGGACCGCCTGGTCGCGGCGGGCGACACCAGGCGCGAGGAGAACGAGGCTCCAGCCGAACAAACGACCGCTCTTGGTGCGCCTGATGTCCAGGCGACCAGGACGATCCTGCCACGGACCGGCGAAACGGCGGAGAGACACTGGTGCGTGTGAGAAAGTATTCCAACCGTTGTTGCTGGAGTGAGTTTTACCTTTGATCTGGGCCTTGACGGCCCGCATCTCGCGGCGTTGGCGGCGCTGGGGAATCCCACGAACCATTTTGGATGTCAAAATCGTAAAATTACCGATTTTGAAAGGGTTTGTGGTGGATGTTCGGTTCGAAGTGAGGTCTGGCCAAATGTTGTTATAACCTACGGCGTCAGGCACAGCCATCCTGAACCGAACGGATCTTTAGTAAGTCCGCATGATTGCGGCGCGGAACGGAAGATTGTATGTCGTTCTTCGCGCGCAGCTGGCTATGATCCCGGCGCAGCACAGCGCAACGTCGCTGCGCTGGAGAGCCCATATGAACCGTCCCGCGACCGTCTGGACCGCCTCTCCCCTTCAACTTGATAAAAAATCCCTAGAACTGCATCCAATCACAAAACAATATGTCCCAGGGGCCAGACGGAGCAAGAAATCAAGGAACTTTCGCTCGGTAAGTGGCATTGCAAGGGAAGCTCTATCACTGACATATTATTGACAGAGACTTCGCCGAACGCTACCTCATCAGGCACCTTGAAGAACGCGTGTGCGTCCCATGTTGCTGATTATTCTGGAATAGGACAACGTAGAGGATCGAAATGGTGCGAGTCCCCACGGGCTTTTCAGCTTTCACGGTCAATACCGGACTAGACTAGTAGTCACTACTGCACACATTGAGCTTCAGAAAATATTCATATCAATGGCAGTGATATTGTAGAAGTTCTTCCGGTTGGCTGTGTCTTATGCTCGTGAATTGTACTTGTGATTTGGTGCTGTAATTTGGTCTGATAGATCAGCGCCGTGATATCGTATTTCAATGCGGCAGAGTAGCAGTGTGAACGGGCTCACTGTCAAGCTGGTGCACAGAGCTTCTAGCGCCAAGCCGTAATAACAGGAAGCCACATTTGATTGGCGCGCAGAAAGAAATGGACGATTCAGGGAAGGAGCAGGTAGCAGGCCGACTTTTCTTGCTCAGGGGGCGACGCGAAAAGCGGCGCGCGGCTGCTTCCGCAGCGACCAATCAGAACTTCCCGGGGCAGCATTTATGCCGCTTTGCTGAGCGACGTACGAAGCACCCAAACACCCCACCCTGTCATTCTCCCTTTCCAACCCCCCCACCACCAACACCCGCCGAAAACCTCATGATCCCCAGCAGCCATGTCTGCATTCCTTGACGTGATCGAGGGCCTCCCTTTGCGCGGCGACTGGGACTGCGTGCAGGCAACCACCGGTACGCCCGTCTTCCCTTTCCCTCGTCCACACAGCTAACCTCCCACGCAGATATGGCCAGCGTCTACATGCGCGCGCACCTCGGCGGCTGCAGCGACTTTGTCGTCCACACGTACGAGCTCGGCTCTGGCCGCTTCGATCACATGGCAGTTCTCTGGGCCTCCGGCGGCGGCCACAACTCGAGGGTGGTGATGTGCTGCGAAGTTTATACTCGCTATGGAGCTGATCTTGGCCTGTTCATGGATGTGGAAGACATCTACTGGACCAGGAGGAGCTTTCCGAGGTGTGCGGGTTTGGACCAGTTCGCGGAGCTGCCGTGGGCGCAGGATCCTTACGATCTCAATGCTAGAGTGGAAATCAGGAATTCTAGTACGTACATTTGCACTGGTACGCAGATGCATAAGCTTATTGAGTTTAGGACAACGGATGCGATCCAATGGCGGTATTATCGAATCCAAGTCACTTGGTAGCTTCATGGGTTGGACAGAGGGAAGGGCAATGTCCTAGGAAATCATCGGTCTTCCGGCTTTCTCAAACCGGTCGCCTAGCAATTTTTGCATATCTACGGGATTCTTCGATCATTGCTTGACAGCTTCTTGTCTTGATACAGCCGCCCAGGAAGGTGCTGGATGCTCATCGCAGCTTCTAGCGCGGCCCAGCACTATCATCAATTGTGAGCAAACAATTGAAAGAAATAATACGCAAGAATCTTGTGCTGTGTCTCTTGCTGCTTCATCGCAGATCTCCCATTGGTGAGTTCCATACTTCTGCTCAAGCGCAGTGGCGGAGAATCTCTGGCTCCTGGAGCAAATAACACCTAGGAGAGCGATGGCATTGGGGAGGAGAGGGCGTAATTGAGCTGTCGGAACTTCCATGTCCTATCTCTATGCAGCTGAATGTCTCTGGCAGCCCCCGTATCGTGATGCGCATATGGATATATGTGCCACTCCTAGTAGTTGAACGGGCTGCTGGGCCGGTGCGCGTTGTGCGGAGGCTACCACACTCGCAAATCACCAATCGGGGTAATAATGCCAATCGGCCCTGCGCCGCGCGGTAGAAGGCGGCGTCGGTGTCGCTGCAAGAGGTGGATGTAAGCTCGTGATCTGCACGGGCCGGGCCGTACCATTCGCGCAGGGATTCTGGCCTCACCACACTTGGCGACGCAGCACTTCGTCAACCCACTACAACCACACACCAGTCCATACCCTCCACTCGATCGATGCCATTATGAACGGCCAGATGGACAAAGACATCGTGCGAGGCATTTGCGGTGCGTAATTTACATCTCCATTACCAGTTCCCTGACCACTGGCTGACATACTCATAGCCTTCGCCAACAAGCACCTACGGGCGTACTGTCCTCCTGGTCATTCCTTCTCCGTCATCACCGCCGCTTGTGGGCGCAACGATAGCCCCAAGGTCCGGGGGGTCCTTGTCTGTCATGCCGACAACGACGCCGTCGTCACCAACATGGTCACCATAACGGGCGAGGAAGACAGCATTGTCATGGCCCTTTCCGCTCTTGACAGGATAGTCCGCCGCTTTTCACGCGCCTGAGCGACGGTCCACGCCGACAGAAGAGTGCGTTCACCTATGACGGCTATGGATAACTCAGGGGTAATACTGACGCACACCTAGCCGACCAAAGAGTGTTGGTACGAACATCAAATACGCGGAAGGTTGATAGCAGTAACAAGTGCATTAGAGGGTCAACTTGAGCTTGGTTGAGTTTAGATACTCCAAGATATTACCCACAGCCCCAGCAAAAATTGGAATTGATTTCTCACCTCACCTCACCTTGCCATTGTCATGCCCGGCCGCGCTCCTTCCTCGTCCGCTCCTGCCTTGTCAACTGCTGCTTCAATCGCTCCTTCCTTACCTGCTAAACCCACCCGCACAACCATCCTATAAATTCCCTCCATCACCCCCTCCTCTCCAACCCACCAACAACATGCCGTCCTCGCGCCCTCTCCGCCCCGTCGACCGGCTCCTCCGCCCCATCGATCGCCTGCAGCCAACCCCTTACCGCCGCCGCCGCCTCGCCCTCCTCGAAGCCATCACCAGTCCGTCCCGCCCCATCCCCCTCCAGATCTCCCTTCTAACTCCCTCCCAACAGGCTTCGCCACCACCAACCTCCGCCCCGTCGCCCCGTCCCGGACGCGCCGCTTCAAGACGGTCGTCATGGGCCGTGGCAGAAGCGACAGCCCCCGCCGTCGCTTCTACACGGTCCTGCACGCCGTCAGCGACGGCGGCGTCACCAGGCGGGTCGCGACGGGGCCGGCCGACCGCGACCGGCTGGGGGCGGTGGAGCGGTTCCGGCGCTGCTGCTTGGCGCGGCTGGCGGCGCAGGCGCGGCAGGTGGGAGATGCGGGCGGACGGCGAGCCAGTCGCTGAGGCGTGTGAGGTGAGTCTTTCGATGTGGTTTGGAGCCGGACTAGACTGACGAGGCGACAAGCAGCGGCGAGCAGTATGGCATCCTCTTCGACGATGCGCCGGCCGCTGGGCCGTGAGCTGTGAGTACGTCTGGATCGGGTGGGGCGCGGCTGGAGCTGACTGACGGTCGGTGTGCGGCAGGACTGGACGAACTTCGACACCCTTATCATCGCGAAGTCCGACGCCGAGTACGAGATCGCCTGACGCCTCTTCCATGGCGAGGGCACCGGCCTGGTCGCCGGCCTGGTCGAGTTCAACAACTTCCTGAAGACGTACGACATGCACGAGGGGGATGACTGTTTGCCCTTCGACTCGGGCTTGGAGTGGGGTTCACTGTACATGGACCGCAAGAACGATCGCCACACAATGAGGATGCTGTGCGGACTGGGGGGTGAGAAGGTCAGGCAAGCTTGTCGTTGCTGCGCGTGGTCTCGATATCCCGAACGTCACCCACGCCGTCAACTACGACCTTCCCACCGATTTTTAGCTGAGAATGCATCATAAGTTTATGTCGCAACATCTGCAAATCTGAAAAGTGAGATCACACGTATTGGCGCCAATTCCTCTCATAGGCGAACAAGATCTTGAGTATTCGACGCAAATATTAACCATCGGCTGTGCTTGTGAGGGCTTGCACCCGGTGCACTCGCGGAAATGCATTGGCATACTTCTACAAGAAGACTAAGCTAAGGAGAAAGGAAATAATAAGCGTAGGAAGGTATTATATACCGAAGTAGTTGATCCGTGCGCCCTTTGAGTCATTAGGTGTTGACTCATAATTGTTAACTCATCGCCGCAGGGATCTTCCAAGGCACTTAACGGTCTAGACCGTCACAGTGCTACTAAAAGCACATAATTTCTGCAGCCCCACAGGTCCTTTTCTAGTCCGTCAATCAATAAAGTCGCCAGAACATTCCCCCAGCCCTGCACGCTCCACATCACATCGCCCTCCCCTTCTCCCGTCAAAGCCCCCCAGGGGCCCGCAGCTCCTCCGCCGTCGAGTCCGGAATGTCCATGTACCTCACGACATCACGCAGCCCCAGCACCGCCTCCAGCGGGCACCACGCCTCGCACTCCCACTCCTCCGACGTCTTGAAGACACGCCCCTCGTCGAGGATCGAAACGTACGCCGTCGTGCTCTCGACGCCGTGCTCGTTGCGGCCGACACGGAAGCTGACGTGCAGCCGGAGCGGGCCGTCCGCCGGGTACTTCCAGCCGTGGTGGTGCTCGACATCTGGAACGGTCAGCGCGCTTCTGCGGAGATTTTGTCGCGGGCGGAAGCACCTTCGAGGATGTAGCTGGTCATTTCGCGCGCGACGGCGCGCGCGTGCGTGACGTCGCGGTCTTCCAGGTCTTCGATGATCTCGAAGGTGGCGTCGCGGTTGAGGTTGTAGAGGGCGTGGGCGGCGGCCCGGGGGGACTGGAGGAAGTTCTCGATGTCCATGGTGGGAGGGGTTTGTTGTTGATGCGATGGAGTCGACCTGCAGGGAGGAATATATGTACGCGCTGGTGGTAGTGCTAGCGGGTGGCACGCGTGGGCTCAAATCGGACGCCCACGACGTCACGTGGAGGGCTTTTGTCATGGATTACTTTGACCTGGTCAGCTGCCTTGAATATTTGAGAAATTATAGTCATTGGTCACGGTACAGAGCGTATTCGGGCATCAGCAGCACGGAGCCGATCAATCCAGCAATGCCAGGTGGAAACTCTACCCAAAATAAATTTTACGTCAATGGAGAAATAGTATGGAGAAGTAACAATAGCAAGCAGCCAGCTATTCAAAAACCGTACGACCGCACTCTACTTTCTTATATAAACACCGAACTCCAAGAATCTCATAATCCCATACCACCACCACCGAACACCCAGCACCCTCTCTTCTTCGCCGCCTGAAGACAACATGGATATCACGAACGTCCGACCCACCACAACTATCGACGTTGGCAAGCTGGCCGCCCGCATTTTGGAGTTCGAGTACCACGTAGAGGCTTTCCCTCTCGAGCGCTCTATCCGCGATGTGGACCCCTCTGGCGGCCTATCACACGCCGTCTCTGATATAATCGCGAGGGACCTTACCACTGGTACGTTACACTTCTCTAGCTGGCTTCCAACTCTTCCCTTCCCTGACAATACATAGGAATCTACGAGACCTCCGGTCACAAGCTCCCGCCCTCCAGCCCGTTCAAGTTCTACGTCGAGCAGGGGGTGGACGTCAAGGACAACGGTGCTATGAACTAAACTTGCTCCGTTCACATCGTCAAGTACGTGAGCGGCGGAGCCATCCCCGTCAAGCTCAAGAGCGATCCTGAGTGGATCGGATTCGGCAAGTCCGCGGTGGATGCTGCCAAGGATCTGCACGATATGCTGCTATGCGGTGACCTCGACATCGCCGCCCCGACTGAGGAGGAGCTGATTGCCTGGGGAGAGCGCTAGGCTGAGGATAACAGTGTTTAGGTGCACGCTGCGAGGAAAGGTCAGGCGGAGCTTCCTGCACTTCAAGAACAGTCGCGGCGGCTACATTGAGTTAGGGGGACCATGGAAGGTTCCACCAGTGATGAAAAATAGAAATTCATATTGCACGCCACTTGATCCCATTCTCTGCCAGCGAACGGCGAAGGCCTGATTCCACCCACTTGTCCTACCTTGCAGTTGTATCTCCCCGTCTTCAACTCGCTGCAACACTCCAGGCCCTGCCTCCGCGCCATCCCACCGCGCAGCGCGAAACCCCCTCCATCATGTAACCAGAACTGCCGTGGCCCGCCCGCCCCCCTACTCATACTCCAAAGCACACCACCTCAACGCCACCAACGCCTCCAACCCCGACCGCTCCCAAACCCGCACATCCGGATGCGCCATCCCCCAGACCCGACCTGGCGCCACCTCCTCCGCCACGCCCAGCGCCGCCATCCAGCCGCCGTCTCCGTCGTACCCGACGTAGATGAAGAACAGCTGGCCGCGCTCCAGCACGTCTTCGGCCAGGCGGGCATCGCACTCTGCTCGCAGTCAGCACGGCGTCAGAACGGGAGCGGGGGGAGACGTACCGCGCAGCGTCAGCGTCATGAATGCGCTCCCGACGCGGGCTGCGAAGTCGACGTCGCGGCGGGTGAGGAGGGCGGCGCGGCGGAGGGCGGCGCGGCGGGACAGGCGGAAGAGGTCGTGGAGGGCGGTGGCGGTGGGGGTGGCCATTGCGGCGGGGGGTGGGAATGCGGAGCGTGTTTGGGTGTGGGTTCGAGGATTTCGCAGGGGGTGTGTGGTGTGTGTGGGGGAAGGCGGGTGAGAGGGTCGTGGAGGGGTTGGCGGCGCGGGCGCTGCGACTCCATGGCGACGCTGGCGATCGTGGGCCCGGGCGGAGCTCGCTGCGGGAGGAACGCCAGTCGCGGGTCGGCATGCTGCTGCTGGTAGCTAGCTGTGTATGCGGGCAAGATCTTCTTCCTCGAAGCTTCAGGCGTGCTGAAGCGCTCAACGAAAAAGAGTGACGTTCGCGTCAGAACCAGGCAGTGCAATAGGAGCGACACGGTGTCCAGGGACAATGAGCAAGCTCAGGGTGCCGCCGGACCGGGCACAAAAATTTGGACCTGGTGTCGGTCTATTCCCCATAACCTCCCCAAATTAGACGACCCAGGCCTGAGTACGGGGAGTTACTCAATTCAGCTCTGATATTGGGGAGGGTAGGGCAGTTTCATGGAGAAGAAAGGGAGGTCGAGGAGGAGGGGGGTTTATATAGTTGTCCGAGACCGTCCTCGCTTATTTTGCTTGGCGTCATGTGCGCAGAGCACAGTGGCGGGCCTGCGGCTTGACTGTTCGGCCCGACTTGCCCTACGCTCTCAGCTCTGGTGGAAGGGATAGCGGGTAACAGGAGATGCCTAGTAGCTGTGCCCAGCGATTCGGCAAAGGCAGAGGGCTGGGACGCTTCAAGCCGAGAGAGCAGCGCAGCAGGCCGTGTCCAAGGTGATATGCCATCGCTCCCACAGGTCACCGAAGCTCTCACTTTGCAAGAAGCGTTTTCAGGCCACTTTTGGTAGTAATCTAAGCAGAGATACCCTGCGAACACTGCATTGAGTGCCATTGGCTACTCTGTGAATCTACAACAGGTACACGGATAAAGACAATAGTAAGTACGGCCAGCGATACAGAGGCTTCTTGAACGCGGACGTTTATGATACTTCGGTAGGCCATTTGAATGACCGATATCTAGCGTTCCGTCGCAGGTGGCTGAATAACCCTGGTGGTTTTCTTTCTCTTTCGTTCACTACCCATCCATAGTAACTGTTCTACAGGAGCGTACTACGCCAGCTGGACGTATTCGACGATGTAGCAGTGATATTTTTTGATGCTTAGGTGGTGGCAGAGCGTAGAGGTAATTTTGAAAATATACGGTTGAGATCTTGTGGGCCTTGTGCACTTCATGATATTTGAGAAACAGGAAGAAGCGTCGGACAGAATATACGGGAAGCACGCAAGGTGGAAGGTCAAAGATCGAGGTTGGATAAAAAGTCTTTCAAACACGCAATGTTCACACGGGCCAGAATCATGGATTGTCCAATCGGACCACTGTCTGAAAAAATGCAAATGGTTCTATGAATTAGAACTACCACCACCAAGTCTCCAATTGCCCATGTGCATCACTCGAACGTCCATATTGCCTACTAGTAGCCCTCTTGACGACGTCTTTGGGAGCATCCATTCTGCGCGCTTTTTGTCCATGAAATGGGTGTCGCTAGTGAAAAAACACTCTTTGATTTCATATTCGCTAACGGAGTGGGTGTAGAAGTCACCCCAGATGTTGCGATCGGCCCATTTCTGAATACCGACGAGGGCAGATGGGCGCCGGATTGGCATCAGAGGGTGAAACGCACGGCACGCAAAATCTAACCTGAGGAGAACCTGAGCCTCTCGCATCTCCTATGACTGAGTGCAAGCAAGCACTTGAGCTTGACCGAGATTCTAGTGGTTTACTTCGCGGGCCTAGACACGGCCCAACTCCCGACAAGCAGTGGAGTCATGGGGATGCATCTTCCACCTCTTCTTTCTGCGAATGACCATGTCGTCACCATCGAATTGTTTCGTGACGAAGGACTGTTGCACGGAGCTCCAGCTGTATGTGGTCTTGAGCCGGATCATCTCGTCCGGAGTGTACATAATGACAGTGGCCTTGCTCAGGTCCTCACTGCCGCCGTGCGCTTGCTGGCGGCCTTCTTGGCCCTTTCGTTGCAGACGAAGGCCACGAACCATACAGGAGTCAATGAATCTCCTGTTGGTTAGCAGAGGCAAGCACATGAGTCGAAGAGGGCACAACAAGCGCCAAGGAAGAGGACGTTCGCGGGGACTGGCTTCTGTGACCGAATGGGCGTCATGTTGGTGATAACAATGCCCAGAAGGCGATCCAGCTCGTTTTCTGAATCTTCTGTGGGTGAGGAGAGGCAAGGGACTGGGCCTCCTCAATCGTCTGGCGCTCCAGGAGCTGACCCTCAAAATCGGTGAGAGGCCGCACCATGCGTCGAGACGCAGACGTGAGACTTCTTGGTATGCTTCGCAGCCACTGAGGACTACTAGGTGTTTCCTGCATGTAGACCTGCACATTCCACCCAGCAAACCGGAGGTCGTATGGTCTGATGTCGATCTGTCCGCCTGTGGCGTAATGGCATTGACAACCTCAAAGTTGGCCAATGCCCATGCATGCCATGCCTTGCACCAGTTCTGGTTGTATCGAGTGGCTGCGGCATAGGCAGGCAGAATATCATGCCCGTGTTCTTTTCGTGTACTCAGTCCCCACTGTGCAGGTTAGTTTGCCATTCTCTTTGCTTGAGGTAGCATTTGGTGGGGAGCTTCTGGGTTTCCGCCAAGTCAAACTGGGTGGTGCTCGGGTTTTGCCATGTGCCGTTCACCATTCCCGAATCTTCCATCGCGAATTCAACGGAAAGCCATAGGCTGATGGCGCAGAGTCTGACTCGTGAATTTGATTGGTTATCTAACTAGGGTGGACTTGCTGCTCACAATGCCGCTTCTCGCAAGGGGAGCTGAAACGTGCGTCGAGGGTGCGCGGTGGTCCGCACCAGCAGTAGGACTGTGCACCATCCTCTTCTCCAACCTAGTTAGCAGGCTCTCACGCCCGGGGGTTGAAACGACGGGCGGTGAGCTAGGGAAGATTCTCTGGTTTTCATCGACGATGCTTGGCGGGCTCGACGAGCCGCCAACGGTGCTGCTTCCAGCAACTCGCATGTATGACCTATGAGCGAAGTTTTCACCTGCCCATTCCGGTTGGCAGAGGCGGCACTTCCGCCTCCGCATCCTTTTCCAGAGGCAGCTTCGCGATTGCCTTGTGGCGGTTGGTGATGGCCCACATGAGCGGGGTCCAACGTTGCCATCGTTGTTGGCATTTTTGGTCCTCCTCGGTGGCGTCAGACTCTGGAGCACAGGCTGGTGTTGTAGGGTTTTTCCATCGGAATTCTGCCTTGAGTGGTCATCGGCGGCGGTGGTTGGCGCAAGAGTCTCCCAATCCGTCCCACTGGTGTCCGTCGCCATAGTTGCTGGCGACTCGTTGCGGAACCAAGAGCCTGTTCAACGAGCTCTCTTCATCAGTACAGATGGCGCCAGACAGCTTGCACTGAGTCAGCGTGGAGCACTCGACGCACTTCACAGCGCCGAGCCGTCCTACCTTCTAACGGGCTGCATCTTCTGCTTGGCAAGCTTGTCACGGACGCTCAGGTCGTCCCGCAGATCAACCTATGTGCCGAAAATCAGGCCGGGGACGCCGGGGCAGTGGTGGTGTACTTCCGGGAACCACTGCTCGCGGACGTTCTCGAAAGATGCGGGCGACACAACTGCTGCTGCGACTGTTCCAACGAGGGTGTCGCCCGGAGCAGGAGCTCTCGAGCGTTGTAACGTTGGCAATGAGCCTGCGACGCAATGCGGGAGGGGTGCTGATATCTGGAGTGTGCCTTCGCTGTTACGAGGGATACTGGCAGCACTCCTCTAGGAGAGTGAGCGGCGGAGGCCCTCGTGGAATATACGAGACACTGCGCTCTTTTCCAGGGCTCTAAATGCTCCCGGTCTGTGCGCAGGCGTGTTGTTGGCAAGCGCAGCCTGCTCGGCAGTTTGCTCCCTCATCCTGTTCCAATGGTCCCAGGTCACAACGGTTGTGAAGCGGAGCTTTTCAGCAACGCTCTCAACCTGCGTGAAGAGGATCGCCAACTGCGACAGATAACTTTCGACTGTCATATCTGCTGTTCCCAGATGCTGTTGACTAGTCAAAGGACGTAGCCAGGACAGTAGTCGTCATCCTCGGAACCAAAAGCTAAAGTTGTCAATGGCCAAACGCTTGTTGCTGAGAATGGTAGCGGAGCGGAAAGCTAGAGGAGAGCAAAAAGGGTCATCTCCATGTCCTATTTGTGATTCGTATTAGCAAAGCCCTCAAGATTTGTAGTCATATGGCAAATATCGTGGGATAAGGCCCGTTCAGAAGCTCTTGGTTTGCAACGCCCCCCAGATCACCTGCCCAGTCGAGAGTGCAATGACCCAGGCTCAGGTGCGGTTGGCTCAACGAAAGTGTACTTGGTCATCATAATGGGTGTATGTAGTGTGAATTAAAGGACGTTGCACTTACATGTATGGAGATCACTCTGCAATTCCCTCGCCGACTGAAATTGCTCCGGCGGGAGATGGAAAGCCGGGGAGCTGTTGTAGTATGTTTATCCCGGACAATATCGCCGCTGGCGGCATGGGTTGCTCGATAATCCGCTGCTGAAGAAGCCCGTGACATGACATGTCATGCTGCGATGCACTTTGTATGTGTAATTCCTGGTTGTAGAAAGACCCATCAAAGAAGTTAGTAAAAGTCTGGGACAGAAGATAGGATTCAACAAATCGGATGAGAGAATCGATCAGAGTGGTCGATTGTTAAGAGTCATCATCAGAGTATCTGGAGGGTCGCGCTTTGCAGCTGATCCATACCAGACACTCGACGCGTTCTGACTGAGTTTGTAATCATTCAATACAGAATGAACGGCCGAAGAAGCCAGGAGATAATTGGCAGACTCACAGGGTATCCCGACTCCTCGTTGATGGCTGTGGCTGATCAGCAGTAAAGCGTAACCATGACTTCCTAAATGCTTGAGGTGAGGGATAGTTAGCGAAAATTTACCGAAATCACTGTGAATGAGGAGAGGGATGGGTACACTTACGATGCGTCTCGTCTCCATGGTGACTTCGATGGAAGCATGAGATGGGCAATTTCAAGAACGCGGAAGGCGAGTATTCCTGCAGGAAGCTGGATGAGCGAGGTGCCCGAGTACCTGCAGCGGTCTTGGTGTTAGTCTGAGGTTCTAATGCGGCCAGACCTGAATGAAAGGTAGAGGGAGCATTCCGAGTCAGACAATTTTTTTTTACATGAACAACCACGTGGAAGCTAACTCAAGGCCTCTCATGGCGCTGTGCAATGCCGAATGAGATGCGGCTGTTTTAAAATGCAGTTTTTTGTCATCATCTCGGAAAATGAAATAGTGAAGGCGGATGGAAAGTGCCAAGGAAGAAAAGCAAGTTGCTTACCTTTGCGCGCACGAGGCAGTTCGGGAACAGAGACGAACCCTGTGATGTGGGCAAGAAGTTAGCAGCATGTTTCTTCGGAATGAAACGGAAGTAAGTAGATGATCGCTGTGGGCCTCAGAATTGCTTGTAATTTGACTATCATCACCGACCGCGCTAGCCAACACCGCTTGCCCGGAGGTAGCTGCGCGAAGGAAACGAAGGCTGGTATCTCAAATGAAGTGGCTGTTATGAAGAAGATTTCATCATGGGTTGGGGTGGGAATGGTTTGATGGTTTATAACTCACCTAATGAATAGAAGGCATGATAGTGGTTGGGTAAGACAGCAGACCTACATGGAACAAGTACAATGGGAGGAAAGTTAGCGAATGTCTGGAACAGTGATGGGGCGGTTTGATTGTGGGACCCCTCAGACATTTTCCTTTCTGCACTGTGATCACGAGGGCTGTTGAACAGACTCTCTGCTCACTGGGAGTTCCTCTTTGGTCATCATTGGGGATAGGGGTCCCATTTGTGTAGGTAGCTTACCGAAGCCGGGAGAGGTGACCAGTTTCCGGCCTTGTGTGTGCAAGACTTAGAGACTGAACTGAGAAGAAAACTACCAAAGCTGTAAAGCAATGGAGCTGGTGTGAAGAGGAAACGGAAGACGAGCTGAAGGTGTGGGGGTTTTTATGTGTGCGCCGGACCGGCCTAGCGACGCCCCATCACCGGGCCAGCAGAAGATTTTCCGCAGCATCACATAAGCGAGCATCGAAAGGGAAGGAGCAACGGCAAGGCAGCAGCGTCCCGCTGCGCTAATCCTATTATGGGGCTGCTGGGCAGGTGATATCGCTGTGACAGCGTCCCGGTGATGATCCGGCGCCGGCCAAGCTCATGGAGAGGTCACGGCGCATGCTGCAGAACAGGTCTGCGCGGCGCAGGAGGTCAATTCAGGATCTGGCGGAGAGCATCGTACTGGGCTTGTTTGGAGCCGCTCGAAGCAGCCACGGTGCCGCGCACTTGGCCTTGTATCTCCTTCCCATGATGCCCCATGTCAGATACTCAGACAAAATATGTGCTCTCTTCTTTGCTTGAAGGCGGTCACTCTGCTGTGCCTACAAAGATCCTGCGACGGCCTCCCCTCTCGCAATAGAACCCCGCGAATCTGGCTATCGATCCATGACGCGCGGGATAAATCCAGTGCAAAAGGTGCGCATAGGTTCAGAGGGATATGGAGCTTGGCAATGCCAGTGCCAGAAGGAGATTCGATCACTGCGCTGTCACTGTTGCCCGTCCAGCGCCAAGCGCCGAGGCTAGGTTTCGCCGGCCCTGCCCGCCCGCAATGCGACATTTCAAGACACGACTGCCCACTGTTCGCAAACCGACACCCCGCAAGTCTCCTTCGGCATGCCAGTGTCTAACATGGGCGACCTCGAATGTCAGCGCTGGATGTGGTTCCTCTCACACCGTTCGTTCCATGCCATCCAACTATCCCTTCCCGGCCCCTGCTAATGCTCCAGCAAATACAGAAGTTATGCTCAGGGATTACAACCCAACCAGAATGCAAGAGAGGTACACTATCTTCGTCCTCACCAGCCTCGACTGCAGCACCGCTGGCTGGTCCGCCCGCCTTGTCCAGAAGATCGTCGCCGACGGCCGCATTGTCGATATGAGGGGACCGGCTTGGACAGAAGCCACCCAGCTGGAGGCGCTGCGCTCTCTGGCACGAATAATCCTCGGACCACAGGTTGATCACACGCGCAGGCTCTGGGAGTCCACGGTTATCTTGTACGTCCTGTGCGTCGTCATGCACTTCCATACTCAGGGGGGCAATATCTAGAGATGCTGCGGCATGCTCGAAGGGAAGGACAAGTTTCTTGATCGACCTTCGAGGGTGCACTTAGTCAGGGCCAGAGAGCCTAATGAAAACTCCAACTGTCCCTCATCCGTTTTATCTTGTAGAAATTGTGCTGCGCATCTACGTATATTCTGAACTCGCTGCGAAGCAGGCTCTTAACAAACTTACAACCGCGTGGCACCCACCATCAACACCACGCCAGGCATCACGAAGTGTACGGCTTGGCTGCCGCCCCTTTCGCCTCGGCTCTGGCTAGACAGGGGTTCGTGCAGAGAGCCATCCCGGCTGACCGAGCCACGCGCAAACACCGCGGTAAGCCAACACCTCGCGATCGCGTCGCGGCTGCCACCAGCCTCTGCAAGAAGCAATCCGATGCAGTGCAGGCTTGATGCTGCGCTGGACGAGCTGTGCGAAGAGCACTGCCCCGTCAGAGCGCTGTTAATCAACTCCAAGCCATACAATCTTGGAAGTGACCGCAGATACAAAAATCCTCATTCTCAGGCCTCCACCCACGTACAGGCCGGACATAGTCTCATCTTTCTTCTGCGGCGGCCTAGAGATGGCTCTGGACCAGTATCTTGCCATAAAAGAGGGACCGAACATCGACAGCCATGATCCGCCCTGCGTTTCGACCGCCCTGGCCCACAGCGCAGCGGTGAAGAGCCTGCAAAGAAGCCACTGGAGTTGGCGCATCGGCACGCGAGGGCGCTTCTTCGTGATACAAAGGAAGGTATTTCAGCGTCTGTGGCGCGAAAGAAAGGAGAACGCGGTATGTAGAGTAGGAAGGCAGAGCAGGCATGGAGAGAGAAAGCTTGCGACGAGGACCCGCTTGACAAAGCGCTTACCCTACAGGCCATAGGCAGCTGCGCGGCTGGACACCAGAAGAAGAGCAGGGTGGCGAGCGGAATTTTTTCTCGCTGTTCTCTGCAGCGAGCACGATCCTCTGCAGTTTGCTCGGAAAAGAAGATTCCATCGCGTCGTCGAAAGAGCCTTCCAGCCCTCCGGCAACGGCAACGAACCGGCGAGCCGCTGATTGCAGCAGACAAGCGCGCGATCCTCCCTGAAGCTTCCCTGCGCCGCATCACATCGCCATCGCGCCGAGCGATAAGAAAGCGCGCGCAGTCCGCCCAACCCTCTCCGTCCCCATCAATCAACCAGCTCCCACCAACCACAATGGACCACAACGCCCTCACCGCCCTGCGCCAGCTCATCCTCGGTTTGTCTCCCCTCCCCTTCTCCCTGCACTCCACCGCACCGCTAACGCTCGCCCACAGCTAACGCGCGCCTGATCCACGACGCCGACACCCACAGCGTGGACGTCCTGACCGCTGCGTCAAAGCAGAGCGGCAAGTACGAAGCGTTCCTGGCGCATCCGCGGGACAGGCTCGTGCGGCCGCTGGTTGGGACGCCGCCGTGCGAGACGAGGGAGGAGGCGATGAGAGTGCTGTTGGAGTACACGGAGGGGATGGTGGGGAAGGTGTATGAGGGGACGGGGTGGAGGAGGACGGATGAGCCTTAGAGAGAGACGGAGGGATGGGTGCGAGGGCTTTTGCGTGTGGAAACCATGAGATGTTTGTCATAAAGTTGCTGCGTGCTTCTGAGTTGCTAATCGGAATTTTCCATCGCTTCGTCTCTGCTTGCTTGTTGAGCTGGTGGTCTATTTAAGACAAGCCTGTGCAGTCCTGATATTGCTTCACTATTTGTCGAACTGGCAAAAGTACGACGCCGCACTGTTACCAGTGCGTGCTAGTAGGCATTATATTGTCTGACACTATTTCTTGATTGTTTAGCACGCCGTAATCATGAGTGGCGATGACTCCGCAAATGTTCTGCCGGACTTCAAGGCCTTGAATGCGATGCGAAGACTTATTGAAGGTGAGCAGGCATGGGAAGGAAATGTCTCGGGTCCCCAATTAAGCAGCTCATGACTTGGTAGCTAACGCACGACATATTATGCGGGATATTGGGCGAGAAGTCCTCGTTATTGCTCCTTCTCCCAAGCCACAGGTCCCGAAGAGATATCGCGCGATATTAGATCATGGAAAAGTGGGAACAGGATGGTGTGAAACTAGAGAAAGGGCTTTGCAACAGCTCTTGGAATGGACGGAAGAGCAGTTGGCCCTTCAGTACTGCAAGGCAGACTGCGAGCTGGCAGCATTGAAAATTTGAGTTTCACTTTGCGGGCGATGCGTTCGGTTCACTGCTCAAAAACCACCAGCCGTTCACAAACAAGCCGCAACCGACACCACACCACAAAACACCCAAAGTCGACCTCCAAACATCAAAACGCCTAGAGACACTCTTATGGAGACTATAGACGATGATTGGTTCTGGAATCATACTAGCCGAGTCGTCGGCACGCAAAAATCCCCGAGCATTTTCAGCGAAATGTCACTTACACGAGCATTGCTAGGCACGTACGACCACTGGTTCCCCCAGCCACCCAACTGGGAGTCGAAGGTTGTTCTCTGTCGTGGTTCTCCTGGCCGTCGCCCCTGCGCCGCCGTCATGGCCAGGGTCATGTACAACCCTGGCCATATCGGCCAGCCGAACGTTCTCGCGATCATCGAGCTCGAGACGATTACCTATTCACACAACTACGCCAGGGCGCTGATGCAGCTGGACGGTGAGCTGTGGTTAAGTAGCCTTACCTCATAGCAGGCAAGTTTGAGATGTTCCTTGCTAATACTGGTGTCTGCCCGCAGGACGAGATGTTGGTCAGCTAGTGGCTGCCCGCGGGAGGAGTAACGCGGCTGAAGAACAGTAGATGACTGCGACAGGCGGCAATCTTCGCAGGCTTCTCGGCGCGGAGCTGACGGTGGCGGCCGGTAATGAGTGCTGTGCTGCGCTGCATGAACCAAGCTTTTTCTGGGGAAGACGTCGCACTACCTCCGCATGAAAGGGAGCCGAGAAAATGCTGGGATGTGATGTCTGCTCCCGCCAAGGACGCATTGCACCGCGACCCCTTACGACTTCTCGAGCCTTTCTTTCCTTGCTTCTTCTATTCGCTGTGGGCGTTGCGGGCTGAGTCCGTGAGCAAAGCTCTAACGCGTTCAGGAAGTTTCCGCCCCTGGCGAGCCGCCGAGCGCGCGGTCTCAGGCAAGCTTTGCGTTGCTCCACCGCGCTGCGTCGATCGCCTCGAACGCCACGTCTGCGGCTTGCACGAACAATCGGAAAATCAAAGATCATTGGAAAAAGAAGCGAATGAAAAAATATGTTGCAGACTAAACAAGCATCGCACAGCCACCACTGGAGCTGGGTTGGGCGATCATGGAGGTATGAGGTCACTTGGAACAGTAGCTGCAATGCACATTGGTTTCCACTCTAGACAGCTGCATAACAATCGTGCAGACATAATCGTACAACTGCGTACGTGTACTGCAAGACGACAGCCTCCAATCGCGCCACTCGGAGTGCGTCGGTAACCAACCCCTCACAGCCCCGCCAATCAACCCGCGCCGTTCCGCGAACAGCCTCGCGCTCCATCAGATAACCTAAATCCAACCTCCATTCCTGCCGACCTTCCCGCTTCTTATCTCAGAATCTTCCTCCGCGGATCTCGTACCCCTCCCGCTCGCCGTTAAATCCGAGAGTGTGACGACGCGTCCACGAGGGCGCAGCAAGGCCAGCCCCACACTTAACTCTATGCAGACGATCCGCCAGGCTGCAGCTCCACCCGCCCCGCAGTCAAGCTTTTTCTCTCCGCTCAGCCGTGCTTGATCCCACCTCGTCACATCTCCATTTTGCCGTCAGCAGCTCTCATCTGCATCTCAGAGTTGGCAAATCGCCGTCGCGTCGCACGCCACACCGACAACCAGCGCGCAAAGAACAGAAAACCAGCCGAAACCGTGCCGCCGCGAACCCCTGCGATACATACGCACCGCCCACCATGGCGCCGCTCCGCGCCCACCTCGCCCGCCTCCCGCACGAACTCGGCCTCACGACCCTCGCCCACGCCCCCCGCGACGTGCACCTCATCTTCTGCGCGCGCTTCCTCCGGATGACCGCCTACGGCGGCGTCGCCCTCATCCTCGCACTCCACTTCGCCGCGCTCTCCATCTCGGACGCGCGGATCGGGCTGTTCATGACGCTCACGCTGCTCGGAGACGTCGGGGTATCGCTGGCGCTCGCGCTAGCCGCCGACGCGCTCGGGCGGCGCCGCGTGCTGCTGGTCGGCAGCGCGGGCATGGCGGTCGCGGGCGCGGCGTTCGCGGTCGCGACCGGGTACTGGGTGCTGCTAGCCGCAGCGGTGGTGGGCGTGGTGTCGGTGTCTGGGAACGAGATTGGGCCGTTTCGGGCGGTGGAGGAGAGCACGCTGGCGGGGTTGGTGGGCGCGGAAGGGCGGGCGGATGTGTTTGCGTGGTATGTGGTTGTGGGGACGGTGGGGACGGCGGCGGGGTTGGGGGGCGCGGGGTGGGTAGTTGAGGGGCTAAAGGCGAGGGAGGGCTGGGGGGAGGTCGATGCGTTTCGGGTGGTTTTTTGGATCTATGGCGCGATTGGGGTGGTGAAGGCGGGGTTGACGTTTGCGCTGAGCGAGCGCTGCGAGGTCCATGCGCAGGCGGCGAAGGCGACGGCGGCGGAGGTGGCGGAGGAGAGCGAGCGCGATGAGTTCCTCACGCCCGAGTCGGACGAGAACAAGGAGCGGACGCGGCGACCAGCGCCTGCAGGAGCGCCGGCGAGGGCGAAGATGGGGCTCGCGCAGCTGTCGACGGAGACGCGGTGGAAGCTGCTGAAGCTGTGCGCGCTGTTTGCGGTCGACTCGCTCGCGTCGGGCATGGTGCCGTACTCGCTGATCAACTTCTACATGGACCGCAAGTTCCATATGCCCAAGTCGATGCTCGGCAGCATCATGTCGGTCACCTGGCTGACCGCCAGCGTCGGCAACATCTTCTCCTCGGTCATCTCCAAGCGCATCGGTCCCATCAAGACCATGGTCGTCACGCACCTTCCCAGCGCGGTCTTCCTGATGCTGTTCCCGGCGCCCAACGTCCTCTGGCTGACCATCGTCTTCCTGGTCGGCCGCGCCACCCTCGCCAGCATGGACCAGGCGCCGCGATCCACGTTTCTCAGTGCCATCGTGCAGCCCGAGAAGCGCACCGCCGTTATGGGCATCGTCAACGTCGTCAAGACCCTCAGCCAGAGCGGCGGCCCCATCATCACAGGCGTGCTGGCTGGCGAAGGCAGGTTCTGGATCGCGTTCGTCGTGGCGGGTGCGATGAAGGCGTCGTACGACATTGGGCTGCTGACCGTCTTCGTGAAGACCGACAAGCAGACGCGCAGGGGGCCTCCCGAGGGCGCGATCCAGCTGAACCAGCACGACTCGGATGATGAGGGGATGGGGACTTTGGCGGACGAGTTTGAACTGGAGACGGACGACGAGGGTTCGGCTAGCGGGGAAGATGCGGTCGGGAAGAGGCGGGACTCATTGCGTGCGTGAGCGCTTTGTTGGTCGCAGATCCGGCTTTTGGACGATGAACGCTGGGTATTCGCAGGCGGCGTTCGGCTCGATGCGCTGCTTGGTTTTCTCTGCGTCCCCACCCTGCGCGTCGGTAGTTTCCTCAGCCAACAGGCTTTCGAAACTGTCTTCATCCATGGCTTCATCGTCGCGATCGTCGTCATCGTCGTTGTGGTTGCTCTCCTCCATCTCGCTATCATCGCTCTCTCCATCCTTCATCCAACCCCCATCCTTGGCAGGTATTCTCTTCTTATCAGCGGAAGCCATGGTAAATTCCCCTTTCGGAGTCAATTCCACGACGCGGTCCGGGTGAGCCTTCTTCACATGCTGGAAGAGTTCATCCGGCGTGGGGCGCCATGTTTCGGTTGGGCAAAATCCGCACAGTTTCTCGCAGCGCTCGATGACCGCGATGCTCTGCCTGTCCCAGTCATGGATGTTACGATGATGCTCGAAGCGGCACGGCATTTTGAGGGTTTGGTGTGTAACCGGCGCTGGCGTTGGTGTTATGCGTGGTAATTTGCAGTCGAAATACAGTATGCTCGAGATGTGTTGAAAATTGGTGCGGTGCAGAATGTAGTACGATTCTTGGCATGAGTTGGTGAGGGGGGTAGGAGAGGTGCCCGCCTTATACTTAAGCTCTAAGCTATACCTAATCTAGTAACGAATGTACACGTGATTTCCAACACACTCCCTTCGTGGAGTGATAAATCAACGCTGTGCCTGATTAGGCAGTCCACGATAATGACTATATGGTGTTGTCTAACAACACGAAATAAACGATAAAAGGCATACCTAACGCCTACGAGTGTTGCAATCTCGCTTTATAGATATTCAAATGGTAATATAATGTGAGGCAGCAAAGCCGAAATGATGGTATTACTTTCAACTAAAAATCTATGTACAAGGAGAAAAGAAAAGAGAGTCTAGAAAGAGAGGGCGAAGGGTAAATATACCCAGTCGCTTAGCGCTGGGCCCGTGCCCTAGTGCCTGACCGAGTTATCCTTGATACAGCTGGGGCCTCTGGGGTAGTAGCGCTTAAGGGGCCTGACAGCGGAACAGCGAAAAAACCACTTAAAAGAGGTTTAGGAGGATCGTAGCGTTAATAGAAGGCATCTAATACGCTTCCGGGCTTATAACTATTGAAAATTGGTGCGGTGCAGAATGTAGTACGATTCTTGGCATGAGTTAGTGAGGGGGGTAGGAGAGGTGCCCGCCTTATACTCAAGCTCTAAGCTATACCTAATCTAGTAACGAATGTACACGTGATTTCCAACAACATGCAATGTTTGAGATGCAAGCGTCGATGGTGTTGGGGATTCGAGTTATTGGAGGCCTGAGTACGGTTCTATGCCCTGGGGCGTTGGAGTTCCGCCCAGTCAAATGTCGAATCTTCACACTAACGTCAAGAAAAACGCTCAGGGTTCAGGTCAACCATAGAACCGCACCGGGCATGGCTCATCGGTTCCTTAGATTCCCATCTTCACTTAGCGGGGGCATACTTCGCCCAGAGAATGCGGCAGACTGGCGTGCGAAATTATCCAATACTTGTCTTTGTCTTTCTCGTGCACCAAATAGTCTGGTTATGGATAATGTGGTAACTCTGCCGTCGTCATGACGAGAAAACATCTTCCTCATTCCCTCTTCAGCCGCGCGTTTTGAATCCTGGGATGGAGAAGTAATATGGACCACTCCGATACCTCGACACGGCGCGACCTTAAAGCTTAAGCGTCGCCAAATCCACCCCCTTCATCCTCGAAAACTTCATCCGCAGAAACGCCCTCTCCAACCCACACGCCCAAACACGCCTCTCAGCCGCGCTACTCCACCTTACCCCGAACCCGAAATTCGGCAGCAACCCCTCCGCGCCGCGGTGCGGCGCGCCGTTGTAGTGGTAGTTATTCCACGACAGCTCGGCGCGGGCCGTCGTCGACGACTGGCGGCCGCGCCTGGGCTCGACAGCCTGCCGCTGCACGACGTAGGACCACGTCGTCGCCACGCGCCGCAGCGCGTCGACCAGCGCGCGGAAGCTCTCGTGCGTCGCCGGGTGTCGGTCGAGGACGTGCTTGAGGTCGTAGATCATGTCGTGGCGCAGTGCTGGCTCCATGAGGTTGAGGAAGATCTGCATGACGGGGGTGGTTCGGAGGGGGAGATGGAGGCGGGCGGGCGCGTGTCTGGGGTTCGTCGGAGTGCGATGGTGTTGTGGAGGGCGGGGGGTGGTGGTCGCGATGGTTGGGGTGACTGCACGTCGGCGGTGCGTGGATCTCGTGGGATCTCGTGGTGTCTCGTTGTCGGAGCACACTTCCATGTCGTCGTGGGTGGTGGTGGGCTGCGCTTCGTTCTCTGGAGGGCTGATTTGGACCTTCGCGGGGCTGATGGGTTGTTGAGCTGGTGGATCGACGGGCTACTCGTTCGTGACGGTGGTAGCGTCGCTGAACGTCCAAGACAGGCTTTTGGGGACTGCTGGGAGTCTCTGTCCTGGCTGCATCCTGCTTCTTGAGACCAATGCTTGACTCAGCATCAATGGCTTCCATCAGCGCGAATAGCGCTTTGCCGTTTCCCTCGGCTGCCTTTTCGTTGTCCCTTGCTTTCCTTGCATCTTCTTGGCTCTTCGCCGTCTTGCGTCGCTGCTTATGTACCCAATCGCTCAGGATGCTCTTCTGGAGCGCGAGTGCTCGTTTCTCCGCCACGTGTGACCTGCGCTTTTCTTCAGCGGCGGCTGCAGCTGCCTGACGTCCCGCTTCGAATTCGGCTAGCAGCCCGTCAACTTCTTTCCTCAGAGGGCTGTTGCTGTCGTCACTTTCAAGTTGTCAGCCGGGGAAACTTTTGTACGTATTCGATTACGAACTCTGAGGAATCGTTTGAGTGCGTTTGCGGCTCTGGCAGGCGGGGCCGTAAGGTTTGCATTGACGCAGTCGCAGTCGTCTTGGCTTCATTCACGGCACGAAGAGCTTGGCCAAGAATTTCGGTTAGCACGAGCATCAAGTACGAAGGATGAAGCGCAGAGGGTTGCAACGAGAGCCGATCCTGAGGTGCGGAAATGAGCTGGCGACGAGAAAACGCAGCTGACGTTGGAGAAGAGGAAGGCGCGCGACAGCTCGGCCACACCAGCGGGATTTAACTTGCAGGGATAGCCCGGCAATCGCGCTCTTATATGCCTGGTAAGCTCTGCGCCGCTGCACTGAATCGTATCTTTGCGCAACACACCTCTGCGCCTTGCCAATCGCGGCAAACCCCATCCAAACATGTAGACAATCGGCTGCAAGGATGATGAACTAGCCAATGGCAATGTGGAAGGCCCCATGCACCTCTGCTGTCGGGCGGCACAGCCGCACTGCTATCTTATGCGCCTACCCCGTTGTAAGGCTTGAGGAGCCTCCGTCCATCCGTTATGGAGGTAATGACAAGACGGGACGGGACGGGCGCCACCCTGGTTGATTCCCGATGTAATCGTCTGCTTATAAGTGTAGATAATCGCATTGCTGTCCACATATCTACCCACAGCGGGGCTGTCAGCAAGCCGCCAAGCCTCGTGGAGAATCAACTACATTTTTAGTGGAGAATTTTAACCCGGGCACCAACTCCGTCCCTACGCCGTACTTAAAAATTCAAAGACCCTGAAAACATTGCAAACTACGTACATTAGTGCGATCATCGTGAATCCCAAACGATCCCTAGCAGAATATCGAGATGACCCAGACTTCCAAACCCGCTACGAGATCCACCACATATTAGAGTATCTCACATATTCCGAGGCTATACATGGATTGAGGTTTTTCCGAAGCAACCTTGGTGCGGAGAAAGGCCTTGTGGTACTAAATACTGACTCGGGTGCCTTTCCGAGTTGTGTAGCACTCCAACACCAAAATCCGGAGTTGTATTCTCTGTGCTTGTTCCGTATGATTTGAAATTGTCGTGTTAGTCATTCCGAGCGAGCTCGTCCTCTGTCAGGCCCCTCAGGCAGCACCACCATGGACTGTAGGGTAACTAACCAGCAGCAGCCAGCAACCAGGAGGGAGACCCGGTCACGTGCCAGGGCACGTGCACAGCGCTAGGTACATCTACCTGTCCTGCCTTCCTCTACCTTCTTTCCTTTTCTTCTTCGTACATAGATTTTCAGTTGAGAGCAATACCACCCTTTCGGCTTTGCTGCCTCACATCCTCTAACTTGGGCATATCCTTTTTGGCATGTGCCTCAGCTTGAGCTAAGATGGAGTTCCTAAGTATTAGTCATCTCGTTCCGCCTGGTACAGAGCTTCATGAAATACGTTCATGTGTCAGGATACCAGCCGAGTACAGTGGCCAGGTCTTCGATCATGTCGTGGCGAACTACGAGTTCGAAAAGGTTCCCAATGACTTATACGGCGGGTAGGTATAGGCGGCTACCTAACAGCTCTCTTAGACTGGCCTCAGTCAGTCCGGACTTTATCAGTGGGCCATATGATGGAGGGCGGCCTCAGTGATGTTGGCCTCAAAGGAGTGATTTCAAGTCGACGTCGATTGCACGCCCTCGCCGTCCTTATGCTGAAGGCATTCGAGATATGGAGCCTTGCAGTTGGGGCATTCGACATACTCTAGCAAAGAGCTCACTGCCTTGTTACACCCATCACAATGAGATATGTCCATCCCTTCATCCACCATGCGAAGTGTATGCCAGCCGCATGGATTGATAACTGAGTATGCAGTGCGTCGAAATGCACGATATACGTGGTTCTTCTTGGTATTGCCGATTGGGCCATTCCCATCGTATTTGGTGTGTGGCTTGCCATTGACGTGGAAACGGTTCCACGAGAGCTCAAGTTTCATCTTCTGGGTACGTTTTTTGCTGGGTAGTAATGCTTGGTTGAGCTGAACGTTATACGACCAGCTCGGATCCGGCATGCGCATGAGAGCGCAGCGTAAAGCGACGAAGTTACGACGTGTTATGATATTTTCGTCAAGTATGGTTTTCAGGTCGTATAGCATGTCGTGACGGAGCGCAGGCTCTAGATGATTGATGAAAACTTGAACGACCGGAATGTCCAACCAGGCCCCCAATGCTTGTCGCATCAGGGCTTCCGTGATCTGATCTTTTCTGGGCCTAAGTGCTGCTGCTGATGACAACATATGCGTCCATTGAGTATCTTCAACACTCTCATCCTGAGCATTATTTCTCGGTTGGGTGTTGTTTTCACTAGTATTGCTGTAACTGGCGAAGAAGGAGCGACAGGAGGGGCGCTCCGGATCATCCCCAGGGTCAACAGACCGCTTCCGCTTTGTTCGTGTAGTTTGCAGGGCTTGCTGCATGTCATTCTCCCCATGCACATTCTGAGAGCCCGCTTTGGTGTCCGGAACATGGTCAGGGCTATTCGCCTCCGACTGAAGTCCAGATCCTGCGATGACATCGATCGATCGTGTCGCGTCGGAAGGTCTGCTGCTCGAACGGCTGCGCCTATTCTTAATCCACGGGGATGGCGTATCACCTTCTAAAGAAGTTCTTAATCAGCCTCTATCATAGTGGTACGGTCAGTCTTGAAGTCACACCATTACCGGAAGAAATTCGCCGGCCGCTGAAAGCGTTCTCAGACCCCTCGCTCTGAGGAACTCCGTCATCCGCATTCTGCGTTGGGAACTCGCCGGGAAGGTGCGCCATATCACCCACTGCCTCTTCCAAGGCGTCATTGCGTTGGCGCGCCTTCGATGCCTCGAATTCTCTTTCTTGTTCATCAATCCTCTGTTTGATCTTCTCTCGGTTTGCCTTGTCCTCTTGTAAGCGATGCTCCCAAGCAGCTGCCTCCTTTTCCAGCTCTCGTTGTGTTCGTTCTCGCACTGATCTTTCCCGTGCCTCTTGTGCCGCGGTATCCTGTTTGGAAGCCACGAACTCCCTTTTCAGCCGTTCGATCCTCTGCTTGATTTTTTCATTGCCATCGCTACCCAAATTAGCCGAGTAACCTTGAGGAGGAGATCTTTGAGTGACCTTGAGGCTGTACCGGGCCGGGCATGAGATCCCAATGGTCCAGAATACTTGTCTCCCGAATTTGGTGTGGACACAGGAACAGTGCAAGGACGCATGGTGACAGAGCGGGCAGATCTTTCGGGCGAGAAAGTCGAATCGTATGAGCTAGGGGAGTGGCGCACGAGAGGCAGAGGGGCGATTTTGACAAGCCTGGCAGCGCGGAGACAAATGCTGTGGGATGGAATTGTCTGAGACAGGTACCCACCGTGCACCCAAACGCGTTGGGGCCGGCGTTTCCTTGTTCCGGCCATGGGGCGGTTGCTGGACCGACACGTCTTTTTATGAAGCATGACCTTTGCGCGAGGCCAGCCGTTGCAGACTTCATCTACTCGTGCAACAGATTTGCTGCAGGGTTGGCGCTCTAGCCAACAGCGTTGCAGAATGTCCCGAGCGCCTGCATAGCCGCTCTTCTGCGGACGCGGCGCACATTTCGGTATCCCTGTCCTGCGTGGTTGTACAAGAAACGTCTGAGTTGAAGCGAGTGTGATGCAGAAGCTGCGCTGCGGGCGAACCTCATTTTGCTGCAGCTTCAGTCTCATTACGAGTGAGAGCAAGTAGACCCTTGCCCTCGGTTAACGGTACAGTACAACGTCAGCCTTGCCAGAAACCACTGCTCGAACGTAGCTATACACGAAAATGAGAGCTCGTAAGCATTATTCCACCTTGTCTTCTCCGCACAAAATACGGCCTAGGCGGTCGAATTCTTCCACAGAGAGTCCATTGACAAAACAGAATCCCCGCATTCGCGCTTCAAGCCTCCGGCCCCCCTCCAAGAAGACCGCACGTAGAAAGACCACGTCTTCCAGCACCGACACAAGACACGAAAGCGCTGACAACAAAGATGCTTGATCAGCGCCGTCCAATCCCACAGCCACCTACCTCCCCAATCTATCCACCCCCTCACCGACGCACTCAGCAACACACTACGCCCGCACCCGCGCCGCCAGCCAGTTCCGCACCTCAACTGCCATCAGCGAATCCACCCCCGCCTCCGCCAGCGGCCGCTCCGGATCGACATCCCCATCGCCCACCCCAAGCGTCGTCGCCAGCTTCGCCACCACCGCCGCCGCCACCACCTCGACTGCCTGCTCCGCCCTCCCCGCCGCGACAGCGACGGGTAGCGCAGCCAGCGCGGCGAGGCCGGCGAGGGGCTGTGTGGCGCCTCTGGCGGCGCGGACGCATCAGATGGCGATGGCGATGAGGCGGAGCACGGCGGGCGGCGGGATGGGGACGTAGCCGTGGGCGGCGAGGCGGGCGCGGACGGCGCCGAGGTCGAGGACGGCGACGGGGAGGGCGCGGGTGGAGAGGTGGGGGGCGAGGGCATCCTGGAAGGCTTTGGCGGCGGCGTAGTCTGCTTGGCTGGGGTTGTGAGGAGGCCGGTGGGGGAAGAGAGGAGGAGGGGGAGGTGGCGTCGGCTTTGGGGCGGAGGGCGGCGCGGCACTGCGGGTGGGTCATGTGCTCGAAGATGGAGTCCTGGGTTCAGGACGGCGGTTAGTCGGGTTGGTTTTGGCGGGGTTCGGAGGGGATTGGCGGACGTGGAGTTCCATGGCGGCTCGCACGATCCCTCGCACCGGGGGGAAGCCGGTTTGGACACTCTCATAGACAACGCGGGCTAGGTCTGCGGAATCTGCAACGTCGCAGTACTCGATGAGAGACCTGCAGCCAGCATGTTCGAGTTCCTGCTTGAGCATCAGCGAACCTTCGTTGCTGGCCGCGCTGCGCGAAAGCAGAACGAGGCTTCTGGCTCCTTTCTCGACCATCCAGCATGCGATGGCCTTGCCAATGCTACCCATACCGCCGGCTATGAGGTAGGTTGCGTTCGGTAAGAGAATGACATCCGTCGTCGAGTGAAGCACCTGTGGCGTTCGACATTAGCACCTCATCTGGAGGCTTGAAAGGACCGGAACCGACCTGGACCATATCTCCCGGATCAGGCCTGACGACAATTTTTCCGCGGTGCCGTCCTTTCTGCACCAAGCGGAATGCCTCCTGCACTTTCGACATGGGGAACACACTGATCGGTGTGATGGGCCTGATAGATCCTTCATCCATCATCCGCAGCGTCTCATGCAGGGCTCTCCACACTGCCTCTCCCTTATGCTGCGCCACCTGCATCATGTCCACGTACACGAAGGCTTTGGCGAGCAGGAACGGCGAAATGTCAAGATGCTTCGACGCCTCGATATCGCACCGCCCGATTTCTACAAAGCGCCCGAAGCGGGCGACACACAGTTCCATGTCTCGGCGAGCAGAGGCCCGGCCAGGGAGTTTAAGACGACGTCTACGCCGGCGCCGTTGGTCTTGGCCATGATCGCAGCGTGGAGGTCAACGGGGCGCGAGACCTGGCTGTAGGAGCGATCCACCCGCAACGCCTTCTAGTAAAAGGTGTAGAGTAGCTTGTCGTGCAGCATCAGTTCCAACGGCGCCGTTTCTCCAAGCAGGATTGCGGCAAGTGGCTCCCGACGCGTCACAGCATCGGGCCGTTGACGTTCTCAGCCGCTACCCGCGCGAGTAGTTGCTCTTTCCCGTTCGCTGCTGCCGTGCTTTGACATTCCGATGCTTCGGGGCGTGTCACGAAGGCGGTGCGCTGCGTCCGCATCCACTTGTGCAACGCCTTGTGGTGCCATTCCATGCCAGCAAGTCCTGCGTCTTTCACCTTCGCGAGCGCCTCATCGATGAAATAAAAACACGCCCGCCGCAGCCTCGCGCTCACAGCCGCCTCGTCGGGGCCCTCTTCCCGCCGTAGCATATTCTCGACGGCACCCCGGTCCATGAACGACACATCTGAATCCACCGGATACCGAACCAAGAATCCTTCGTCTCAGGGCTAACCGTCTCTCCGCTCCCACCGGCAGCCTTGCACACCAAACCACCGGTTTCACGACGGTCTTGCCGCCCTCCACCTCCACATCCGCCGCCGCGACAGACGCTCGAAACTCCGATACCCCCCTCTTCTCGACCTCCGCCACAGCCACGAACCCGTGCCCCGGCTCGCCGCTCACCCCCGCCGACCCGAACACAAACCTGACAAACCGTGGCACCACCGCGCCGCCCACCAGCCCCCCCCCCCGGGGCCCCAGCGCCCTCCAGCAGCGCCGCATATGCCGCCTACAACACCAAGTCCAGCGTCGGCGGATGCACTACATTCCCCTGCTCGACGTGTTGCAGCAAGATGCATGCGAGGTCTTGCATTGTCGTTATGGCGTCTTGGCCTCGCGCCAGGCATGAGCCGTGCGGCGCTGTCGCTCCTGCTCGACCACCCAAGCAGCGACGATGTCGCGCCGCCGCCGTTCACGTCCGCGGTGTGTCGGGTGTTCACGTCGCGCGACGAGTACTGCGAGTCCGTTGTGGCGGTCGTGGCGGGCAAACGCGAAGGCGGTGCTGGCGAAGTGCTGAGCGGCTGCTTTGCGAGGGCCTGCTAGGTGTTCTCGTCGAGGTCGCTCGCGCTACGCGTGCGCGAGGGATGCCGGGCCCGGGGCTATTGCCCGCGTCGCAGTATGTTTCGTCGGCGGAGGGCGTGGGGGGGTTGCTCGGTCTACTGCAGCTTGCTGGGGCGTCGGCGGCGCTGTCGTGGCGGCGGGAGCGCTGTGGCCTGAGCTGGATTCCGCGTGTCTTGCGTCCGGCGCTTGTCGGGCGGCGGGTTGGGGTCCCGGCGGTGCGTGTTATGGGGGAGTGCGACGGGCTGGCCATGCTGGAGGGGGCAGAACGGACGAGAGAGCTGTGCTTGGCGGACTGCGTGGGGTTTGTGGTGCATGGAGGGCACGACTTGCCGAGAAGGCGGGCGGACGTTGAGGCGGTTGTGGACGCTCTGGACTGGGCGGTACGGATGGGTAAAAGGAGGAATTGACATGGGACGAAAGACAGCCTCCGTTGTTTGTTCTTGGCCTTCCTTCCCCTTTTCATTTCTATCCACGGATGAGTAGGATGGCGGGCCAGTTGATGCTCGAATGCATCCACGCGCCGCAGTAGCAGTGCTTCACTGTAGAGCGCTCGCCACGTTACTGACCAGTGGCACTGCGATACTTACTGCATCTACTGAGGAAGTGAGCGCAAACTGTGCCGGCTGTCACGACTCAAGAAGAACAAGTCAGATTCTCGAAATTGACTAAAGTTTCTAAGCTAGAGAAAGGAAAGAGAAAAGAAAGGGAATAAAGGAGGAAGGAGGAAACTTATATATCCAGCCTAGGTACTAGTTAGAAGTCGAATAGCCGGTCTTAGGCTTCCCTTTCCCGTACGTTCCCGCTAAGTGTTTGCTCTTAGCAAACCCTATGTCTTAGACATCTTGTCTTAGATAAGTGCTTTAGCCTAATTAGGCTTAGTTTTCTGGAGAATGAGATGTTGACGGTCTGAATCGTCACACCGGCGTGCACATTTGGAGTTTCAGAATCTGCTCGGGGGCGGCGCGGCAGAGCAGCCACCTCATTCATATCTGCCTTCGAGGTCGACTTGGTCTTCCGGAATAGCCTCAGTGTGCCTATAGCATTCTCGCTGGTGACGTGTCAGTGCACGCCCCTTGAGCTCGGGTGGGCGGACCTGAATCGCGTTAATTTCGTCGTTGTTGGTCGAAGAAGTCGAGGGCGCGCCAGGGCGACAGAGGTAGGACATTGGGAAGACCGGAGCAGCAATGGAGGCGCGGTGCTCGAGCGAAGTCTAGTCTTAGTGCCACTCATTAGAGAAGGGCTGCAAGGGCGAGCAAGGGGAGTTGAGCGTCACATTGGGACTGAGACTCAAATAACGTTGCGAACGTCCCGCGGCGCACTGATGCTGCTGGCGACCGCGGGCGATGCAACCCACGACGGTTGACCTCACTTGCGCCGACAGTGGTCATTATAACTGCCCCATGCTGACAGCCTGTGAAGGCGAGACAACCTGAAGCTCTGGTGCCTAGTAAGACGTGCGATGGTGGCGACCGCAAGCCAGCAGTGGGAAACCTCTTCCTTGAGAGCCTGCGCATGGCAGGCCAGACAACGAAAAAGAGGTCGCGTCATCCGGAGGCAGTGCAATACCGGCAACACAGTGGTCAGTGGCATGAGCGGAGCTCAGAGGCCACCAACCTGATTCCAAAAAATGGGATCTTGAGCGTATGTAGATATAGATGTGACACCCAAGATCAGTCGGCCTAGGGGCGTTACTACCCTTGAACCCCAGCTAGCCGACCATGGGGAAAGAAAGGGAGTGTCTGGGCGAGGAGGAGAGGGGTTTATATAGGCGGGCAGGATGGCAAGATCACTCGCTTAGTCAACCGCCGCGGCCGTCGCGAGGCTCATTTTGATCTTCCGCCATCATCTGCACTGGAAGCGACAGTCATGTGGCTCGTCGGGCAGCGATACTCCCAGATTTGGCAACAGCGAGCCGCTGATTAAGTCGCTAAGCGAGCGATGGGCCCCTCCGGCGGCACTATAAGAACCCCCCTCATCCTCGCCCTCATCTCCTCTTTTCCTCCTCATGCTGGCTCATTCTACTCAGTTTAATCTCTGTAGTGCCAGCATCAATTCAGACTAAGTCCAAATTTCCTTTGTTTTGCCCCTCTTTTTCGCAGATCAGGACTTATCACGCAAGACCCAGAAAACCGCAAAGGCTCATACTCCTCAACTATGGTTTGGAAGCTCTCGGGCTTAAAACATTTTTTTTTCGTTGTTCCCTTTGACATGCTCAAAGCCTCAAGGAAGAAAACACCAGCAATTGCAATTGTGCCTTGGCAAGCTGCTTCTCAATTCCTTTGGATCGATTAAAATGAGATTTCTCCCTTGGCGATGGCGCCTGCTTACTGTCGTGGCCCCAATGGCTCAACGCAGACGCTTCACCTCAGGTCTTGTACCATGGTGTGGCCAAGAACGCAGTGCCTCTGGCCGACGCGGCCTCCGAGGTCATTCTCGCCCTTACTCCCACCGCCTCGCGGGCTCTTGATGAGGGACGGTCGATTTCGTTGAAGTACCTCGGCGCCGGTATGGTCTATTGTTCCACACAGCGAAAGTGAAGACGCGATTGCGCTCGATCTTCCACGTGCGCACGACCGCGCACGGCATGGTCGCCGTCTCACCAGTGGCATCTCGAGCGTGAGATCCTGTTGTTGCCTAGCTATGCTAACATACATTGCTAAAGATCCTGTGCGCCAATCCTACTCTTCCCAATCTGCAGTATGTGCCAGCTAGACAACCGTGACGGAAGTCACAGCACAATCCAGTGAGAGCGCGAATTCTCCAACCTGATCAGCCTTCTCTGGTCTCGTGAAGTCGGTCTGCCACCAGTTCGCTTCGCGAGGCTCTTGCGACCGCTGTTGCGTTTCCTTCTCCTTCAGAAGGATACAGAAACCTATCCGCTTGTACAATCCCTCGCGCTCGGGCCTGAGGATCAGACAACCTCTCTCGGACCTACGCGCCGAGAGGGCTTCCAGGACCGGCATGCAGCACACCTCGGTCCCCACTTCCACACCATCCCCGACCCCGGGATGGGCCCTGCAATCGGGCATGCAAAACTTCACCGTCGTACCATCCGCCACATCATCGAGCGTCCACGGCACGCCCAACTTGTTCCCATCCGCAATCTTGGCCGCAACGGGCCAGCCGGACAGCTTGACATACCCCGATTCGACCGCGCCGGTCGGGTTCTTCCCGACCATCTTGCAAGCCGCATCTTCGACGATACATACCTGCCTCTGCTGCCCGCACGGGTGGATGGGATGGAGGGCGTGTTTCCCGCGCACCCAGAAGCGGTGCTGAGCGGTCCGTGGCATCTTGCCGTCTGGGTCGTTCGGGTTGTCCAACTCGACGGCGGCCCACGACCAGGACGGAGCACGATAGATCTGCATCTCGGCCGTTGCTTCATCGGGCTTGGTCCCTTTGGGGACGGGTCTGCTTCCAAGCGCCAGGCGCAGGGGATATGAAAAGTCGGTCGTGCTGTACCAGCAGAGGCCTTGGACGAGGAGCTCACGCCACAGGCCGGCGAGGTAGTTCGCTTCTTTCTTGTGCTGCCGCCTGTCATGCTGGAACACCTGTGCCAGGCCTGAAAGCGCGGACAGCTTGTCCTCCTGGTGGCCCAGGCTGCGTACCGAGTAGTTGCTGGCGATGTCTTCCCAGTGCTCGCGCGCGTCGAAGTCGTCGGCCGGAACGGTCTTCGCGAGCTCGCCGAGCCACTTGCGCCAGCCCGCCGCGCCGGTGATCTGTCCGCACTCGCACTTGTGCAGCTCCTTGCACCTCCAGATGATGTCGAACTCCCCGAAGTGAAGCACGCGTGGAGGAAGCAGGAACTCCTGGAAAGTCCAGCCGCGCTTTTCTAGTTCAGAGGGCCCGCCCCAGTGATTTTTGTCGGCGCGGATGTAGAAAAACGCGTCCTTCTCGTCATCAGCGGTGACTTGTAACTTGAAGTCTCGAAACTTCTCCTTAGAAAAAATACCGGCGTCCGTGCCGGTGGAGATGTCGGCAGAGATGGTGAAGTGTGATTTCCTGTAGATGGCCGACATCTTCGAATTTTCCAAGGCATAGTCTTCTTTCTGCTCTCGCCTTTCCTCTTCTTTGAGAATTGGAACAGTCTTGCCACGGATTTCCTGCAGGATACACAAAGCATCAATCCAGAGGTAATCGACCTCCATACTCCTGGCCACGGTGACTGCCTCTTGGAATGTGTTCGGGAGTTCGCCAAAGGCAATGCCTTTTCTGTGATCATCTATCGTCCTTGTAGTGGTGAGGAGAGATTTACCACCCCAGCGGTAACTTAGACACGCGTATGGGCGTTCTGATCCGGTCGCTGTGATCACGCGGACTAGATTTGTGTCTCTGATATCCAGCAGCCTCCCTGGGAACCCATCGAGATCTTCGGTGGCACACTGGTGATGTTGGGTGCAATATTCCAGCCACTCTTTGGCTTTCTTCAAAGTCTCAGGCTCGTTGGTCATGGACCCAAAGCGATTGGCTGTAGGGAAATGGTATTCTCCCAACGTTAAATCCGAGGTATCATTGGAGCCCCGAAAGAGGTTGATTGTTACGTACTCTCCGCCAATCACGAGTGACAGGTCCTTCTCCGTCTTATCAACGAGAAAGCGTGGAGGCTTAACGGTGATGGATTCGAGGATCCCGTCACGCTCCGTGGCAGATGTTGGTGCTGTGTACAAGGTAGGTGTAACGGCGGGCCTCTGCCTCTAAGGATCCAAACACCAAAGAGGGCGGTAAGCCGTGTAGGGTTTACCTTGATTGATTGATTGATTGATTGCTATTTAACGTCCGGCGGGTCCACGCGTGGGTCGGCAGTATGCCTATCACCGTGTGCCCTTAGGCCTCCCATGGGGCATAGGACGTGCCACTCTACCTACAGTCTACGCTAAGGGGTGACATATCTGGGACGTCGCGTCTCTGTAGGCTGGATATCGCAGTAAGGCGTTCTCTACCTCCTGCTCGGCTTTAGGGTGTGAAGGAGTGTTTGGGCCTCTATGGGCGACTATACATAGGAAAGAAAGAGAGATAAAATATAAAAGGGGGAGTCAATTTAGATATGGTGGTGATGGTCTGAAGAGACTAGGGTTGACAGTGCGTCTGCCTGCTGGTTCCGGGCGCTAATATCCGTAAAGAAGCGAGATTCTTCTACGAACTTTGCGAAGAGGATAGCCCCTTTTGGCGTGGCTAGAGTCATAGGGATAATATCCCTCGGCTTGCCTCGAAGGCAGTTTGTTCTTTTACGGGCGTGTCTACAGAATGCAAAGTGTATCGTTGTTTTTGGCCGCCCACAGCGGCAGAGGTTATTTTGTTCAGTGTGGCGGAAACGTTCGTGGTACGCCTGGAAGTCTCCATGGCCTGATCGTGCAGCCAGTAGGTGACCTAGTGTCTTCCTAGGGAGGAGAAGTTCTGGTGGAGCACCCTTTGCCAAAGGGATTTCTAGGTCCTGGTAGGATTTTGGGGCGTTTTCTGTCCACCACTGTTCGAAGCTTTCGTGCGCTCGTTCCTTTACAATCCTCTTGATCTTTGCTACTGTCAGTGGAATGTCTGGAGGAGTAGAGGATGCGGCGCCCTGTTTGGCCAGGCGGTCAGCTTCTTCGTTGCCTGGAATTCCTTGGTGTCCCGGAATCCAGTAGATCATGATTTCTCCTGGTTGGATGCTGGGTGCTCGTTTTCGTCGTTTCCACAGTGTCGCTAGTTGTCGGATCCTAAGGATGCTCCCTTGGCTGGTATCGGTAGGGGTTCCTTCTAGTGCCCTACAGGCCGCTTCCTGGTTATCAAGGAGGACGTAGATGTTCGTTGCCCTTTGCGTATCTGCCCGCTGCGCGGCTGCCCTTATTCCTGCCTCGATAGCGATGATCTCTGCATCATAGACCTCGGCCGCTGTGCCTAGGCTTTGGTAGCCCTCACAGACTTTATATCCGCGTTGGAAGCCCACGTATCCTAGCCCAGTGTTGCCAGCTGCATCCTGGGACCCATCAGTGTAGAGGGTAATATCAGTGGGTGGGATTGATGAGATCCATCGCATGGTGTCTGCGGTTGTCTTAGAGCTTCTTGTCTGCTGTGTCCGGGTAGTGTGCTTAGGTTTAAGGAGTAGAGGTCTTTCGCTCTCTAGAAGAAGTCGTGCTGTTCTAAGTAGTCTGGTTTGTCCTTTCCCCTTTGTACGAGTAACTAGAGGGTGGTTCTCGTCAAGGGTGCGAAGCCTGGCTGCGTATCTTAGCCGAATTGTCTCCAGCATGACTTCTGCAGGAGGAATGCCGGCCTCCCTATTTAGGGCTGGCGTAGGCGTTGTACGGAATACTGGTAGTATAGCTCTTAGTGCTGTGTTAACTGTTATGTTGATACGTCTTACGAGCGACTTGCTTAGAGTTGAGACCTCTCCTCGTTTCTTAGCCGAGTATCGTGTGGGGCCTGGCCACCATGCCTCTGCTCCGAAGAAAGCTACTGTGATAATGCATGCGCGGACTGCGTGCCGGAGGAGTCCCGCCTGCGCTCCATGCTGTGTGTTCCCGAGGGTACGGAGGTGTTCTGCAACCTTTATTGCCTTTCCTATCCAGTGCTCTACGTGTGTCCGGAAAGAGAGTCGCTTGTCTAAGAAGATTCCGAGCCATCTGGTTGCTTTGTTGGGCGAAATGTTAAGGGATTCGAGTTTCAACCTCGGGTTAGAAGGTCCGTTCTTTCGCGTGAAGTGTTGGAGCTCGCACTTCTCTGGGTTAAAGGAGATGCCGTTTTGAATTCCCCATTTGAGGGCTGCTTCGAGATTTGTTGCTAGTTTTGTTGTTGCCCTCTCTAGTGTAGACCCAGTCCTAAGGAAGGCCACATCGTCTGCGTAGCCGAAGGCTTGTTTTGGGCTGTTCAGCTTAAAGAGAGGCTCAAGGTAGAGCATAAAGAGGACGGGAGAGGCTGGTGAGCCCTGGGGAGCCCGCAGCTAAGCGGCCTCTCTGCGGTTGTTATGTCCTCAAAGCGGATCTTTGCTGTACGCTCGGCCATAAAACTGCTTGTCCAGCTGACTATCTCATGCGGCCAGCCCTGTTCTCGAAGTCTTGCTTGTAGTCTACCCGGGAGGACGGTATCGAATGCTCCTTTGACGTCGAGCGTGAGAAGTGAGGCAGTGAGTCCTTGGTCGAGGGCCTTCTCGATGTCGTGGATCACGCAGCTAGCCAGGTCTGTCGCCGATCGCTTGGGGAGTGCCCCGAATTGTTGTGGATTGAGTACTCCTTATTGTATTGCCGTGAGGCTAAGGCGTCTGGCGACTAGGCGTTCGAGCCCTTTACCGAGGCATGAGAGGAGGGAGATGGGTCTCCAGGCTCTAGGGCTTGTGAGGTTCCTTTTTCCAGGTTTTTCGAGCATTACCACTTCCACGGTGCGGAATGGCTTGGGGTGATGCCCCTCCTGAAGATAGAGGTTGAAAAGTTTGGTGATGTACTCTTAGATGGTTGCCCAGATTGTTTGTAGGACTTGGACGGTAATTCCATCGGCTCCTGGAGCCGTGTTTGATATGTGTAGAATTGCGTCTCTGGCTTCTTCTTCCGTTACCCCTAGGTGGACTGAGATCTGTTTACGCGGTACTGTAGCGGCTTCCATAGGATTAATATCGTCTGTAGCAGTTCTCCTCTTAAGAGTAGCCTTCCTTAGTGCCTCGGCTTTGTCTCTCGGGTCTATATATGTCTCCGAGTCGATCGTTAGGGGCGGGCTTCGAAGCGGTCCCCTTTGTTTACGCCAGCTTGTGATCTTAAAGATGTCTTTGGAGGTATTGGCGCTATTAACAGTGTTCTGCCAGTATTATCTCTTCGCATGCTTCACTTCCGCCTGAAGTTGGTGTTTTTTATAGGTTGCTAGGCCGTGTCTCCGAGCTTGACGGTATGCCTGTACCGCGTCCCTATAAGCGTTCGTCCACCATGGTGCACCTAGGTTCCGAGTGTTTCTTGGGCGGAAAACTCTAGCCATGTTGAGTTGGATGCACTGACTAAGGCTAAGAGCGGCGCCGTCTAGGTCATTTCTCTTGGTTGCTATAAAGGGTGGGAGGGTTTCCGCGACGGCTTGCGTTAGTTTAGAGAGGCCCTCTTCCGTAATCCTTAACTTTCCGTTTGGCGAGGCCCTATTCGGGCCCAGCGGGATCCGGGTAATAATGGTCTCGTGGTCTAAGGTGGTGTGTAAGTGTTCCTCTACGGTTGTGGTGACTCCTGGTATATTGGTGAAGACAAGGTCGATTGTATGGCCTGCCTTATGAGTCGCTATGTTTGGGGCGGATGTAAGTGTTAGTTGTTCCTGTTCGAGCCATTCTACTAGCTCCGGGGCTCCGTCGGATTTGCGTGCTCCGGATTCCCAGAGGTTATAGTGTGTGTTAAAGTCTCCTGCTATTAGGCAGTTGGCTGGAGGCTTATAATGTAGGAGGGTTTGGATAACCTCTCCGCTCGCAGTCTCGCGTGGCGGCCTGTAGACGTTTACTAGAGTGACTATTTGTTGGTAGTGGATTTGAACCCAACAGATGTCTGCTGAGAGGGAGGGTCTTAGTTGGGTGGGCTGGAGGTTCCGGCCCTTGTTGATGTATGTGAGTACTCTAGGGCGGGTATTCCAGTCATCGTTAGGGCTAAAAATGCTGTAGGCCGGGTGTGTTTTAGTGCGTCTCTTCTCCTGTTGGCTGTGTATCTAGGGTTCTTGGATGAGGATGACGTCTGCGCCTTCCTCATATGCCATACTAAGGGCAATGTTATAATGTGCCTGTCCGTGTGCTACATTTGCTTGGAAGACGTATAGGGATCGGTTTCGTCTATGCATCTGTATGGTGTTGGGTGGTGTCTTCGAGTGGAGGACGACTACTCTCCGCTGAGTTTAGTTGTACTTCAGGGGTTATCTCCGTATCGTATAGGTTGGCTAGGCGGCTTGCTGCTGCTCCTGCCTTCCTAATAGCCCTAAGAGCTGTTCTAGTAATCCTATTCACTACTCCGCTTCGAATCGTCGGCCGGGCTGGACATGCTATGTTGTCTGCTGGGTGTGGGCCTTCGCAATTACAGCATCGGGGGGTTGACTCGCAGATTTCGTGTTCGCGGGAACCGCAGCGAATACATCTCACTGCTCTACTGCAGCCGCGGGTATCATGGTATCCATGGCACTTTGCGCATTGAAGGATGTTAACCTTTCGTCGTATCTGTCGGGCCCGTGCGCTTGTCCCAAATAGTTTGAATGGCTTTACTGGTTGGGTGAAGGAGACTACCAGGGTGCCTTCTGGTGCATCATCTAAGGAGCGTCTAGACCAGTTTGTACGGACGGGATTCTCTCCGGTCTGGGTGAGTACTTCTTCGGTGATGAGTTGGGAGGTGACCGTATATCGCTCGCCGTCGAGGCTGATGATCCATCTGGGGGTCTGATCAATCACGTAGGTGTGCCAGATTTGTGCCGACTCCGCTTTTCCGCCAATTAGAGGGGTGATGTCATCGGCCCTTTCTTTAATTAATGACGTGGCAGATTCTCCATTAGGGACGATGGCTATCCCTAAGTTAACATGCTGGACCTCGCGTATAATCTCCTTCCCTAGGTCGAGTTGGGTAGTGATCGCTGCCTTAATTGCAAATGGTTGGTGGTTGCGGGCCGGGTGTCCCGGAGGGAGGCGGATGAAGAGTCTGTTGTCCTTAATTTCCCGGGTCTTGGCGGGTTGTTGGGTAGTCGGGCGTGCCGCGTAGGGGGTATCCGTCCTAGGCCCTCGGGCTACTGCCTCTGCGTAGCTGCGAGGGAGGTTTGAAGCGTGTCTAGATAGGTTGATACCAGTAGGGTTTTGCGTGGGCTTGCTGTTTGGTTGGTTCGCCTATGGGGTGTTTCTTGATCGTACTTAGGAGGTCCTTAGTTAGAGCTTGGGCAAACTCTGCTTGGTGGCCGGTAGGAAAGCGTGCTAGCTGCTGGTCTAGCGTCTTTGCAAATGCTCGGAGCACTTCCTCGCGTGCTTTGGTTTTCTGTTTTTCTTCTTGGATGAGTCCCTGGATCGAGGAGGAGAAGGGGCCGGAGGGCTGGTCAAGGTCCCATGTGAGTGGGATAGGTGCGAGCCGAATTTGCTTTGTTCTGTTTATAGGCTCTCTGGCTGTATCGCTAGCCATAGTAGCAGCTTTAGGTGTCAAATTCCTCCTGCGGAGACGGGCTGGAGGGGTTTTTGGGGTCGTATCCTCCACTGACGACGGATATGATGGATCAGGAGCCATCGAGGAACCCAAAGAGGGTGTTTTGAGAGAGGAGAGTGCGTTTTAGGCGTAGTTTTGGATGCCTTTGCATGGGGGTACACCTGGCCAGACGGGGAGGTGTGAGGGTTTACCTTGAGTGGGTACAAGGGAGGGTGTGAGAGAACGAAGTGACGAACACACGTGACAGAGCACTACGTGCGAAGGCCGTGTTACTAATCAATGGTGCGGATTGATTATTGAAGTTGACCACGAAGGTCAAAGCTATGCTAAGGAGCGTAACTTATATACGTAGGAGAGTTCTATACAATCTGATCTTTGCTCCCTCTGCTCTGTTCTTCCGGTGGGCGTCTGCAGCGGAGCAGGCAGAGCACTGGTGGTGCTCCTACTGCTCTGTCCCCTAGGGTCCGTGCCCGAGGAGAGCAGCGAGAGCAGCATCTTGGCGTCACGTGGGACTCGTGACTGCGTGGGTCTTTTCCGTGCTACGACTACGCTCCCCACTTTCTTCCTTATCCTGCTGCTGCGAAGGCTGCGCCGTAACACCTCGCTTAATGCAACCCCGTGCCAGAAAGGGCGGAGTACAGACAGCGGTGCACGAAGATGTGACCGATCTCCACGTGGGTTGCCCTGGAGGGCAGATGCCCAATCGAGCCTGAACTGATTCACTGACTGGAGCTTGGTCGCCGCTGGGCACGGACGAAGCTTGGCGTGGTTGTGGTTCAGGGAACATGATGACCTCAAAACCATGTTGTGCACTCCACGATACCCTCGCGAAGATCTGTTGCGCGATTGCCGGCATTATGGCGCAAGGCTGCGACCCAGTGGGCGCAGCGGTGCGCAGAGGGCTGTTCTGCCGTGGCCGGCGAGCGGGCTGAGCAGCGGCGGGGCCCTGCGAGCGCAACACCACAAGCCAGCTTCACGATAGGAAGATGGCGACTACTAAGGCAGCGACATCGCGGTTCTCAGTGCAGACAAGGCATGCACCAGGACCTGTGGAGCTGCAGGAAAGACCACAGGCAAGAACAGGAGAGAAGGCTTCTTCCTCAAGGACTCAGGCATGCTGAGTCGCTCAACGAAAAAGAGAAGTGCGGTATTCGCGTCAGCCAGAGACAGTGCAATACTGGCGACACTGTGGTCAGGGTATGAAGCGAAGCTCCAGAGGCCCTGACCTGGTTCCAAAAAGTAAACGTCGGATGTACCCGTAGGCACATGCCAGCGATTAAACTGACAAGAACAGTTACTACACTTGATCTCAGCCAAATGGCCAAGAGAGCTGAAGAAGAAAAGAAGAGTTGGGGCAGAGGGGCCGGGGGTTTATATAGCCAGTCGAGGAGGGTCGGGCAGACCTGTGCTAGCCGGAAAGGGGCAGACAGGCGAGGCCTTATCTCGCGTGCTGACAAAGAGGCTGAGTAAGATTACTGTGGAAGGCGCAGGACCCGGCCGTGCACGCGGGCGCAGGCGATGACTGCGATTGGGAGGCGCGCGGCTGCCAGGACCGCCAATCGCAGTGCAGTCTTCCGCTGGCAGCGGGAAGAAAGAAGGGCAGAGGCAGTTCCGTTGAGTAAGGCAGGCAGATACCTCCCATGGACGCAGCCCCAGCCGCTGAGATGCAGCGCACGAGCTCCAAGTGCCATGCTCCCATGAAGGCGGGCAGAGGCATTCCGGGCCTGGACGCCCGCTGCAGGTGGTCCGTAGCAAAACCCACGGCCGATGCGGAGGCAACAATCCAGCGCTCTGTGGCTGTCCTTGTCTCCCAAATGAGTACGAGCAGCCACACGACCGCGGCCAGTATCTGACGGCCTATGCCCTGCCGCATCGGCGGCCGCTATTAGGAATCGATAGTGAATTTACATTCAGCTACGTTCTATTTACAAGAAGAAGTTGCTAAGGAGTGGAGAGAGCTGCGAGAAACGAGAGACTAAATAGTAGCGCAGCGAAACGATGTTCCTGAACTAGTACTGTGCGTACGAGTCCTTTGGACTCTGACAGCCGCGACAGGGCGAAGTGCTGCCGCTCTTGAGTCTGCCTTGCAAGAAAATCATGTACGCTCCATCTCAGATTTTCTCTCACCAGCATCATCGCCTCTTGCTTCCAGGCGATTGTCACCAAACATGAGCCCTCCTAAGTCATCACTCCGCTGACTGACCTACTGATTGCGACTAGAGACGCCAAAAGAAACTTGCAGCCGATCGATGACAGCATCGCCTCAGAAAGCGCCCGCTGCGCCAGTACGCCCTCGATGATGACCTTCCACATCTGCAAAGCTTTCGAGTCGTACGTCTACACTTCCACTCGGCTTCGTTGGGAGAAGTTGCAGCGTCAGGCTCTTTGCGCAACAATCTCGTTTGCCGAAGCGACGTGGACGGACAATGTACTGCGTGAACAGTGGTGGAAGCGGCCAAGTATTCCAATGGCAGGCACTGTTGAGGAATCTACGAGCTTGCGTTCGACACATCCAGTTTCCCGCAGGATCTTTGCGGCAGTCATTTGGGCCGAAGCTGCATAATGCTCCTGGAAGACGCTCGCTTCTGCGCAGGCGATGTTTTGATAAGCGCGACGCTTGCAGTTCTGATTGGTGTTCCGCATGCAACCGGCGCAACCAACCATAAAGCCGCTCCGACCGCCGTTCATCCCTCCGCCGTCCATCTCCCACGCGAAGGCATTCGGCGCCTCCCTCCGCTCCAAGCAGACTCCTTACAAGCCTGTCCACTATCCCACAACCACCGCACAATGAGTGACTGTCCCGCCCTCCGCGAGATGATTATGGGTAAGTCCACTCCGAGGGTCGCCCTCTTCCGCCCGGAGGCTGATTCGTCCGCACGCCAGCGAGCGCCCGGTTCCTCGCCCCAGGCTCTGGCTGTGAGGGCTTGCACCCGGTGCACTCGCGGAAATGCATTGGCATACTTCTACAAGAAGACTAAGCTAAGGAGAAAGGAAATAATAAGCGTAGGAAGGTATTATATACCGAAGTAGTTGATCCGTGCGCCCTTTGAGTCATTAGGTGTTGACTCATAATTGTTAACTCATCGCCGCAGGGATCTTCCAAGGCACTTAACGGTCTAGACCGTCACACTGGCCCGCACTTCCAGATCGTCTGCTCCTTACAGGGAGAAATGGGAATGCTGCTCTGGACTGCGCGTATTTTCGACGGGCGATTTTCGCAGTTCGGGCCAGGGTTGCCAAAGGGGTCGAGGGCGAAGGCTTTGGAGAGCTTGTTAGAGGTGATGAAGAGGAGGGTACATGAGAATCCATATTTTCGCTGAGAGGTGAATGCGATGGAGTGATTATTGCAGCGGTGGGATGCCGTAGCGTTTGATGAGCACAAGAGCTTTTGAAGCCCTGTTTGTGCTTCGCGGGGCCTATTGAAGAGTTTGGGGACATCAGAGCAGCGGGATCTACTCCAATGGCCACATGAGCGTATTGCTAACGTTCTGAAAGCGCGGTAAAGGCAATCTCCACCGCTCCAGCCCCGTCTTGCACGCATCTCGCGGTCTGCACCTACGACGAAATCCTTGAGCGGTTCTGCTGGGTTGAGTTATCATGAAGTGGTGTTTGCAAGAGAAACGGCTTGGAAACCCGATTGCCAGCCCAGTATGGATTGCATTTGTTATGCAGGTAATCCCGGGGGTTTTGAGAACAAACGTTGTCAGGTTTTCAGGATGAGGACCGCGCAAACAACACCAAAATTGTGTCGCTGTGCCACGCTTCGGTAAACATACGCGATATAAAAAGCGTCCAGTGTCTCTCCATTTGATAGGCTCCATCACACAGAAGCATACCAACCCGTTCAGCTAAAATGAGTACGCTGACGGCTTACTCCTCAAGTTTCAGCGACAAGGATGCCAGCTGGAGGGATCTTTGCCAGGCAATTGCGAGTAAGTCTCTCTATACCACTCGGTGCTTTGCACATGCCGTCACGTTAACAAGGTATCAGCGGCAGCCGGGCTCATATTCGCTGAGCTTCGCCCAGATACGATCCATATCGTCTGTGTAAAAAGGGGATCATCGCGGTACACCGCTCATGTGGTTAAGAAAAAGGCAGACGGACAGTTATTGTTCAAAGCGGGGAGTACAGCGGACTTAGATCGCACGTCGGCGCTGCGAAATCTGTTGGGATCCCTTGAGGCGGAGCTGGAAAGTCGTATTTTATCGGGCATTTTGGATGAAGGTATTGCTGTTCCGTTCTGTTTTACGTAGTTACCGACAAAGCAGCCCTTTCGACGTGTTGGTTGGAAGTGCATGTATCTGGGTGGAGATTGAAGTGCCGGTTTCCTACACTGGCTTGAACCACGTCTATAGCCCCGGGCAGCCCAGCCGGAACAGAGAACCAGTGGCAGATGTGGAACGGACTCCGCATGCGCCAAGCCAGGGGCGGCGCCCTCCCTTGCGTGGCGGCACTCAGCCCTACGGCGCGTCGATCGGCGCCGTCGCTCCACTCCCGCCGCGCCAAAAAAAACCTTAAGCCCACCGCACCTCTCGCCCCTCGCACTGCACACACCTCCGCGCAACCACCAAAACAGCCATCGCCCTCGCGGCGCACCCAGCAACCCACCATGTTCGACCTCCCAGACGCAAAACGGTACGCCCCGCCCCCCTCCCCCCCCCGCCCACGCCCACTCCCCCCGACTAACCACACCATCCCCACAGCATCCGCCGCGCCGACCTCTCCTCCTCCCCCACCTCCACCCCGCGCTCCTCCCCCGACCCCTCCCTCACCGCCCTCCTCCGCGCCCGCCTCGACCAACACCTCGGCATATCCATCGCCTCCGACGACGACGACGCCGCCGCCGCCGCCGCACCCTCCGTCCCCGCAGCAGCCCCCGACGACGACGACGACGACGACGCCGAGCTCGAATTCCGCCTCTTTGCCGCGCCCCCCTCGACACAGACAGCGGGCGTGCAGAAAATCCGGCTCGCGAGCCCCGACGCCGCGCCCGGCGGCGGCGGGTTCGTGGTTGCGGCGCGGCCGGCGGGGTACTATTTCGCGGGCGACGACGCGGGGAAGGCGGCGGAGTACGCTGCGGCAGCGGTGAGCGGGGCGGAGGTGGTGGCGCGGGCGCGGGGGAGGCGGTGGGCGGGGTGCGGGGGGGCGTGGAAGGTGGAGGTGGGGGAGGGGTGTGGGCGGGGGAGGGGGAGGCGGTTGGAGGGGCATATGGGGGAGGAGGAGCGGGTGGGGAGGGGGGGCAGGAGGCGGAAGAGTAAGAGGGCGAGGGTGGCGGAGCGGGACAAGGTGAGGGCGAGGGCGGCGAGGAGGGAGGAGGTGGAGAGGGGGGCGAGGGAGAGGGAGGAGGCGGAGAGGGCGAGGCGGACGCTGAGGAATAGGGAGAAGAAGGTGAAGAGGAAGGAGAGGGAGAAGGCGAAGAAGGCGTCGGGGGGGAAGGAGGAGGCGGAGGATGGGGGTATGGGGGAGGACTGAGGGTTCGCTTCGAGATGGCGGCATGACGCTCGGATTTTCTATACTTTCAGTCTTGTTCGGTCTCCGCCGCGCTGAGCAGGTTTGCTCCACAGCCTAAGAATTCCGCCACTCCGCTCCTCAAATCATCCCCTGAGCACCCCCTCGCAAGTCCTCGTGAACGCCCCCTCCCTCGCCTCCCTCACAATTGCCCTCACCTCCCTGCCCACCCTCTCCCTCTCCGCGCTGCTCAGCCCTCCCCTCACATCCCTCTCCCACTCCTCCACCGCCGCCGCCACCACGCCCGGCACAACCGCCACCCAAGCCCTCGCCACATCCCCCGCAACACCAAACTTCCCCCCATCCCTCGGAAACGCCTCCCCCCTCCTCGCCACCTCGGCCACATACGCCGCCCACCTCTCTCCCACCCGCGTCTGCAGCGCGCCCGCACCCCTCCCAGCCAGCAGAAACACCCCCCCACCCGGCACGACCCGCACCTCCACCGCGCCGGCCTCGCCCCCCGCGGCGCCACCCGCACCCGCACCGCCCACACCGCCCCTCCCCACCGCACCCCCGGGCCCAAGCGCCAACCGACCCAGCGCCGCCGCGGCCACCCCGGGCGCCGGATTCGCCACCGCGCGCCCCAGCCCCTCCAGCGTCGGCAGCGCACCACCGCCGCCTGGCAGCGCGCCCCGCACCGTCGCGCGCACCGCGCGCTCCCCGTAGCTGCGCGGGTCGACGCAGGCGCGGGCCCAGGGGCGGGCCAGCGCGGCGGGGACGCGGCGCTGGAGCTCTGCGACGACGGCGGCGGGCGAGCGGGGGCCGCGCGGTTGTCGCGGCCGGCGAGGAGGCGAAAGGAGGTTAGGAGGAGGGAATCGAGGGCGGCGGCGAGGGTTGGGGTCCAGGATTGGCGGGGGAGGAGGGCGGGGAAGTGGTGGGGGAGGGCGGTGAGGAGGGTGGTGGGGTAGCGGGCGAGGCCGGTGCGGAGGGAGGCGTCGGAGGCGAAGACGAGGGGTCTGTTGGCGGCGAGCAGGAGCGGCCAGGGGTTTGGGAGGGAGTAGTTGGGGGCGGGGTGGGCGAGGGTGATGGTCGGGCCGAGGCGGAGGGCGGAGAAGATGGTGATGGCGTCGATGGGCGCTGCGGGGGTGGTTTGGAGGATGTGCGCGAGGAGCGTGGGGTCCCGGTGCGCGTGCCAGATGAGGCGGGGCAGGGCGAGCTTCTGCGAGAGGCGGGTCATGGTGCTGCGGACGGTGTTGGCGGCGGCGCGGAGGCGCGTGGTGTAGTCGGCTTGGGTGGCGCAGAGGTGGGGCGGCGTGTGGCTGCGCAGGATGACGATGCGGGAGAAGGAGGAGGTGGAGGCGTTGCTGAACGGGTCGGCGGAGGCGCGCTCGCCCGTGATGTGGGCGGCCAGGGCGGTGATGATGGCGAAGCCGTCGTCGGCGTCGTCGACGATGATGACGGCGCCGCGGCCGGGGCGCCTGGCGTGGGGACGGTAGTAGTCCTGGATGAGGGTGCCGATGTGGAGGATCTCGTCGATGGAGATGCGGAGGGTGTAGACGTGGAGGTGGCGGCGCGAGCTGACGAGGTTCAGAACGGCCGTGGAGGACGAGAGCGAGGCGCCATTGTCTGCGCCGGGCATTTGGTTGAGGCAGTTGACCACATCTGTCATGCTGGTGCAGACCGGGCCTGCGCTAGGAGGCGGAGGCGCCATCTTGGTGTGTAGAGACAGAGGTGGTGTTGCGCGGCGACGAGAGGTTGTGGCGGCGCGAAGAGCGAAGACGCGGTTAAGCGAGAACAGAACATCGCGGCCTTGTGGACCCTGCATCAGTGACGCGTCTGATCACGAGCACAAGGCGAAGGAAGAGCTGGATATCCGAGCTTGGACCTACATTCCCTCGGTGGATGCATTCGGTACCAACAATGCACCTGTGCTGGCTGAACAGGTGAGAACACCGTCAACAGCAGAAACCAAACGCCGATTACACACAACACCGGGGTTGCACTGAGCAGTTATCGAGATGTCGTCTGAGCACTGGATATCTCCTACCAGATTCCGCACCCAAGACTTGCAATACACCTTCGGCTCGCGGAACTCAACCCGGAGGACGTTCTATGCCCATTGAATTCATGTCTTGGTACATTCCGACGTCAGATGCGACGACGGTGAGAGTGGCATGAGACACAAGGCATTTCAAGAGCCGCTTAGGCCTGCCCGTGGTTGTATGAACGGGCGTATCAGCCAGTTCGTTGGTGAAGAACAAAGACTCCAGCAACATTGCACGGTATCAGCTGTATGAAAAAAAAAAAAAAAAAAGTGGAAGTATGCCAATCGAAGAGCAGATACATGCTCAGGTTGCAATTGGAGGGAAGCATTGCAATGCTCGTCCTGAACTGGTTTTAGACATCGGCAAATTTTACAGTCTATTTTCAAGGAACAAACCAAAGCCAACGAACTCCAAAATCTATCTCGTCAGCACACCGTTTGAATTACTCGCGACACGAATCCATACGGCTCTACCGTGGCAGCCAACACACCCAACCAGGCAGGCCCCCTCCTCCATTAGCAACCCCTTCAACAAGCATCCAACGAGCACCATAGACACCCAATGGTAGACGATCCAATTCCCAAAGTCGAGTGGACAGGAGTGCCGTTCCACCGAACAAGCCCGCCGTCAGTTTTGTTCTCATCACTCATTCCACCTTTTCCGCCAGCGCGGCACTTCTTCTACATCTACAGAAACAAACCCGCATCTTCGCCGCTGGAAAGGCCTATCAACCTGCTGCGGGATATCGGGTCAAACCCCCAGACGGTGCAAAACTTCACCACAATGGCATCATGCCGGATGGGGTCATCCCATCCCAACCCTCTCTCCGCCCTCCCTTCTCATGCGCCCCACTTCCCACTTTCCGTCTTCGTCCTGCCCCAACCCTGCAACCCTACCCCATCTCCACGCTCTGATCCCTGCCATTTCCTCCGATAAGCTTTCCTTCCCGAAACCCCCCGGACGCCACCCCCATCGCCACGATTCGGGCCTCCCTCGCACAAGCTTCCACGAAGGTCCAACCGGCTCCAATGAGAGAGCCCCGGCGTCTCCGCGTGCGCCACGCCCAGACACGGGTCCTCCGCCACGACTCGTCCGCGCGGGATCCCCGTGACCGCAGGCCCAGCACGGCCACGGCGTCGCAGCCGCCAGAGCAATACGCAGTCTCGCAGCACTCGAGAGCAAAAAACCAACAGACCGATTCCTGCCTGCGTGAAAGCCCGCTTCCACGACCCGCGCACCCCAAACCCCGAGCCCGACAGGAGAGAAAAGAAAAAGAAGAAAAAGCATGCTCGCCTCCCCTCCCTCACCCCACCAAACTCATATTAATACTCAACGGCGCCACAAACCTCTCCCAATCATTCGGCCCGCCTTCCCCAGGACTCTCCCCCTCCCTCAACTCCCACACCCTCCTCACCACCTCCCGCATCCGCCCCACGTTCGACACACTACTCCTCGCCATCAGCCCAAACGCCCGCAGCACCAGCGGCCGACCGTACACCGCCGCCCCATCCACCCCCACCCACATCTCGTCGTCCACCGGATCCAGCTCGACCGCCGCCACGAACAGCGGCCACGCCAGGCCCGCCGCCCCGCCCTCGTCGACCGCGTCGGCGACGAGCCGCAGCACGCGGCGCACGAGGGCGCGCACCAGCGGCGTGGCGGGCCCCGCGCCGCGCAGGGCGCAGTGCAGGTACGCGAGCGCGGCGAGGCGCTTTGCCTCTGCTGAGCGGGCGAGGGCGGGGTCGGGCGGGTGGGGCAGGACCTGGGCGAGGGCTTCGAGGCGGGTATCCAGGGCTGCGGCGGCGGCGGGGGAGACGGAGCGCTGGCGCGACAGCTCGGTGGTGGCGCAGACGATGGAGACGAGGGCGGGGCTGCAGCCGAGCCACGGGTCGGCGACGGGGTCGGCGGCGTCCCAGTACGAGGGGCCGAAGATGGGGGGCTGGCCGCAGGCGGTGCGGCCGATGACGTCGTGGTAGGCGAAGAAGCGCTCGGAGAAGCAGAGGAGGGCGTTGGTGGTGGGGGGCAGGAGGCGGCGGCGGGTCCGGATGAGGTCGCGCGCGCCGCGGAGGTGGACGACCCAGCGCTCGTCGCACTTGTTGATGATTTCGTAGAGGCAGAGCATCATCATGATGGTGGGCACTTCGGGGTCGAGGGCTACGCGTTCTGCGGGTTCGGTTATGAGCCGCCGGCGGAGGGCGTGGAGGACTTTGCCCTCGAGCTGCATCGCGACGGGCTTCCACGCGCGGTTCAGGCGCGAGAGGTGGCGCGCGGACAGGGCGAGGACGGAGTTGAGCGCGGTGGAGGAGGCCTGCACGGAGAAGGGCAGGATCAACGAGGCGAAGGGGGAGTTCGACGCCGCGCTCGGCGTGGTCAGCGGACAGAGCCGCTCGAGGTAGTAGTTCAGCAACGGCGCGTGCGACGGGTTCTCGAGCTGCGGGAAGTCGCTGGGCGAGTGGATCATGGCCGGCGGCGACCTGCGCGACACGGGCGAGCGCACGCCAAACGGCACCATGGCGCCCCCCAGACTGTAGCCGCCGGAGACCGACGACGACGAGCCGGGACGGTCGGAAACGGCGAGGAGGCCATCGTCGCGCACGGAGAACCAGCTGAGCTCGTCCTGCTCGGCCAGCGACTCCTCGAAGCCCTCGACGGTGCTGTTGACGAAGTGGTAGGGCTGGATGTGCGGCAGCGGCAGCCAGTGCCCGACGGCGGCATCGAGGCGCGGGACGTCGTCCTGGGCGGCGCCGTGCTTGCTCCAGACCTGCGACGGTTCAACGACTGCCCGCGGCTGCGGTGGGAGAGGGGGCGCGGCTTACTCCACAGCGGCCGAAGGCCAGGCCGCGCGAGGCGTACTCCTGCTCCCACTTCAGGGTGACGCCGCGCTGGCACTGCAGGCCCTTGTCGCGGCAGTTGGAGCACAGCGGCCGCGCCTCATCGCACCCTGCCACGAGCGAGCATCAGCCGCGAGCCACCGAGTAAGGAGAAGGCCAATTCGGTTGAGTAATGGCAGTGGCGGTGGCAATGGTTGTGGGGAGGCACGCACTGATCTTCCGCTTGCGACACGTGAGGCAGCCGCTGCGCGAGCGCGACTTGTGCGGCTGGCTGCGCTCCGCGGCCTTGCGACGGGGCATCGTGCATCTAGCCAGGGGGCGTCGGGACGTGGTTGGGCAATCCCACTCTTCGTCGAGACCAATGAGTTGCGAGGGCGGTGGCGCCGTGTCACCGTGGAGGCGATGGTTGCGGAGGAGCCGGCAGGTCCACGCGCGGGACATGACAGATGACGCCGCCCCGCATCTGCAGACTCCACCATGTACCTCGAGCGAGCGCGAGCGCTATAAGACCAATGCCAACCGCCACGCCGTCCGAGCGCCCCATCCCCGCCCGCCCGCCATGCCGTCGCCCCTAGACCCCGCAGCCTCCTCCGTGCTGATCGTCGGCGGCGGCACCTGGGGCAGCTCGACGGCGCTGCACCTGGCGCGCCGCGGCTACCAGCACGTCACCGTGCTCGACCCGTACGCCGTGCCCTCGCCCATCTCCGCCGGGAACGACATCAACAAGATCGTCGAGCAAGGTGTGCCCCCGCCCTGCCCCCCCAAAAAAAAAAAAGGAAACCCTAGGCTAACCGACGCCCCCGCCCCCGCCCCAGCTTCCATCTCGGACGACGACGACGACGACGACAACACCTACGTCAGCAACGCGCTCCTAGCCGCCTCGATCGCCGCGTGGCGCACCGACCCCGTCTTCGCGCCCTTCTACCACGACACCGGCTACATCCTCGCGGCCAGCACCCCCGCCGCCGTCGCCGCGCTGCGCGCGCGCGAGCGGCCGACGCCCGCCAACGGCTTCGTCGAGCTGCGCGGCGCCGCGCAGTTCCGCGCCACGATGCCGGCCGGCGTGCTGACGGGCAGTTTTCCCGGGTGGACGGGCTGGCACCGGCGGAGCGGGGCGGGGTGGGTGCAGGCGCGGAAGGCGCTGGTGGCGGCGGCGGCGGAGGCGCAGCGGCTGGGGGTGCGGTACGTGGCGGGGGAGGCGGTGGGGCTGGTGGTCGAGGGGGGCGATGTGCGCGGCGCGCGGGCGGCGGATGGGACGGAGTGGCGCGCGGAGCGGACGGTGGTGTGCGCGGGGGCGAATGCGCCGCAGCTGCTGGATTTGCGGGGGCAGTTGCGGCCGACGGCGTGGACGCTGTGTCACATCAAGATGAGCGCGGACGAGGCGCGGCTGTACAGGGACCTGCCGGTGCTGTTTCATGTGGAGCGGTAGGCCAGCCTGGCTGCGGCGTCTGTTGCTGGATTGTGGACGCTGATGCCCCCGCAGCGGCTTCTTCATGGAGCCAGACGAGGATGAGCGCGAGCTCAAGATCTGCGACGAGCACCCCGGCTACCTGAACTGCACGACGGACCCCAAGACCGGCCGGATGGTCTCGTTGCCCTTCGCGAAGCACCAGATCCCGCGAGAGGCCGAGAGGCGCGCGCGCGAGTTCCTGCAGGAGTGCATGCCGCATCTGGCGCAGCGGCCGTTTAGCTTTGCGCGCGTCTGCTGGTGCGCTGACACGCCCGATCGGGCTTTCCTGATCACGCCGCATCCTGAGTGGAAGAGCTTGGTGCTGGGCGTTGGTGGCAGCGGGCACGGCTTCATGCACATTCCCGTCATTGGCGGGTTCATTGCTGATGCCATGGAGGGGAAGCTCGAGGAGGGGATGCGGAGGGTGTGGCGATGGAGGCCGGAGACGGCGGTGGGGAGGGATTGGAAGGACACGCAGGGCCGGTTTGGCGGTGGGAATGTGGTGATGGATTTCCAGGACGTGAAGGAGGGGGACTGGACGACGATTCAGTCAAATCCGGAGTCATCGAGTGTAAGAATTGAACGGTCGCACGGCTGACTTCTGAGGAGCTGCAGCATTTTCCCCGACGCCTGTATGTACGAATTGCATTGGTGCAAAGACACAATTCCCCACCATCAGTGAATACACGCAGCAGCAAATGGTTCCGATGCAGACGCTTGTCGTTCTCGTGCATCAATGCAATACCGTCTAAAGCAATCGCAGGGAACCTCGAGATCTTCTACCGCCACCCATTATCCCTTCACTCTCCGATGACCTCAGTGGTGTCCGGATAGGACGGATCGGCTGACTTCCGGCCGGTGCCTCTCCGCCGCAGTCTGAGCCACCAGCTCTCAGCCGCCCTGCGCGTCGACCGGGCCCTCGAGGCCCGCGACCTTCTTCTCGAGTTCGTCGATGCGGCCGTGCAGCGCCTGCATCTGGTCCACCTGCCCGCGGATGCGTTCCTGGCTCTCCAGCTCCATCACTCTGCACTGCCACTTGGTGTTCAGGCGTTTGAGCTCTAGGATCCTGTCGCCGAAGAGCTTGGTCTTGGCTCTGTGCTCGTCGATGATCCTGTGGGCGCAGACGAGGGCGGAGTTGAGGTCGAAGGCGCGCTCGCGCTGCTTTTCTGCCATCTAGCTGTTAGTGGTTGGGAGGTTGGCGGAGGCGGCGGTTAAGACTGACTGGACTTGTTCTTGCCCGTGAGACGGGAGAACATGGAGGCCTTGACATGGTGGGAGGTGCAGTACTGGTGGTGCTGGTGCTGCAACTGCAGCAAGGAGCTGGTCTGCTGGCTCTGCTCCTGCTGCTCCTCCTCCTCCGAGGAGCCGGCGTGCTGGTTGTCGGCATCTAGGAGAGGCGCGACAGAGGCCGCGTCAGCGATGCCATTGGTAGGGAATGTGCAATTGCTTACCAGCAGGTCCAGTGATGACATGCGCGAGGTGGAGAGGCGGCCTGTCGCCGCTGGCGGGCGGAGGTGCGCTGTGGTCGGCCATGGTCTCTTATTCGTGTCAGGCAAACGTTCAGTGGCATGGGTGTCGGGGCTGGAGGCTGGCTTACTCTCGTTTGGCTTTGCTCCGGAGTAAAGCGCAAGGGGTGGGTGTGGTGGTCGCAAATGCCATGTATCAATGCACCGCGGAGCATCTCGCTTAGCGCTACGGCAGATTTGCGGCGCGAAAGACGTGCCCGCCGCTTCACCAGCCTCCCTTTTCGGCCTAGCGCGCCGGTGTCATCTACTGCGCTCTTCCATCGCCGTCCCCCCGGAGCACAGGTCAAGCATATTCAAAACGTCGACAAAGTTGCTTTTGAGCGAATTGATGCGAAACATGAGGAGAGGTCATTGAGGTACGGTACCCTCAACCCAAGAAGACTCGCGAGGAAAACCCCACACGAGTTACAGAACAGATCAATGCAACGGGATCGCCGCCATCCAGCTGCGCGGCTTACTTCCCTTCTTTCTCTCTTCCAGAGCATCTGCGCTTTCAACCTTTTCGAGAGTCTTCGTCGCCGCTGCTTTGCGCTCTTCCAGGGCCTTCGTCGCCGTCCCTTCCGTGCTCTGGTTCGTCGCGGCGATCTCTGACCTCTCCAGGATCCACGTCGCCATCGCTTTGCGTTGTATCGAGCGCTTGGGGATACTGAACACACTCCTCGCCTAATACTGGCCGAAGAACAGTGCGCTGCCTGGTACAAGCGTTACACCGATGAACACACGAGCCACGAAGACCATTTTGCGACTCCAATGAATCCCATCTGGCATGAGAGAGCAGACCAGGCGCGGGAAGTCTACCGTAATAGTGTTTGCGTCGCGCCGTCGAAGACACGCTGCTACATTCTGGGGGTTTGGCAGACAAAAGAGTGGGGTTGAGAAAGCCCTGGAGACTGGAGAAGGTGCGAGTTTGTTTGTGTCGATCGTCGACGTTGAAGACTTTCATGCTTGGAGACCTTTGGACAAACGAGGCAAGGGACAAGACGGACCCCAGGCAATCACTGACCTCGCAGGTTCCACAACAGACGTCAAGGGCTGGATAAATACAAGCCATCGGTGGAAACCATCAGCCACAGAACAATACGATGGGCAGGACAAACTTGATCCCGACCATCACGAGCGTAGGCACCAGGAGCTTTCCGGCAATGGCAGGTAGTGTCGGAAGCATCCGGGATCATCCCGCTCACTCGCTTCCGTACACTCTACCTTGGCAGTTCCTCTGTCTTCTCACAACCTCGACGACGGGGTTGCTTCTCGAAGTCATTTGATGTACTGGTATTCGGCTCCACACGACGACCTTGGGAACGATGATTGATCTCCCACGATCCTTGTTGGAAGCTTTGTTAGACGGATTCTCCAGAAAGAAAAAAGGCGGCCGTCGAGGTTAGGTCCTCGTTGCCGCTGCTCTGATCAGTGTTATCATCTTCCTTGCTATCTCTCCGCTATTTCCGTCTCTTTTGGAGTCAACAGACATTGCTGTTACACGGGAGGTCGACAAGATTCAAATATTTCAGCGGAAGAAAGGCAGATTCTCTTTCTCCGCAACCAAGAACAAGGCCACCAGAACACGCAGGACATTCTCCTAGCCATCAACAAAATCCTAAGTCAGGCGGGAAGCCCAGAGCAGCGGCTCATTACCCTCTCCTATACAAGGAAAGGATACCTTACAGGGTTCGTCCGGGAAACCACATCAGCAGCCCAAGTCCTCCAACATAGAGACCAGATTCTCTTTGCAGCAAGGGAGAAGGATAACGCCATCATCGATGCTCAACAAGCAGAGAAGTGGCAGAAGATAAAAGTCCACCAGGTACCCCTAAACAGGTATCTCAACCCACAAGGACTCAACCTCATTCGGGAGGAAATTAAGTCAACCAATGCTACGCAGCTTCCTCACAGCCCTCGATGGCTAAAGAATGAGAAACTGGTTCGCAATAGGTACGAAGAAGGGGAGATTAGCTTCTCTTCTATCGTACTTGTTATCCGAAACAAGCCGGAAGCTGAGAACTACAAAGCAAGAGGCATCTTCTTTGGTGGTAAACAGTACAAAACAGAGACCTTTTAGGAATCAAATGAGATCTTCTGCACTAGCTGCTGCCAACCAGGCCACCTCTCCAGGTAATGCAGCAACCAGAGTGTATGCTATATCTGCGCAGGCCCCCACCAGGCAAAGAACCACCAGTGTACAGTTACGGGCTGCGGTAGGAAGGCAGCTCCATGTACCCATATGCCACTAAACTGCGTTAACTGTGGACGCCAGCATCTGGCCACATCTACCATCTGTAAAGGACGTAAAATGACCGAAAAGAGAAGACCTCTAAGAGAAGATACTTCTCCCACACGGACCGTTATACTAGGATCACCAATCTGCACCACACTGTGAGGGCTTGCACCCGGTGCACTCGCGGAAATGCATTGGCATACTTCTACAAGAAGACTAAGCTAAGGAGAAAGGAAATAATAAGCGTAGGAAGGTATTATATACCGAAGTAGTTGATCCGTGCGCCCTTTGAGTCATTAGGTGTTGACTCATAATTGTTAACTCATCGCCGCAGGGATCTTCCAAGGCACTTAACGGTCTAGACCGTCACATTACCCCCCTCTTCTCGGGCTTGAAGGTAGGACTTGAGCGCGTCCGTTTCTTGAAGTGCCGACGCTGGCTCCCAAGTTAGTCTTGCATATCCTTTCCACTTAACGTGGTATTGCTTCTGGGGCCTTCGTTGGCCGCGCTTTCGTTTCATCCTTTCTCCATGAATTGCCTCAACTATCCACCATTCGTGTCCATCATCTAATATTGGCGGCGGCTGGTAGTCGTCCTGTTCTTGACTCGGCAGAGGGTCTATTCCAGCAGGACGTAGGAGGTCAACATTAAAGACGTTGTGTATGCTACTTGGCACATCCAGTCGATAGCTGTGGGGACCAACTACTTCAGTAACTGTGAACTTTGCTGAGCGGTCATCTAACTTCCGGCTTGGGCGGTCTGTCTTAATGTTCTTCATGCTCAGCCAGACCTTATCTCCCACTTTGTACGCAGGTGATGGGTTCCGGTGTCGATTCGCTTGGGCCTCCTGATCCTGTTGCGCGTTTGCCATCGATGCTTCTACCCATTCGGTGATTTCCTTGATCTTCGCAACAATCGCTTCTCCCTTCTGGATGGGCGACGTCGGATTCTGCATGGGCTGTGGATCTTCGAATAGCTGTAGCGGCTCGAGATGGTATCCATGAGAGAGGAAGAAGGGACTAACGCCCGTTGATGAGGATTCGTGACCATTAATCGCGAGCTCGACTGCTGGTAACCAATCGACCCAGTTGTTCTGCGCTTGATTGGTCATTCGACGAAGTTTTTCTCGACTTCAGTATTAGCGCGCTCTGTCGATCCATCTGTCTCCGGGTGGTACGCTGTCGATATGCGCCTCTCGATCTTGAGTAGTTGGCAGACTCTTTTCCATAGTTGGCCAACGAATTGACTACCTCGATCAGAGACGATTGCTGCTGGGACTCCATGATAGCGGTAGAAGCGCTTAATGAATAGATTGGCGATTGTCTCAGCTTCGGTATCCTTGCAGCCCTCAAGAATAACTCCCTTCCCCAGACGATCGGTGATTACCATAAGCATTTGACATTCTTGGCTCTCAGGTAGCGGGCCAATAAAATCAATCGAGATCTCTCTCCACTGACGATTTGGTACAGGTAACGGCCGCAATAGTCCTTGCTTACGATCTCTCCAGACTCTTGTCCTTCCACAAACGTCGCAGTTCCGCACGAATCTTCGTACGTCTGATACGAAGTTTGGCCAGAAGAATTGCCTAGCGACGAGGGCTATCGTCCCGTTACGTCCAGGATGAGCCGTCATAGTCGAATCATGAAGTGTTTGAATTAACTTAGTCCTCAGTGGCTCGTAATTCGGCACCCAGCGCCTGCTGCGGAATAGTAGCTCTCCTTGGCCATTCAGAGAGCAATCAGCGACTGAGAGCTTGACTGGCTCTTCTAAGTCGTTTGGTAATGTCCTTTTATCTTCTCTTACTGCCGTTACTAGGCGTTCTTGATCCGGGTCCGCCAATTTAGCCTCTTGCCAGAGTTGTCGCAAATGATCCTCAATTAGCTCTGTTTGCTGCGTGTCTGTCGGTTCGTATGCTTCTCTCTCAGTTCTTTCTTGTCGTCTTGTCTGTACTGGTACTGCGAGCACTCTCCAACAGTTGGCTTGGATCTTGTCAGGGCTGAGGAGCTGTGCAATGCGATGTTGCAACCTCTCATCATCTTGGGACACTGGTAGGTCTTGATCTCTTCTTGTGAGTGCATCCGGTTGTGCTCCTAGCTTGCCAGGTCGGTAGGCAATGGTAAAGTTGAACCTGCTCAGAATGAGCTGCCATCGCATTTGTCTCTCAGACAGTCGTCGAGCTGTGGTGAAGTACTCGAGGTTCTTATGATCTGTAATGATCTTGAATTCCTTAACGCTGCGTAGTTCCGCATCCCATTGCTGAAGGCATTTGATAATTGCGAGAAGTTCCTTATCGTAGATCTCATAGTTGCATTCTGCTGGTACATTCTTCTTTGAGAAGTAGGCAACTGGTCGGAGTACTCCATCGTCATCGTATTGAGATAGGATACCTCCAGTACAGTACCCAGAGGAGTCAGTTTCGAGGATTGTCTTCCGATCCGGGTCAAATTGGGCGAGAACTGGTGCTGTGATAAAGGCCCTCTTTAATTTCTTAAAGGCTGCCTCTGCTTCTTGAGTCCAGTTGAATTGATTGCCCTTCCTTGTGAGTACGCGTAGGGGAGCCGTGATCTGTGAGTACCTATCGATAAAGCGACGGTAGAAGTTTGCGAAACCAAGGAATCCAAGTACTCCTTTAACCGTTATTGGCGCTTCCCATTCTTGAATAGCCTTAATCTTTATAGGATCCATGCGGATGCCCTTGCCTGCTTCAATGATAAATCCAAGGTACTTGGTTGACTGAACCTCGAATTCGCATTTATCGATATCGAGCTGAAGCCCTGCTGCTTGAAGCTTCTCAAGTACTTGAGTAACATGTTTCCGGTGCTGCGAGCGAGATCCTTCGGTGAAAATTAGAATATCGTCAACGTAGGCTGATACGAAGTCGTCAAGAAACTCCTGGAGTGTCCAGTTGATGTACCGTTGGAAGGTGCTTGGGGCATTGGCGAGTCCAAATGGGGTAACAAGCCATTCAAATAGTCCAAAACGTGTTCGAAATGCTGTAAGCCATTCGTCTCCTGGCTTGATTCGGATCTTATTAAACGCTGCAATAACATCAAGTTTGGTAAACCAGCGTGCCTTGCTAATTCTGTTGAGAGTCTCCTGGATAAGGGGTAATGGGTAACGGTCCTTTCGGGTAAGCTGATTGAGTGCACGATAGTCACAGCAGAATCGTAGGCCTCCTCCTGGTTTTCGTACAAATAGGACAGGAGCGGCTGCAGGCGAATTGCTTACACGGATAAATCCCTTATCAAGATATTCCGTAAGGGTCTTCCGGAGGACTAATAGCTCATCTCTTGACATGTTGTATAGGGGTCCCCATGGTGCCTGTGGTGTCTTGCCGTTCTCATCCTTTTCAAGCTCGATTGCGTGATCAATTCCAGGCCGGTGGGGTGGTAGCCTGTTAGCCTCTGTTCGGTCAAATGCGGGTAGAAATCTCTCTAGCCAAGGTGGTAACTTAGTGCTTGGGTTGGTATGTTTCTTCTCTGCAAGAGCCTTATTAATATCCGCTAAGCTTGCAGAGAATACTTGAACTCCTGGTCGTTTTCTCTGGGTGAGGTAATAAAATGCAACTGCTCCAATTCTCCGGTAGTTAGGCGTTTGTGTCTCCTTCTGATTACAGATTGTAAGGCCAGAATCCTTAAAGCGGAGTGTCTGTTGTTCAGCGTCTAGTACCGCTTTCTCCTTCTCTAGCCAGGGCAGACCTAGGATAATGCTATACCCTTCAATCTTTGGGGCAACATGAAAGTACGCCTGTTTTGTTTGGTGTCCACCAACATCGAGCTCGGCGACAGCTACTTCGGTAATCCAGGAGTCGGTTATTGCGTCCACTGACTGGATTTGTCTTGGTTCGATTGAGATACGCTGGAGCTTATGCTTGCGTGCAAATTGAGCATCAATAAAGCCGTAGGAGAGGCAACCTGAGTCAATAAGAGTTTGTGCAGAGACAACTCTATTGATAAGTGTAGAAACTAGAAAAGGTGCCTTCTCCATATGCTTCTTCTCGAACTGCTTCCAATCTGCTTGAAGCTTACTATTAGCTGGTTGATAGCCAGCTTCTAGCTTGCTTTGCTCCTTCTGCTCCTGACGGCGATTTTGGTCAGGAGCTACTCTTTTCCCGAGTCCTGATTATCGTTCTCCTCATCCTCAAGCTGGGGGCTAAGATAGGCTTCGCCTGTCTCGTAGGGTTGGCTTGAGTAGGGCGGCGGGCAGGGGCATAAGGGCATGCCTGCCACCAATGTCCGGAGCCACCGCAGCGTGTACAGAGCCTATTTTGACGGCGTCGGTTGATTTCCTCTTGGGTCACCCACCTCGCTCTTCTCGGCTGAGTTGTAGCAGCTTGGGCGGGTGGCGATGGCTGCCAGTCCATTTCATTTGGATCCGCTTTTGGCTGAGCATCTTGAGGAGTTGTTGTCCTCCAGGTCTGTGAGGCCTGCCACTTAAGGCGTTCCTGGCTTATCTGTTTCTGGAGCTTCTGGCCTGTTCGAGTCTGGTAGGCGTGGAGACGATCGTCTACTTCCTTTAACGTGTTGCAGTAGCTTTCGAAGCTGCCGCTTGCTGGGACCGTAATCATTGCGCGTGCAAGCTCGTCTCCGAGGATTCGGTCCAGCGACATCTTCTTGGCACTGTCAGGCCAGTCTGCTCCGCCTGCTTCGATTAGGAGGCTTTGCCATTCCATATAGGCTTCGATAAATGGCCTTCTCCCTTGACGTAGCGAATCCAATCTTCGTTGAGCTCGTTCTTTGGCTTGAGGGTCCTGGAAGACGAGTTGCATTTGCTGGAAGAAGGTGTCTGCGTATGCTTGGTCTGGAGTCCCGAATTGGCGTGTCCACGCGTCCATTCTCTTAAGTGCCTTACCTCGAAGGCAAGCGGCTAATGCCCAGAATTTAACAAATTCAGTGCACTGGTGGTAGTCAACTCGGATTTTTACTTGAGCTTGCTGTAGCCAGGCCTCAAGCTTTTCGGGTTCGCCGTAGTACTCTTGGAGCTGGGGTAGGGCTTTGCCGGGCTTTGCTCCATTAGTGATACGCTTCTGTTCTTCTTCGCGAACTTGTCGCAGCTCTTCTTCATGCTTCAGCTGTAAGAGGCGGAGTTCCTCTTGCTGTTGCTTCTCCTTCTGTTCCATGTATTGGAAGAACCACTGTGGGGGTGCTTCTGGTGGTGCTTTGTCGTTTTCCATTGTTGCTTCGTTAGGTTTTGTCCTGGTTGTCTTCTTGGTTGTCTTCTTAGTTGTCTTCTTGGTTGTCTTCTTAGTTGTCTTCTTGGTTGTCTTCTTGGTTGTCTTCTTGGTTATCTTCTTGGTTGTCTTCTTGGTTATCTTCTTGGTTGTCTTCTTGGTTGTCTTCTTGGTTGTCTTCTTGGTTATCTTCTTGATTGTCTTGGGTGTCTTGGGTGTCTTAGGTGTCTTAGGTGTCTTCTTGGTTGCTTATTGTGGGGAGGAATGCCGGTGCTCGCGTGGGAGCCTTGGCGCGAAGAGGAGGTGTTGAGCTTAGTCTAATGTGAGGGCTTGCACCCGGTGCACTCGCGGAAATGCATTGGCATACTTCTACAAGAAGACTAAGCTAAGGAGAAAGGAAATAATAAGCGTAGGAAGGTATTATATACCGAAGTAGTTGATCCGTGCGCCCTTTGAGTCATTAGGTGTTGACTCATAATTGTTAACTCATCGCCGCAGGGATCTTCCAAGGCACTTAACGGTCTAGACCGTCACACACACCGAGACCACAGGTAGCCGACCACGAAGTAACGGATATGGAAACTCCGTTAGTATCAGCTCGACCGACCACCCCAACCATTCAGGTAGCCACACTAGGATCACCAATTGCAAACACTCCTTATATAGGACAAGAAGACAGCGATATGGTGGATCTCGAATCAACTACACTATCGCCGGTACAAACACCTACGCCAGCAGCAAGATGATTGTACTACAACATAATTGTAGAAAGACGTACGCAACAACACTAGCAGCATTTGAAACAGCAATTCAAAGAAACGCTACCCTAGTCTGTCTACAAGAACCCTATATAGGGCGCGGCAATACTATCTCCCACCCGGCCTTCCAGATCCGGTGGCCAGAGATAAACAACGACCAACAGAGCGAGATACGAGTACTTATAGCGTTTCGTAAGGACGTACTAAACTCAATTACGGTTGAAGATAGAACGGACCTTATTAAACACTCTAATATTCAGTGCTTTGATATCTGGGAAAATAAGCGCACCCGGAGAACCCGACTACTGAACATCTACAACAGAAAGACTGCTCAGGGGTATACTATTGATTCAGTCTGCTGGGACCAGATTATAAGTACGAGGACTATCCTAGCAGGCGATCTCAACTCACGAGGATACTGGGACCCGTGGAAAGCTACCTTAACAAATCACCTAGTCCTTGAAAAGTTAATAGAGGACTATCAATTAGTTCTTAATAATACCGATCAGGCTACTAGATTGGAAAACGGCTCTAAATCTATTATAGACCTCACTCTATCAACAGCAGATATGGGGCTTTTAGATAACTGGGCGATTGAGGAGGACCTTAGCACGCCATCCGATCATGAGGTTATCCTATTCGAATGGGATACACCACATCAAAGTCAACCTACGGCCGAAATTGAGAAGTGGAATATTAAGAAGCTACTAGCCGACACAGAGCTTCTAGATAAAACACGGCTATCCTGGCAACAACAGACCACGGCGAATCCACAACCAGCGCTAGATACTACACAAGCGCTTGAGAAGGAGACCTACTGGATCCAGAAAACAATAACGCAAACGCTCAACACCTACGCACCGAAGACAAGGCTAACTCCTTACTCAAAAAAGTGGTGGACACCTGCTATTAAAAGAGGGAGGAGCCACTTTAGCCATGCTCGAAGAGCTATGCGGCGAGGCTATATTAGCTATTCCGAATACCGCCCCTCGCGGAACAGTTACTACACGCTTATCCGGAAGGAAAAACGAGAGACCTGGATAAGATTTCTAGAAGGAATAGAGGACGATATCTCTCCATCACAAACGAGTATTAATAGGTGCTGGAAGGCACTTAGCTATACAAAGACAAACACACCCTCATATACCCCAGCCCTAGTAATAGGAGAGGGGGAGACTCAGAGGGTAGTAATAGATGCAAGAGAGAAAGAATCTATATTCCTACAGCAAGCCTTTCCCTACCAGGACCAACAGGATACGGATCTTACTAGCTATAATACCCCGCCTATATCTATCTCCCAAGAAGATATTAGACAAGCGCTATTCTCACAATCAACAAAGAAAGCTCCAGGACTGGATAATATTAACTTCCGTGTCCTTAGACTTATCTGGGAATTGTTACGGCGCAGCCGTCACAGGCAGAGAGTTGAGGATCAACCCGACGGAACAGTGAGAAGTCGGAAGGCACAAGGATCCGAGGTCACAAGACTCCTCACGTGAGACAGCACGTGCGCCCCACCTGTGCCCTCAATAAACGGCACACCAACTCGTGCCCTCAAGTAACGGCACGCTCAGCGGTGCCCTTGAGAGACGGCACCACCAGATTGTCACAACTTTCCCACAGTATATAAGCACACTCACTTAGCTAGATACTTGACCCTTCGTGGTCAACTTCACAATAGAATTTGGACTCTATTGGTAACACGGCCTTCGCACGTAGTGTTTAGTCACGTGTGTTCGTCACTTCGTTCTCTCACACCCTCCCTTGTACCCACTCAAGGTAAACCCTCACACGGCTCACCACCCTCTTTGGTGTTTGATCCTTAGAGGCAGAGGCCCGCCGTTACAGGAATGGGATAGCAATAGAATAAGCAACCTAGTCTAAGGCTGCATAAAACTAGGCTACCATCCCACACAGTGGAAGACTGCAAGGGGAATTATACTCCGAAAGCCAAATAAACCAAACTACGCTGTACCGAAGGCTTATAGAGTTATCAGCCTACTTAGCTGCCTAGGAAAGGTAGCCGAGAAAGCAATAGCTACTACTATAGCACGGTTCTGCAAAGAGAGACATGTTCTACACCAAGGACAATTTGGATGCCGGCAGAAACGTAGCACAACTGACGCACTAGCACAACTAGTAGCTAAGGTTGAAGATGCGTGGCAAGATAAGAAATTCGTACTAGGTGCTCTCCTAGACGTAAAAGGCGCCTTTGACCGGGTAAAGAAACGTCAACTACTTCAAAGGCTTCAGGATATCCAGCTACCTAGCAATCTAGTTAAGTGGGTGAATTCCTTCTTACTAGATAGACAGGCACTACTAGTTATTGACGGAAAGGATGGAGAGATACAGCCAATACAGGCGGGCCTACCCTAAGGCTCACCTATATCTCCTATCCTTTTTATACTCTATCTAAGTGGACTCTTCGGTCAGCTTGAAAGCAAACATCCAGAGCTCACCTCGATATCATTCTCAGATGATATAGGCCTCCTGGTCAGCGGAAATTCTATACTACAAGCAGTTAAAACACTCGAAGATATCTGTAAAGATACGCTTCAGTGGGGACTAGAGAATGAGGTAGAGTTCGAGGTTGAGAAAACCGAGGCTCTTATCTTCTCTCGGAATAGAAAGACAAGACGAATAGCGCTAGATACACCTATCAAAGTAGGGGATCAGACTATTAAACCAAATAAGGAGGCCACGCGCTGGCTAGGATACTGGCTAGACTCTAGCCTTACATTCAACGAACACTGTAAGACTAAGCTGGGCAAAGCAAGCCAAGTACTAAAACGGACACTTCCGTTAAGTAAAACTAGCGGGGGACTACCAATTCGACTTATCCCGAAACTTTAGAATGCAGCTGTTCAATCAGTTGCATTATTCGGAGCAGAGATCTGGTGGAAAGGCCAAAAAACACAGGAGAAACGAGTCCAAACACTTCTTAACAGCCAAGCAAGGACGATTACAGGAATGTTTAAAACTACGCCAATTCAACCACTCCTTAACGAGGCGGGTCAACCAAGAGCGAGAGCGCTACTAGACTACCGACAAGTAAACCTAGCAGTACGCTAGCTAGGTCTACCACAGGACCACCCATCACATCAACTACTCCCCCAAGCGCTGCGTAGCGGGGAACTAGTAGATAAGGATATAGTCAGTAGCGAAAACTGGCAAACGAACAGTATAAGGCAAAAAACACTGGGAAAGAAACTAGCACAACAGATCTCTACGCTCAGCCACTACAACGAATACGGCATCCTTCTAAATAGTAAGATAGATCTACCCTTTATAGGAGAGACTATTATTCTAGATAAGAAGGGGGCAAAAGAGCTGGCACTAAAACAGTACCCTCCTAATACCTTATCTCTATTTACGGATGGAGCTACGGAGCAATATCAAGGCGCAGGGATAGCGTATCAAGAAAACGGCCAGTGGAAAGAAAAAAGTATCCCACTAGGTGCTCGGACTACTATTCTCGACGCTGAACTCTACGCAATTAGAGAGGCAGCGCAGATAGCGAGAAGGAGCAAAAAAAAGATTAGAATCTTCTCGGACTCTTAACGAGCTATTAAGCTTATCCGAGACCCACCCGCGTATGGAAGCCCTATTCTTAGGGAGATTCTAGAAGACCTACAACAAGTTTATCAACAAGACCGCAAAGTTATTATTAGCTGGGTTCCAAGTCACTCGAACATACCAGGCAACGACCGCGCAGACCAGGCAGCAAAAAGAGCAGCAAAACGACCTCCAAGAAAGCTACACGCTACCACGCTAGGATATCTTAGAGATGCGCTCAGAGCGAGGAAGAAAACACTGATAAAAGAACCCTAGAAAGGTCTCTTAGATGTACCAAAGCGGCTGGCAGCCAAGTATCTACAGCTTAAGACAAATCACGCCTTTATAGGTACCTACCTATATCGGTTCAAGCTGGCAGATACCCAAGCTGCTGGTGGTGTAATCGGGAGCAACAATGCGTAGCCCATCTTCTATTTCAGTGTAGAAAATGGCGCCGCCAGAGAGAAAAGCTTCTAAAGGACTTACCATCAATACTTATTAATAGTAGAGATATTACTACATTTAGTAGTATCACTGCTGTTACTAAAGAAGTCTTTCTAGACCCAGACGCCCTTAAACCACTACTAGAATTCTTAGGAACAACAGCAGTAGGTAAAAGAGTACAAGAGCCAGAACAAGAACGAGGTGATATATGGGATATCGAACTGCTGGACAGCAGGGATATAAACTAAAAATCACGAAAAACCATCTCCTATGTCTATTTTCTTCTCCATGTACCAATTATACTCGTTTTCCTCCTTTCTCCTATGTTATAAATGGCCCGATTATTAGGAGGAGCATAGAAGCTCTAAAAGGCAGCGCTTTCTTATAGATAACTGCCGAGGCAAGGAGCACTGAACACCCTAAAACCGCATACCCACATAAACAGCTTCATTTCACTTACTAGAGCCCTTACAGGCACCAGTTAGTACACTGCCATAAGCCAACGGCTTGCATGCAGAATGAATAAATCAATCAATCAATCAATCAAGCATGCGTTCTGACAAGCATTGCCAAGCCTCGTTCAAGCATTACCAAGTGACCTCAGCCAGGCATCCCCAGAAAAAAGAACCCGGCCATCTCACCTCAACAACATATCCGTCCCCTCCAATCCCCATCCGTCCCACACACCCTCCTCCACACGCGCGCCAGGAGCGGAGCCAGGCGGCATGGCCGGACATCGGCACGGGGTACGGCGAACTGCGAGGCCGGGGCGGCTGGGTGCCAGAACCTAGACGACGGGGATGCGGTCGTGGCGGCGCCAGACGCGGTGGTGGTGGTGGTTCGCGACGGGGCGCTGGCTCCGGGGAGCCAGCTGGGGCTCCTTTCCATTGGGCGCGCGGGCTGCCACAGGAGGGTGGCGACGAACCCCGCGAACAAGGGCGAGATATCACAAATCTGCCATACGAAGCGCCTCAAACCCTCATTCGTCATGCATCCGTCTCGCCGGCACTCGTCTCAAAACACGTTGCAAAGCTGTTAGAACTCGCCTGCTATCGGGCCTCGCGGTCAAAATTCTACTCCTCAAGTCAACGCTCTCCTGTACTTCTCAAAAAAGCCATCTCGGGATAGATATAAGCCTCGCAGATGCGGTAGACTCGTAAACGCACCGTCAACGCTCTCGTTCGCTTCCTCTCCTTTAATCAGCGACTCGCAATAGCTGTTCTTGTTTTCCCTCTGCCGGTTGAACCACACGCGCCACGCAGCGATGACAAAGATGGTTAGAGCAAAGCTCGAGACTTAGAAGATCTAGTAGTTCCTCGAAACGAGGTTAGAGCCGCTAGCGAACATCGACATACCGAACATAGATTTCCGAAGTGTTAGTTCAGCTATTGAATTCTATGTTGACGGTGCTCCACTTACTGTTATGAATGACGGCGGCAGGGAGATTGTCGTAACAACAGCGAGAGCCTTCATGGCGACACTGTCGAGGCCAGCGTCTGCGGCTGATTTTGCGCTCATGCGGGCCATCCTGACGTTCATGTCACTGTCGGCTTGAGCAACAAAGTTGTAGAACTGGTGAACCTCGTAAGACGTTGTTCGTTGTTGAATCATGCCACAGCGATAAAGGTACTTGCCACGTTCAACTGAAGCTCCGTCCCTGATGGTTGGCCGTGTAAGACACGATTAGCCACGCCTCTCCGATCATCGTAGTCTCCAGCGCACTCCAGCAGCTGCCAGAACGCAAAACGATCCGTTCAATATCCTACCAATCGATATGTGCAAACACGACTCTAACCAGACTTTTAGTTCTATAAACCCACCCCTCCCTCGCCCGGCCTCCCCCTCCTACACTTTTTCCGCAAATTTCCGTCTACAGCTCATCATGCCCCTTCTTCGCCCCCTTCTTGATGTCCCCCACATCCGGGAACGCCATGATCTTCACCACCAAGCTAGTCCAGCCCGTAAAGTGCTGCGTGCGCTGGCCCTTGCCGGTATCCGGGTTGTACTGCTCCCAGGCGAAGCCCGTCTCCTTCCAGCTCTCGTAGACCGTCTCGACCAGGTTCTTCCTGAGCTTGCCGTACAGCTTGGCGGCGCGGGAGGCGTGCTTGCTGGAGGATTGGGCGGTTTCCTGGCACGTTGGTCAGCGTGGGTGAGGTTGGGTTTAGGGGAGGCATGACTTACCAACAACTGCTGCACGGCCAAGTAGTTGATATTCATCCAGACCGGGCTCCGCCAGTAGTTCTCGTCCGTGCCGTACAGCTCGTCCTTCTTGCTTAAGCTCCTGATCCCGTGCGGGCTCCACAGCTCCTCCTCGTCGGCCAAGAGGTCCAGCACGGCACCGATCTTCTCATCGTCCGAGACCAAGCCCATGAGGAAGGGGAACAGGCTGATGTAGCCCTTGTGGCAGACCAGCAAGTGTTCCTCGTAGTCGTCGATGGTCGCGTCACACCAAATCTTCTCGTCCGTGCTCCAGTGCAGGTCGTCGATGTTGCGGACAATGGCCGTTTCGTACTTGGTGAACTCGGCCACGTCGTCGTCTTCGCCAATGAAGGCAGCGATATCCTTGATGTTGCGTGTCATCAATCCGACCCAAGAGATCAGGTCGACGTGAAGCTCGCCCGGGTGCGGCGGCTGAGCGCGCGGGTAATCGTCCAGACCCGAAGTCAGAATGTGCTGCGGGGTGCGGCCGCGCCAACGGTAGCCCTCTTTCGAGCTGAAAGCCTCGCGGTCGTACGACTTGATATCACCGGCCTGGGTGCGGCGGAACCAGAAGTAATGACGCTTGAGCAGCGGGTACAGATCGCGAAGGTACTGGAGCGCGGCATCGTGGTTCTGGAGGTACATCGTGTACTTCTCACCGGAAACAAGTGGCTGCTGAGCATCTTCCTGGGCGGCCTGAGCCTTCAATTTTTCGATGAAGGCTGAGAGGATGAAGAAGAGCGTCGGCGGGTTCGCGTAGTGTGGGTACTGAACCTGGAATTCCTGAGGAACCTTGCTGCGGGCCTCGGCACCCAGAATCTGCTCGCGTGCGATCCAACCATCCTCGTCCATGAGGTTGAACCAGCTCCTGATGATATCCAGGGTGAGATCGACATCCCAGTCGACAATCGGGATCAAGTGGAAGCCCTCGTCCCACAAGAAACCTCTCGGGAAGAACGGTCTCGAAGGGATGCTCGTAAACAGCTCGTACGGTCCCTCAAGCTCAGCGCCGTTTCTGGCGCGAGCTTCAGCAGTCTCCTCCCAGAAGCCCTCGTTTTCCTCATCATACGCCGAATCGTAGGACCGGTCCACACGAGCATCGCCGAAAAAGTAGCCGATTCCACCGGCGAGGTTGGAGAACAGAGACTTGGAGAACTCCTCATACTTCTCCTTGTTGAACGGAGCCTGAGGCTTCATGAGCTCGTGGTATCGCTTCGAGAATGCGGAGGTAGTGGCCTCGAGCTCCTGGGTGAGATCCTCGGAAGTCATGGGCCTCGGAGCGGATGCCGAGGAGAAGAGGACGTCAAACTACGTCTTGTCAGCGTGAAAGCAACCCCAGAAACCACATCTTCACGCACCTCAAATGGACCCTCAAACACCTTCTGGACGAGATGCATGTTGCCCATACCCGGCTTGTGGTCAACTGTATAGATCTGCTCCGGCGGCGGCATCTTGTCCTGGCCAAACTGTTCAATGTAGCGCTCGACCGTCGACTTGATATGCGCGAAGAGCACAGCTGCATTCCCAACCCCACGTCAGCCATGCAGCGCCATCCCAGGAAACGAACCAACTCACCCTTGACCTGCCACAGGGCCGTCTCGGGCAGCTGCACGCTCTGCACAAACGTCCGATCCAGCGGCTTCTCCTTCCAGCTCTCATGCCTCTCCTCCGGATGCTCGCCCGTGCCCTTCGACACCCTCAGCGAATACGCACCCAACCCCTGACTCTGGCCCTGAATCTCCACGTCGCCCTCCCGCCCCAGCTCCTCGTCATCGCCCTCCTCGCGCGGGACCTCCAGGCTGCCCAACCCATCCAACGTCGCGTAGAACAAGACCGTCGTCTTCAGCCCGTCCGGCGCGTCCGCGCGCGGCACGCCCTTGACCCGCAGGCCCCAGCTGCCGCCGTGCTCGCCGCCCGGCACCTTGACGAACTCGGTGCTGATGTCGATCTGGTTGCCGGCGTCGTGGATGGTCTGCCTGCCGCCGGTGCGCGGGTCGTACTCGTCCCAGCCGTAGCCGGCCATGCCCTCGTGCTGCTCGCAGGTGTGTCTGAAATCTGCGGGGCGCCCAAACAAAAAGCCAACACGTCAGCCTTTCTCCGCTCTTCCTAGACGGGATCGCCTACGCCGCCACCCATTGGCGGGGTCGTAGAGGCCGGGAAAAAACGCACTCTCTTGCACCGTCTTGAAATCCTCAACGCGGCTCCACAGCAGGCCGGCTGCCAGGGACTTGGGGATGCGCGGCGCGACGCCGAAGTACAGGTTCGGCTTGTACGGGCCCCATAGCAGGCTCTCGTTGGAGGCGCGTTCAATCTGCTGGACCAATTCACTCCTGCCCTCCACTTCTCCCTCGGATTGTGCGTAGGCGCCGGAAGGGTTGAGCAGGAGGATGGCGCCGACGAGGAAGGCTGAGAGGAGAGTGGTGCGGCGGGTTGTGCATCGGCGGGAGGAGGGCGCCGTCGCGGTGGACGGCGGTTTGAAGGGGCGCATGGTGGCGGTGGGAAGGCAATTGGTCGGAGTGGTGAGCTCCTTGGGGTTGTTGTTGTTGTTGTTGTTTGGAGCGGAGCTGGAAGCTGGCGAGCGTTCGGACCCTTGGAAAGCTTGACGCGATGTGGGAGACGTGGCCGCGCCAAAGCTCCACGCAAGCTGTAGGCCAGCCCGACTTCCGCACACCGCACTTCCCCGACGACTGCCGCGCGCCTAGCTTGCGTCACGCACGGCAAGCTGAAGTCGACTTGCCATGATTGGGCATCCAACATCGCCTATACTGCTCATGACATCTAGATAAGAAGGGGAGTCGAATAGGCTTTTATTTGGTATCGACGCAGTCCCGCAGAACGTCGAGCACCCACGCTTCCGCAGCTCTCGCAGCATTTCCACAGCCCCCCTCTCGCCCAGCAACCGCAGCCACACGATATCCCCAGCCCTCATTGTAAGAAAGAAGAACAAAGCCCGGATCCCACCAACGCCAATGCTATGCCATTGTCTCCCCGCCAATCCACGAACCCGCCCCGCCTCTCTACCCCGGACTGAGCGGCCTGTTGAATCCACCTTGACGGTTCATGTACTGCCTGTACTCCGTCCTCTTCTCCTTCCTCACCGCATAGTTCCTGTCGTTGCCCGGCACCTTCGTGTTGTGTGTGCTGCTGAAGCTCGAGAACCCCATCATGCGCTCCATCGCCGCCGTGTCCGCGTCCTTGCCCTCCTCGCCATCCACATCCATGCCCTCCCCGTCGCCTTCGCTCTTGAGCACCGCCCGCGACGCCACCCGCCTCGTCCACTCGCGCGAACTCGGCTGCGTGCGGCCCGCCGAAGGCGGCATCTCTGACGCCTTGCTGCCCGCGGGCTTGCCGTTCGGCGCCGCCGCCGCCGCGGCGGACGGCGGGGCGCGGGGCCCGCGCGGCGGCGACCTCCTCCTCGTCGGCTCTCGCGCGTCTCCTCTGGGCGAGCGGGAGCGGACGCGGTCGTCTGCTGGAGCCAACGTTTAGCCCATCTCTCGCGCGCCGGGATGGGGGCGGGGCGGCGGGGTGGCTTACCTTTGCGTCTCGCGGGCCGGTCGCGGCTGTCGCTCCGGTCCTTCCTGCCTCCGCGTCTGCCGCTGTCCCGTCCGTCACGGCTGTCTTGCGGCGACCGCGAGCGGTGGTGGCGCCCGCCGCCGCCGGCGGCGGGTGGGCCCTTGCGCCGCTTGCCGCGGTCGTCGTCGTCCCACATCTGCGCGCTGTCGGGGCGGCGGGACCGCTTGGCGGGGGGGTCGGGCATGGTCGCGTGCGGGTGGAGGGATTGGTTGAGGGCGACGCGCTGGCGATGAGCGAGGGTCGAGGGTTTCGCGACGCGGCGGTGGAAGGGCGAGGCGGTTGCGGAGCTGGACCCGAGGAAGCTGCGCGTGGGTGGCACGAGCGAGGCCCTGGCGGTGAGGTGAGGTTGCGGTCGGGCGCGCAGCTTGAGGTTGAGGATGCGGCGGCGTTCGTTTTTGGCCGGCGGCCGCGACTTGCGAAGGGACGTGGGCCCAGCAGCTGCAAGAAACCAGAGCGCACAGGCCACCGCGACGGCTTCATGCCTGAGGCATCCTAATCGTAGCCTGCTCCGACTCCTGCAACGCAATCAGAGAGCAGCATGCCGACACATCTGTACAGTAGTTTTTCTCTCGCAAACGGGCAAAACGCTTTACTGCCTGCGCCCATACCGCAAAGCCACCAGCCACCCTCCTCAAATCTCATCCTCCTCCTCGTCAAAATCATCCTCCACCCCCATATCATATAGAATCCTCCCCCCCTCCCCCGGCCCCTCCCCCCTCTGCGCATCGAAATACGCCAACACAACCCCCTCCCTATCCCTCCTCTGCCTCTCCGTCAGCCCCAGCTCAAAACTCAGCTCCACCCCCTCCGCCTCCGCCTCCGCCGCCTCCGCCTCCTCCCCCCGCCTCCACAACGGATGATCCTCCAGCAGCACCACCGCCTCCCTCTTCCCGGCGCCCACCCCACCCGACACCACCGGCAGGAAAAACCACTCCCGCACCCCGCGCCCGCTCTTCCGCCTGTGCTCCATCTGCACGACCACGCCGCCGCCGTTCCGCCCCGCCCCGCCGACAACCCCCTCGACGCCCTCGGCCAGGCCGAACACCGGCGCCGCGACGCAGCGCGCGCGCGCCGCCTGCGCGGCCAGGACGTGCGGGAGCGCGTGGACGGTGAGCAGCGTGGTGGCGATGTAGGACAGCAGGGCGAGCGGACGGGGGTGGTAGGGCGAGGGCGGGGGCGTGGGGGCGGGGGGGCGTCGGCGTGGTAGACGGCGAGGAGGGAGGTGGAGGGGGCGAGGAGGGAGGAGAGGGGGGGGGGGAGGGCGGGGGCGTGGGCGAGGAGGGGGTGGAGGGTGTCGAGGACGAGGAGGGTTTCTGCGGCGGGGTCAGAGGGGTGGAGTGGGTGGGGTGGTTGGGGGCGACGCACTTTGGCGGGTTGGCGCGTCGGTGGTGGCTTTGGCGATTTCGGACGCCAGGAGGGTTGGGGGTTGGCGGGCGAAGGGGATGAAGACGTCGACGCCGGCGGGCTTGCGGAGAGTCTCGAAGGAGACGAAGATTACGCGCGTTTTCGCGGCCTGCGGTAAGTCAGATTGCGGAAGTGTGATTTGGGTGGTGTGTTCGTCTCACGTTTGCTCTACGCACAAACTCCCGTACAAGCGGCTTCCCCGATTGCTCTAGCGAATCGATGATGAGCGTGAAGGGCGATGCATTTTCGCGGCAGTTGAGCAGCTTGGAGATGAGGAGCAGGTTATGCGCCCGCCTGTGCTGAAGTTGCTTTGAGCCTGACATGATGTGCTTGTGAGAGCGACGAGTGTTGCAGGGTGAAGTTCGGCGGAAGTTTTTGGTGTTGAGGGGCTGGCGCATCGCCGGGTAGGTCCGATGACGTCGCCTCACCCTCGGACAATCGTCGAGAATGGCAAAAGCATCAACTTTCAAATTCTCCGTGGCCGTGGCGCAGTTTGACATTTCTATGCTATCATGACGCCCTCCATCCTACTTTCGAGCACGATTGCCACGTGCAGACTGCTGATTTCCCATCCGATTGTCATCGTGAACCACACCTCAAACGCCTGCAATATCGCAGCTTCTGCTCTCGAAAAAGCTGCTTCGGCACGCATCTCACCTCGTGTCGTCTTGCTGCCTCGCCCAGTACATTTCCCGAATCTCCCACGGCGAACCGATATCCTGGTTCTTGCGGAAGCACCTGGTCTCCTTCCACGCGTTGACGCTGCGCCAAGTCTTGAAACGGCCATCCGTCTCAATGATCGCATCAGCAAGATCTTGCAAGCCACTGATCGGTTCAGTGTCCACATCTGCCCCCGCAGCTGCGGAGCTGAACTTCCGCTGGCCATCCGGGAAGCGGAAGGTCAAGCGATTGTCCTCGGTGATGGACGTAATCTGCAACGGAATCAGCGTCTTTGCACCAGACGAACAAGAAGCGCAGTGGCGTTCGGGGAGCCGAGATACTCACCGTTGCCTCCTTCTCAACCTTCACCTGTCCTTTGCCCTTCCCGAACGTCCGCGTGTATAGCCACACGTCGCCCAGCTCCCAGCACCCCGCCGCAACGAGCGTCTCGAGCTTGATCTTGCTGCTCTCGCCCGCAACAACGTCGTAGCTGAGCTTCTGCTTTTGACCCCAGAATGCCTCCATCTCCGCCTCCTTCCACGCGTCATATTCGCCACGTGCGCGCTTTTCCATGGCAACCAGGCCGTCGCGCTGCCAGTCCGGGTCGAGACGGCCCTCGCTGAGGTCCTCCTGGAACATGGCAATGTCGGCTTTGAATGCGCTGTTGCAGGCCAGCTCCTGCTGCGGGATGTTGGGGAGGGAGGCAGTAGGGTTTTCGGGGTCAGGATTGAGGGAGGGTGCATTGGGGAGGAGTGAGATGATCTTGGATTGCTGCTCCGGTTTCAGAGACGACCAGGCGCGTGGGCCTTTCAAGATTGCCTGTGGCAGGTGAGATGAGTGACAGCTGAGATGGATGCGCAGACATACCGTGACATCGACCTTGGCGAGCTTGGATTTGGGATCTTGGAGCAGGTGGTCTGGAGACCAGATCCCGCGGGCACCGCCACGCTTGACTTGTGAAGCTTGCATCTTGCTCCGGGATGGGGGTGGAGGCGCGGGCTCGAATTCGGCGTCGCTGTCCTCTTCCTGGTAGTTGTTCCGCGCTGCACGACGGCCCGATCGACGTGGCTCCCCCGTGGCAGGTGCGCTCTCACCCGCGGTGTCGTTAGCCGCCGCCTGGCCAGCGGGTTCATCTGCCATGACAGTGTCGGCAGGATCTGCAGGCTCATCGGCACTTGCCATTCCTGCCACCCTGCGGCTCAGCTTCGTCTCCGGGCGCTTCAAAGCATTTGGACCCGGCGAGATATCGCCGGGAGAAGAAGGTGCGGCCTTGGGTTGTGTCGCGGCACCTCGCTTGCGTGATCTGCGCGGAGAGCGCCCTTCAGCGCCCGCGGCAGCCTCTGCTTCCAGAGGCGGGCTGGCGTCGGCCATCACAACGTCGGTATCCGCTGGGGTGTCTGTCGCACCGCCTGAGAATTCGTTGCCGCCGCTGCCTGGTGATGCCTTCTCATGAGCCACGGAAGCGCTGGTGGAACCTTGCGCGGATGGCGCAAGTCCACACTCTGCGTGCTGGGCAGGGTCGGATGCGCCCTCCCGGTCGGCATGCGTGTTCCCTGCTTCTTGCGCATCATGTTTGCCATCGCCACTCTCCAAGCCGTGAGGAAAAGTTGCGTCTTCAACAGGCACGGCCGTGAATTTCGCAGCCTCCTTTAGCTGTGCGAAGATGTCCGCCTCTTCACCTGCATCTTTCTCCTGCGCGGCCGGCATAGAAGACTCTGATTTCTTTCTTGACGTAGAGAAGCCATCTCTGCTTTCACCATCATCCTCGCCCATGGCCTTGCCCGCAGCCTCACAATTGGCTTCTCGTAGCGGTGAAAGCTCGTCTGCGGCGTCCATCACCAACTGGAATCCACTTGATTAAGTGTGTCACGTGTTCGCAATCTTTCCAGCGCCGGTTCCACCCGGGATCCCTTTTCACCGGGGAAAAGCTCGTAGGAGTTTCGGCGGCGCCTGGTTGCGTTCAAAAGCCAAGGCGATACCTCGATGAAGCGCTGCGGCGGGGGGAGGGATGTCTCAGGCTGCTCCGGGGCAACGTTGGGACGCCTCACTTTATGTAGAGCCAGGAGAATGAAAGCCGCTCTTGATGTCAAGCCTCCAAGCCAGGAAGCGTTTTCTCGCACGTCCCGGTGTTTGATGGTCCAGATTCGCCGTCCCTGCAGCTAGCCGACATGCAAGGCCGCGACGTGAAAGACGCGCCAAGAATCTCAACGCGCACAGCGCTGAAGCGTGCCCATCCGCCGTCTGGAGCTCCCGGTCGTCTCAGCGGCTGGCGGACATCCTCAACACCTGAGATGGACTGGATCGAGTACTGGCGACACGTGCGCAGTGGTGATTTGGCGAACAATGGCACAGCAGGTAGCAGAATTGTTGCTGGTGTGGTTTCTTGGTCGGCTGTGACGTTGCGCCTGCGAAGCCGATCCGAGCGCACGCCCTTCCACGGCCTCCCCAAGCCGACCGCCTCTGCCCACCAAACCATCCGCCGCTCTTCTTCCCACAACAACGCCTCTGCGTCTCTTGCACCCGGCTGTTGATGCGCCCTTTAAGTGCCACCCAGCATCAACATGATCAGGTCCACGCAGATCGCGCGGCTGGACGGTACGCCGCCCCCGTCCGGACACATGTCCAACACCAAGCTCCGCTGCCGATCCCTCAGCAGGACGCCTCCCTGCAGACGCGCATGCTGATCCACAACAGGCCTGATCCTGGCCGCCTCCGTCGACGATGAACAGGTACTGCTTGTCCCTCTTCGCGTGCCGCCGCGACCCGCGCTGACCGTCCGCGCCGCCGCAGTCGGAATCCGAGCTTGTCGAGATGAAGGGCAAGGTCAAGCAGATCCTCCGCCGTGTGAACCGCAACTCCGAGCCCCAGGCCAGCATAGAAGGCGGCCAGTTCACCATTCAGTCCGCGCGCCCTGCCTTTCCGCCCATCGTCTTCCGCTGACCGCGTCCGCAGCTACCTCATTGACGACGCCCTCATCTTCCTCTGCATCTGCGACCGCTCCTACCCCCGCAAGCTTGCCTTCACCTTCCTCTCCGACATCAAGCAGGAGTTCACCACCACATACCCCTCACAGCAGTACCTCGCTGCCACCTGCCGTCCATATGCCTTCGTCGAGTTCGATACCTTCATCCAGCGCACCAAGAAGACATACCAGGACAGCAGGGCCACCCAGAACCTCGACAAGCTGAACGACGAGCTGAAGGACGTTACAAAGGTGATGACGAAGAACATTGAGGACTTGCTATACCGAGGCGACAGCCTCGAGCGCATGGGCGACATGAGCAGTCGCCTCCGCGAGGACAGCAGGAAATACCGCAAGGCAGCAGTCAGGATCAACTGGGAACTGCTGCTGAAACAGGTAAGTCCATTTGGAGATTGGCACGCTTTCTTGCCTTTGTGTTGCTGACTCGTGGACAGTACGGTCCCATTGGCGGCATCGCGTTCATCATGATCGTCTTCATCTGGTGGCGCTTCTTCTGAGTGCATAGCATAGGCGTCGGTATGGCTTTCTCCTTCTATCGTCTTGTGTTCATAATCGTAGTCTCCCCGATCGAGGGAGCACTTTTCAAATTCAGGCGAATTTGTCATGGAAGGCCCCTTTCGCAGTTGCCTTACGCTTGATAGTTGTTCCGTTGTTTGTCGCGTCCAAGTTCCCCTCGTTCCTCTCCCGGGTAAGTTCGAGATCTCTGGATGGGTTGGTGATTTCTCCAAGGTCCACCTCTGCTTCCAACCCCGACTCTCCGCCACATTCCAAGCTGTTTTGCTTTCCAGACTCCCGTCCGCGTTGATCTCCGCGGCTTTCTCTTCCACTTCAGTCAAGTCCATCCCAATTTCCACTTCCACACAGTCTTCTCCGTCTTTTCCTCTTCGTCGAACCCCGTCAGTCTTCCTTGCTCTTCTCCATCATCAGCCACGTCTTTCCTTAGGTATGAGATCACTGCATGGGTGGGTGGTCGGCGCCAGTGCTCTCTCCAACGAACCTTTCTCTTCCTCCGCGAGTCATTGCTTTCTCCTTTCTCGCCAGTCAAATTGTCCCATCGGCTTTCTTATCTCCTTCCTCAAAACGTTTTCCGTCTGCCTTCCTTTAGACTCTCCTTCCAGTTTATCTCGCCGAACTTTCTTGCCAAACTCTCTGGCGAGGATTCTCCCACTTTGTTCTCAGTTTTGAGACAGCTTGTTTAGCCCGTTTTCTGTTCGTCATCTTGCACGGTTCCCTCGTCTTTTCATCTTCAACGTCATCTCGCTCTCGTGCTGGTCGTCATCCTCCACCTAGTCTTTCTCTCATTCACCGTCTTGAAAATGCCCTCCATCCTTTCATGCCGATTCTTTCGCTTCATGTTTTTTTTTTTCGACCACCAACACTTTGTCCCTTTTTTTCTTCTCTTGAATCCGCCATTTCCGCCTTACCAACTCTTTTCATGGCTTTCTCCCATCTTCAATTTGTTCTCTCTTTGATTTCCTCGCAATTCCCTTTGAAATCAGTTCTCTTGCAGCGTACATTGTGACGTCTGATTTTAGTGAGTCGCTGCGAGTCGTCCTGGTTCTTTCTCCGATTTTGCTGTTGTTCGTTTCCGCGTCCGCGAGTATCTCGCTCTCGTTATTCCAGGTTCTTATTGCCTGAGCTGGAATACCAGTAATGGTCAATCTTTCTCCAATCTCCGATACACTCCGTGATATCAAAATTCACAATGATTTTTGTTGGGCCACTACTCCGAATTGGCCGTTGTTGTCTCCCGTCCTTTGTGTGACGGTTTAGACCGTAAGGTGCCTTTGGATAATCCTGCGGCGAAGCGCATGCGAGAAGCAAGCGAAGCGGTTGCTCCTCGCAACTGTTGGTCCATGCGTAGCGACGAGTGTTTATTAGCGACCTTTCGCTCGTTTTGACTGTTCTCTCTTTTCTCCTTAGCTTAGTCTTCTTGTAGAAAGCAATGCCACTGCATTTCCGCGAGCGCACCGGATGCAAGCCCTCACACTTTGATTCTTCTTCCTGTCTGCCATCAGTAAATCTCTTTCGGGCTCCTTCTGTGTTTTTTCTCATCTTCCGTTCTCTTGCAGTCTTTCTCATTTTCATCGTCAAGATCATCGTCAAAGTTCTCGGTCTCGTCGGAATCCTGCATCTCCGAATGTCAGTCATATCATATCCGTTTCTTCGGACTTCGCTGGGCCACTTATCTTCTTAGTCATTTCCAAGTTCCCCAGTCACTTCCTTCTTCTCTCGTATCATCATGGGCATATGATACTCACCATCACGGTCAACTCTTGCGCGACAATCGTTTTCCATGATCATCTTTTCCTTCCTTACAGGTCTTTTCCAATACAACAGAGTCCTCTCAATAATTTTCTTCCTCCCATTCTCTCCCGCGTCCTTCATCTACTCCATCTTTCATACACGACGAATTTCCACCTTCTGTTCATTCCCCCAACAGCAGCGATCCCACGCAAGGAAAAGCTTACATAATCATCGGAATCGGAACCACCTTTTTCCAACACCTCCAACGTCACCCCGTTCCGAAGACGCCCTTCCCCTAGCCGAAAAAGAAAGAGAACGAGCACGTTCGCTCATCGTGCATCATCACACGCTCACCAGCCTTGCGATTTTCCGGCATCTCGGAGCCGTTGTGGTGCGGCTGGATGTCGCCGCTGTCCTGGACCTCGTCGACTCTTTTCGTTCGGGCCGCTGTTCATGTTTGGGTTGTGTGCCTGCTTTTGCGGGTGTGAAAACGCCGCTGTAGCGGGAGGCGGAATGCGTCCTTGGGGGATCTGTTGGAGGGGCCACGTCAAATCCCCCTCTTGTTTGCGCCGGGCTCGGAGAGAGGCTGTCTGTCGCCCTCGATCTGTGCGGGCCGCATGAAGATGGTCTGGCGTGGTACTCGCAGCGATGGTCGGCCGATGGCCCGATTCAACGCAGAACACCTGCCATGATGATATAGGCAGCGATCGCCACCGTCGTTGTCTAGATGTGATGATTAGCATCGAGATCCGGCCATGCTCAGCAGCTTGACATTAGACTTGTTAGAGTCCAAAGGACTTGTACGCACAGTACTAGTTCAGGAACATCGTTTCGCCGCGCTACTATTTAGTCTCTCATTTCTCGTAGCTCTCTCCACTCCTTAGCAACTTCTTCTTGTAAATAGACCGTAGCTGAATGTAAATTCACTATCGATTCCTAACAAGACTAATGGAGAAGTAAGACCCACGACGAAGAACATAGGACTGTAACGCATCTCCCGAAGAGAAGGAAAAGTAAATCAATGACTTGCGGTTGTGCCAACGAGGCAGCACCAGCAAGTATCATTGTTCTGATGTTCTTGAGGAACCGGAGTTCACGGCGGCTATTTATGGTGGAAAAGCTGTCGATGTGGTCATGGCGCCGTCCCCAAACGTCTTCGCAGCAAATCGCAATGGGCTCGTTCTCACTGTCGCACTCAGCGGAGACCTTGCGTAGGCGAGCAGCTAAGATTTTCTTAGTATTCTCGTCGTTCTTCTCGAAGTACTTTTGAAGCCTAGAAAGTAAATCTGAGGTTAACATCTTCGTCGACGTTAGATCATTCAAGGCCGCCTGCTTACCTCTCGCTCCTCGGCAACTTCAGCAGCCACTTTTGCTTGCTCGGTGCAGCCACCCTTTCCATCAACCGCGGCATCCATCGCCGCCACCGCTGTCCTTGATAACCAGACGCTTCTGGATCGATGACAGCTTGTGTCGTATCGTCTGAATCTTGGCAGCTTCAGCATCATCGACATCGAACTCATGACGTTGCTGTCGTACAGCACGACGTTGTTGTTCAAAACGGTGAAGTCGCCTTCGGCATACAGGATGCTGTCAATGGCAACGGTCGTGAACTTCCCGTCGACAGAGAAGTCGTACTCCTCCGCAACATCGAATGCGGTGATGGAAGACTAGCTTCCACCATCATCTACTAACACTAATCAGCAGCAGAACACAGCCATACTCAATATCCTAGCCTTACACCATGCCCGGAGGCAGAGCCGTCCCACCTCTCCCAAACCAGGGGAAAAGTGGATTAAAAAACAACTGCGGTAATGCCAATGAGGCAGAACCAGCAAGTAAAATTTTACCGACGGCTCTTGCGGAAAGACTCGATCACCCGTGGGTACCACCGCTGCAGCTTGCTGAGGCGTCTGAAGAAAGGGACATCCTGCGGGAGGGCCTGCTCAGATTAGTCAGCTTCGTCTTCAATCTCGCCAAGGCCAGGATCTCCGCACCAGTTCTCGCCCTTGTCCTCGTCTTCTCCGTCTCCATCTTCGTTCTCATCCTCATCTTTTCCGTCTCCGTCTTCGTCCTCATCCTCGTCCTCGTCCTCGCCCTCGTCCTCGTCTTCGTCCTGCACCATCAGTGACGAAGGGTACGCCATATATCCATTGGGCTGTGCATACGGGATCTCCTGCGATCCCTATCCGCCAGATGGGTCGCGGGTCGGAAAAGGGCCGCCGGCATACGGCGAGCTATTCTTAGGCTCGGAACGCAGGTTGAAGTACGGAGCATCTCCACGCTGAGAAGCACCGGAATCCGCGTACGAGCATTCTTCTGCTGGGAGTGTGCTGGTTTTGTCGCAATGGTGGCAATCGGAGGCTTGCGAGGGTACCGCGGAAGCCAGAAATTGTCCTGCGACTAAACTAGATGGTTTGTTAGTCTATAAAATTACGAAAACTTTACTTCAATTGTCAAAAACATGCATTCGTGGTGCGCAGCACTATCATGACGAACTGCTGCGGAGGTTCATCAGAGAGACCTGAGGAGACCTCTTCCTTCCTCCGCTTCTCTCGGAGGGGCCCGCGGGCGAGCAGTTTAATGAAAGACAAGAGAAACAAGGATCCAAGCCGAGTAAATGTTCCGATTTTGTTTTTCAATGAGCTCCAAGTGCTCTGGCTGGTTGAACCAGCTGAGCTGTCACGGAAGTGACAGCCTGCCTGTTCACGAAGTTCCTCGGCGAACGCGGTAAAGGCCGGGATCGAATTTGCCTCCAAGACCGGGAGACGCAGGCTGGGGTCCTCGGTCGCGACTTGGACGGGCAGGTTGCCGCCATAGTCGTAGGGGGAACACTGCTTAGGTGGGACGCCAGCGTGGTCAACACCAAGTAGGGAGAGTAGAGAGACAGAAAGGAAAAAGTGGAATTTTCCGGATTCTTCTTCACTTCGTGCGCCCAACGATGCGGAGTGTTAAATCTCATGTTCTGAATGTTGAGACAGCTGCTCTTTGACAATGCAGAATGCCACGGCGACTCTTGCGGAAGACTCGATCGTCTCAGCAATACAGGCCATAGTTCGGCAGGATCTTGGAGAGGACGATCTTGCTTTCGTTGCTTGCAAAGAGGTGACTGGGGCAGGATCATCCCCAAGAGCTTGAGAGCTCTGGGTTTGTCGTTCAGCATGTCCTGGATGGTCCGGGCGCACAGAAATTGTCGATGAAGTGGAACTGCTCGACGGGAGCTGAGGCGGTGGAGACCTTCTTGAGGGCTTCAACAATGACGTCGCTGAAGCCATCGACCACGTTGCGGCACTCGGTGTGAATGGCGTTGAAGAGCATGCGGTGGTCTTTGTCAGGACCGCAGGCGTGGGCGTCGGTGGGGCTGTCAAGAGGCTCTGCAGGTAAATGCCTGCGGTCCCGGTCACGGCTGCGTAAAGCAGCTCCCCTCGACCATCATCTCTTCCAGCATTCGCGCAATCCCGCGGCGCATCTACGGGGTGTCCTACTTGGAAGAAGGCCTGGATTGGAGAACGCCGCGTACAGCTCGTACGTCAGCCCTTGCAACCTCGCGGCGCTTCTTCCGCCGGTATGCCTTGCGCTCCGCGTCCTGCCTCTCACCTCTCTGCTCTTTGTTGCAGTGGGCGCGCTTCTTCTCGTAGAAGCTGTCCTTGTACTCCTTCAGAGCAGTCCACTTGGCACTGGGCAGTGATGGCCTTAGCCCCCCCGGAGAGGCAACTGGCCGCCATCATGAAAAAATGCTGGCTTTCACCATTACCAGTCATCAATCCTGTCCAGTATCGATCGGTAACATCCCTGAGGTCATGCGGAAATTTTGTGAGGTGAGCATGGCTTCCCTCAATGAGAGGAGAGAGTGAAGAATACTGTAAACTGGACTTTTCCCGACCAGAGGAGAAAGTAGAATACCGTAAACTGAACTTTTCTTCACAAGGGGAGTAGAATACTGTAAACCGGACTTTTCCCTACAAGAGGAGAAAGTAGAATACTGTAAACTAGACTGTTGCAGACCTTGCGCGGGCTGGTTGGCCCAGAAAGTCTGTGGAGAGGAAGAGGTCCTCTGCATCAAACGATTTAAATCTTGTTTGCGAGCTTCCAGAAAGTGTGCCACTGTCTGCTGCACGGTTCGAGCGCATACAGATCATTTCTCTCTCGTGACCTGGCATTGCCACCTGCACGAGATCTTCGTACCGAACCCAGAAGAGCTGGTCCAGCTGGAGGAATTTGGTTCTCTCCACCTGGATCAGGTTGTTCTGCTTCTCGGGGTCGTAGCCGGGTCAATTTTGACGCTCGAACAATGGATCTTCAGCAAATTGCGAAATGTCGTACGTTTCGAGGAACCCATGGAGCTGCTTGGGAGACACAGGTTTGTGCTCCCAGGTGGCAAATTCCTGCCGGATGTCTGTTAGACGAAGATACACCAGACATTCGTCCGGTAGACGAAGGCGGGCTCGGTCTCTGCGTCGCAGTAATTCCAGACCAAAATGGCCACTGCGCACTCGCCCACAAAGTGACACATGCGTGGGCTGGGAGGAACTTGTATTCGATACCGCCTTCCAGGGTGGTGAACTAAACGATGGGCCCAAGAGACAATTTTGAAGCCGCCGGGAGTCAGGTCGATGGCGGAGGAGAGCCAGAATGAGCTCGCTGACAAGCGCAGGATCTCTGTGACAATGCAGATGTGGTTTCGGAAGTCGAAGCAACTGCGAAGCTGAATGCACTTGTTCCGATTATGCGGGTCGTTTGAGGCCATGCACCGCTCTTGAGCAGCGCAAGAGCAGCCATAGCCTTCTCCCCCAAACCGGCGGAAACGTAAGTTATCCAGAATCTGTGACAATGCCAACAAGGCAAAGCCACCAAATGAAACTGAGCACGATAGCTGCAAGCAGACATGTGACTCCGTCATGGACTTACGCTGAAAATCATCAGACAGCTCCTTCTCATGTTTTCTAATGCAGGCGGCGCACATCATGTGCTGAGTTGTGAATTTATGCCTGCTGCCGAAGGACTTCACACCGCAATCAGTGCATTCGATCGACCTCGACCCGGTGGGTGAGCATGGTGCTCAAATTTAGGTTAACAAAAGCTTCTGACAATGCCCGGAGTGATCAGATCCTGGCCCAGCCAGGACCACGCACTCCAAACTCTGATCGCCCGGCGGGAATGGCAGCACCACACGTGACAAAACACCTCGTCACAGCCGAACCTGATCTGCCAAACGCAGCGCTTGTTGATCAGCATGATGACGAAACCGCGGACGTGGAGCGATGGTCCGTCTTACGAGACGACGGACCGTGCCAATTCGAAACCAATCTTCACCACCGCCTACCACGATTTAGGTCTTCAATCCCCGGCACAGACGGGGCCACGAGTGAGGGCCGTCTGAGACAAAGCCAGCATCTTCTTTTTCTTCTGAAGATGGCGAGTGCCAACATCCAAAAATGCCCAACAGCCCCACTATCGATCAAGCCCGAAGGCACGGCGGCAGGGAAGGACAAACCGAGACGTGTCCACTCCCCGGAACCAAGGGAAAGTAGGCTAACAATGACTTCAGACAATGCCAACGAGGCAGAGCCAGGAAGTGAAACTGAGCACGATAGCCGCAAGCATCCGCTGATTGCGGACGTGCGACTCTGATTCAGAAGAGGTGTCGAAGGGGCTGGTTGACAGTTTTATTCCAAGACTCGCCACGCCAAGACGCCATGGAAGCCTCATGACTAACCTTTGACTTTGGAGAGTGCCTTTCTTCAGTTTCATGAGAGCCGCCAAGTTGTACTTGGCGCGTGGCTGATTCTGCACGTCTGGCTATGTGGCCGATCTCGAACGTTTTGCGGCCCTGGTGGCGTGTCGACATGGCGGTGGTGTTGGAACCTGTGGACGCGCGCCCACCAGCCGTACGTCCGAAGCCCAAGAAGAGCCGCAACATCATTCTATTTTGTGAGAACACATGCAGCCGCTGGGTGTGGTGAGCAGTAGCTTGGTCTGTCAGCTCCGATTCTATGGCTCTGTTCGTGGTATTTTCAGGCGTGAGGAGTTGGAAAGTCTCTGGGTGCGCTGAATACTCGCTTCCTTCCGAATCGGAATCGATTGGTTGTGTAATTTGGGAATGTTCAGGACGCGGTGCTTACTTTGAGAAGGGCGGTACCGCTGATGGTGGTTGATTGATGCCGTGGCGGGCTGTTCTTTGCCGGGACGGAGTAGCCTTGCTGATCATTTGATGCAGGCTGGTGCCTGATATCTGTGTGGGCAGCGTATAGATTGTCTGTATGTGGTGCTCGCTCTTTCTCTCGTCCGGTGGGGAGCTAAGCAACGGCATGGTAATGAGGATGGGTGTAAAGAGTGGACTCCGTCTGAGAAGATGGTTTGACGCACAAGATACAGCCAAATAACTTCGCGAGACGCGACACTTGAAGGCCCTAGAGTTTTGCCAAAAGAAACTGTGGAAGGCTAATGGGCGGATTTGTGGTGCCGCGGAGGCGCATGGATCGTGGTCCCGTCCAAAAGCCGAATGAAGGCAGCTAGCTGTCGAAGAGGAGGGAGTGGCTAAACAATAGGCACCTCGAGATGTAGAAGACCCAAGCTGAAGGGTTGAAGGGAAGTTGTTCTCGAAAGGGGGCTGTAAGCAACGGCTGCTGGGGTGCAGCATTCCATCGTCTGGCCAATCGACGCCGCGTGAGGTTGTTATCGGCAAGTCTCTCGCGGAGCGAAAAGTGAAGGTCTTTGCTGCTCGCGCAATGGCGGATGAAGAATAGCGCAGCTCATCTGGCCGACGCGCTGGCAGCGGAATGGAGTAGAGCGCGAAAGAATGGAGGAAACCCCACATGTTGATCACCCCTGACGATCTTGTCAGCTTCTGGAGTAGGCCCAGATCTTCTGGTGGGAGAAAGAAACTGAAAAGTACTTACCGGAAACGTTGCGAAGCGCAGCAGCAAAGACCGTCCAGTTCATGGACGCTGCGCAAGCAGCCCATGGAAATTGACGCCGCCGTTGTCCGACTGCCGTTGACTGTCTTAATCTCGATGCGAGCGCGAAGGATGGTCTGCAGAAGAAGTACAGATTCGGAAGATTGTCTGGTTGTTGATGGCGGAACATGCGTCAGGTCAGGCTGCTGCTCGGTTGCCAGAAGGGTAGAGGCGACGGATCCGGCGCCGGGTCAGGCGCGACGCGCACAGATCTTCGGCACACGACAATTGCAGTTCATCTACTCGCCGAGAATCTGGGACTACAAGCCTTAGCTTGCACGGATGGATCGAAGGCCCTGCCGGAGCACAACATAGCTGACTGATAATCCTCAGCCTCAGGAAATGGAGTTCATCTCTCAGTGTCGAGGGCCGCCAACTGCACGAACACTGCAGCCCCGGCTCATCTTGCCTGCGTAGAGCCTGCTGAAGTTCGTCAATTTGCCCACATCCAGAAGGATGGTGTCCACCCGGTTCGGGCGTTGCCTTCTCGCTCCAGAGCCAAGTTGCTACCCTTGAGGAGCTTGTCCTTTACACAACGCCGTGGTCAGCGTGCGAAGCTCGCGACTGGTGTGTTCATGGAAGAATGCCCCACCACGCATACATGGCTCCCTTTGTGTGGGTGGTTGGAAACGAGCGTTGAAAGGATATCGATCTGATGCGAGAAGGGCCTCAACACTTCTGGGCTGATCTAGAACAAGCCATCTTGTTGCCCTTCTTCTTGTCTTATGGTTCGACAACCTTGCTGAAAACTTCTTGACTCAATCCGAAAGGACTGATATGTCAAGCTTTGAGCGGAACGGCGGATCTTCTCGAGCTCTTCTGAAACATCAGGCAACAAACTCATGCCGGAAGTCAGATTTCTTTCGAAAGACAGGCGGTTCTTGGGCTTGGCTTGGTTAACTGTTGTGCTGTGGTTGTTTGAATTTGCTCGAATTTGCTCGAATATCCCATCCCGCTTCCGGTTTGTCTGCTCCTCCACCCGAAAAAGCGGGAGGCGGTCCTGGTTGTCGTGATCGGTGGCTCTCCTCTGTGAACTCTTCTGAGATGACCGTCTCCTCTCCGAAGATCGAGGGCAGGCTGGCCACTGTAACAGTCCAGGCGATCTTGCCTTTTCGTCGTTCTCACAAGCGCGATTGAGCCGGCTGGGCTCCGCCAGCACTGAAAACAGACCAACAATAGGCATTTGGAGCTTGACAGTCGTATGGAACTCGAAGTTACCCTTGCTGGTTTCGGCAAACCCCAGGATTATGCCACAGCACTACTGACGGATGATGCCGAGCGGTGGGGCCATCTCGATGAAGTGGAGTGGGCGCTCGTCAACGGTGGCCTCGACGCCCTTGATTTCCTTGGCAGCATTTTCGGCATTCATCCCGTACAGAGGTTTGTGGTTCTTTTGAACACCAATATCTGAGACGATATTTGGGGCGTGCGGGTTGATTCCCACAGAGCCATACCATGGCCGCCTGTGCTTGTCAAACGGTAAGAATCTCTCCTTTTTTCGATGCGGAGGATGAAGTTACTTACCGATGTTCTTCGCCCAATGGCAGCAGGACGAACGGGTGAAATTGAGCATGATTCCTTCAAGCATCTAATGGCTGTAGTTGGGCAACTCTCTTCTTCCGTGGAGCTAGCGAGGAAGCTGCTGAGCAGGTCACAGGCGTTGTTGCAGTGCCCCGGGGCCTGCGTGGCAAAGTAATAAATTCAGAAGCTCAGAAACTAACGCTAATACTTTGCATGGCACGAGCAGCTTTCCACGCAATGGATGTAAATACCGATTTCGAAGCATTTCGCTCTAACACCGTGCTCTCGAGATCGAAGGAAATGGCCTGGGCCAGACAAAGAGGATTGAAGAACGCCCCTCTCAGTCGTGATCTGGGCAGCCACGATAGCCGAGTAGGGATCCAGGAAGCGCACAATGGCGTAGCTCTCAAACTCTGGCAAGCTTCAGACAAATGATGATGACGAAGGAGGGCTTGATAGTGGATGATGAACTTACTTGCACCACGGACCCAGCGGATCTTCAACTCGATGAGGGCGATTTGGCACTTCTTCCTATCGAGGACACAAGCAAGTTCAGCGTTAGTGACCGAGGGAGGAAGCTCTCCAATCCTGAGCGCACTGTTCAAATGAATCGACGCATTGTAGTTCGGGACGCTGCGGGAGGGATTGAACTCCATTGGACAATAGTTCCTGACGAAGACAACATGGTCCATCTTGTCCGGAATGAACGAAAAAAAAAAGAAAAACAGGAAAATCTGATAATGATAGTTTCATCGCCCAAGGCAAGGTCAAAGAAAAATATGAAGAAAAGTATACAATAATAACGTGCTCAGCTAAGACCGCAACGGGAATAAGAAAGGCGACCAATAGACAGAAACGAGAACTCCTGGCTGCCAAGGACCGTCGATCAGAAATACAAAATAATAAGGCAAAATGTATGCCGCTTGAAAAAGAAAAAGTGATACAGCAAAAACGAAGACACGAGCGTAGAAAGGGTCTGGCAGTGAAACGTGAGTGATCTCCGCCTCCACCTTACCGGGTTTCCAGCAGCGGCACTAAGGCCATTGGAGGGCTGGAGAGACTCAATCACAGACAAGGGCGATGCCTTCTGCTTGTGCGGTATGGCTTAAGGGGGTTCGCTGAGAGCGAGGAGCCAGACTGCGCCGTCCGAGGCAAGAATTCCCGACAGCAGAACAACACGCGTAGGCGCTCAGACAGAGGGGCCAGCTGCAGCACCTCTTTTCTCTATGGTTTAAAGCAGGCTTTCATACCATGAGCTTGTATTCTTTGGATAAGTACGAGCCTCCGTCCAAGCACACGATGCATCCGCCATAGCAGCGGTGCGGAAGAGGCGCATGCTGAAGTTACTGTGGGAATCGAGTCAGCGTCCAGCGTCTTACATGTCTGAAATTGTTACGGACTGCAGGTGTCCATACTTATCCACTGCCACATGGGGATCCCATGTGCCCTGCCGTTATTGTGGGAGTTGATGGAAAAGGTTGACCCAAGCGGGATGTCTGCGTTCAAGATTGCTCTTCAGAGAAGTTGAGCCAGTGAAATGAAGCAGACGAAAAAGGAGGGTGATAAAATTAGGTGAAGAGTCCGTCAGCAATGGAACAAAGGTAATACAAGGGCATCTCAAGGAGCGGAGGGCTTGAAGGTTGGTTTGAGGCAACATGTGATGGTCTGTCAGGACTCACTAGACGAGAAGTAGCCACTCTTGGTATAGAGGCTCCAGGCTGGATTTCAAGATGCTCATCAGCTTCATGGCCCTGGACTTCCTTGCTGGCATAGCCGGACTTCATTGAAACCTTGGTATGGCGAGGGTGGCGCACAGTTTTGCTTCTCTGATCTTCATCTCTAGGGCCAACGGAGAAGGGGACATGTGCTTCACATACCGAGCCAAAAAGAAAGTCTGGCTATGTTGTAGATGGCAGTCTTGGGAGCGCTCCGCATCGCGCAAGTTGGACCAGACTAGAGAGCCAGCTGGACGGTCGCAACTCCTCTGGGTGCGGTGGCCTCCCTGTTGCGCTTCTGTGCTTCAAGCATGGGCTTGCGATCTTCGAGCGCCTTCAGCGGAGCTCCGCGCTTGGCCTTCTTCGGTGGCATCTTGTGTGGTGTAGTCTGGAGACAGAGAAGGGTCAACTCAGGAACCGGAGTTCTCGGGGCGGGCACTGCAGGTTGGTGTCAGCCAATGCGCCCTTATCGCAGGAATTTTCGTGCCGGCGGGTAGGGATCTGGAGACTGCGATGAGGAGAGGTTGTTCTATGAGAGCCTCGGTGGCCTGGAGCTCACTGAGGGGGGAGGGGAGAAGGGGAGGAACAGCTCGCCGGTTGACTTGCGAGCTGCAACGATAGGACGTACCATACATTGTCATCCACCTCGTCGAGAGCCGAAGAGCTCGAAGATACCCTAGCGTCGACTGCTCACAGGTGTCAGCTCTCCGTCATGGCAGGGAGCTTGGGATGTTGCGACTGACCGCTGGGCAGCGCTGTGCCGCGAAGGCACACAAGAACGAGCTGATGCGGTAGCTAGCCGGGTGATATAATCTTCTGCGGTGGCAATTGCAGCATGAGAGGTGGTGTTGTCGTAGTTGGCGGACGCCTGAGGACAGGTATTTGGGAGGGAAGAGGCTGCGCTGGAGAAGCAAGCTTACCGCAAAGGGACGAGACCAGAGAGGCAAGAGCGACGCCCAGCCGCTGAGCAGTACCGCGCCGCAAGTGCGAAAAGAAGAAAGCGCCAGTGAAGCTAAGTGGCAGAATGACGTTTTGACGGGCGCAGGGACCCGTAGTAAGTCAGGATGACGGGGCCTGGCGCTGACACAGCCAGCTAAGTCTGCGCGCCGCTTGGGCAGCCGCCCAGCCCCATGGTCTGCAGCACCGCAACGCTCCTTCATCAAGGCCGCTGGAGGTGTCTCATCACGTCACGCACATCAAAGCAGTTCGACGCGGACTTTTTGCGGCCGCAACAAAGCAGCGACCCGAGAAGCAATTCATGAATTCAAAGCGTGCATCCAGCGCGCACGGAACCAAGCCGGCCAGCGAGCAAGCAACACAGACCTCCCCTTCCGCCCCTCCGGCCTCTAATCCGCGTACGGGAGGCCGGCCCTCCTCTTTTCCTCTACCGCCTCGCTCCACTCCTTCCACGCAGGCATGTAGGCCTTGACGGCAACACCGTACTCGTCGAGGGCGACGCGGGCTTCGGCGAGGGCGGCGGGCGAGCGGCGGCGCTGCGCGATGATGCGGGCGGTCTCGGCGGCGCGCTTGGTGCGCTCGACCTCGTCCTTCAGCATCCCATACGGCGTCGTGGCCAGCATGGCGCGGCATATGATGGCCTGGTGCTGGGCCGGCGTGATGGTGATGGGTGTCTGCGGGGGGCTGTCAGGTCGACTGGTGGTGAGGCGGATGGGAGTTAGTGGGCTTACGGGGGTGGACATGGTGGCGGCGGCGGCGGAAGAGGCGGTGATGACGAAAGAAGGTTTGGAGAGGTTGGTGGAGCGGCACGAACGCGGGAGAGACTTGATGGCGACGGCGGTGCGTGTGGAGGAAGAGTGGTGGTGGTTGAGGAGGAAGAGGGTCAGATGACAGGTTTATATATGCCCCAGATCCTCGTTGGTTTCACGAAAGATACAATTGGGACAATATAAACTTGATTTGTGGTAGGCACCCAGCATTTTTGACGGTCGGTGAAGCGAAAGACTTCTCATCGCCATTGAGATGGGAGCTGTTGACAAGACCAGGTTTGAAGGTGCTCTCCTTGAGCTGAACGTGGCAGCATGTGCAGGTATCCAAGCGGCAGGCCTGTGGTTGACCTTGCTGGATTGCAGAGCGGCGCGGGACAGCCACGCGCGTGGGTTGAGCCGCCGTCGCAGCTGCGTCCACGCCTCGCTCCAGCGCCAACCGGCGCCGCCACCTCACTACAAGCTCTCTCTGTTGCCAGGATCGTGAGAGCTTTTAGGTGTACGTGTGACAAAACCAGTGTGAGACGTACCTGTGGCTCGCTCGCTCAGGTCAGCGTGCCACGACAGACGGCAGGCAGAGCAGCAACGCAAGCGTGTCGAGCCGCAGGGACGCAGCACCACCAAGCCAGTATATATACACAGGCACTGGCGGCGCGTTGATTTGTGGTCTGAGACAAGAAACAGCAAACCAACGAAAACGCCATATGGATGGCAAGCCACGCAGCGCGAAGTGAGCTGCCGCCCCTGGGCGCAGCGAGCAACCGGGACGGCAGGTGCCATCACAGGCCACGAGCTGGAAGTTTGCAGTTCTGTCTGTCGCCGTCTGCACCTTGGCTGCTATTGAATCCAACACGCCGGGGGTGGGTGCCTGAAGCGAAGCGCTCTGGTTGTTTCTTGGGGCTTGCACAGCCAGATGTTGGCGCTGGCGCAAGGCTGGAACCCCCACACCAGGTGGGTAGGAGGAGCGGCGCATCTCACCGCTGGAAAGATTCCATCATAAAATAGAATCTGGGCAAGAAGCGCTCGCTGGTGGCCGTCGCGAAGGTGGTGCGACGAAACTCAACACCATGGTTTCAGCAGGGGATGACGATAGCCATGCACGCTTCACCTCAGTCCATGTGTCCAATTCGCATACCTCGATCACCATGGTAAACACCACGATCACAACACGACGGAGTCGATGAGAAAATCTGATGCGCACCAGGAGACGTGCTTTGCGAATCCATGCTAGTCAACTTCATAGATGAGATCGTGACGGTGCTGCAGCGACGAGTAACATGGCAAGCATCGCGACAACCAGACGAGTCACAAGCAGGAAAAAGCAAAGCAACGCATCAAAGGAAAGTAAACGACAGCACCGTTGAAAGAATCACGATGGGCACACTGAGGGTCAGTGTTGGCAAAGCTGGCACGACACTGAAGGTAGGCAGCGGAGATCAGACACTCAATTACAGCTAAGCTAAGGCAAAGACCAGTGAAGATGCCAATGCCTTTCTTCCTTGAAGCTTTGAGCATGTCAAAGCGGATAACGAAAAAAAAGGGGTAAGGGCGTAACCCTTGGTGCTCCAAAAATTAGAGACGAGTCTCTATAGTTCAAAGACCACCCGGTGTGGTTTGTGAATTATGGATCCTGTGTTGTAATTAACGTTCTCAATAAACGGGGTGCAAACAAAGGAAATTCTGGGACTTAGACTGGGTCTGGCTATAGCTACCAGAGATTAAACTGAGTAGCTGAGCCAGGATGAGGAGGAAAAGAGGAGCTTGGGTCGAGGACGAGGGGGTTTATATAGGGGCGCGGGAGGGCCTCGCTTAGAGCTTTCAGATGCCCGCTGGCGAGCCACCTGATTACGAAATCGAGAGCTATGCCGAAAGAGGAGGGCAATTGCATCCGGTGAGTGCGAGGAAGGCACAGCCAGCCACTTTCCCGCCCATTTCGGTGCGATCGGCGCTGCTCGTGATGACAGCCAGGTAGGTACTGCCTCAAGTGGCAGAGAAAATGTGTTTCCGGGCGCTTTTGCGTCAGGCGCAGCTGTGGCACGAGTCTGCCTGGCCGGTGATGCAGGAAATTAGCACGAAGAAGCGGGATCACGAGCAGAGTAAGCAGCCGCATTGAGTCCAGGGCAATCGAGCATCACTGAGAAATATCGAGGGATGGTACCGGCGAGAAGCAGGCTTCTTGACTTGAGCAGCCCCACGCGCGTGAACGCTGAGCTGCCATAGAATTTCCAGCCATGGTCGGGGAGAAACGCTGCAGGCAACATGATCAAGGCCACCACTTGAAAATGAAGCAAACAGACCTTCGTACCAGCTGCGGAGCGTACAGCGCGCCCTGCGCCCAGCGGGTGAGCGCGGTGGCGAGATTCCTTTGCCGTCTTGCAGCAGCGTTTTCGTCTCTTCGCCCTCACAGCAAGGGTTCGTGGCTACATCTGATCTTGGAATCATGCCCTACTCCGGCAGCGAAGGTACTCTGGCCACTTTCAACGTCATAAATCCAGATAGCAACGGGCACTGAACGTTTCCCCTGATGTCTCTCGCCGTTGCCGCCATTCGACTACGTTAGCGGAAACATTGGCACTGCCTCCACGGAACCCACGCCTCATCTGTTAATATCAAGCTCTGGCTTCAGATCATCGATCACGATATAAGTAATCCGCCAGCTCCAGCTCCATGGAGCGGCGCAAGCGGCAGAGCCTCCCTGGGCAGATCGACGCGACGACCACAGCGGCAGCCTGACGTGACCCACCAGTCGTGGACTGCACCTCTTCACCACACCTGCGCACACTCAATTCTCGCAAGCCCGCCGATATAAAGAAACAATGCTCGGCGCCATTACAGTGTCCGAAGAGTGAACAAGGAGATGGAAAGCAGAAATAGGGAGACCAATGCGCAGTGCCTGAGAGACACTGAGAGATGCGCTGCGCTGCGGCCATTGTGGGAGTGACACGAGTGACCCGCTGCTGGCCGGGCCGTTATCGCTCTCGTCCATGTATGTTAGGCAAGCCAGGACGGCGCACGCATCGCGACGCATCGCGAGGCATGCACTCGTAGTTGCAGCTGGCACGGCGTCTATCTGGCCCAAATCCGCGTTCTTCGAGCTCTGCCGCCAAGAGCAGAAGAGCGGTTGGAGGCGGAGGCCGATGCGGCTGGAAACCTTGAGGAACTTGGCAGAGGATTGGCAGAACACGAGCTCAAGGGTCGCTATATCTGTGCTCTAGCGCTGGGCGGGCGCCGAAGTACTCGGCTCCGCTCCCCGCTGGAGCCAACAGAGCCGATTCGGAGCGCCTGAATGAGCTGTAGGACATCGGCCACTTTTGCAGACAGAGCATATCTCCGTGCAAGCACTTGCCAGGTTGTGAGTGATACACTGAAAGACACTGAAAGCCAATGAGCCCAGAAAGACACCAGAGTCTCAACATGGCTCCCTTCCGCACGCGGACGGAAAAGTGAGATGCGGAAGGCGAGGTGAGAAGAAGGTGTGTTTTGATGGTAACCGCAGGCATCTTCCAGGAGCCACGAGCCGCGATTCTTCCCCAGTCAGCAGCCAAAAGGTTCAAGGAAGCAATGGCGGACGGCCCGTCCTTCAGGGTAGCTGCCGGCGCGGTCACATTCTTGCTTTCGTGCTTGCCAAGAGGGGGTGCCACTGTTGCTGCGGGCTTCCACGAGTGTCGATTGGCGCAGGCAGCCATCCATGTGCCCTGATTCACATGATTTCGCTCCAGCATGCTACTGTTTCGGGTATAGCTCGCCCTCGCTTGGGTATATAAACCCCTCGTCCTCCCCTCGAACCCGTTTCCTTTCCTCTCTACAACACTACTGCGATCATGAGGTACCAGAAGTAGCTTCAAGGTGATAGCTACTTCGGGTGCCTCAGACCTTAAATCAACGGAGTGTAGGTTCCATGTTTGCAGCTTGACCAGTGGCCGTTGAACAGGAACTGACCCCAACATTTCTCTACTCGTAGATACTCTAATTAATGAATTCTCGATTTTCCCCAGCCTCACAGCGTGCCACAGTGACTTTGTTGACCTGTTTTGGAAGCCGTGTTCTTCTGAGTTTAGTCTCTACTTAAACCCGTGGAGTGCAGCGCCTAACACTTCACAAGAGATTGACCTTCGTTCCGTTACCAGGCAACTTGGCCCTCAGAAGCCCATGCGGTTTGACCTTACCATCTGTATCGAGAGAAATGATAGGCGACAGCTGCAACTGGTTGGCCGTGAAATAGTTATACCCGTCCTCGGCGATCGACACTGTCCACACACACGTCAGCACAACCCATCCACATCATCCCCCCTCCGCACTCGCAAAGCCACTTACGCAAATCAGGCCAATTGATCCTCGGATCCCGCACCCACACCGCCGCCGTCCCAATCTCGGGGTTATGGACGTTGATCGCGTTCTGCTCCACATTCTCCGGATACAGCAGCCCGTTCGAATTCACCTCATACCCATCGCTCACGCCCTCCTGCCCGCACCCCGTCACGCCCGCCTGCGCACAAAACTCGGCCACCCTGTCCCCCGCGCGCAGCGGCTCCGTCCGCACAGACTACAGCATCCTATTCTCGGCGGCGCCGAAGAACAGCTCCTCGCCGTCGGCGCTCAGGCTCAGCCGGCGGCCGACGGGCAGGTAGCGCATCGGAGCTGGAAGAGCAGTGGCGTGCCCCCCACACGAAGGTGGAGAACTGCCGGCGACGCTGGGTCCGTCGAAGTGACGCCGCACCTCGTGCGTGCCCAGGTCGACGATCGCGACGCCCGCCGTGGACTCGATGGAAGAGTCGATGTCGTCTCTGACGCCCCCATGCCCAAGCTTCGCGACGGGTAAATCAAGGTGAAGACTGTCGCCGTCGCCCTCAACCATACCGACTAGAAGCACATTGACTTCCTCGCCGACGCAGGCGCCATCGTTGAGCGCGACCACAGCGGCATGGTCGCCGGCTTCGTGCACAGCAGCAACCAGACCAACCCGAGCACATCGCCGCCAAGGCCTCCCTCGCGCTCAAGGTCCCCTCCACCGCCTCCATGGAGGAGGCCGCCACGCTCGGCGTCGACATCACCACCGTCGCACAAGGGCTCTACCAATCCCTCGCGCTACCGTGGCCCGCCAACCCCACGCCCACGCCCTTCCCCATCCTCATCTACGGCGGCAGCACCGCGACCGGCACGCTCGCCATGCAGCTCGCAAAGCTGTCGGCCTGACCGTCCTCACGACCTGCTCTCGGCGCCGACCACGTCCTCGACTACCAGTCCCCCACCGTCGGCGACGACATCCAGGCCGCCACCGACGACCGCTTGCGCCACGCCTTCGACAGCATCGTGCGCGACAGCACCGCCGCCATCTGCGCCGCCGCCCTAACTTCCGCGCCCAGCCTCGACGAGTTCCCGCGCGCCGTCGTCGAGAACGCGGGCACGTTTGCGTACACTGCGCTCGGCGAGGCGTTCCGCAAGGGCGACAAGGAGTTCTCGGCGAATGAGGAGCGCCTGGCTGTGGCGGCGCGGTTCTGGAAGCTGACGGAGGAGCTGCTGGCGCTGAGGAAGCTAGAGGTGCATCTGCCGCAGGGGCGTGAGGGCGGGTTTAGAGGGGTGTGCTGGAGGGGTTGGAGGGACCTCAGGTAGGAGAGGGTGAGTGGTGTGAAGCTGGTTTACCGTGTTCGATCGATGCTTGTTTTGGGAATTCGTAACTCTCGCAGATGCCGAGCCACCAGACGCCTGCGCCTACAGGCAGTCGCCGTCGCCCAAGCCGATCAGCACGTCGGCGATGGGCGGGCCCGTTGAGCAGGCGATGCTGCCAGCGGTAAAAACCATGCCGACGCACGACGCCACCTTGAACACTCGAGGATCCCACAACGGAGCCTTGCTACGCTTGAACTGGCACGGCCCCGCGAGCGCGAAGATGACGAGCGTGTTGAAGAGCATGACAGAATGACGAACCTCATGATCCGGATCGTCCACGGGTACTCGGTGCTGGGCGATAGCTGCCGCGAAATGATCGGAAACACTATGCCGCCAATGGTCACGCCGCAGGCCGCGGGACCTCGGAGCGACGGCTCGCCGTTTGGAGCCGCTTCTGCGAGGTGATGGTCGAAGACGCACTGCTGAGTGGAGAGCAACATCCAGGGCTGCTGACGAATTGTGTTGGGCTGAAGAGACACCCTGGAGTGAGACATCGTGGCCCTCCTTCCATGTGTTGAGCCGATTTCGCTGTTCCAACCTCCGGCGTGAATGCTGCGCCATACAGTAGCTCGCAATCAAAGTTGCCCTATCCCGGCACTGCCTTATCGAAGGATCGAGGTAGTGGGATGGATTCGGGGAATCCACTCTGATCCAACCCGCCATACCTGGCAGTATGGAGGGTGCTTTGACGATGGCCATATATTCAGGGACAATGGGTACATATTCAGGATGTGCTCAGTACTACTACTAACCTCAAGCAGCCAGAAGTCTCGAAACCAAGTCTCCAGCAACAAATTGATGTGCACAGTCCACCTTCTTCGTTCAACATTGGATTGATTGATTGATTTATTCATTCTGCATGCAAGCCGTTGGCTTATGGCAGTGTACTAACTGGTGCCTGTAAGGGCTCTAGTAAGTGAAATGAAGCTGTTTATGTGGGTATGCGGTTTTAGGGTGTTCAGTGCTCCTTGCCTCGGCAGTTATCTATAAGAAAGCGCTGCCTTTTAGAGCTTCTATGCTCCTCCTAATAATCGGGCCATTTATAACATAGGAGAAAGGAGGAAAACGAGTATAATTGGTACATGGAGAAGAAAATAGACATAGGAGATGGTTTTTCGTGATTTTTAGTTTATATCCCTGCTGTCCAGCAGTTCGATATCCCATATATCACCTCGTTCTTGTTCTGGCTCTTGTACTCTTTTACTTACTGCTGTTGTTCCTAAGAATTCTAGTAGTGGTTTAAGGGCGTCTGGGTCTAGAAAGACTTCTTTAGTAACAGCAGTGATACTACTAAATGTAGTAATATCTCTACTATTAATAAGTGTTGACAATTGGTGCGGTGCAGAATGTAGTACGATTCTTGGCATGAGTTGGTGAGGGGGGTAGGAGAGGTGCCCGCCTTATACTCAAGCTCAAAGCTATACCTAATCTAGTAATGAATGTACACGTGATTTCCAACACACCCCCTTCGTGGAGTGATAAATCAACGCTGTGCCTGATTAGGCAGTCCACGATAATGACTGTATGGTGTTGTCTACCAACACGGAAAAACGAAAAACGCATACCTAACGCCTGCGAGTGTTGCGATCTCGCTTTGTAGATATTCAAATGGCAATATGATGAGTGCTGCATTATTGCCTCCAACTGATGCGTAGGGGTAAGCATCGTTGTCAAATAATAACGAAACTGTAAAAAGACTTAAGAAAAGAAGACTTCCACCATCACGTTGGTACAGGTAGAAGGCCGAGCTGCGCAACAAAGATCCTGTACTTTTGCTTGGATAGCGGCTTGGTCAGCCCGTCAGCGAACATGCGGGCAGTAGGAGTCCATCTAAAGTGGATGTTGCCTGCTTGAGCCTCCTGACGCAACCAGTGGCTGTGAATGTCCACATGGCGGAGCTTAGTGGCCAATTTTTCCACATTCTCTTCCATGAGGCGGAGAGTCTGCTTGTTGTCACATTGAACTTCAATGAGATGACCCGGATTGTAGTCCACTTGCTTGAAAAGGCGTCTCCACCAATAGCATTACTTTGCCGTCTCTGAAAGAGCGAGAAGCTCTGCTTCTGTGGTAGATGTGGTGACTGTTGGCTGCTTGGTTGCACGCCAATCAATGGGAGAGTCATATAACATGTATAATGACCCTTGGTGACTTCGTCTGGTCTCAATGTCATTGGCATATGACGCGTCACTGCTGATGGTGAAAATGTTCTTCTCATCAGAGCTGTTGCCGTGGTAGCAGATGCTGTGATGCTTGGTTCCAGCTAGGTAAGACAGAACACGCTTGGCCAGATAGATGTGATGCTCAGATGGGTTGCGAAGATACTCTGACAGCCGCGTAGAGGCGAATGCAATATCAGGTCTCGTACAGACAGCAGCGAAGTTGATGGAGCCTATTATGCTTTGGTAGGCATAGATATCCTGTGCTGTTGCGAAGTCCTCGTTGGATCTGATATCCTCGTCTGCAGGAAAAGGGGTTCTCGCGAAAGAGTGATCTTTGACGCCGTACTTGCTGATCAGTCCATTGATGTAGGACTCCTGAGATAGCCATAACTGACGCTTCTCACGGTCCCGGACGATTCGTATAGCAAGGAACCACTGGACTTCTCCCATTGCTCGCATCTCGTACACCTTGAAGAGCTTCTCCTGGAATGCATTGGCGTATTCTTCGTCTTTTTTCTTGAAAGCAACAATAACATCATCCACAAAGAAGAGAACCAGCAAATAGTCGTTGAAATAGAGACATAGAGCATCTCTAATAGGGCGTAGTCCTAGGCTCTTAAGCGTCTTACAGAAGTGTTTCTGCCATAATGCGGGCGACTGCTTAAGACCATAGAGGGCACGGAGGAGAAGAAGTACGAGTCCAGAGGCAACGTTCATACCCTCAGGCGGACTGCAGTAGACTTCCTCATCCAACGGTACATGAGGGAATGCATTGACAACGTCGTACTGACGCATCTCGAGGTCAAATGCACAAATGATTGCCAGCAAGAAACGAAAGATCTTAAAGGCAAGAGTAGCGGCGTACGTGTCCTGGTAGGTATGCTGAAGGTCACCTCTAACACAGATGCGCGCTTTGAACTTGATGAGATTGCCTTTCTTATCGAATTTGTAGGTGTAGACCCAGGTAAGAGGGATGACTTGCTTCCCTACTTTTCTCGCATTGAGAATGGGCACTCTTCTCCATACCTCCTGATGCTCGTTCTTCTTGAGAGCCTCATCCATAGCCTCCATGAACTGATCCTTGAAGGGATGCGTCATGAGCTCTGAATGATTGCTTGGTGGTGGCGGCAGTTGGTCCTTGTGGATCTTCGGCATTGGTTCTCTCATAGAGAGGCCTGCCACAAAGGCTTTGAGGTAGGATTGGTCGTCCCAGTTGTTGTTTTCAATCACTGCTGCTTGAGCCCTGCGTTGATGGCGTGTTCTGGGGCCTTGAATGATATTCTCAGGTGTTAAATACCCTGAAATCATATCAGCTCTTGGTGCCCTATTGCCAACTTCGGCTGTAGCGAGAGGATCGGTGTCGTATTGTGCAGGTAGAAGACGCCGTTGTGGTAGTTGTGAATCACCCCCTGAGTCTTGAGGGGTTTCTGGCCCTGGAGACTCGTCGTTTGGTGGCTTTGAGGAGTCACATGAGTCCTCAGTGGACATTGGAGTGGGCATTTGACCTTCAGTAGGGTCTGCACCCACCCCCTCACCTTCAGATTCGCTTGTGTCAGGAGTTGTGACGTCTTCAAGCTCTGAGTCTTCAGTGTCTGAGTTGGATAGGTGAATTCTTGGCCGTTCCAGCGTGTGAGGCTCTTCTTCTGCTTCTGGCACTTCGTGATGGTGCTCGTTGTCTTCAGGGGAGTACCTTGAGTTCTCGTCAAAGATAACGTCCCGTGTGCGAATGACTCTGTCCTCTGGAGGAAACCAGATGCGGTAAATATTCGTGGAATCGTATCCCACAAGATAGCCCACAAGAGCACGTTCCTTAAGCTTCTCAGAGCGAGGTATATGCTTATCCAGTGCATATGCTTTGCAGCCATACACACGTAGATGCGAGACATTGGGCTTCTTCCCATAGAGTAACTCAAATGGAGTCCTCCAGCCAAGCCGGCGGGAAGGGGTACGATTGAAGATATATACTGCCGCTTGGACAGTCTCAGGCCACAGGCGATCTGGTAGGTTGGCGCCCACTCGCAAAGCTCTTGCCTTGAGAATGATGAGATGGCCTGACTGCTCAGAGTTTCCGTTTTGCTGAGGTGTGTACGGTGATGATGTCTCCCAAGTAATGCCCCGTCTTCTGAGCTCCTGACTAAATGCATGACCAAGCGATTTCTCGCCGTCAGAGCGTAGGAAGGCCGCTTGGCAATCAAAGCGAACTTTGAGAAGTTGCAAGAAGTCCAGAATGATATCTGGCATTTCTGATTTGAGCGCATGTGTCTTGGCCAACGTGAAGTTGATCTCAGTACACTCCAGATGCGTGATATACTGATCACCGTTGAAGGCCTGGATCATGCTGATCATATCGACTGATGCTCGAAAGAATGGTTTGCTGCTTGACTCCTCATGTGCGGGAGAGCGTGAAACCAATTGGTGTGCCTTGGTCAGAGCGCAGGTGTCACAATGCTGAGGCAATGAAGTGTCCTCCTGGATCATGATACCGTCCGTTGCCTCTGGAAGGGCTTGAATGGCGTCTTTGCCAGCATGAGCAAAAATGGTATGCAGTGTTTCTGCAGGAAGCGTACGAATAGCTACACCCGCCTTGATACTGCCTGAATCCTGCTGGGGATGATCTGTCTTGTTGATCTCAATGAAGAACAGATCCTGATAGATCACGAAGCGATAGACCGTCCTACCCTTGCGGTGGAGGTGCATATGGTACGTGTCCATGTCCAGGCCCTTGCGTTTGGCTCTGGTAATTGAAATGAGGTTGGCCATGAAGGTAGGGACGTAAGCAACATCTCTTAATATCAGAGGCTTGATTCCCTGTGGTCCCATGGCATTAACCGTGACGTCGCCGAAAGAGGTGACTGGAAGCGTGACATTGCCGCTTGTAATGGTGTCCTTTGGAGTAGCATCGCGAGTCTTCGTGAAGCGATGCTCCATGTGACGATTGCATACATGATGAGACGAGCCTGAATCGAGAATCCATGACTGCTCAAGAGTGGTGGCTGCAACCCTGCTCTTACTTGAGAAAGCTGTTCTGATAACAGTGGCTAAAGAGTGCCTCGAGCCATCAGATGAGTCCTGCCCGATATCCTCAGCGGTTGAGGCCTGCTTTGGATCCTTGCTCGCATTGGACTGAGTTGGATTGTGCCGTAAAATAGCCGCTTCCACTGTTGCCTTGATGCGAGGATTCTTCAATGCCTTGGCAACCTTTGCTTGTGCTTCCTTGCTTGGTACCCAATCTGAAGGACGTGCGTCCTTGTTGAGGTAAGGGCATTCATGGTACCAATGAGTGGCACCACATTGACACTTTGGAGTTGTCTTGCCTTGCTCTCCGCCACGAAAGGTAGCAGCAAAAGCTGAAACAGACTTCCCTTCTGCTAATGCAAGGGTACGGTAGCGTTGACGATAGTGCTCCGTCAGGTAGGTAATCTCAAGGGCCTTGGTAGGGTTCCTCTGAATCTCGGTCATGAGGCCAACAGTGAACTCTGAATCGACGTGCGATAATGCAGTAAGGAATGCAATAGCACCATCGTTGCCGTCCACATGAGGTAACCCATGGACCTTCGCTCTACGAGCGAGATTCTCCCACTCTGAAAGCCACTTGAGAATATTCTGACGCTTGGGAGGCTTCCTCAACTCGTCGAGTTGTAGAACGAGGGTCTGGCGCGTGAGGAAATCTGAAGGAGCGATATGCTGCTTCAGGACCTTCAGGTAGTGATAGGGAGAGGAGGACTCGGCTCCGCGAAGGACTGGAAGAAGATGGGAGGCTACAGAGTCTTCAATAAGGTCTGAAAGATCATTGAGAGATCGCTTCTGCTCCTTATACTCCTTCAGCTTGATCCTATAGAGGTCGAGTGCTTCCCGATTCTGGGTTGACGGAATGGTTGGCTTCGGTTCTGCCTCCGGAAGCGTCGGCTTTGCTGGATCAATAAGTTCCCAGATGTCAGCCTTCTGTGCACGTCCCTTGATGATAGAATACCAATCTTCCCATTGCTGTGAGCCCTTCAGGACTACTACAGTCTTTGAGGAGCTCATGGCGTCGAGATGGGTCAATCAGACAGTTCAAAGATGCTTAAATAAGATAAGAGAAGTGCACAGGCAATGATAGATGATCAAAGGACTCTTATTTGATGATAACGAAGCAAAGCGGAGGTTCCGTGATGCTCTTTGAGAGAGAAAGAGGGCAGAAATGCCAAAAGTGCTGCCCGGATGCCGCGGAACAGCGAAAAAACCACTTAAAAGAGGTTTGGGAGGATCGTAGCGTTGACAGAAGGCATCTAATACGCTTCCGGGCTCATAACTGTTGACAATTGGTGCGGTGCAGAATGTAGTACGATTCTTGGCATGAGTTGGTGAGGGGGGTAGGAGAGGTGCCCGCCTTATACTCAAGCTCAAAGCTATACCTAATCTAGTAATGAATGTACACGTGATTTCCAACAATAAGTATTGATGGTAAGTCCTTTAGAAGCTTTTCTCTCTGGCGGCGCCATTTTCTACACTGAAATAGAAGATGGGCTACGCATTGTTGCTCCCGATTACACCACCAGCAGCTTGGGTATCTGCCAGCTTGAACCGATATAGGTAGGTACCTATAAAGGCGTGATTTGTCTTAAGCTGTAGATACTTGGCTGCCAGCCGCTTTGGTACATCTAAGAGACCTTTCTAGGGTTCTTTTATCAGTGTTTTCTTCCTCGCTCTGAGCGCATCTCTAAGATATCCTAGCGTGGTAGCGTGTAGCTTTCTTGGAGGTCGTTTTGCTGCTCTTTTTGCTGCCTGGTCTGCGCGGTCGTTGCCTGGTATGTTCGAGTGACTTGGAACCCAGCTAATAATAACTTTGCGGTCTTGTTGATAAACTTGTTGTAGGTCTTCTAGAATCTCCCTAAGAATAGGGCTTCCATACGCGGGTGGGTCTCGGATAAGCTTAATAGCTCGTTAAGAGTCCGAGAAGATTCTAATCTTTTTTTGCTCCTTCTCGCTATCTGCGCTGCCTCTCTAATTGCGTAGAGTTCAGCGTCGAGAATAGTAGTCCGAGCACCTAGTGGGATACTTTTTCTCTTCCACTGGCGGTTTTCTTGATACGCTATCCCTGCGCCTTGATATTGCTCCGTAGCTCCATCCGTAAATAGAGATAAGGTATTAGGAGGGTACTGTTTTAGTGCCAGCTCTTTTGCCCCCTTCTTATCTAGAATAATAGTCTCTCCTATAAAGGGTAGATCTATCTTACTATTTAGAAGGATGCCGTATTCGTTGTAGTGGCTGAGCGTAGAGATCTGTTGTGCTAGTTTCTTTCCCAGTGTTTTTTGCCTTATACTGTTCGTTTGCCAGTTTTCGCTACTGACTATATCCTTATCTACTAGTTCCCCGCTACGCAGCGCTTGGGGGAGTAGTTGATGTGATGGGTGGTCCTGTGGTAGACCTAGCTAGCGTACTGCTAGGTTTACTTGTCGGTAGTCTAGTAGCGCTCTCGCTCTTGGTTGACCCGCCTCGTTAAGGAGTGGTTGAATTGGCGTAGTTTTAAACATTCCTGTAATCGTCCTTGCTTGGCTGTTAAGAAGTGTTTGGACTCGTTTCTCCTGTGTTTTTTGGCCTTTCCACCAGATCTCTGCTCCGAATAATGCAACTGATTGAACAGCTGCATTCTAAAGTTTCGGGATAAGTCGAATTGGTAGTCCCCCGCTAGTTTTACTTAACGGAAGTGTCCGTTTTAGTACTTGGCTTGCTTTGCCCAGCTTAGTCTTACAGTGTTCGTTGAATGTAAGGCTAGAGTCTAGCCAGTATCCTAGCCAGCGCGTGGCCTCCTTATTTGGTTTAATAGTCTGATCCCCTACTTTGATAGGTGTATCTAGCGCTATTCGTCTTGTCTTTCTATTCCGAGAGAAGATAAGAGCCTCGGTTTTCTCAACCTCGAACTCTACCTCATTCTCTAGTCCCCACTGAAGCGTATCTTTACAGATATCTTCGAGTGTTTTAACTGCTTGTAGTATAGAATTTCCGCTGACCAGGAGGCCTATATCATCTGAGAATGATATCGAGGTGAGCTCTGGATGTTTGCTTTCAAGCTGACCGAAGAGTCCACTTAGATAGAGTATAAAAAGGATAGGAGATATAGGTGAGCCTTAGGGTAGGCCCGCCTGTATTGGCTGTATCTCTCCATCCTTTCCGTCAATAACTAGTAGTGCCTGTCTATCTAGTAAGAAGGAATTCACCCACTTAACTAGATTGCTAGGTAGCTGGATATCCTGAAGCCTTTGAAGTAGTTGACGTTTCTTTACCCGGTCAAAGGCGCCTTTTACGTCTAGGAGAGCACCTAGTACGAATTTCTTATCTTGCCACGCATCTTCAACCTTAGCTACTAGTTGTGCTAGTGCGTCAGTTGTGCTACGTTTCTGCCGGCATCCAAATTGTCCTTGGTGTAGAACATGTCTCTCTTTGCAGAACCGTGCTATAGTAGTAGCTATTGCTTTCTCGGCTACCTTTCCTAGGCAGCTAAGTAGGCTGATAACTCTATAAGCCTTCGGTACAGCGTAGTTTGGTTTATTTGGCTTTCGGAGTATAATTCCCCTTGCAGTCTTCCACTGTGTGGGATGGTAGCCTAGTTTTATGCAGCCTTAGACTAGGTTGCTTATTCTATTGCTATCCCATTCCCAGATAAGTCTAAGGACACGGAAGTTAATATTATCCAGTCCTGGAGCTTTCTTTGTTGATTGTGAGAATAGCGCTTGTCTAATATCTTCTTGGGAGATAGATATAGGCGGGGTATTATAGCTAGTAAGATCCGTATCCTGTTGGTCCTGGTAGGGAAAGGCTTGCTGTAGGAATATAGATTCTTTCTCTCTTGCATCTATTACTACCCTCTGAGTCTCCCCCTCTCCTATTACTAGGGCTGGGGTATATGAGGGTGTGTTTGTCTTTGTATAGCTAAGTGCCTTCCAGCACCTATTAATACTCGTTTGTGATGGAGAGATATCGTCCTCTATTCCTTCTAGAAATCTTATCCAGGTCTCTCGTTTTTCCTTCCGGATAAGCGTGTAGTAACTGTTCCGCGAGGGGCGGTATTCGGAATAGCTAATATAGCCTCGCCGCATAGCTCTTCGAGCATGGCTAAAGTGGCTCCTCCCTCTTTTAATAGCAGGTGTCCACCACTTTTTGAGTAAGGAGTTAGCCTTGTCTTCGGTGCGTAGGTGTTGAGCGTTTGCGTTATTGTTTTCTGGATCCAGTAGGTCTCCTTCTCAAGCGCTTGTGTAGTATCTAGCGCTGGTTGTGGATTCGCCGTGGTCTGTTGTTGCCAGGATAGCCGTGTTTTATCTAGAAGCTCTGTGTCGGCTAGTAGCTTCTTAATATTCCACTTCTCAATTTCGGCCGTAGGTTGACTTTGATGTGGTGTATCCCATTCGAATAGGATAACCTCATGATCGGATGGCGTGCTAAGGTCCTCCTCAATCGCCCAGTTATCTAAAAGCCCCATATCTGCTGTTGATAGAGTGAGGTCTATAATAGATTTAGAGCCGTTTTCCAATCTAGTAGCCTGATCGGTATTATTAAGAACTAATTGATAGTCCTCTATTAACTTTTCAAGGACTAGGTGATTTGTTGAGGTAGCTTTCCACGGGTCCCAGTATCCTCGTGAGTTGAGATCGCCTGCTAGGATAGTCCTCGTACTTATAATCTGGTCCCAGCAGACTGAATCAATAGTATACCCCTGAGCAGTCTTTCTGTTGTAGATGTTCAGTAGTCGGGTTCTCCGGGTGCGCTTATTTTCCCAGATATCAAAGCACTGAATATTAGAGTGTTTAATAAGGTCCGTTCTATCTTCAACCGTAATTGAGTTTAGTACGTCCTTACGAAACGCTATAAGTACTCGTATCTCGCTCTGTTGGTCGTTGTTTATCTCTGGCCACCGGATCTGGAAGGCCGGGTGGGAGATAGTATTGCCGCGCCCTATATAGGGTTCTTGTAGACAGACTAGGGTAGCGTTTCTTTGAATTGCTGTTTCAAATGCTGCTAGTGTTGTTGCGTACGTCTTTCTACAATTATGTTGTAGTACAATCATCTTGCTGCTGGCGTAGGTGTTTGTACCGGCGATAGTGTAGTTGATTCGAGATCCACCATATCGCTGTCTTCTTGTCCTATATAAGGAGTGTTTGCAATTGGTGATCCTAGTGTGGCTACCTGAATGGTTGGGGTGGTCGGTCGAGCTGATACTAACGGAGTTTCCATATCCGTTACTTCGTGGTCGGCTACCTGTGGTCTCGGTGTGGTGCAGATTGGTGATCCTAGTATAACGGTCCGTGTGGGAGAAGTATCTTCTCTTAGAGGTCTTCTCTTTTCGGTCATTTTACGTCCTTTACAGATGGTAGATGTGGCCAGATGCTGGCGTCCACAGTTAACGCAGTTTAGTGGCATATGGGTACATGGAGCTGCCTTCCTACCGCAGCCCGTAACTGTACACTGGTGGTTCTTTGCCTGGTGGGGGCCTGCGCAGATATAGCATACACTCTGGTTGCTGCATTACCTGGAGAGGTGGCCTGGTTGGCAGCAGCTAGTGCAGAAGATCTCATTTGATTCCTAAAAGGTCTCTGTTTTGTACTGTTTACCACCAAAGAAGATGCCTCTTGCTTTGTAGTTCTCAGCTTCCGGCTTGTTTCGGATAACAAGTACGATAGAAGAGAAGCTAATCTCCCCTTCTTCGTACCTATTGCGAACCAGTTTCTCATTCTTTAGCCATCGAGGGCTGTGAGGAAGCTGCGTAGCATTGGTTGACTTAATTTCCTCCCGAATGAGGTTGAGTCCTTGTGGGTTGAGATACCTGTTTAGGGGTACCTGGTGGACTTTTATCTTCTGCCACTTCTCTGCTTGTTGAGCATCGATGATGGCGTTATCCTTCTCCCTTGCTGCAAAGAGAATCTGGTCTCTATGTTGGAGGACTTGGGCTGCTGATGTGGTTTCCCGGACGAACCCTGTAAGGTATCCTTTCCTTGTATAGGAGAGGGTAATGAGCCGCTGCTCTGGGCTTCCCGCCTGACTTAGGATTTTGTTGATGGCTAGGAGAATGTCCTGCGTGTTCTGGCGGCCTTGTTCTTGGTTGCGGAGAAAGAGAATCTGCCTTTCTTCCTGTGTGAACTTTTTTAGCTTTTTTTGCTTCTTTGGAATTTCTGTCCATTCCTGCTGCGTGGGCCTATACTGTGCGGTGGCCGTAGCGTAGGTGCGCTGCGTGGTTGCGGGTTGCGTCCTCTGTTGAACTGCCTTTGGTGGCGGAGGAGGAGGTGTTGGTCGATTTAAGGTTGGACCCTGTTGCCCTATTTTGGGCCATACTGTGGGGCACACTCTTGACAACGAGATGTACCTGTCTCTCACAAAGCCACGCGGCGAGGAGATGCCGGCCAGCTTTGGCCGCACCGAAGAGGAGGTGGGCGAGATGATGCGCGAAGACTGCGGCGCAGCAGCGCGGCGTTGGCACTTAATGGCTCCTACAGCACGATCCACAGCAAGAACCTGCGCGAAACACACGTCCTCGTCCTCCTTGATGACGATATTCAAAGAGACTGAGCGAGGAACAGCTTGAAAACAACCGACGAAGCTGAGAGCGATGCAAACGGGCGGCCCAGTGGAGGTGGTTGGTTGGGTTTGCGAATGCTTAGGCCGCAGCGGCAACAAAGAAGGCAACAGCAGCAGTCTGAACATGAAACATAAGTGTTGCATTCTTTCAATTTTCCTTGTATTTTTGGAGTTGATGGAAGATTGTTTCTCGTTATCGTCATTTCGCTCGCTCAGCACAAAGCGACAGTCGCAACTCGCGCAAAAAGCCCCCTTTGAGACGGGCGCACTATCCATATCACCTCTCCTCCGTGGAATAGAAGTTTTATTCATCGAATTGCAAATATATTTACATTTGCATCATCCTTCTGTCCACGTGGGCGTGGCTGCCAGGTGAACCCCCCAATGATGACTTGGACTGCGCCCGCTGCTTCTTAACTCGGATATCGAGTTCTGCCATAACAGCAGGAAGGGAATAAAAGAACCAGAAACTTATCGTCACTGATTTGAGTTCTGGCCCTTCGTGTGATGAGACCTGGATGACAAGAAACTTGGCAGTCATTCTCACCGAGACGGCTTCGCCGGGTCGGGTACGAGTGCTCAGCACTGAAGCTCTCGATGCAGGATTTCTCATGCGCAAACCAATGCGCTCTTGCAATATGATTTCTCTTCAAGCATCTCATTCTCAGCTCGAGAGACCTAGTTCAAACCTCTGACAGAGTGCGCAGAAATGTGCCAAGCGCGACCTGGAGCTCCTTGAATGATGCAAGGTTCGCCGGAGCGGAGGGCTGCGGAAATTCTGTTGACTCTGCGCAAGAACGAAATTATACCCACTCGAGATCCAGGAGCAACCATCAATACATAGCTTGGTGCGCTGCGTGCGGTTGTTCGTGAGCCAGACGTGGTGGCCTGTCGCGTTGGTGGACAGGTCGACTGAGATGGTCGACGCCGCGTCGGGCTCGGTCACGGGTTGTGGGTAGAAGGGGACAATGCGGGTAAGGTCGTCGTTCTTGCAGAGGAAGAAGGCCTTCTCGTCGGCGGCGGTGGCGGCGGGGCTGGGGGTGCTGCGCGGCTGCTGGGGGTGGGGGTTGGTGTCGCAGGAGAGGATGGGGAGGGCTTGGATATAATGCAAAACGGAGCAGTTGAGATGGTGGAGCGGATCCAGCAGGTTCTTGAGCGCGGGGAGCTTGTGTCAGCTGAGCAACCTGCCGCGTCCTAAAAGGGCATTCCTCCCGCCGTAAGGACTAGCCCAGCCCAGCCTCAGAAACATAAGCTTCTCTGATCTTTCCAGAGCCACTCCGCGCGTGGTTCATCCCGTCACGCTCGAGCCCGGGCGGCGAGCACCGGCTGCTGGCGGCCGTGCCAGTTCGCACACGACGCGTCGAGGGATCTCTGGGATCCGGTGCAGGCAGCCGACACGGGCGTCTTCGAAGCGTGAGCGCTATCCCTGTCGGAGCAACGGGAGGTGATATTGCTGATGCTCAACGCCCTGGACCCCGCTCTGTATTCTCCGCTCTGGGAATAGAGGCGGAAGGAGAAGCGGAAGTGAGGTTTCGGCGTTCTGCGCGGCCGTCTACCAGGATGCAGATCCTTTTCAGGATACTCTTAGGTGTTTCGAGCTAGCATGAGACCAGTCTTATGCATCTATGTTAGTGTGTAGACGAAATCTGAAGTGTCGCTTGATAAACATCTGACGGTCTTACCAGGTAGCCGGGCGTGATCTCCGTGGCTATATGGATAATAATTAACATTAGAGTTCAATTATCTACACACACAACTACAAATTGAAGGCCTGCCAACAAGGACCCCGAATCCCTTCAATCTGGATCTTCCGGTTCTCGGATTTGCGCACCGTGATAATTAAGACCAAAAGCTGGCGGATGGACGGCATGTGCCGGCCCGGAGAGTTGAAAAACGTCAAGAGGTACTCCTCGTGCGAGATAGTGCCATCGCAGTAATTAAGACCGCGAGCTGGCGGATGGATGGCATGTGGCGGCCCAGAAAAGTGCCGTCGCGGCTGAGCTTCTGGTCCTTGTGCATACGCAGCAGGATCCGAACCGTGGATACCTGCTTCAGTAGGCTGAACACGTGGTTGAACATGCTCATATACTGCGAGATTGCTCCGGGGCCGTTGGAGTGGCCTGATGGCATGGTTGTCAGTGGCACCTTCATGTGGAGACGACAGTAAGGTGTAGCTTACCGAGAGTGGCAATCTCCAGCTCGAGACCGCAGATAGCGGAAGAAGGCACACTGCATAATCAGTGCCAGAGTGCTTAGCGACGGGCCTCAGGTTCGACAAGATCATCTTACCCGTCAGGCGGTGGATCGTGGATGGGGTGGCGTCCTGTTTGTCACCCGCGAAGACACTGATGCGATTCGGATATTCTGTCTTGAATGTGTCGGGTGCCCTGTCTTGTCCTTCCCTTCGGAAGTGAACGTTGTTAACGAAGATGCCCAGCTTGAGCGTCTTCGCTGCAAACTCGGACAGTCGTGGCAGCAAGGCGCTGCAATATGACCTATAAGCGAAGTTTTCATCCCCAGACAGGATTGAACTGAATGCTGTCCCTATCAACACAGAGGTGCCCAGCCGGGCAAGACGGCTGTAAACAATTATGACCGATGAGTGAAGTTTCCGTTGTCGAGCAGAAGCTCGTAAATGGTAGCGTCCGGAATCTCTTCGAAGGCGACGCAGGCAAAGCAGAGTTGCGGAATCCAGTAGCTGGACTTGTCCTGGCTGACAGGACAGGACGAGTAGCCGACGTGCAACACGGCCATAGAACCGGCAGTATGACCTATGAGCAAAGTTTCACGGCACCGCAGGCCGCAATGCCTTGAACAGCCGCGATGCGGGAATCATGGACGTCGAGGAGCTCTTCGATGATGATGTCGCGGAGCGCTGTGCTGCTGATTGTGGCGCTGCTTCTGCTTGCTGGACCTAAAAATTCCAGCTTCTGCGCCAGCTGGAATTGCGCCGGGGGCTGGCTTGCTCAACCGGCCAGAGGAAACGGGGGCCAGGTGCCCTGGCCGAAGAAGGGTAGCCGGCCATCCTACTGATGATGGCATATTAGCACAAATATCGATATTCAGCAACTTCGAAAGGGAAATCCGCTTACACGTATGGTACACAATGCCTTTAAGTTGGCCTTGGCGGGCGAGATCTCATTTAAGCGCTTCTTCAGAGCGCCTTGGGGCTCCTTCATCTCCTGTGCTATCGCCTTCCAAGTACCACCGTTCGCATTGAGCTCTAGGAGCTTCTGATTCTCCTCCTCGGAGGCCTGAAGTCCGACTTCTTGTCGTCGACGATTTTCGCTATAACTAAAGTCAGCGCGGGTTCTCAAAGACAAGCTACGCTCGAAGGGATTGGTGGAGGTAGAGACTGAAAGAACAGTGAACAAGGGGAGCGAGTATTCCAGGAGTAGCGGAAGGTCTGGATGGGGGGCAAGCCTGAGCTGGCTGGCCGGGCAGTAGGTACGACTTTCGGGAAGATCCCGAGTTCGCAACGTACCTTTGCAAGGAGAGGAGGCATTGCCCTCCTCTGCAGCAGGGCGAGAAACCCCAGAGGGGGGGAGTGGACCTGCCCTTGAGCAGGCCATACGCGATTAGGGAGACGCAATCAACAGTGAAAAATAGAAGGTTGTTTCGGAAAGGAGGGGTTGCAGGTGTTCGGGTAAGATTTATGTCGCGACGTGGCTGGAGCTCGAGGCGGCAGGCGCGCAGCGGCGGCGTCGCCCGCGCTAGCAGGTTTTGCTCAAATTTTTGGGCACGTGGCAACACGCAAAACACATTCTCTCGGCTCGCCTTGCTTTACTCTGGTGGCGCTGGGCAAATCAAAGCGCGAAATGGATGAGGTTGGAAGAGTATCCCGCTGACTCATGCGAGGTTTCACTCTCATTGTTTACGTTCCACTGCAGCCTCTGGAGCTCCGCTGAAGTCACTTCACTGAGGCACTGGGAAGAACCCTGTCTTCACAAGGAAGGTTTGCAATTTCCGAGATACATATATTCCCACAACATCCTCACATGTCGGGGATACACTCGGTGCGCATCCCCTCCCGGTTCTCCATGACTTCAACCCTTGAAGCCCTCTCCCCTCTTCTCATGGACAACTTCCCCCATCCGTCCCCTTTGCAGCCTCCCTGTGACTCGCCCTCGTGCGGGAATGTCTTCTTTCCAGCACAACATGCATTTATCATGGCAGAGGGGGCAGTGGCGAGGAAGGCGCAGTGGCAACGGACGGATGGAGTTATGCCCGACTATTAGGCTGGCAGCCATTGAATTCAGAACTAGTCAGCAAGGCTCATCTCGTCGGAATGGAGGGTAGATCACTGCCGTTGGGCTTGCTTTCATCGCTTTCTGCCCCATTCGTAGATATGTTGTCGTAAGGATGGCGGTACAATGAGCCGTAAGCATGAGGGCGAGAATAGCTCTGGATCCGGTGTACCCTCAGCCACCAATTACTTATAATGAGCAGCGAGTGATAACATAGAGCAGACACTGGCCAGGTCAGGTTCGGATACTGGGTCTTCGCTTCAGCCCTTGCAGCCGCCATTCAAGGGCAAAATGGTCTCCATGAGGCCCCGCGGCAGTCTTTGAATTGCTGTGTCGCCGGTATTGGTTCTTGATCTTCCACAGCCTACTACCAGTGGCTCAACGGGGCCTCGCGCTTCACCAAATGTTGCATGAAGTGCTTCCCCCCTTGACAGGATCGCCGGCCTGAGCGCTGGTTCCACGTGCCTCGAAGCATGCGATATCGGTCAGCGCGAGGCATTCTCGCTTGTAGGTTTCACAGATCAAGGCTACTGGGCACCGTGATGCCAAGTGGTTTGCCGTCTTAAGTCGCGCCAATGACACGTACCCTGAGGATCTGGAAGCGTCACTATCTCTGACGAGGACTTGAGAACGCAAGCCAGACTCATACCTGATCTCGTGGTTCTCTTCAAGCAACAAAAGCTGCACAGATGTCAGTATCGCCGTGGAGAATGAACAGTACATCACGAAGATCAGATTGGATGAGACGAGAGCAAGTGGTGCAGCGGATCGTGGAGCGAGAAAGAGAGCTCATACCTAAATGGCGAAGGTCAGTGAGCTATCTGGCGGAAGCCAGGGAGTGTGACAGCTGGCGGAATGCTATTCGACGCGGTTGACGGCGGACCCGCTGGACGTGTAGGATGTCTGCATGAGCCCAAGAGTTCTGAAGGAAGTGGATGGAGTGGGCGAAGAACAGGACGCAGCGACGGAGCGCCTTTGACTTCGGCACCTGGCGCCCGTCGGCAAGGACGGCGCGACCAGCAGCAGAATGCATCGGCGGCGTCGAGAAGTGTCAACCACATTCGCCCGCAAATCACGTGTTTTTCTTTTCTTTTTATACACGCGTCCTTTCTTTGCTTTTTTCGCTACACCAAACACCTACCCCTACATACCTCATCTGCCCCGTTCATGCGCAATTCCGTAAATCCGAACAGCACACGTGTTCTGTGCAAAAGATCTAGTATATAGCTGCCTTCAGTAGCATGAATAGAGAAGCCAGCGGTGTCTTACTTTCTCGCGCCGTTCGACAAGAAGGAACATCCAGGCCGCCACGTGATTTTCGCAGCAGCAGAAGACGATTCAGCAATTATAACGCAAGTTCACTGCTGCTCTGCATATTTCTGCGCAGCTAAAGACCCAAGCGCTGCACGTCTCTGCGCTCGATACATCACGACTCTCATAACTTGGGTTGTGCTCTCCTCTGGAATACATGGTGAACATATCACTGTGGATTTCCAACTGATGGAGACAGCTGCGAACAATTTTGACTGAGCCGGTGTCCTTGCGAAGCGGTGCGAGACGATTTCCCTAGTCTCTCTAAGTTGAGCCGCTGCATATTTGGAAGTTCAAGTTCTTCCATTTCAAGTTATCCCCGGTCAGCTGAGTTGGGTTGTCGCAGGAGGCTTCGCCTGTGTGCACGGAGCTCAATGGTCGCGGTATTCCTGCCCCTGCTTTTGAGCCAATGGGCTCCGACATTCGCCGTGACAAAGGTCTCTTGTTCACGCATCTTAGATTTCAATCGAGTAGTTTCTCAAGTTAGACATTTTTTGTTATTAAGTAGAACTCTCTGTTTATAATGCATGGTCCCTCATCCGCATTCCTTCCCTCTCCCTGACCTTGCGGCCTCCCCGCTTCTTCTCCCTCTTGGAGGTCTTCTCCGGAGCAGATACACATAGTGCAGAAGCTACACCGGAGAAGGCCTGGCCGCTATCCGACTTCTGGTCATTTTCCCCTCTCCATTCTCCTGCTGCTGGCTCGGTCAAGCAGGGACCATAGGAACAGCCACCTGTTGTAGAAACAACCAGTCAGCACACAGATCTCCGAACTTTATCCCACGAGCAGAAATGCTCCAGTAGCTCCATTTCAATTGCTATCCTTTCTTTCTCGGAATCCTGGAGGCCTAATCCCCCAGTAAGCGCCCTGGCACTGATTCCGCAGCTGGGTGCAGCCCTTGCAATACTTCGGGTCGCTGACCTCGTCGGCGTCGCAGTGTGGGAGCTCGCCGACCGGGAGCTTGCCCTTGCGGAACGAGATCCTGGAGATTATCGATCCAGCACATACTGCTTATCGCGGACCCAAGCTTTATCGTAGCATCTTGTGAATGAAGGTTGGGCAGAGCTCGCTGACTTTCAACTGTTCTTCATAGGTGAAGAACTTTTGGAGGTCGTCAATGTGTTATCGCAGGCATGGTCAAAAACGGCGAATGTGTCAGAGCTATCGTGAGGGTGGTGACCCAGATCTTCCACCATGCCCGTCATCTCAGTCTGCGCCTCTGCGAAAGACGCTGCGAACCCAGCGAGTTGCAAGATCGTTTTGCCTCAAAGTTTTGGGTGGCGTCTCGGAGTCCCAATATGTCGAAGATGTTGGTTGATTGACTGGTTGGTAGCTGCCTAAGGATGCCATACGACGAAGCGAAGGATGATCTATGTTGTTGGATGCCAGTGTTGTTTGTATTGTTCTGGAGATGTTCGCTACGGAGGAGGTGCTCAGCCGCATGCACGTGCCTGCCATAACACACGCAGTCCGCCCAGACTTGGAAATTTCAAGAAGCCTCAGCCTCCGACTGGTTGTGAATGGTGTCGGTGTCTTGGAGAATTAGAGCGTGGTAGTAAGAGTCATCCTCGCACTTTCTGATATGCTCATCCGAAGAGGATTCGTTCCCGCAGTGATGGTGACCTCCTGGTCGCTGGCAATCTCGTGGATTCCCTCAGTCTCCAACTAGTCATGAAGGGTGTCAACGCAAGGACGTAGGTTGCGGTTGTCAATGGCGCAGGAGGCGACGTGGTCGGTGCGGTGGTATTGGTGATAAGACACTGCGGGTTCGTAATGCGCTTGGCGATGCGACCTCTGTGTTACGGCGCAGCCTTCACAGGGTCAGAAAAGTAGGAAAAAAGGATAAGCGGGGCAGGAACAGACGCCGCGGAAGATTCCTTCAGGCAGTTGAGGATCACGTGATGCCCCACCAGTTCACCAGTTCATAAGGGCTTGGCAGGATGAACCGGTGAACTCCAGTTCAGACGGTTCAGAACACCCTACAGCAGGAACTCCGTGAACCACAGATTGTATAAGCTTTCCTACAGTATATAAGCACACTCACTTAGCTAGATACTTGACCCTTCGTGGTCAACTTCGATAATCAATCCGCACCATTGATTAGTAACACGGCCTTCGCACGCAGTGCTCTATCGCGTGTGCTCGTCACTTCGTTCTCTCACACCCTCCCTTGTACCCACTCAAGGTAAACCCCACACGGCTTACCACCCTCTTTGGTGTTTGATCCTTAGAGGTAGAGGCCCGCCGTTACACTCTGGTTAAGGGTGATTTAATATGCCAGGCAGATTGTCGGAAAGTGGGTCAGGCGATCCTGAGAATCTTATTTCCGCCGTTCAAGTCCATGAAGCAGTGGATCATTTCTAAGAATCTTATTTTTGCCGTTCAAATCCCCAGAGGATCAAAAGTCTCCCGGGTTTAGTGAGGTTTTTCGGGATTTCTGGCCGCATCTCAGTTGATTTGTAGCTGGTGAAGGGGCAATACAGACACGGTGGCTCATCGGTACTGGGTTTTCGCAGCTCTAAGTCCGCTAGAATTGAAGGAGTCGTGTCCATGCGAAGGCCGACGTGGTCGGCGAGACGCGGCGAGACAGCAAGGAAGCCGGCTCGAAGCGGGGAAGACGGCAGTATCCAGGCCAGGCCGATGGAAGGTCTATCCGTACCGCAAAAGCTCGAGTAAACTATAAGGGCATGTAACTGCTGCTGGGGATGGGTCGCTGCGTTTTGACAATGACAAGCTCATCCTCAGCGAAGGCGTGGTGGCTATTGATGCTATGGCAAGGTTTGCGTCAGACAAGCAGCAAGGAATGTCTGAACCGCTGCAGACAGAAAGTAGAATGCGTAAGGTTACGCTCGCTTTTATGGAGTTTCTTGACTTGCCACCGATTTTTGCGGGCCGTGAGGGTCTCGAAAGGGCCAGAAGGTTGAACGAAGTTGCGGACGGCCACCAGATCAGGCATCCAGGGGGAGCGGTTGCAAGTATACAGCAATGATGTAGGATCGCAAAGCGACTGAGAATGGGAGAATCAGGATTGGTACTGAGCGAGGATGGTGCTCTTGCGAAGTTCGGAGCAGAAGGTGTCTGGGTGGGAGGAATAGGCGCTGGAACGGACTTTGGCGCAATCATGGCCCGTGCTCAGGACGTCGACGGTGGACCAGGTTGCGCTGCAGCTCCAGCAGCGCTACAACGGCACCCAATCAAGCAGCAAACTTGCGAGCGAAGCCATCGCGCTCCAGACTGGTCCATAGAAGGTAGGCTTAGCTTCCACCTTATTCTGACCGCACTGCCGCCCACTCTCAGGGGCGAGAGAGGCCGCAGAGGCAGCACAAAGTTTCCAAGGAGCTTCCAATCTGCTTGAACCGGCTCCAGGTCGCCCGCCGTCTCTCAGCGTGAGCGAAGATATTCCTGTGATGTGCTGCTGCGCGTGCACATCTGTTGCGCCAAGCCCGCCCAGCGACCCAGCTGCGCCAGCGCCTGAAGGAAAAGTCGCAGCTTCGCATACTACCATGAAGCGTTTATCCATAGGCAGATCCCGTGGAAACTGCGAGACTCCTCAGATGCCAAACTTCGTCAGTTTTTGTCTAGCCCAATTTCGTTCTTGAATGACGCAAGTCTGTCTTCACTGCTTATCCGCAACACCTCGAAGCTGCTCAGCAGCATGATCCAGGAACGGTTATATAGCAACGACGTTAAGAAGCTATGCGTCGGGAACACAATGAGATGCCGGCTCAATTTCACGTGGACAGGCTGTTCTTCCTCTGCGTGTAGCCACTGGTCAACTTTATTTGCTCCCTGGCGATAGGATGAACGTGCACAAAATCAACGAGCGGTTTGCTACTGTTGTCTTGTCGCACGTGAAAAAATAATCCACTTCCAGAAGTTCTAGCAAAAATTGCCTTCATGGCTGGATGTACTTTGCGTGAATTTCATCGGCTACCCGTTCCAATGTAATAAGAGGAAAACTTTCCTGAGCATATGCGGGGTTTCCAGTTCATCGCCAGGCTACGACACTTCTCACAGCTGGTACATGGCCCGGAGAATGTGATCTTATATCACAAGCGAGGTGCAGCGCAGGTAGTCACCCGGTGGCCCGCCATGTTCCAAGAACTCCCACTACATTCGTCCTTTGCGCAGCACCTGGCGCGCAATAATGGGAGCGGGGCACCAGGTCCAGCCAATCAAAGTCCGGTGCTTCGTCAAGCGGCAGCTCCGCCAGCTCTTCTGACGGCCGTACCTGCCACGAAGGGAAACTTTGCCCATGCAGCAGCCGGCGTGCCCCTATTTGTCATCATCTCGCGTAAACCGCAGCTGACGCCCTCGCTTGCGCAGGGCAGGGTCTTTGTCATCCTCGCTTAGTTATCTATATAAACCCTTCGCCTCCTCGACCAAAGCTCCTCTTTTCTTCTTCAATCGTCCCATGCCTTCGGCTGAGACCATGTGTAGTAACTGTTCCAATTTTTTGAAATCGGCTGGCGGGCCCCCTTGAACCTGCCTCATGTCGCCGGCCACAGTGTCGCCAGTATTGCACTGCCTCTGGCTGACGCGAACTTCTTTTTCGTTGTCTGACTCGCCATGCGCAAGTCTTCAAGGAAGAAGCATGTTCTTGGTGGTACCATGTCTATTGCAATGGGGAGAATAGCACAGCGATGCTTGCTGATGCCTTGACTGTTTGGTGAAGGATCGACTGCGTGTAAGCGTCATCCATCGTCCAGTGGGCTGTTTCACGATCGCTCTTGTGGTGTTGTCCACTTGTGTCACACTTCCTGGCGGCGCACATTGTCTTGCGCCCGGTGTAACGGCGGGCCTCTGCCTCTAAGGATCCAAACACCAAAGAGGGTGGTAAGCCGTGTAGGGTTTACCTTGAGTGGGTACAAGAGAGGGTGTGAGAGAACGAAGTGACGAATACACGTATCTGAGCACTGCGTGCGAAGGCCGTGTTACCAATAATAGCTCGATTATTGAAGAAGTTGACCACGAAGGTCAAAGCTATGCTAAGGAGTGTGGTTTATATACGTAGGAGAGTTCTATACAATCTGGAGTTTTGCTCTGTATGCTCTGTGCCTCCGGTGGGCGGGCTGTAACAGAGCAGACAGAGTTCCTAATATTGCTCCGGCTGCTCTGTCCTCTGGGGTCCGTGCATAGGTGATGATGATGATGATGATGATGATTCATACACCCGTCGGCCTCAGAAGACCATAGGGACAAGTAACGCTAATCGACGCTAATCTACATTAGGATCCCGGTTCATTCAAAGCCCAGCACGCTGAATGCAAAGAAACCATTCCTCCCTCTTGTTCGACACTTTGAAGATAGGCTAACAAAAGCACAAACAGATAATACTTAAACAAAACGCAAGGAAAAACGAAGGAAATATGAAAATAGAGCTACCTTCCATGTACCCCTCATGCCATCCCCTTCGAGACCACTTCCCGAGTGCTGTCAGTCCCTGTAGCGGCGTGACGGCTGGCTGGAGAAGGAGTTAATTTGCCTTAAGAAGGATTGAGCTCTCAGTCTTTGGTTGCGATTAGTCTTCCCGTGGCTAGAGCAAATGCCGCCGTTGCTTTGACTGCGCGCACGTCTGCCCGCCACTTCTCCGGTGGGCCATCCCCATACCTACCATCGGGCCTTTTAGTGCCCGACCATCCGCCTAGCATGAACGCGAGATCTCCGAATCTACTTCCCAGGTCGATTTGCAGTTTAATCCGGAGATCCATCCAGCGTGGGCATTCCAGTAGGAAGTGCCTCACGGTTTCCCTCTCGGCTCCGCACCCGCACGTAGGTGCATCTACTCGTTTGATTTTGTATAATGGCTCATTCAGGCTCGCTTTCGACGTCCTTAGCTGCGTAATTGCCCCTGCTTCTTTGCAGTTTAGCTGGTCATAGAGCTTCTTGGTGTGAAAGTGCGCCAACGCGCGGTCAAGCTTGCGGATGGACATGCCGACCTTGGATGCTTCGAACGTCTTCCTCCACTGTCTCGAGGTGATTTCCTTGCACCGGGCCATGGTTGACGACCGTAGCAGTCTGCTTAGAGGAGACTCCTGGTTGCTCTCTGTAGCTTGCAGTGCCAAGCTGTGCGCCTTCTCATTACCTGCTATCCCTTCATGCGCTGGCACCCATCTAAACTCGACGGGTGGCCCCCTGTTGCATCTGATCTGGTCCAATAAGCGGAGGATGCTTCCGATAATCTCTTGACGTGGCCCCTGTCGTGGCCTACGGAGGAGACGAAGGGCAGTCTTGCTGTCGCTGTAGATGGCGTGTTTTACCTCAGCTGCTTCGGGGTATTCAGTCACCATCGCGGTCGACCACATCCCTTGTATCAGCTCTACAGCCTGTTGCATTGCCTGGAGCTCTGCAAAAGGGGTGTCTACTACCTCAGACTTGCCGACTACAGATGAGTGAGTAATGATGGTCGCGCCCTTGCTGTCTGCGCAAGCGATGCCGATACCAGCCTTGCCGTTCCTTTGCGCGCTACCCGTGAAGATGGCGACCTCTGACTGTGGTGGGGAGCTGGCTCGGAGCTTTGCCACTTCTAGAGACTCGATCTGGATGACTGGCCTGCCGGCCCACGGCATTCTCACAAACGGGCGGATCGTTTCGAGGTGCCCGACGTCGATATCTCTGGCCATCATCATTATCCGCTGCAGCGGGGACACGAACCTTTTGTTGGCCGGGTCGATGGCACGCTTTAGCTTCCAGAACGGGCGTTTCTGGGGCAGCGTATGGCAGTTGACCCAGAATCGAAGCAGTTGTTGGTCGAGGCGGATCTTGGCAGGTAGTATCGCTGCTTCGGCTTCGAGGATGGGCAGCGCGACCGTCCTAAATGCTCCGGTGATTGCTCTACCCGCAATTCTCTGCACTGTCTCGAGCGATTTTAGCAGTGGTGCAGTCATGACCGGCGCCCACACTGGAGCCGCATAATCTACCGCCGGGGCTACTGTGGCCAAGAAGAGCTGGCGCACGCTGCTCGGCCGGAGGCCCTGTAGTCGCTTCAGCGCTAGGGCTGCCTGGACACCCCTCTTTGCAATCCTCCCCGCGTGAGCCTTGAAACGAAGTTCCTGGTCGAAGACGACGCCTAGAATCTTTGCTTCTACCTTTGGGTGCACCTCTCTTCCCTTGACCATTATCGGCTCATCAGACCGTCTTTACTCGTTCCGCGTGAAGTGTATAAGCGTTGTCTTTCCGGCTTCAAACGTCGCGCCGCTCGTCGCTTCCCACTCTTCGGCTCGAGCCACCACCGTTCTTTGGAGCTTTGCTACGTTCTCGCTTGCAGACGATCCCGTCACCCAGGCGCTATAGTCATCAATAAACGCAATAGCTCCTTTACTCCTATTGGTTACGGACTGCACCAGGTCGGCGTTGAAGAAAAGGAATAGCATCGGTGAGAGAGGCGACCCCTGCGGAAGCCCTGCCTGCGGCAGGTCTATGACCCTAGATGTCTCGCCGTTTACCACCATAGAGGCGCTCCTGTTGGAGCAGAATGCTTCCACCCACTTGACCAGCACTTCCGGGATCCTTCTTTGTCTGAGTCGCCGGAGGAGCACGTCGCGGGAGACGCCGTTGTAGGCACCCTTGACGTCGAACGACAGGAGCGAGAGAACCTTGCCTTCCCGCCACGCGTCGTAGATGCGCTGCTGCAGGACCGTTAGTGCCTGTACCGTAGACCGTTGCTTTCTGCCGCCAAAGTGGTTCTTAGGTAGTAGAGAGTGCTCCTCTACCAGAGCAGAGATCCTCTCTGCCACCACCAGTTCCAGCGCCTTCCCCAGCGTCGAGAGCAGCGAGATTGGCCTGTATCCTTGCGGTACTTCCGCCGACCTTCCTGTCTTGCGCAGCGGAATAATCTTCGCGATGCTCCAACGGCTGGGTAAGCGGCCTTGTAGTAACGATTCGTTGAACAGCTAAAAGACGTGTTTGCCAATCACTGGCCACAGCTCGCGCCATACAACCGCAGGAATTCCATCTACTCCCGGTGTTTTAAATGGGCTGGCCCGGAAGATGGCCTCTTTTACTTCTTCTATTATCAGCGGTGCGTGTTCTATCTGCTCACCGAGGCTCTGAGTCGCCTCAATCTAAGTACTCTATATTTCAGGGAGCTCCGGGAAGAAGTCCCTGATTAGCGTCTCCGAGATCTCCTCGCAGGATTCCGCGTAGCCGTCCTGGTGTTTGAGGCGTGTGATCCGGGCGAGGCCGCTGCTTCCTGAATCGGTGAGATACTTGGCCGCTTTCTAGATGTTGGTCGGCTCTATGAGAAAGTCCTTCCAGTATCTCCGCCGCTGGCGCCTTATTGTGTCGTGGAATCTCTTCGCCGCTTCCCTTGCCTGTGCTTCTAAACAGATATCCGGCTCTCCCCACCTTCGCCGTCCTCTCGCTTGGTTTCTAAAGAACGTAAACGCCCTCCGCAGCTGACTGAGGTCCGCCGTCCACCACTTCTTCACGTACGGTGACGGTCTCGCTTTGGGGATGCAGCGCTGGATGGCTGCCGATACTGTTTCGGAGAGGTAGTTGGCGAGGTCTTCGATGTCTTGGACATCTGGAGGTGGCTCTTCGCCGAGCTGCTTTCTCACCTCGCTTCTGACGGCTTCCCAGTTGGCGCTGCGGAACGTGTATTGCGATTCTAGTTCCTGATGGGGCACGTCTGTCTCAAAATGGGCCTCGATGGCCAGATGGTCATGCCCGTATGCCGTGCTGGCAGGTCCACAACCGCTCATCTCTTCCGTCAGTCGGGGCGATGCCAGGACGAGATCGATTGTAGACCTCTGTCCGGCCGATTCATACGTGACCGTGCCTCTAGGAAGCAAGCTCTGCAGGTGAAAGTCCTCCATAAAGTCGATTATCGGCGCACCTTCCCCGTTGCGCCGCGAGCTGTATACCTGATCACCTCCCCACAGTTGGTCGTGTCTGTTAAAGTCACCGCAGATGAGGAGCTCTAGCGCCCCATTGGTCTGGCTTCCTGCTTGTGTGATCGCTGCTCGCAGGTGCTCGAGCGCGCTGGTGAGTTCCGGGTCGTCCACACTTTCCTTGCTGGCGACGTACACGGCTGCTACGAACACGATCCGGTTCCGTAGCGTAACGACTGCAGCTGTGACGTCGGCAGAGGGTACTACTATCTGCCTGGCTTGTGTGTCCTTGCGGATCCAGAGCATTGAACGGATGGGATAACGACAGTGCCGCGGTGTCGACGGCAGTAGTTACTTCCAATATAAATGAGTGACGGGTACTGCTACGGTCTCGCCGCCAGGCTCGCGAAAGCAGCTTGGCTCCGAGATGAACATGATGCTAAAGTCGCTAAGGTCTTCGTCGTTTAGTAGGCTATACTGCGCTGTTCCGCTCTTTCCTAGGTTCGCGTGAATCACTTTTAGCGGTCTATTCATTCCGCTGGCCGAGCATTTCGCGCAAGAGCTTGTCGTACTCCGGGCAGCCTCTATCGTCTGATCTATGCGGGCCGCCGCAAGCAGCGCACTTTACCGTCGTCGACGAGCAGCCGTCTTCTCGGTGGCCAATGCCCGCGCACTTTGTGCATCTTTCTTCCCCTCGGCAGCGGAACTGCAAGTGGTCGTAGCTCTGGCACTTGAAGCAGCGTCTTGGCCGTGGACGGTGCTCGAACACGTTGGTATACGCAGCCTCTCCGCCTACATCGATCACCCTCCTGGCGAGGAGTGCATCCGCCTCGCTCTTCTTGGCAAGATAGACCACCACCGACCCGTAGAGGCGGCCGCTTGGCTTGCTTAGCCAGCGGACTTGTGCTACTTCGACGTCGTTCTCAGCGCCGATTATCTGGCCTGCATCGGCGCGCACTGTGGTGCGGTCATCGTTCAGAACTGCCAACTTGTTGACGTTGTCTACTTTGACTGGGTGCCACTGCCGGCCCCGAATCCTCGCTCCCCGGAAGGCCGTCTCCAGCCATCCGAGGTTCGACCTGACGAGCTCTTTGTCCTCTTCCGTCCGGAAGAAAGCGCGCACCTTGGCCGCATCGCTCGGGTTCTTCGTGATCCCACAGCACTTGACCCCCTTTGTGGCCTCCTGACTCTCCAGCGCCGTCTGCAGACGCGCGCGGATATCCCCCGCGCTCGCGTTATCGACGTTGGCATTCGTGAGATCGAGCTCAATCGCGGGTGGCATCGTTCGAGTCGTAGATACGGTCGTATGGTTCGCGCGTACTAGGACAGCGGCAGTAGACGACGGACTGCTGTTCGCAGGTGTCGGCGGTCCTCCTCGAAGCACGTTTGCATACGTGGCGTTGATCTGGGACTGTGAGCTCAGATTCCTGCGCGTCGACTCCACCAGCGCGGCAATCTGCTTCTCCATCTTCCCCATACGCTCTTCCATCTTGGCCTGCGTTTCCTCAGACGTCTCGAGCACGCTGCGTAGGCGCCTGATCTCGTCTTCGTTCCTGGCCACCTGCTCCGCGAGCTCTTCGTTGCGCTCGGTAAGCCGGTCGTTCTGCGCGACGATAATATTAAGCAGGCCAATCACGTCGTCCAGAGTCGAGTCGCTCGGCAGGTCGGATGCGGATGTCGCGCGAGCCCTGCGCTGTTTCGTTGGTTTGCCGGTGTGGAGGGCGCGATAGTCGGTTTGTTGAGCCCCTCGACGCGTAGCGCGACGCAACGCGCCGACGGTAGTGTAACCGCCCCCATCATCTTCATCCGCCGACATTCTTGGTCTAAGCGATGGGTTCGAGGTCCGTGTGTCTGTGGTTTGAACTTCTCCCGTGCATAGGGAGAGCACCGAGAGCAGCTTCTTGGCGTCACGTGAATCCCGTGACTGCGTGGGTCCTCATCCGCGCCACGACTGCGCTCCCCACTTTCTTCCTTATCCTGTTACTGTGAAGGCTGCGCCGTAACACTTGGTCGTCCAACGCCGCATATGCGTGAGGGGCCCAGGTTCATGGATGGATTCCTGTCGAACTTGCAAAAGTACGACGCCGCACTGTTACTAGTGCGTGCTATTATGCCTTATAGGCTGACAATTCCCTTTGCCACCTAGACGTCCGGAGACTCTTCTCAACCTGTTTTTTCTTCCTGTGAAGTTGTGACAAGACGGAAGACTACTTGTTGAAAGGCGCTTCCAAACTATGGTCTTCTCCCTTGATATCAGAGTCTGAGAGCAAACTTGCAGAGCATGCGGTTGATAGGAGGACCACCTGTCGGATTTGTAGTAGGAAGTTGTGAGGTCAGAAAGAGTAGATTCTGCCTTGTCTCAGAAAGAGAGCTATCTGATGTTTGCTTAAATACACGAGACTGTGAATGCCGATTCTTATTACCTAACACGTCCGGTGATCTGGTGCTGGCGTCCAACATGACGAACTGAGTCGCTGTGCAGACGGCCCCCTCCAGGACTGGCATCTTCTTGTGCAATTCCAAGGATCAGGATACCCGGTCTGCTCGAATCTCTCCACAGAGATGCAACAGCAACTGATATGGAAGGTTGATCGTGCTGCCTGCCCGCGCCGCCGGAGCGGGAATTCGCATCACAGCACCTTGTCACCTGTCAACCACATTGGCCCATAATCACGTGTCTCGTATTATCTCTTCTGATCACCACACCACCATCACTCCACCCCCGCTCTCATGCGCGGCAATTCTTTGTCCCTAGCACAGCCCCATTTGCTTACGCGTCCTCTTTGCCATTAGATATTTATATAGCACTTGACAGCAGTAATCTAAGAAGACAGCGGTGTCCTACTTTCTCGCGCCGTTCGACATCACCCTACACTGACGGAACAAGACTGCGTCGCACGCGAATCGCGGCCGACCGCACACTCAAACACCACTGAGTAGCGAATGGAGGCTTCTTCCTTGAAGCTCTACTCATGGCGGAGCAAACAACGAAAAAGGTTGCAGGCTGAACCTGTGAAGGTTTCCAAAAATTACTCAGGACATTCCACTGGCCCACCCAGCCCTGAGTCCCAGCACTAGCAGAACGATTTGCTGGACGCCGCTGCAAAGGCAAGAACACTTCCTACAGTTAAAGAGATATGGAGAGGAAAAGGAGTCCGGATGTTGGGGAGGAGAGGGGTTTATATAGGCGACGAAGGCGGCTCCTCGGTGAGTGGCACGGGCCATATGTGTAGGTAAGCACGGAGCCAGCGAGCCGAAGCCCGCGTGGCAGTCGCAGCAGCGGGGAGGCTCTGCCGGGTGCTGCTTGGTTGGGCTGTCGGTAAGATCACCTGGTTAGGCCAGGGCTGGACTGTTTAACGCGCGCTGCATCCTCGATCTTCACTTCCTCTCCCAGCTCTCTTGTAGTAACTGAACAGTATCGGCATCATTTTCTGGAAAGCGTCTCTCCTATTGCACTATCTGGTGGGACGCGCCCACACCCCTTTTCTTTGAACGCTTCAGCACGCCTGAGGCTTCGAGGAAGAAGATCTCGCGCGCCTGCGCTGGACATTGGACTGCGACTGCTCTTCAGCCTAGACCTGCATGGCACCTTAAGGGCTGGACGCGATAGTGAGGCTCTAGAGGAAGGATTGCTTGAGTGGACGGCTCTGGCCGGCGGTCGGTTGGAGGACTCGGCTTCAATGAGCCACGGACGGCAGTGGCATAAGCAAGCGCTGAAACACCTCGTGGATGGTGTAAAAGTCCTTTTCCATAAGACATTGGGCTGTCGAGGCACAGGCTCGTTGCACAATTACATGCATAGCCTGCCGCGGACGACGAACGGGAGGGGCGCACAGCGCTTTGTCGGCCAGCCCGTCACGCCCACATTCCGCTCTGGTCGCCAACCCGCTACTCCCTACGTTCTCTCTGTTCGCTAGGAAATCCAGCCCATCGTTCTCACAGCGGTGTCCCGAAAGAACGCTGAAGCCATGCGTCTGGCCGCACTGGCGTGCGAACGGGAGCGTCTGGGTGGTGGGAGAGTGGGGTGGGAAGTTCTGTTGGTACTGTTTGGTGATGAGAGCTTTCGCGGCGGCTAGCCCTCTGCGGGCTTTGCGAAATTCTCTTTTGATGGGACTGAGAATGTCATGAGAGCGATGCAAAGCCAACCCGCAACTCTGTCCAAGGCGCAAAGGCCGTTGCACGAAACATTTTTTGTTGTCCGTAATTGCCCGTGCTATTGGCATGGAAAATGGATGAGCTTTCGGGCAGTGATGAGAGCCAGCCTGTCATCCGGAGCCGCCGTCGGCCCGTCTCTTCGCAGCTTCCAGTAATCCATCTCACCCGCGCCGCTCGTCCTTGCTCGCTTCAACGCCCATATCTTCTTTCTTCTCCGCTGCTTTCCTGTCGCCATCTCTTGGCTATCCAAGCCTAGAAATACTGCCACATCGGCAAAAGCTCCTTGCTGAAGAATGGTAGGCAAGCTCGCTGGAGCCTTTCTCCTGCAGCCAAACGCATGACGCTGACCCACGCTCTCTTCTTCGATCCAGACCTTTCTCCCTTTAGCTTTCCCTCGCTAGAACTAAAGCCGACTCCACCTACCTACAGCTTCCTCGACCTCGTCCTCGAACACACAATCTCTTGCGGCTGACCCACTCGGGCCTCCGACACCTCCCACGGTGACAACGGCAGCATCTTCGCTCTCCTAGAAACATCCCCGCAACAGATTTTCCAAAGACACGCCTCTTTGCGTCAATTCCTGTGCAGATGGTCTGCATGCCAGACCACCAAATACTCCTGCCTCTTCGCCAGGGGCACTTCGAGTGCCGGAATTCGGCTCAAGGGTACGCAAGTATTTACGCCATACACCCGCGTATCTTTTGCGATTAACTCGCCGACAGCATTGCCCGCACTGGGCACATAGCCTACCACAACGGAGAATCGAGGCGGCACTGTCCAGGCACCAGCGAAGGGAGACACCTGAAGCGCAAGCCCCCCAGGCTTAAAGCGCACTGCCCCCGCTGCTATCGTGCCGCGGGACACTTCTTGCCCTTGTTTGCCTTTTGGCAACGACGTTGGGAAACGGTACCTGCGGTCTGACACAGGATTGGCTGCGCTAGCTCCTGGCAAAGCAGCTTCAGCCTGTCGCAGTTCCAGAAAAGCTAGCAACCCGCGAGCAACGTCTTCAGACGCGCCCGCGGCGCCAGGCGGCACACTCTTCCCGAGCGTCGCGGCTGGCTCTCGCGCGGCCGCCACATCTACGGGGGCAGGCACTCCCCCAACCGTTCCCTTGTCGGTGGTGGGCCGAGACACAGACGGCCTATCTCCTCCTTTGGTCGCTCTTCCTGGGAGAGGAAGTTCCCGGACCACGGCGTCGAGGCCGACGATATTGGACGCCTTGGCTCAAAGACGTTTGGAAACGGTATCGTTTCCCCCGTCGTGGAAGGGGACTTGCAGAAGCAGGTCGACGAGATCGAAGCGGTGGAGGGGCTGGTGGAGCTGGATGAGGCCGAGAAGGCGAAGGCGGAGGAAGAGGAGGAGCGGCTGGAAGAGGCAGAGAAGAAGAAGAAGGAGATCCGCGCGAACACCTGGGAAGGATTCAGGGACAAGCACAGCAGTGAGGGTAGTGCGAAGCCATACGCATTCCCGGATCGCGCTGGTACTCCGGGCCAGCAGCAGTAGCACCAGGAGATACCACGTCCGCAGGTACCGCTACTGTCTCCTGCTGCCGGCCTGGAGTACCAGCTGTGGCCGTTCTCCAGCTCGTCGATGGACAAGGTACGTTTACTGCTTCAATTGAGTTTCCCTACCTACTCCTGTACCCTACTGATACAATATTTGAGACTGTGTAGGACACAATTGCCTATCCCCACATCCGCGGCGCCAGCCAGTGGTGTGACAGCCACCGGAAGGCGTTCAATTACGCCAACATGGCGAGCGTCGACCGACCATCCCACCTCAATGACATGCTAGGCAAGGCCCACGAAAACCATGTGGCCTTGCCCACTAGTGATGTTGAGAAGCTAGAGGAGCTCTGGGCTCTCCTCTTCCCGACGATGTCTCCTCGGACGTCATGTTCAACAAGAAACTCGGAGCACATTTGGATGTATGGTGAAGAAAGGTTAGCAAAGGAGATGGCTTTCCTGAGCCGATCGGTTATGACATCGGGTGGGACTGAGTGTCTCGTCTTGGGGCGAAATGGGATGGAAAGCCTCCATGGCAAAGATCGACCTTGCGACGCCCAACAAGGGCTCGCGTACTGGAAACAAGCAGCAATAGCTCCGCGCCAAGCTTGCTCAGGGTCGCAAGGACTCTCTTGACACAGTCTTCGAGCAGATCAAGAAGCTGAATAAGCAGCTGAAGGAACGCATCAAGGAGGACAAGGCTGCTCAAAGCCTCAAAGACACTTGTCCTTCGAGGATATCGACCAATAAAACCGTGAGATCGCCTGCCTCCAAAATAAAGTCGACTCCGGCAGCATGAAGATGGCCGAGGAGAAGAAGGCGCTGCCCGGAATCAGCAGCCTACGAAGCAGGACAGAAGGACTTTGCCGGCTTCGACCAGGCTGAGAAGGGAATTGCTGGCCTAAAGGCGAAGATCGCCGGAATTTATAAGTCGCTCGCTGACCCCGAGCCCAAGGCTCTCAGCGAGCGCTACTCCACGATCTAGATGTAACGGTAGGCTCCTTCCAATAAGCTTCCGAGTCGCTTAGCAGGTTGGTGGAAACCGAAGGGTTTACCTTGAAGAGACAAGAGGAGGATGGCGGTGCAAAGAGGGAAGTATCACGTGATAGCGCGGTGCGCAATGAGCTTGTTACCTCCAAATCAATAGGGTTTGAATTGGAACTTTGAGTTGACCACGAAGGGTCAAATGTCTAGCTAAGGGAGTGTGGCTATATACTACTAGGAAAGCTATGACAATCTGGATCAGGCATTTGGATATGCCTCTTGGATCAGGGAGATGGATCAGGGCTTTGGATCAGTCCCGATCCAAAGTAGCCCTTTTAGGGTGTGGGGCGCACGTGACGTTAGCGCCTAGCTGTCTTTCTTCCGACATCCGTCGGTACGAGACGATCGCGGTGTTCCCCTGTTCCGCGCCCGTCTGCTTTTGCCTTTTCCTAGGATTTCGACTTCCGCCTCTATACCCTTGTGGGCCTTCTTCCCGTGCGGGCTTCTTACCCTTGGGGCTACAAAGCCTGCGCTCTTGGAGGTTCGTAACACTAGACCGAACTCGAAGCCATGAAAGCACAGTAGGGTGAGGCTCACAGGAGTTTCAACTGGCTGAGGGATGAGGGAGAGAAGGCCCACGTCCAGCAGCAGGCCAAGGGAACTTTCTTTGGGGACTAAAAATGAGTTATAAATAGCCTCAATCTAGTTGAATTGATCTGGTTCCTCTTTAAGCAGCTGGCCGTCTCAGCAAAAATACTTCGCGAGAGATTCGGTCTACCATCAGGACAGGTCTACGTAAAGATCGCTGAACACCGCGAGTGTCATTCCTCTGCTTAGGGCCTTCTCCAAATTCTCGCATGATGCTTTCAAGATCTCATGAGAACAACCAGCAGCTGTTCAGCTGCCTCCGCGGATGGTTAGATAGTTGGCCAGTGTCACTTTTGAGATCATGTTGTGCTCCACCGCAGAACCATGAATGGTCCACGAGTGAGTTACATTCTTTTAATATGCATCCTTCGCGTCTGATATTACTCACTGAGATTGGAGTATCAGTGAGGCTCCGGTCTTTAATACCCATTGTGAGGCCACCGTTCGGACAACATGACCCGCGACGCCTCTTGCCGGGTTCAATTTTGGATGTTAGCCATGACAGGAAACATGGAAAATTGGAAGCTTGCAGCTCAAGGAAAACTACAGGACTAGTTCATGAGGTACAAGCTGCAAAGGCTATCCAGACTCCTTGTGCACTTGGCCTAGACCATTGACTTCAACTTGCACTTGTCTGCAAGCTGCGGGAGGGGTCCCGTATGAGCATTTGGCAACAAACCCCTTTACTATCGGAGAGATGCCAGCTTCGAGTAACACCAAGGGCGATAAGTGCGTCTGCCCTTTCTCTTTCTTGATCTCTTGGGGTCGTGGACATCCTTGAGCTCCCGGATCTCGTTAATGCAATTGAGGAGGAAGACCGCGGGAAGTGGCGACAGCCCTGTGCACTCTGTATCGGGTACCATGTATTTGGCTTGCGTCAGAGAGCGGCCATTGTGTTGTTTTCCGGCGTCAAACCGGTCCGGCTGACCCAGGGATGACCATTTTAAACTTCCTCTTCCATCTTAGGCTATGACGCCTGGCTGGGGCTCATTGAAGAGCGCCTCCGCCTCATCCAGCAGCCCTGGCTTCCTGCCGTTCTCGTCATCAGGCGTCTCCTGCCTTCCTGCGGACTGGCGCCGTCGATGGCCAGACTTGGTGGGCCGGGCGCCTGCCGGAACTTCTAGTGTGATTTAAAGAAGACTTGAAGAGATTTGCTAAAGTTACCGAGGAAACCAAATGAGTGTGGTATTCGAGCGAGAAGGAGACAGGCGTGCTCTGTTGTGGAGCTCGTCCACGCCAGGGAGAGCGCATGGAAGCGGGTGTAGAGCCGAGCCTTTCCGCCATGGATTATGCGACACCGGCAGCCGCAATTGCTCCACTGAGTCAGCTTTTCTACAGCTGTTCCCAGATTGCAAAATTAGGAGCGCTTCGGTTTTTCTGCGATGTTTCGATGTCTTTCGTCTTGCATGGACCAGCAGAGGCTTTAGTCTGTTGCGAAATTTTTTCATCAAATGTCACGTTCAAGAGGAGGGCCTGAAGGGCCTCGCTTGCTGCTGAGCGGCTGTGAGAAACTTACTGGTGGTAGGAAGTCTCTTCTATGGCTCCGTATACTCACTTTGTGTCGAAGGGCTTTCCATTCAGATTCTCTTCTGTGTTGCTATTGTTCATCAGCGTCTGCGGGCCTTGATCGCTGCTCTTGAACACGCGACATGCGCGCTGCTGAAAGAAAAGAGAAAGCTAGAAGAGGCGTTTGCAAGGCTGCTTGTGGCAGAGAGTGCTGTGTAAGGTATGGAAAGAAGGAACGAGAAGGAATTTGTGGTGGCAAACAGTTGCTGCGCCGGCACTGACGAGGTGCGGGGGCGACGTGCTTTCTGGAAAGATCGGTGGCCATAGCTGGTGGCGCCCAGGAAGCTCAGGCACCAGTTCAAGCAGCTACACCAAATTTGATTATGATTCTGGGTTTTCATCTGTTCTTGTGCCTCTCGATGTTTCTTCAGACAACACCCTTTCTGTTGCAGTAGGGAGCAGACTCACCTTTTCCACGCCTTCAGCCCATCCAAGAGCAGATCTCCGGTGCCGCGTCCACGGGATACGCTGATGCCAGCAGAGAGTTGCGAGAAAGTGTCAGACTTCGCAGCTGCAGGTCCAGACCTCCAGGGCGGGTCATTGTGAAAGCGGTATGAAGACCAAGAATTGTGTATATGCGCGGATCCTCGAACTGCACTTTGGCATACTGGAGGATTCGAGGCGCGAGTTGCTGCAGATTGTGGCTGATGGACCAGGCGAGCGACTGCATGAGAAGAGGGGTTGTCGCAGGAGACGCGTGACATTGCACGGGGGTTGCCCGTGCCGCGGCGGAAAGCGTGGCGTCAGGCGCCAGATGCTGGTGGTCGTGGCGCGTGCGCATGAAACTGAGCAGCTCAGCAACATGTTTGGGGACAGCAGAATGAACTCGGGCGTGGATCCGTGTATGGAGAGGTTGTGCTTGGCTGCGGACAATGGCAGGGCCGAGAGGCGCGGATGTGAAAGCGTGGCGAAGCGCGGAGCATGTTTCGCGGGGCGAAAACAACAAGACGAGGCCGGAGCCGCAATTGGCGGGAGGACGCGCGTGGATGCGCTCGAAATCAGTGTTGAAGACCTGCTGGGGTGTGTCTGAGTGTGCTGGACGTTGAGTCTGTGGCTCTGCGAGCGCGCGCCATGGCCACTGGGCGGAAGACCGTGAAGACCACGAGGCGTAAAGTTGCGATACAGTAAATGTAGACGCGGGGGCATTTGACAGTGGAAAGAGTATACTCCGGCTCTCAGGCATGTTGCGGTCATGGCGTTTCGGACGAGGTGTCTCGGGTCGCGTTTGGCTGGCGTGGTGCATCACGGCGACACCGTTGAGGTCAACACCAAGGGATGGAGTCACGATGGTTGGTGAGGCTCTGTGATTAAGTCACTCAGGCAGGTAAGTTTCAAGCAGAAGTGATAGGTTCATTGACTATTTCATTGGATAGCAAAGCTATGTGGATCGCGTAACTGTCCGCAGCGCTATTAACTTCAGCGAGCAGCCTTTAAAACGAACCTTTGATCTTGGCCATCTCAAAACCCTTCCTGTTCCGCTCGAAGAAAAGGAACGCGGCGGTTATGAAAAGTCACTACCGAAGCTCCACTGGGAAGGAGACCGGTATCAACCACAGGCCGGGTAAGGATGAACCCGCTTCCTCAAGGATCAGCGCATGGCGGATCACTCGACGAAGAAAAGCCAACCTTGAGAGTATCAAGAGATGAAGGTCGCGTCAGCCAGAAACAGTGCAATACTGGCGACACTGTGGTCAAAGTGTGAAGCGAAGCTCCAGAGGCCCTGACCTGGTTCCAAAAAGTAAACGTCGGATGTACCCGTAGGCACATGCCAGCGATTAAACTGACAAGAACAGTTACTACACTTGATCTCAGCCAAATGGCCAAGAGAGCTGAAGAAGAAAAGACGAGCTCTGGTCGAGGAGGTGGGGGGTTTATATACCCGAGAGAGGACGGTTCGGTGGGCTTCGTTCCCATGACAGCCGAGGCCGGGCTAGCCCGAAAGAAGAATGGATTAGTCAGATGGTCAGCAATGGAAGCCGGGGGTGCAGCCTGACACCCCGACAGTCCAGTGACAGCGCACAACCCGCGTCCTCTGGCAGGAACCGATCACCAGGAGACCCCATTGCCAAGTCGCATTCTCCAGAAGCACACTCGCCCTGAAAGATGTAATAATAGGGCTCCCCAACGCAGCGTCGCAGGTGTCTGAATCAAAGCGATGCTCAACATGAGCAGATAAACTGTGGTTGGGAACATCTTGGACGCTCTCTGGAACTGACGGGGCAGAAAGACGGCAGAGCACGGAGCGCAAGCTTCCCAGACGGAGTTCGATGCAGTTTCTACGCATATCAGGCAGACCAAGTGAAATCGTGGGTAAGATGTGCCAGCTCGGGCGCATACAAATTCACCCAGACTGCCGAGCACCAGAAATGCCCGTCGCCTGCATAGATTTGCTCATAGGCCCATATTTGAGCCAGGGGGATGGCGGACTCCAGAACAGCCTCGACGCTGCCACTTCGCTCGCACAAAAGATCTGATGTTCTACTTCCGCTGCCCTGGGTTAAATAAGCGGGACACACATCCTAGGTTCGATCTGATGCAACCTCTGGACGAAACCAGGTCCCCCACTCGCCTTACTGCCCAGCTCATGGTCGCCTACTCATGTCCGAGCATCCCAGAACAGCGGCTGTCTCAGTGGCGATGAGGTTGATGCCTCGACCTGCGTACCAATGGCGCGCAGAAAGTCCCCGCCAGCACGGCTTGGGCTCACGGTGGCCGCAGACCTCGCCTTTCTGGGCGGGTGGGCAGGTTGCGGCGCTGCGACCCTGCAGGCACAGCCCGTTCGGCTCTCTTCCGCAGAACCCTCGTCGGCCGACCTAACATGTCACCGTAATCCCTCTCATCAACGAATCGCATCGTTCCAAGCGCTACAGCTCGCAAAATATCAGTCAGCCAGCTAATGTCACAGGGCGCCGTGTATCGTGGCTGCACTTTCCGCCGCCCGGTGCATATGCTCTGCGCCTCCTCCAACATCATCCTCCAGCATTGTTCCACCAAACTGCACCTCTGAACCCAGACAGCACCAGGAATCATCTCATAAATTGTGACAACTTCCGCGTGCAAGTGGAGTCATCAAGCGTCGCGGACGGCTCACGAAGTCTGCGGCATGCATTCCATTTCGTCGTCCCAACGTCTCGACGACCTGGCCGCCTGCCTTTGCTACTCAGGCATGCCTCGCCCGTCCTTCATGATATCTCTAGTTTTCTGTCCGCTAAAATTCAAGTCTAGGAGCTCCATTTGCCTCTTCACGGCGCTAGACCTCGAACGAATGCCTGTGAGGTCCACGAGGTTAGCCCAGCCCGAGCACGCCCCCTCTTTTCGACCCACCGCTCCCCTCTCCCCAGAGCTTACGTGAAATCAATCGCTCTTCATACAAGGATCAAGATACCTAGTGGACGTGTTCGAAGATCGTGGCAGCAGTGTGTCTTGTACGACATCAGGCGACGCAGGTGTAGCGAATCAGATCATTGTATACTAGTCCATCTATAGTTAGTGGGAGAGGAGGCTTTATCTAGCACCTCCCCTACCCTCCTCTCGACACCATTCCAAGATTCTTACCACTTTGCAAGATCTTCTTCTTTGCTACACAGGCCTTCGCTGACCGCCGTTTGTTCAAAGACCCTGCACCAAACCACCCTCCAAAACGGCCAAAAAGGGCCCTGGGATCGATACTCCTTTGCTAGAACCTCCTGGCTGACTAGTTTGCAGCTTGTCTCACAATCGCTTTCAGCTGATCCTGCGTCCGACTTTGCTCTGCACGTCCCGAGCCACCAACGCTGTCCCTGAACAATCGGACCTCGCCCACCCTGTTCGCTTTGCCTGGCCTGAAGAACAGCACACACGGCAAGTTGTAGCTCTCTTTTACCTTTGTGCAGTGTCTGAACGTTCAGTTGGGGATGCTGCTGTTTCAGCGTCGAGGTGTTAGTCTTGGCAGAGCAAAGCAAGGGGAGTCCTTGGCGAAGGGTTTGCAACAATGGCTGACAATGAAGCAGGATTACTGTGACGAAGACTTCAGGGCCTCAGCAGTCCTCTGTGGGATTGGCCTGATGAAGCAGCCACCACCGCAGCCTTCCATCTTGCATATCAAACCCCCGCTGCATCGTGCCACCCATTCTCTGGCAGCTTTGTGTCACGGAATACAAACTCTCTTGGATTAGCGCGCTTGACCATAGATTCAGTGACTCTTTCCAGAGTTTCCAGACGGCCGCCACCGCTGTACGAATTTAACTCCGGACTGCGCTTCCGCTGGGGGTTCTGGTGGCGAGGCCAGTCAGACGTCTCCCATCAGCCCTCCGCATTGGTGCACTGCCAGCGGAGGAATTTCCGTTCCAAAGCTTCCAGTCATGCCTGTTTCGGCACCATCGAGTGGTTCGAAATTTGAGAGAAAGGAGAATGGAAATTTATTGTTCGTAGACAGGGAAAAGTCGGGGTGGAGGCAGGCCATGGTTGATGGGACTATGTAGGTCTCTTGAGAACGATCAACAACTTCTCGAAAGCATGTTGGATTGTGGATATAGACTTGAGCGGTTTCTGTCGCATGTGAAACAGTTCTTTTTTCTTACTTCTGGAGGTTGCAGGGAACTTGAAAGGCGCCGCAGTCCAGTCGAAAATATGCTTAGCCTGCTGGGGCGATCTTCACTCCTGTTGAATACGTCAAGCATGAGAGGCAGAATATGAATCAGCACAACACCGTGGCGCCAAATCTCAATGTCCGATGCCGCTTACAGGCAAAGCAATCCCTTTCGCAGTGGAAAGTCTCCAAGGATTGATTGGAGCTACCTGATCAACTAGCGCTTTTGAAAGTTTATGACGGCTTGGTGGGTGAATCGTGGCTGGTTCCAGTAAGTATCCGGCGTTTCTCTGGGGGAACGGCACTCAGGCCCCTTCCCACCGTGGAACTGACCACACGCGCCCAATTACTGTCATCAGGGAATCTTTCTCATCTCACTTGCTCGCTCGCGGCTCCCATTCAGGCTTTTGCTACTGCTACCAAGATCTGCACTATCAGTTGCGTGTCGCAGTGTCACTCCACTCCCTCCGCTGCACTCAGCGCAGATGCGCTCTTCAACCCCAACCCGCGCAGCGACCGATCAAAGCAAGAGCTCGTCGTCCTCGTAACCAGACATTGTTCGTTCCGACGCCGGTGGCCCTGACCATGACCGCCGCCATCGGAACCGCCGCAGCGATGCTGCCCGCGACCGGGACCGCAAGCATCGTCGCCACCAGAACCGGAAAGACATATAATCGGTCGGATAGGGAGTGTGATGAATACTGCAGAGGGACGTTCGCGGAGAAAGGCGCGGCGGCGGCGCGTAGGGCCATCGTATCATCGTTGATGCGCTGCTGGACGTCGGCATGGAGATGAGGGACTGAAAGTGTTAGAAGGAAAGAAGTGGACTCTCAGCATCAGTGCAAGAGACCTCGTCTCAAGGAAGGCAACTATCGTGGATAACTGGCAGGGGATTACCCCCAGGCTAAAGTTCGAGCGGCGTGCAGATATGAAGCTCCGCATTCTCTGAACGGAGCGCGTTTGGCGCCTGGCACGTCAACGCTTAGCTGCCTCTGACGTGAGATACTGGCTCTGTGCGTCTGAACTGCCCAGTAGCTGTCCCTACCAAGAGCTTTGTGCCTCACGTTTCAGGTGCACCAACCAAAGTGAAGGGAAGGGAAGCCGCAATCGGTGCCGCCGCCGGCCTGCTGATCAATCATGGCGTCATTGGGAGCGGCTGCTGTTACCATCTGCGGAGGTGTGAGCACGCCGTCGCGCTAGGCCGGGCTTGCCTAAAGCTCGCCCGCCGCCCAGGCTGCTACCTCTCATCATCATCATCATCATCATCATCATCATCATTTTCTTCTTCTTTCTCTCCCTCCTCACTCATCACCTGTCAACATTCCAGCGCAAGGCTTGATCCTGTGTGATGTTATCTATGCATCACCCTTTTTCTCATTTGTTTCATTCTTACCGTCAATAATTTGTGAGTTGACCACCTTCTCCCAGCATCACTTCCCGTGTCAACGCTCACGCCACTGCTCCTCTTGGGACCTCACGCTCACGAACTCACCTGCAGTAAATCCTTGCTCTTAGCGCTCAACACAACTACCAAAATTTTATTCAACATCATTGCCATCAACATCTTGTAAGGTCTACACCCGTCTCCGCCTGTGCACCTCCTCGTTCTTCACGCTAACACTTTTGTAAACAGTCCCACACATCAACGGCCAACTGCAACATCGAACAAGACCCTGACCGCGCATTAGCCCGCCTGGCCAACCTGGCTCATGATGAGCATGAGCAAAACCTCAGGATGCTGTCTTCCAGTGGCAGAGCATGTGCTACACGATCCTCTCTGACTGTTCTGATACCTGGATGCAGAGCAACGGGCTGCGCAATATGCCCAAGGACGTCATCCAGAAGATGCCGGGCGCGGAACAGAAGGCGGAGGAGGTGCTCGACAAGATTGGCAGTGAGGAATCATTGCCGGATGTATTAGGGGACTTAGTATTGAAAATTCAGAAAGTAGCTCGTAGAACAATGATGTCTGATCAACTGTTGTCTCTTCAATTTCGCAATTCACGGGCTGTGATATATCCATAGCATTTTCTCCAGTTTTATAGATTGAAAGAACTGCTGGAGTTCCTTGAAGATACCACTAGAAATACAGTGTTTTTCCGCGGCCACCATCTCCGTGGCGAACACTGCGCTGTTTTAAACAGTGCGGCACTGAGTCCAGAGCATGTGCCAATACTGCCCAGGATAATTGATGACGACAACGAGGATAACCGCCGGGCGAAGAATTCAACTCCGGACATGGATCGATGACGCACGGAGCACGAGTAATCCTCTCCTGCGCTGATATATGGCGGATGGGGGAGAATGTGGTGCACCTCTCTGCCGAGCCGCCTTAGCTACTGTAAGAAAATGAAATGAGAATGAAGTCAGAGAACATTCAGATGTTAGCACGGCTTGTCAGGTACTTCCAATCTAACTCTCATCGATGTGAACGAGCGGCAGCTTCTAGAAATACGTCTATGAGAGACTCCAATCCTCACATCACTTGCACAGGTTCCCCAGAAATGGCGATCGGGTCTGAAGTGCAAGGCATGAGCTCAAACGCAAGAAAGTAGGCCACGATTCCATCAAAAGCAGGCCACAGGTATGGCAGGTGCATGTCTGACCGGCCAACTCACGTGCAGTTGAGCCCCGGGCCCAACTACGTCATGCTGATACTGATATTCCAGAAATCACGAGGAACCATGCCAAAAAAGAAAACACCAAAAGTAGCCTAGCGCAGCGGCGGCAGGGCAGCAGACCCTCCGCAAGCACAGCCGCCAGGCACATGGCAACCGTCCTCGCTTAGCCGATTCGCCGTCCCCGCACGGGTATATAAACCCCCCTCTTCCTCCGGGGACCACTTCCTTTTCTTCTTCGAACGTATCTCTTGAGTTCTGCTGAGCTCAGTTGGTATCTAGTTCTATTCATTTTAATCTCTGAACGGTCGCTACGGCGGCAACGGGTCCGAACAGCCCTAAGTGATTCACCAGTTTTTGGAACCAGGTCTATGACCGCTGCACTTGTGCACTTCATGGAGCACAGTGTCGCCAGTATTGCACTACTTCTGGCTGATGCGACCAGTTCTTCTTTGTGCTTCTCTTTTTTCGTTGAGTGGTTCGTATTGAAATTTGATGGGTCTTGAACGAGTGATGAGATTCTTGGCGAAGAGGAGAGGGGGGTTAGGGAGGCACCCTCTCTTATCCTCTTGCTAGGCTGAAACTACGCTAAGAAAGCTAAATACACGTGATTTTGACAGTTCGCCATGCGCGGGCCCTTGAGGAAGAAGGTTGGTCACTTCGCAGTGGCATTGGCACTGTCATGAGCTGCTAGCGATATCTTTGTGCAGATGATGGTATGGTTCGGGCTTATATCCGGCGCAGTATCAGATCTTCTTGGGATTGAGTCGATCAAGCGTAGTGTTGACCCCAGCCAGCCCCATGCCCACTGTAGCTTTAGGCATACCACTGCACTGTTGATGGTCCGCACGGATCTGCAGCTCAGCACGACACCACATAGGCTTATTGCGCTGTCCATCGGCCTTGATGCTTTGCATGGTGGTGCAGTGCCGCGGCAGCCCCTCACTGCCTGCGCTGCCAGCCAGCAGCCAGAAATTGCGGCTCACTGCACCTAGCGCTGGCACTCACCATGAAACCATCAGACTGAGAGTTGCACTGACAGCTTGCCGCCGCATTTACAATCTCGATTGATCTTTCCGCTGCGCTCTCAGGACCTGGCTTTCTGCGATGCGCGAAGCTGTTCGTGGATGATATCGACGAAGCGCGAGGACTCTTGAGCCGGGTATGATGGACGAAGTGCAATGGCACGGAACGAAATGACAGGCAACCAAGGTACATATTCAAAACTCAACCAGACCCAATCCTGTGATAAGATCTCATGATATTTCAAGACCCGCTCAACGTACGACTCGCGACACGTCTCGGGTTCCGCAGCTCGTTCGCAAATGACCCATGCTGCACCTCTGTAATATTTCCCTTGATCTCAGTTGCGTGCAAGTTCTTTGGTTACATTAATTTGATTTGTTGCTGTCTGTCCTCTGAAACGGTAAGTATACCTCTTCCAGCGCCCCAGCAGTACGTACGAAACCTTTACGCAAGGCGATGTCCCTTCGTCACACCGCCCTACTGTCGGATTCAGACTGGCTCAACCCGAGAGATATCGACAGGGTTTCGCAACCCGCAGGGATTGCGCCGAATTCCGAGATACTCGATGCATGTTGGGTGGATCTTCGGTCCGATTGTTGCTTCAAGGCCATAGCGCGGTAGGGTTAGCGCGAGCAATGGCCGTCCTGCTCGACAATCGAATCGGATTCTGGCTTGTAACTCTTTACGAGCATCTCCCTGAACACGCGACACAAATCGCAGCAGCCGTCCTATACCCGTCGGCCGAGCAGCGGTGCTGAATCAGGCGGACCCTGAGGCACAGGATCAACACGAAAGCAATGCCGGCCTTGTCAGATTCTTGAATTATATCAGATTTCTGAATCAACCGTCGTGGAAAAAAATGCCCCGGGATCCTACCCTCTCGGCAACCTCATCCAAGCAGCTTGCAATGGAGGCCGCCCGCGATTCTGCCAAAGTGCTCGAAAGGATTGTCAGGGGGCGCTTCAACACCAGGATCAGATGCGTTGATCCGCAGAGCCTTCTCATACCCCGGTCAGGGCAACCCGGCTGATCGAGTGGCTGACTCGTGGCAGACACGGCCGCTCGAAAACAGTCGTCGCAGCAATCTTGCGTGGCACAGCAATTGGTATTTTTTTGTGGGCTGGTGCTCGAGCCGGCGCGCAGCTTCGATCCTTTTCTCGACCTCCAAGTTCCTCTTTTAATGCTCTCCCTTTTTACCTCCTGTCCTCTTCGGCTCCAAGATCAACCATGTTCGCGTACAGGGATGACCCGATATACGCTCCGCCTCCGCTCCCGCGCTGGAAGCTGATCTTGAACTCAATCTTGGGCCTGGCATTCTGGCTCCTCACTTTCATCATCCGCCAACTGACCTCCAGCTTCCTCCCCCTCACGATCGACACCCTCGGCCAGATCCTCCTCACGGACATCACGCGGCAAAAAAGCGCGCGCGCGCTCGCGCAACTGCGGCACAGGACCGCGCACCCGGACGCCGAGAGCGCCGCCGCCGCGGGGAGCGGCAACAACGCCGCAGGCGTGCCGTATCTCGTCTCGATCGTCGGGTACCGCGAGGAGGAAGCGCTGTTCCGACGATGCCTGGAGTCGTACCGGACCAGCTGCACCGGCGCGACGACGCTGCTGGTCGGCATCGACGGCGACGGCGCCGAGGACCTCGAGATGGCGGCGACGGTCAGGAGCGTGTATCCGCAGGCGGTGGTGGTGGGGCTGCCCGAGCCGCTGGGCGAGATGGCGCAGCGGTTGGCAGAGTTGAAGGCGTTCGGGAGACGTTTCGAGCCGAGCGAGAACGCGCATGAGCGGTTGGAGGAGTTCAATGCGCTGGAGGAGGAGGTGAGGAGGGATGCGGGGGAGTGGGCGATGGGGGAGGTTGTGAGGGTGGCGGCGGGGATGCTGGAGGAGAATGGGGTGTTGCGGGAGGGGGGTGGGGAGCGGATGCAGGTGGTTTGCTTTCACGAGCTGCATCGGTGCAAGAAGGATGTTATTTTTACGAATCTGGTTTTCACGATGGCGATGGAAAGGGCGAGGGGGGTGGATTATGTGTGGACGAGTGACTCGGATACCTTGGTGCTGGAAAACACGGTCGATCAGGCCATTGGGTGTATGGCGCTGGATCCTGGGATCGGTGGAACCTGTACCTCGCTGGGAGTTCACAATGGCCACCACAGCTGGATTGCAGCTTTGACGGCTGCGGCGTACTGGAGCGAGCTTGCATTTTGCAGAGGGCAAACTGGGTCGGTGGAAGCAACGGACTGCCAGCCAGGCCCATGCGCAGCCTTCAAGATCTCCGCACTCGAGAAGATTCTGTTTCCGTGGTACATGCAGACTTCCCTGGGTAGGAAAACCGTAAGTCCGCCCTGCTCAGACACCACCACCGCTCGAAGCTAAACCACCCATCCAGATCGTCAACGACGACCGCCACCTGAGCACCTGCCTCATGCTCGCCAACTACCGCATCACCTTCAACACCTACGTCCTCACCCTCACCGACACCCCCACCACCTCCATGGCGCTCCTCCTCCAGCAGCTCCGCTGGTCCCGCGCCACCTACATTGAAACGCTCCAGTACCCCCTCGTCTACGCCATCCGCGGCCCCGTCGCCCTCATCTGCGCCATCCGCCGCGTCTACGGCCCGCTCGCCATGGCCATCTTCACCACCCGCTACGCCTGGAGCGGCAGCGTCCCGTTCGCCTTCTCGCCGCTCGACTTCGCGCTGAGGCTGGCCGTCTGCTCTGGTTACAACTTGCTCTTCTTCCGCCAGCATCTACGCAGCGCTGTCAAGCACTGGAGCTTGCTTTTTGTCAGCCAGCTGTTCTACCAGGTGCCGTTGCCGGGCATCGCGGTGTGGAGCTGCGTGACGATGTTGCAGGGGAGCTGGGGGACGAGTATGCGGGGGACGAGGGAGAAGATGAGGGCGAGGCATCCTGGGTGGGAGAATCTAGGGGCGGTGTTGGCGGTGTCGGCGTGGTTGGGGGTGGTAGGCGCGGCGGTGGGGCGGTGGGTTGCTGCGAGGTGGTTTCAGGGGATGGAGAGTGTTTTTGCGAGGGCAGCGTGGGTGGCGGTGGCAGTGTGGATGAGCTGGTTCTTCTTGAGGAGGCAGAAGGCGTAGAGGGGCAGAGGCGAGTAGGTAGAGGGGCAGAGGGGAGTAGGTAGAGGTTGCGGATGGTACCCCTGTGTAATAATTAGATGTGTACGCCATTGTGGAGCATGTTTCAAGTGCACGATGAGAATATTGGTGTACCTGCGGCCCAGACTTGTTGACTGTACATTTTTGGAAAAGGCGAATGAAATTTCTGAGCTCACTGAACGGCTCAAGGAAGATGGGTGCCACAAGGGGGTTGGGACGACGGGCCCAAGGCGCAGGGTATGTGTCTGAGAAGCGTTTAGTGCGCGGTGGATGCTCAACGTCTTCGTGAGCCCAGTCTATTCTTGCAAGGCAGAGTATTCCTCGAGGTTGTGGTCGGCAACTGTGTGTTCGTTCGTAACTGCGTATGGAAGATCTGCTGCCTGTTTATCGAAGCCGTCCGCCGAGAGGGGCTGTGAACCAAGATTCAAGTAAAAGAGGTTCCTCCTGCTGCTTTAAGATGTGCGTGAGACAAAGAGAGCGTGCAAAACCGCGGAAATTCGTTTTCTGGACGTCGCGAGCCTCTCGGTGTCTGCGCTGACTGATCAAGCTCCCGTCCGTCTCTGTGGAAGATGTCCTTTGCGTGTGGTCTGCTCAAATCCATGGTGGAGGGTGAGGCGCAATCCTATATGGCTGTCCATGTAGTCAGCAAAGTGGAAAGCAAATGGAAGTGGGCGGAGGAGGGGCCGTTTATCGGATTGACGCCGCCACTCATTGTCAGCCGTCGCTCATGGCGAAGAGAACGTACTTTAACCCCCTCAGGAAATTTCAAAGACCACTCAGAGGTATTGAGGCCTGTAGAGGAGTTTCGAAAGCGGCATGGGGTGTTTTTGTGGCGGTCGGCGATGTGGAAAGACTGGAAGTGAATGTCGGAGCTATCGTTCAGCCCGCGGATACGGCAACACTTGCATAAGTCGCGCACATAAGCCATTGACTCACCCGAACGTTCGATTGTATGTTCCAAAGCTCGAAAAAAAAGGCAGGAACAGAAACGATGCAGAATTTGGCAGGTAACACATTCAAGGGTTACTTTGAAGGAAAGCGGCTGTGGCGAGGTGTTGAGCTAGCCAAGTGGCTGACGAGCGCGCTGGAGCCAGTCTGATGCTGCCGAAGGGCGAGTAAGTCGAGGGTGAAGCGGAAAGGCTCATTGAAGGTCCGAAATGCGCATGCATGATGTGGAAAGGTTACCTTGGGTGCGGCCGTGGCACTGTGTTGAGCTGGTCAAGCGGGTGGCGAGCGCGCCGAGGCGCGTCTGGGTCTGCCCAGGGGCAGAGAGGTTGGTTTTGGAGCGGAAAAAGCCCAGAAGCGACCATGCGGTGACCTTTGAGATGCAGAAAGGTTGTAGGAGGAGATTCAGCGTAATTGTTGAGTCTGGTGTTGCGTCGCGGTGGTGGAAAGCTGAAGTGGCGTTGGCGGGGCGGCGGGAGGCACACTGAGCCTCCAAGCACCGCTGGACTGCGAGAACGCAGCCCTGAGACGCGCAACGGTCGCATGGTACTTTTCAGGATGATTTGGCTTAATTTTGAAGGTAGAAGAGTTGCTGAAAGGCCCGTCAAGTGTTTGCGACGCTACTTTGGCCTCCTGCGCGCGCCGTTCAGCTCCTGAGTGTGGCATATTCGACCGCATAGCGTCCACAAGAATGCATCACACCAATTCATCCCTTTTAGCCACTTACCCGCGCATCTGTAGCATTAAATTACAGCTGGAAGCGATATTGTGACCTTGGAGCGTGGTTGGAGGAGCGCCAGCCCAAGGAGGCGCCGCCGAAGGCCGGCCACACCAAACACTACGACAGCAATTCTTCCCCTTCGCGCTCTGCTCCTTGCCTTTGGCTCCCCAAAGAACTCTTGGCCCCTTTTGCTCTCGCTCGAGCAGGTCCCAATCCTGCCGGCGACTCTCGATTCCTTTCCAGCCCCGCAGCGGCGGTCCTCTGGGGGCGGCCGGCGTCCATGTCCAACGGGTTTCGACGTGCTGCGCTGTCCCCGTGCCAACTCAGAACAGCAGTCTGGGCCCGGAAGAACCCTCTCCGGGACCGTCCTCCCATGGGTATATGAGCCCCTGCCTCCTCGCCCTCAGCTCCTCTTCTCTTCTTCAGCTCTCTTAGCCTTTTGGCTTTGATCAAGTGTAGTAACTGTTCTGCCTTGGGTGAAACCAACGGCGCGCTCTACGGAGTTGCCTTGGTTTCCATAGTTTTTGGAATCAGTCTAGCGGCCGCTGAACTCCGTTCATGCCACTAGTCACAGTGTCACCAGTATTGCACTATTTCTGGCTGACGCGAACCGCCTTTGGTGGTCACTTCCCTCTTTTTCGTTGAGTGACTTAGCATGCCTGAGTCCTTGAGGAAGAAGTTCCTGCCTCTGCCTTTGTCCTTAGACCTTAATGCCTGCTGGGTTGCTTGCCTTCACCATGTCCGCCATGCCAGCCGCCATATGATTTCCCGGTGTTGTTTTGATGCTACCGCACCGAGCAAGGCACCCGCAAAATGCACGAACACGGTTCAAGGTACGCTGAGGGATTCTGAAAGCTTTACGAAGGAGTGGATAGCGCTCAGAGATGCAACTGAGATCTCCAAAGACCCTACATAGGTACTCCTGCTCCCGTCTGCCGCCCTTTTTCCCACTGGCAAGGATCGTAATCCACGGTAACACGCTCTAGTAACCCAGATACATCCGTCGCGTTGGGTCGAAGGCTTTGAAAAGCTCCGGATTGCCCTCCCGCATCGTATCAAGCTCGGAAATAACCATATTCTCGATGGCGCTGGCGCCTGGACGACTTTGTCGTCTGAGGACGTCTCGTTTTCTGCCCCACGACACAGCACCAAGGTTTCCCCAACCATGCAAAAGCGGGACCATGAAGTGCCGGCTCGAGCATAATTCTAGATTGGTCACAAATTCCTCGGTCGGCTTGAATGGATCTTATTCGCGATGGGTGCTACTTCATGTGCGCTGTGGGTGTAGCTTCGAGGGCTCCCGCCACCGAAAGACGCCAAGCTCCTCCGTGCACCAAGCCCGTCACATTTACACTCACCTGATTCCCGAAACGTCGTCAAAGCTGTATAAAAGAGGAATTATCTGTAGAATACTACGCGTGGCCGACGCTTCGAGTCATTTTTGGGGGTCAGCGCGGAGGACGAAGTTAACAACTTAGCATTGCAGCAACCCTCGGGCCTCCTAATGCTACCTTACATGTATGGCAATGATATTAAGTAGATGGAACCCATAAGTGCGCCAATTATAGTGCTTGCATCCAGTGGAAGGCGGAGCTGTGCGAGTGTCTTGGCAACCGTCGTAGTTGCAACACGGTCAACACCGCAAGCGTTGCACATTCAACACCAACCCCACATTCTTATGAGCTTTAATGCCCATCGATGTCCGGTAAACATGACTCCGCAGTCTATCATCCCCAGCTTGGGGCATCCCTGAAGGCTGGTGTACGGCTGCCCGCCGCCCAAGGCACATACCAGCCTGCCACGTCGGCAGACATACACTCATCGTGGAAAGGCTACAGAGCTGCAACGCCTTACTAATCTAACTCGTTCCCTTTGGAGTTTGCATCATGTCGAATGGCGCGAGAAAGTAAGACACCGCTGTCTTCTCTATTCATGCTACTGAAGGCAGCTATATACTAGATCTTTGCGCAGAACACGTATGCTGTTCGGATTTACGGAATTGCGCATGGACGGGGCAGATGAGGTATGTAGGGGTAGATGTTTGGTGTAGCGAAAAAAGCAAAGAAAGGACGTGTGTTGTTGAACAATGAGGGTTCACAGCAGCGGTATAGAGACAGTCTACGATGAGTCGTTCAATTCTTCTACCTATTAGCCGCACACGGAGGATATACGTGTGCGTCACGTGCTACACTAAACCCCAATTGGCTCTCGCTAATCGGGTCCTTTTCGGACCTTTGGTTTCCCAACTAGATTAACTCTCTAGGAAACCAACTCGCTCTGCTGCTAAAATCCACCCAGGTGCAGTAGCCCTTAGGCTGTTTGTTTAACATGTGTATAAAAAACAAATAAACACGTGATTTGCGGGCGAATGTGGTTGACACATCAACAAATTATAGAAACCCGCATCGGGGTCGACATTAAAAATCGCACGGAAAGCTGAGTGCAGACATGATACATCTATTGAGGCTTGCAAGCAGGCTGCCGTCGAGGTTGCAAAAGATATGGTGGATAAAACGAGAAGAAACGGCGTTTTTGTGGCGTTCAAGGAAACTAACTTAGTTGTAGGAGAGCTTTGTAGCAGTGCTTCGAAGTGTTAGTCAGAAAACGTCGAATCGGGCAGGTTCTCGCAAAGTACTGTACTACGGGGCTTTAAGGGGAGAGACTGGATGCTAGAGAACTAAGCATATGGTCAAAATGCTTATCTAATTCGGTAGTCTGGTCACTGGGCGGGCTGGGTCAGCCAGAGTATGATAGCGTTGCTTCATTATCAATCATAGTTATTTACATGCACCCACCATGACTGATTGCTTATATTTATCGGAAAGGCCATCAGGGCGTTCTTAATGCGAGTAAATTGCAAGCCTTTAATGTCACACGCTCTTTAATGCAGCGTAAAACGCGTCAATTGAGGCAAACAAGGCTGAAAAGAAACCTATGGTTTGATCGCGATATCCAGATTTGGTATGATGGATCTCGATCTTACCTTAAGCCCCTGTCGAATCCTCAGCCTTGTATTCTTGCACGAAGAGCAGATGCATGGGCTATACGAGATAATGCCGGAAATAGTTAATGCTATCAACAAGGCAGATCTGCCGGCGGCCCTCTTGAAACATTGCTACGGCCTGGACAGCAGAAGTCTAGCTTCCTCAGAGATATGGTCAACGCAAATAGATTCGTATGGCAGCACCTTTATATAAATTGACGCAACAAACCATCGCGGAGTTATAATAACGTAGATTCTCTCTTAGACATTGAGAACCTTTCGAAAGAGCCATGCAGGGAATTCAAGCTGATTTCTTACAGTAGTACAATGATGCAGCAGATGTCTCCTTATCAGTGGCGGCTGACCTACCCTGTCCGGCTTGTTGCCTAGAGATGAAAAGTCCTACAAATACTTGTTTTGTTGTCAACCACATTCGCCCGCAAATCACGTGTTTATTTGTTTTTTATACACATGTCCTTTCTTTGCTTTTTTCGCTACTCCAAACACCTACCCCTACACACCTTTTCTACCCCGTCCATGCGCAATTCCGTAAATCCGAACAGCATACGTGTTCTGCGCAAAGATCTAGTATATAGCTGCCTTCAGTAGTATGAATAGAGAAGACAGCGGTGTCTTAATTTCTCGCGCCGTTCGACATTTGTGCATTCTTTGATTCTATTCAACATTTCCGTTTCTATCAAATTAGAACAAATACCGATTTTGTTTTCTTTTTAATAAAAAAAACCCCTTCCGTTTGCCATACCAGTATTCCCCCCATTCCACATCAACGAGTGATTAGATGAAGTACCTGGAAATCATCACAGATCAGGCAAAGCGTAATCCTTGTCTCAGTAATCTCCTATACTATCTATCACTGTCCGTCAAGCCCGGGAAGGGTGAACCTACGAAGCCGCTGCGCATCGCGAACGTTGATCGACAAGCCCTTATCCTTCCGGATACAAGAGGCGACCGTATCGCCCTGGCGCAGCATTCCTGTTCGATTCTGAAAACTCTCTTGCCACACGGTAGAACCTGGATATGTACGTGTTCATATAAGTGGAAGCTGCTTTTACGCAGGATTGACGATGCTAAAATAGGTGTCGAACGGCGCGAGAAAGTAAGACCCGCTCTCTTCTTAGATTACTGCTGTCAAGTGCTATATAAATATCTGATGGCAAAGAGGACGCGTAAGCAAATGAGGCTGTGCTAGGGACGAAGAATTGACGCGTATGAGAGCGGGTGTGGAGTGATGGTGGTGTGGTGATCAGAAGAGATAATACGTGTGATGGCTTGTATCCGGTGCACTCGCGGAAATACAGTGGCATTCTATCTACGAGAAGACTAAGCTGAAGAGAAAAGAAAGAAAGGTTTAAGTAAGATAGCGCTGCTTATATATCTCTCCAGAGTCCCTTTTATTGGTAGCGAGTTGCAGGGTTTTCTTGTTGAGCTTCACTAAGCTTCAGGGTCTTCTCAACCCAAGGTCTCGCCGCAGGATCCATCCAAGGCACTTAACGGTCTAAACCGTCACATTACCCCCCTCTTCTCGGGCTTGAAGGTAGGACTTGAGCGCGTCCGTTTCTTGAAGTGCCGACGCTGGCTCCCAAGTTAGTCTTGCATATCCTTTCCACTTAACGTGGTATTGCTTCTGGGGCCTTCGTTGGCCGCGCTTTCGTTTCATCCTTTCTCCATGAATTGCCTCAACTATCCACCATTCGTGTCCATCATCTAATATTGGCGGCGGCTGGTAGTCGTCCTGTTCTTGACTCGGCAGAGGGTCTATTCCAGCAGGACGTAGGAGGTCAACATTAAAGACGTTGTGTATGCTACTTGGCACATCCAGTCGATAGCTGTGGGGACCAACTACTTTAGTAACTGTGAACTTTGCTGATCGGTCATCTAACTTCCGGCTTGGGCGGTCTGTCTTAATATTCTTCATGCTCAGCCAGACCTTATCTCCCACTTTGTACGCAGGTGATGGGTTCCGGTGTCGATTCGCTTGGGCCTCCTGATCCTGTTGCGCGTTTGCCATCGATGCTTCTACCCATTCGGTGATTTCCTTGATCTTCGCAACAATCGCTTCTCCCTTCTGGATGGGCGACGTCGGATTCTGCATGGGCTGTGGATCTTCGAATAGCTGTAGCGGCTCGAGATGGTATCCATGAGAGAGGAAGAAGGGACTAACGCCCGTTGATGAGGATTCGTGACCATTAATCGCGAGCTCGACTGCTGGTAACCAATCGACCCAGTTGTTCTGCGCTTGATTGGTCATTCGACGAAGTTTCTTCTCGACTTCAGTATTAGCGCGCTCTGTCGATCCATCTGTCTCCGGGTGGTACGCTGTCGATATGCGCCTCTCGATCTTGAGTAGTTGGCAGACTCTTTTCCATAGTTGGCCAACGAATTGACTACCTCGATCAGAGACGATTGCTGCTGGGACTCCATGATAGCGGTAGAAGCGCTTAATGAATAGATTGGCGATTGTCTCAGCTTCGGTATCCTTGCAGCCCTCAAGAATAACTCCCTTCCCCAGACGGTCGGTGATTACCATAAGCATTTGACATTCTTGGCTCTCAGGTAGCGGGCCAATAAAATCAATCGAGATCTCTCTCCACTGACGATTTGGTACAGGTAACGGCCGCAATAGTCCTTGCTTACGATCTCTCCAGACTCTTGTCCTTCCACAAACGTCGCAGTTCCGCACGAATCTTCGTACGTCTGATACGAAGTTTGGCCAGAAGAATTGCCTAGCGACGAGGGCTATCGTCCCGTTACGTCCAGGATGAGCCGTCATAGTCGAATCATGAAGTGTTTGAATTAACTTGGTCCTCAGTGGCTCGTAATTCGGCACCCAGCGCCTGCTGCGGAATAGTAGCTCTCCTTGACCATTCAGAGAGCAATCAGCGACTGAGAGCTTGACTGGCTCTTCTAAGTCGTTTGGTAGTGTCCTTTTATCTTCTCTTACTGCCGTTACTAGGCGTTCTTGATCCGGGTCCGCCAATTTAGCCTCTTGCCAGAGTTGTCGCAAATGATCTTCAATTAGCTCTGTTTGCTGCGTGTCTGTCGGTTCGTCTGTTGGCTCGTCTGTTGGCTCGTCTGTTGGCTCGTCTGTTGGCTCGTTTGTTGGCTCGCCGGCTTCTTTCTCGGTTCTTTCTTGTCGTCTTGTCTGTACTGGTACTGCGAGCACTCTCCAACAGTTGGCTTGAATCTTATCTGGGCTTAAGAGTCGTGCGACACGATATTGAAGCCTCTCATCATCTTGAGATACTGGTAAGTCTTGGTCTCTTCGTGTAAGTGCGTCAGGCTGAGCCCCAAGCTTGCCTGGACGATAAGCAATGGTAAAGTTGAATCGGCTTAGAATCAGCTGCCATCTCATTTGCCTCTCAGAGAGCCGTCGGACTGTTGTAAAGTATTCGAGATTCTTATGGTCCGTAACAATCTTAAATTCTTTTACGCTTCGTAGCTCTGCATCCCACTGCTGAAGACACTTAATAATCGCAAGGAGCTCCTTATCGTAGATCTCGTAGTTGCACTCTGCTGGCGAGTTCTTCTTTGAGAAGTAGGCAACTGGCCGGAGTACTCCATTGTTATCGTATTGGGATAAAATTCCTCCTGTACAGTATCCTGAGGAATCAGTCTCGAGGATTGTCTTTCGGTCCGGGTCAAATTGGGCAAGGATTGGTGCCGTGATAAAGGCCTTCTTTAGCTTTCGAAACGCTCTTTCTGCTCCTTCTGTCCAATAGAACGGAACGTCTTTCTTTGTAAGTGCATGTAACGGAGCCGTAGTCTTCGAGTATTCATTAATAAAGCGCCGGTAGAAGTTCGCAAAGCCAAGGAATCCAAGCACTCCTTTAACTGTAGTTGGTGTTTCCCATTCCTGAATAGCTTTTACCTTAGCTGGGTCCATGCGGATACCTTTCCCAGCTTCGATAATAAATCCAAGATACTTTGTTGACTGAACCTCGAATTCGCACTTATCGATATCAAGCTGTAGTCCCGCTGCTTGTAGCTTTTCGAGAACCTTAGTTACGTGCTCTCGGTGTTGGGTACGGGATCCCTCGGTAAAAATAAGCACATCATCGACATAAGCCGATACGAAGTCGTCCAGGAAGTCTTGTAGGGTCCAGTTAATATATCGTTGAAAGGTGCTTGGTGCATTAGCTAGTCCAAAGGGAGTAACAAGCCACTCAAATAGTCCAAAGCGGGTTCGAAAGGCTGTAAGCCATTCATCTCCTGGTTTAACCCGAATCTTATTGAATGCTGCGATTACATCGAGTTTCGTAAACCATCTTGCCTTACTGATCCGGTTAAGGGTCTCCTGGATAAGAGGTAGTGGATATCGATCCTTCCGTGTAAGTTGATTAAGGGCTCGGTAGTCACAACAGAATCGTAAGCCTCCACCTGGTTTCTTTACAAAGAGGACTGGCGCTGCGGCTGGAGAATTGCTTATACGGATAAAGCCTTTATCGAGTAGCTCTGTAAGCGTTTTCCGGAGTACTAGTAGTTCGTCTCTAGACATGTTGTATAAGGGTCCCCATGGGGCCACTGGTGTCCTCCCATTCTCATCTTTCTCAAGCTCAATCTGATGATCGATTCCAGGTCGGTGTGGAGGTAGCTTGTCGGCTTTACTTCTATCGAAGGAGTCGAGAAACCGTTTATTTAACCAGGCTGGTAGTTTCGTCCTTGGGTCCGTATGCTTCTTCTCAGCAAGTGCTTTATTAATATCAGCTAGACTTGCTAAGAAAACCTGGTAACCGAGTCGTTTCTTCCTCGTAAGAAGGCGGAACCCAGCGGCTCCGACCCTCCTATAGTCGAGTTCTTTTCTCTCTCTCTGGCTTTGTACCACTAGGCCAGAGTCCTTAAATCTAAGGATTTGTTTTTCTGCATCTAGTTCTGCTCTCTCTTTTACTAACCATGGTAAGCCAAGAATAACTTTATAGCCTTCAATCCTTGGAGCTACATGGAAGTAAGCTCTTTTCGTTTGGTGTCCGCCGATATCGATCTCGGCAATTGCTACTTCGGTAATCCAGGAGTCGGTAATAGCATCAACTGACTGGATTTGTCTTGGTCGGATAGGGATACGCTGGAGTTTATGTCTTCGAGCGAATCGAGCATCGATAAAGCCATAGGATAAGCACCCAGAATCAATAAGGGTTTGAGTGGAGATCTCCTTATTGATAAGTGCTGAAACTAAGAAAGGTGGTTTTTCCATATGCTTATTCTCGAATTGCTTCCAATCTGCTTGAAGCTTACTTTGCTCCTTTTGCTCCTGACGGCGAATTTTATCAGGAGCTATTCTTTTTCCGAATTCTCATTGTCCTCTGACACTTTAGTGTCCTCCTCTAATTGCGGAGGAACTTCCTGCTCCGACTGTCTGATACCAGCAGCTTGGGCTGGGCGACGGGCAGGCGCATAAGGGCATGCATGCTTCCAGTGTCCTGAAGCACCGCAACGCGTGCAAAGCCTGTTCTGACGACGTCGGTTAATCTCATCTTGAGTTACCCATTTAGCTCTCCGGGTTAGTGCGGCTTTGGCTGGGCCTGTTAGTTCCCAGTCCATTTGGTCGTTTTGAAGAGGCTTTGGATACGTAGTAGGTCTGGTAGTCGTCATTGATCGAGTAGATCTCTCATTGGTTTGAGGACTTGGGCTTCTCCTTCCTTGATACCCACTTCGTATAACTGACTTCTTAGCCTTATTAACAGCCTCTATGTCGTCACTAGTTCTAGCCAGCAAGTTGGCAAATTCGTGGAACGTAAGATCTTCTAAGCTCTTACCAACTAGTCGGTCTTTTAGTTCCCAGCTAATTGAGTCCTAAAGAGAGTCTTTCTTTTGCTTATCGTCCCATGTAGTGCTTTTGCCAGATTCAAGCATTAGGTGGCGGAACTTTACAAAGTGTTCTCTAAAGGGGCCACCTTTTTGATGTAGGGCTCGGAGCTCGCGACGTGCTTTTTCCTCGCGATATGGGTCGCTAAATACGGCCCTTAGCTGTTCGAATAGGTCCTGGGTTGTAGCCGTCTGGCTTGAGGATCTCCACCATGGTTGTAAGTAGGTAAGCGCGGTTCCTCGTAGCTGGTTGAATAGCAACGCTGCTTGTGTCGTTTCTGGGTAGCTTGCGTAATCGATTCGAAGTTTCTGATTTGCTTGATCAATCCAGGCTTCTAGCTCCTTTCGTTCTCCTTTAAATTCTGCTAATTCGGGTAGAATTTTTCTTGGCCTTTGACTTGCCGTAAGCGCTTGAGTAACCGCTTCAGTAATTGCGGTCGGTGGGGTTTGTACTTGAGCCGTCGGAGTGGACGTAGCTGTTCCTACGCTAGGCTGCCTTGTTGTTGGTGTAGTAGCCTGGCTATCCATTCGTGCCTGTAGCTGAGTAACCATTGTAAATAGTTGGTTCGCCCATTGCGGTGGGTCCTCTTGTTCGCGCTGCGGGGCCTCTTGCGGTTCATCCATTGGTTGGTCGTCCATTCTAGGACGCGTCCTTGGGTGTCTTCTTAGGTGTCTCCTTGGGTGTCTTCTTAAGCGTCTCCTTGGGTGTCTTCTTAGGTGTCTCCTTGGGTGTCTTCTTAGGTGCCCTCTCTAAGATCTTCCTTTTAGATCTTCTTTTTAGGGACTTCTTCGTGCCTTCTCAAACGCCACGCTGTCGTTTTATTAAAGGGCTTCCTTCGGGAACCTTCTCAAGTGCCTACACGGACACCTTCTTGAACGATTTCCCAGGTATAGTCAACTGGCAACGAGCCTAGCCACTATCCTATTCCTTAGGTGACTTGGGTAACTTAGGTAAAGAGAAGCCGTGCTCACGTGGGAGCTTTGGCGCACAGAGGAAAGGGGACGAGCTTAGTCTAATGTGATGGCTTGTATCCGGTGCACTCGCGGAAATACAGTGGCATTCTATCTACGAGAAGACTAAGCTGAAGAGAAAAGAAAGAAAGGTTTAAGTAAGATAGCGCTGCTTATATATCTCTCCAGAGTCCCTTTTATTGGTAGCGAGTTGCAGGGTTTTCTTGTTGAGCTTCACTAAGCTTCAGGGTCTTCTCAACCCAAGGTCTCGCCGCAGGATCCATCCAAGGCACTTAACGGTCTAAACCGTCACAATACGAGACACGTGATTGTGGGCCAATGTGGTTGACAATAGGTCTGGTCCTCACTGAGCCAGCCTGCGATGACATGTAAAAGTCGCCCAAAATGGAAGGTCAACTCTTGAAGATGGAAACAGAACTGTTTGCCGGCGGCTACGAAGATTTTCTTGGGTATGACGGCTTCACTGTTCCTCCTCAAGCAAATACAGGACCATCGCGCAAAAGCATACTAGATGACCTCGTACACTATTAGACCAATCACGATTCTGAGGATTTTAATCGTTTATCGCCAAGTGTACTTTCGCTGGCGTTCTTCCCTTTGAGATTCGTTGCCGCAGAATGGGCTCATTATGCGGCGATGAGTACGGACATTTACTCGAGCGAACCCTTCCGATGGTCACATCAATGGTTACTTTAAGAGAGGTCGCGAACGTCAGCTGACTAACGTAGCTGGCGTTGGTCTTCATTCCGTTCACGTTTACTACGGGTCTTTTCAGCATGAACAGCGACAATTTACCCGGTGGGCCTATGTTCTGGGTCTACTTCGTGGTCGCAATCCCAATGACATTGGTTGTCTTCATCGTCGTACGTCTACCGGATGTGGGTCCAAAGGTCCTACTTGCACGGGCCCGTCATTGGGTAGGAAAATACTTAGGGGATGTCCAGTCTCAGGCTTGAATTTTTCGCAATTGTCTTTGAGCGGCTTCTGCCTTTTATTTTCCTTTGTATCAATATGAGTCTGTCGGGTGATCTTGGCCCGTTTGTCTATACAAAAATCACCCTACTGCAATGTACGTAATCTACCGGAATCAAATCCTGAATATTGTGCTTGCAGATTCTTGAGTGCAGGTGAAGTTAACAAAGGCGGCTTTGGTGGGACTCCAGGGCTTAGATTATCTTGGAAAATCCGCTGCAGAATAATCCAGCTTTATTGCTTGTTTGATTCTGGAGATTCGATAAACCTCTGTGCCATGACTTTTGTGCGGTTCTGTCCGGCGCTGCTGGTGATCGGCGAGCACGCCAAGGTCGAGCGCCGGGGGCAGTTCCTCGGCGCTCAGGTGTTGTGGTCGCTCGGGCGCCAGTAGCGAGCAGGATAGCGACGGAGTCCTTCGGTGGCGAAACGATATGGCGAAGAAATGCGTGGAGAACCGGCCGGGTAGATCGGCGTCCGACAAGCTGGAGAGCACGGTCGATCGGCTCATCGACACGGCCAAGATCTACGCGGGAAACAGGGATGATGCCAAGGATGTCTTTCCTTCTCCGCAGTAGACTCCGCTTTTTTCCCAGTCTTCGCGGTGTGGTGGGGGAAAAAAAAAATCAGAGGAGCTGAGACTCCGGCACGGCAACGGCGTCTGCCGCTGACTGGCACGCGCGAACGCTTGAGCGTGGCACCACAACGGTAAACCCGCCTGCTTGCGATGCCGGCCGAGACCACAACCGGCAGGTCTCAACATTCGGGATCAAGAAGGGAAATCAGCGAAATGAGGACTGCAGTCCATGTTATAGGGATGCGGAAGCGCTGCTGCTCGACACGTGAATGCCACGAGTGGCCAGGGTCGGTGGAGCTCTTGATGAGACGAAGGCAGCGTTGAAGGCGTTAAGTTCGTAGCGTGCCGCACGAGGCTGGTCGCAAACGGCGAGGCTGGGCGCTAGGATGGGAAGCTTGACCGCGAGAAGGAGACCGGGCGCTAACTCCGCACCCGCGCGCGCCACGCTTCAGCTCGACGTACTAGCCAAGTACTCGTAGTTGTTGTCTGTGGACGTGGTTGCACTTCAGAAAGCTTGTTGACTCTTCACCCCAAGCGAGGATAACGCTACGCATGGCTTTGAGATTTAGCGCAAAGCCAAGTAACCGGGCCATCCGGCAAGTAGCTTTCATGGTGGACTATGCAAAGTATTTGATCCTCAGTGACGGTCACTTTGCATTATGTGCTCAACGGGTCTCGAATTAAGTTTTGCAATTACGCGTCGTATGCAACTCATTCGTCTATGCCACAACCTGCCGAATCTCAAGCAAGAAACAGCCACCAGCATGGATTTTCAGGAAAACCATATACGACATAGCCGAAAAGAAGCGTGCGAGCAAGCACTTCGCTCGTCCCTCCCACAACGGCGTAAGGAGAGAAAGGGAGAAAGAATAAACGCGGAACTCGCAACCGTGTGTATATGTCGAAAAGCGGGTGCGTGCTTGCCACCAAGGAAGAGAAATTGGAGACGCGTCAGTCATCCGCGGCGCGATATTACCAGCCAAGTCCTGGAGGCGACGAGGGCATCACAAAGCCATACTCCCCTTCAGCATCTTCATCAGCATTCGAAACTTGATCGGTTTCGTCATGAAAACATCGGCGCCCGCTGACATCGCTTCGAATCGGGCAGTCGCGCTGCCGAGTCCGGTTATTATGATGATCTGGACGCTACCGTTCGGGGACCGTGGTAACGGCTGCTGCGATGACCGTGTGGGTGCTGAAGTCGCTGCTGTCACCTCTTTGGTTCGTTCTGGAGATTCCAAAGGATAATCCTGCCACTCCTCCGCCGGTGACACTATGGGTGAGAATGTGCTTGACTTTTCAGACGCCTCCGAGCTGGGATTGTCTTCTACTTCCTGGCTGTTGCTAATGTGTAGATCATGTGGCGAAGCTTCGTCTGGCGCTTCCTGCGGCGCCTCAGCGGCGCCTATATCTTGAGACTGCAGCCGCTCCTCCGTCAGTGTGTCGGCAGAGTTGCTGCTATTGTTCCGTTGCAATTCGCCTTGGCCAGGTGTGTCAGACCTGACCGCCGGATCGGAGAGCTTCATCTCCCAAGATCTAATCTCTCTCGTCGCCGTCACGCCATCCATAACCGGCATACTAAGATCCATCAGCACAGCCGCCCATCGTCGAGGGTTTGCCTTGAATAAGTTCAGTGCATCGAGACCGTTAACCGCGGTGCTGTGAGGCAAGCCGTGCTTGTTGAGGAAAGCGGAGAGAAGTCGGAGATTGAGAGGATTGTCGTCGACGATCAGTATTTCGTTGCATGGTTCGTTTGCTGCCACGCTGGGGTGGGGAATGGATCCAGGACAGTGTTCGTCTTGCTGTTGAAAATGCGGAAAGGGGAAAGAATAGGAGGATGAGGAGGGCGTGGGTATATTCGTCGATGAGCCGCTGGAGGTGGTTGCTGTGTGGATTACGGAGATCGAAGTGGGCGGCTGCTGACGGGGCGAGGGTGTTTGAGGCAATGCGTGCAGTCCTGAATCCGGCTTGGGAGTAGGAGTTTCATCAGATTCAGAGGGCATTTTTGGAAGGAAAGGAAGTCTCGAAGTGCTGCTTTGTGATCCCACGATGCCCGGTCTGATCGGGGCGGTGAATTGCGCATCGAGACGGGAGAGGTAGCGCTCAAGAACTTTGGCCAGTTTCGTGGGACCGCAGCTGGGGTACAGAGAATAATCAGTGAACCATTCACTTATCAACCGTGATACTAGGACAACTTACGGCTGTGTAACGATTTCAATCAAACCACTAGTTACCCTCGGGTCCGCTCTGAGTGTAGCAGCTTCAAAGGCGTCGAGCGCAACTACCACCGACACGCCCTGTCGGGACCTCGTTCTGAACATCGAATCAAAACTTGGTCCCGGGTAGATAATGAGCTGGCTGCTGTCCTCGTCCACCTCGTCCGGATTCGTAATCTTGATATCGAACCAGTCCTCGAGAGTGGCGGAAAGTGAATCGTGAAAATGACGCTCGCTTGTGTAGCAAATTCCTTGCGCTTCACCGTCCGGGGGAAGACCTTCTCTTGCAACAGCAACTTTCCAGCTGGAAATCTGCTTGGCAACGTCTGGTTCAACAGCATCGGTTTGCGAGGCACGCTTATGGAGAGTAACGCAAATTTTGACCTCCGTGCCCACAGAAGGCTTGCTCTCCACTGATACCACGCCACCAATGCTTTGGACAAGCCGACGTACGATGCTCATTCCCAGGCCGATTCCAGCCGAGAAGGGATTTTCTTGTGTGAACGGTGTGAATACGCTTTCTTGCAAGTACTTGGCTGAAATGCCTATGCCGGAATCTGTGACAGTCAGAGTGATCTTACTTTCACTGTCGCTTACGTCTACCGCGGAAAGTGCAACTAGTACAAACCCCTCATGGGTGTATCTAAGCGCATTCCCGAATATTTTCATGACAATATGACGCCAGATACCCGACTGAATTGCAAACATCCAACACTGCCGGGCTGGAAGATCAAGAATCACGCGCACGCTCTTTCGGGCGGCTTCCTCGGATCCGGGCGACGGTTGGGTCGGAAGGTCGAAGTAATCATCTCCTGATTCGGATCTGCTGGACAGAATGTTGTAGGACTGACCGGCGAAAACAGCCTCAACCGTTTCTTCGGTAAGCTGGCGAACATCCACAACAGGAGCGATGCCGGAATCCATGGACGAGCGACGCAATCTCATGTAGCCAGAAGCGGCGCTTTTAGAATACGGCCCAGTGAACTCGTTGATTTTCGAATATTCAAGAACATTCTGAACCGTGTCGAGAAGAGTTCTGCCGCACATTGCGATGGAGTTGACGATGTTTATCTGGAAGGCGTCAAGCTGCGTGCCCTGGAGATATTCAACCCCGCCAAGAATTCCATGGAGAGGTGATCGCAGTTCGTGCGACATGGACTCTATGAATTTCGTCTTCGCCTGGTCGACTGCAGTGGCATCTATCCGGCTTAGCTCGGCCATTATACTGTGACCGAAGGCGCGCAGATAGAGGAGATCCGAGCCATGTGACAGTACGCGGTTCGGTTCCGAGATCCAGCAGAGACATCCAGCGAACCATCTTTGTCGCTCGTAGTCCCACAGAGGTATGATGGCAGCGCTTCGAGCGGTGTGCGCAACATCAACAATGGCATCAACCGCTGTGCTACGCTTCATTTTCCCTCTTTTTGTCCGCTTGACTGGAACGTCGTCGGTGCGCGATCGTACAATGTTGAAGATCTTGCCGTGCGGATGCCTGGTCAGCAGCCTCTTTAGAGACAGCTCGGTGAGCCCAAGGTAATCTCTCCGTGGCGAACGGCCATCACGACTCGAGCGGCCAGCATCTGCGAAGCCAAGTATTTTGCATTTTGCTTGGGGGTCGGTAGATGATGAGGATGTGTTTGATCCAGAGGAACTGTCTGCCGCGCTGACGGAGATGGTAGACGCTTCGGTATCGCTTTCGTCATTCGAAGATGTGGGTGTATTGTCTTTGGAAGGGGTGGAATTAGCCATTGACGCGTCAAAGAAAATGACGCCCTGGAGGTTGTTGGATTCGCGCATGATGCTGGCAGCGCGGGAGAACATTCGTTTGGCGCCAGGAGGGAGGATCTGGTTTTGCAGGGTGGTGGCCTCATCGTCCTGTTCCGTATCCTGGGACTCGCTGGATGATGGGGTTGATGGGCCGCCCGTGACTTGACGCGGATCATTTGACGACACAGATGCGCGGGACGGAAGAGGCGATGCGGTAGCAGGATTGCCAGGGACGTGGGGTTCGTCCAGCTCGTTGGTGTCTTGGAGGTCGGCGGCACCCGTCACGAAGGAGGTAAGGCCGCGGACCATCCGCTCGGCTTTTCCGTTGAAGGCATGGGCTCTGGAAGAGCCCAAGTACAAGACGACGGCGTCGGCGACATCCTGCAAGAACATCACCTGACTGCTGTCCAGCCCGCTCCGCGGAGCATCGTCGTAGACACAGTAGGCGCCGATGATGGTGCCCTTCGAGCTTTTGAGCGGCACGCCCGCATAGAAGCGCAAGTTGGGCGTTCCTTGGACATACGGGCGGGTTGCAGTGCGATCGTCAAGCAGCAGGTCATTGATGATGACGGCGGGCTCGCTCGGCACATCGAGGACGCACTCGCAGAACCCGCAGGCGCGGGGAATGATGCAGTTACCCAGCCACAGGGCATCGCTCTCGTCACTGGCCAGCGGGCTGCGGAGCGACAGCGTCCCCGTAGCCTCAGCTAGGACGAGCTGCGAGTGGCTGTCGATCAGCGAAATCAGCGAGCGCGCCGCGCCCAGGCGCAAGGCTCCAAGCTGAGCAAAGGCAGTGAGCACCGGGTCGGGACAGGCGCGCGGGACGTGGCCGAGGGGCGGCAGGCGGCCGGCAGCAGCGTCGAGGCCGGAGGTGAGGCCGGAGGTGAGGTCTGGGATGTCCCACGAGAGCGGAAAGTAGCTGCAGAGAATGTCAGACGGGCCCAGGGCCAACAAAGGTGGGAGGAGTCAGGGCGCACGAGCAAACCTCGCCTTCGCGCGCGCGCTCGTTGGCGAGGCGCGTTCTCGACACTGGCATTATGACGAGGGTGGCGACAGCATCAGGGCGAGGGAGACCAGCACGGCTGCAGCGCTGAGTAGCAGCTTTGAAGGGCGCACAGCGCGAGACGGTGTGGAAGGGCAGCTGCCAGACGGCGGCCGGGTCGGGTGTGGCAAGGCAGTGGCGGCTGCAAGACAGCGGCCGGGTCGAGTGTGGCGCCAGCAGCGGGGGCCCGGAGTCAGCTCCTCGCCATGGGCACCGGCTGCACATCATTGGAGCCCTGAGCCCCGCTAACAGAGAGCTTTATCGCGCGCCCCTCGCCGCCAGATCGCCCGCCCGGTCTAGGCCCCGATGCGGACTGCAAGGGCCGAGCAGCAGCAGCCCGACTCTCCACGGGCCGCGTCCCCATCGCCACCGGCAACCCCAGCCGCGAATCGCAGCCGGCCGTCCCCAGGTCCAGCTGCTGCCACCTGCCACGCCTGCCATTTCCGCGAATGCCGTCCAGGTTTCCCATGCCGTTTCACATCTAGGAGTAAGTTTCCCAGATCTCGCTTCGCCGCGCCCCACGGATCCGTTTCTACGTCTCCTTCGGCAGCCGTCGCGACGTGCAGTCCGTCTGTCCGCGCCGTCGGCGAACATGGTGCCGGTTCTGCACGTCATTGTGGCCCAATGGCTCGTCTGCTTTGTCGAGCTGTGCCGGCCTTGCTCTGATCCACATTCCGACTCCCATGTCTTCGCATCCCCATTGATCTTCAGCCCGCAAGGTAGCATGCGTGCTTGTGCGTGCGCATGCAGGTCGCCGGTATCCGGGTCCCGGGCGCGCGTCGGCTTTCGTTCGCACATTGGAGGAACACCACAGCAGGCGGCCCGTAGGATCGGGGTGCCTCGCGCTACTACAGCAGGCGGTGCGCGCATGCTCCGGGCACGAGGTCCGCCGCGGGCTTGGCCGTCGCGTGCTCGGCATGTAGGAAGAGCCGGCCACGACTCAGACAGCTTGATGCTTGCCGGTGATCAATGGGGGCCGTACGTAGTATGCAGATAGGGAGATCCACCTATGCCCTTAGTTCAGTGTTGCCAGCATAGAATCCGTCACCGTGTGTCGACGTTACCTACCCATTCCTGCGCAAACACGCAGCCCGTGTCTGGCGGCTTTTGCTTGTGGGTAGACTGGCCCTGTCGTTCAAGCCATGCTGCCACCCAGCCGCTGCGGCGTTCTCCGGACAGGCGCTGACGACGGACTTCCTGAGCTCTGCGATCCCCAGCCAGCGCGATCGAGATCCCAGGTGCGCGTCCTCGAGTGCGGCCGCGCTGGTCGCACAAAGCATGGTGTCTGATGGCCGGAAACAACTGCGGAAGTGGAACAGCAACACATGGACGGAGGGATGGCTGTCTGACCTGCTCTCCGGGTCGCAATTAGTTCAAGTCAACCAGGAGGGCCCGGGTGATGGCAGCGCGGCGCCGTTGGGTGGCATAGGGTTGCGGTGCGCTGTGAGACGGGTTGCCACGGGGATTCAAGCATTCAAACGGAGCAGGAAGTCAGAGTCGGTGTCCTGGCATTCGAGACATTGCACAGCAGTGGCGCAGGACAGGAGCGGCTCGCCAGTGGGCAGACCAGGCATGTGGTGGCAGTGTTGCGGCCGCGCAGGTTGCTGTGACACCAGTATGTAGCAGCAACTTCGCCGAGATCCTTCAAACTCAAGACCGAGGTCAAGTAAAAGTCTCTTCCTCAAATGCTAGCGCATGGCTAGCAGTATGATGAAAAGACAAGGCATGTTCGCGTCAGCCAGAGACAGTGCAATACTGGCGACACTGTGGCCGGCGACAGGCGACATAAGGCAGGGTCAGAGGGGGAGGGGGGCCGCCAGCCGGTTTCCAAAAAATTGCAGACCCCAAGTTCGTACACTAGATCCCAGCCAAAGGCATAGGATGACTGAAGAAGGAAAGAGGAGCTTTGGTCGAGGAGGCGAGGGGTTTATATAGCTAAGCGAGGAAGGTCGGGCGGGCTCGCTTAGGCTACTTTGGGCAGCTGGAGGGCAAAATGGGGCAGTGGTGGACGGGATTCGAGGAGTCCAGGCAGCTCAGGACAGCCTGCGAGCCAATCAGGATCACACAGGCTCGAGACCCGCGGACTGGACGAAGGCAGGAAGCCGCTCTGCCGCTGTTGAGAAATGGAGGGCACCACTGAGCAGCTGCGGAGCTCCATGATCGTAGTGATCGCGTTTCGGCTCGCGTCTCCGCAGCCACGCAGGCAGGCTGTAGAAACAAGACAAGCTATGGCAAGCTCTGGCCTACCCGGCACAAGACTGAAGCGCACTGAGCGATCCGGCGCGTCTTCTGAAGTGGCGACGGGCAGAGGCACCGCTTCCCTCCGCCACTAACACCGCAGCGGTCTTCAACGACTCATCTCTGTCGGCACCCGTGTGATCACCACTCTGCTTGGCCATACTCCTCGGTCTCTGCCTGGAAGTCCGCATGACGCCCCTCAGCTGCGATAGCACGATTACTTCCTCGCTCCACTCCTCCTCGCAGTGGGAAGACCAGGTAGTGCTACCGCTCTCCCGGTCTGTCCAACTCTACGGCAGCACCACGCTTGCAACTGGCTGCGAAAAGCTACGCTAACACTACGCTCAAAAGACCAGACAGTCTCCATCAGTCCTAGGAGCGGCAGCGCAAGCTGAATCTGGGATGTCCGGGAATTTGCCAGCCTCCATGAACCGTCGCCGGGCAATTTGACAATGGCCGCGATCCCCGCTCGACGCAGAGGCCACCAGCACCGCAGAAGTGCATCTTTGAGCAAAGTAGGCCTAATCAGCACGTTCGGCGTCCGAGCGATGCTAATGTAGCACAGAACGGGCATGGCCACCACGGGCTCCGGTTTTCACACCCTCCCATCCATCACGGGCCCCATCGTACCTTGGCTGAGATTTGTGGCAATCTTGAATCACCACGACTTAACGGCGCACAATGGGCTGGAGAAATTTGAGGTGGAAATCACCTTGGTTTCTGCTTTTTCGTGTCATCTCTCCACCCACTAGTCCCAAGATCAGCACGTACGGTTTTGCCAGGCAGGGTGGCATGATCGTGAGTCCATGGCCATTCGTCCCATTCATTGTCTTGAGAACCTGTGCTAGCACATCCTACAACGGAGTAGGTCACGACGAACAAGAAGCCTGTGAAAAAATGTCACTCACCGACGAACGCCTGCAGCGCGAGTCGGCTGCGCGTGCCCTGCAGCAGCTGTCTACGGATCCTAAGAGACTCCCTCTTCGCAGACGACAGGATACCTGGCGTATCTGTCGTCTCTGAGGATGGAAAATTAACGTATAGCAGCCCGTCGCCCGTACGAGGCGTTTCTCTGGTTTTCAAGGATGTTGTTGCGAGGCCGGGCCTGATACTCCAGACAACGAAGCTTTGCTGGTGCATGCAGACCTACTGGAGGGAATGGAACGCCTTGGGTGAATACTGTTCCAGCGGGTTCTTTGGCTGTGAGAAAAATACATCAAGCAGCTTCTGGGTGCAAGAACTATTTAACCGGTCATTGGACTTGGTGAGGATATTATGGAAGCCATCGTAGAGCACATTGAGAAGAAACAGATCGAGGAGTTCAGGCCAAGAACGTCCAAGAAACGAAATTTCCTGAGAGAGAGCGATGATTGAATCGGAATGCTAAAAGAGGTGGTTTTTTAAGACTTCAAACAAGGCGGGCTCATTCCAGAAGCCGAGACTTTGACTAGAGAAAGGGATGATGTTCTTTGGCGACGCTTTGCCTATTATGGTAGGCTAATAGTGCAAGGGGGTGTACTACAGGAAGTGGAAATTGCTGGGTGGAATTCACTTTAGAGAATCATCCAGCTGTACGAAAAGCAGAAAGGGATCCACACGCACATTGCAAGACATTGCAAGACATGTTGGCGCTGCAAAACGCAGTCATGATCCTTGTCGCTCGAAGATGACCATCCCCCATGTCTATGCGAATAGTCGGAAAGAGACGCCGAGTATAGCCGCACCACCCTGTCCGTGCCAACGCAGGGTACGACTAAGCATTGTGTGGTTGACGCAAGCCAGACAGCGGCGGTATCTCGCGGATCGACGCGCTCCGCTCCACTCCCGCCACTCACGACTGCAGCTCCACATCCAGCACGCCTCGCATCCCTGTCCCCATCCCGACACGCTGCGCAGTCAGGATCAGCAACGGACATACAACAACGCCTGAGAAGCCGCCGCGCAGAGAAACCATCGGACACACCCTCCATGCTCTACGCCGCACGATCGACCTCCAGCTGACCTCCACCCCCAAACCCCCGAAGCTCGCCCTCCGAGCAACCTCCCACTGACCAGCGCGACCAGCGACAACAGCAGCAGCAGCAGCGAAACTCGAAAACCAAACCCTCCCTCCCCCTCACAACAACCAACGAACGACGGGGGCGTGGATGCGGCGGGGCGGTCTTGGGTAGCCGAGATCGACTTGGTAGCGGCGGCGTGCGGGGCGAGGAGGCTGCCGGAGGGGTGTGGCGGGCCGAGGGGGAGGCTGTGGAGGTTTGACCCGGCGAGGAGGGAGGGCGGGGAGGTGGAGGTTTTGGAGACGGGGCTGGTGTGTGGGAATGGGGTGGGGTGAATTCCGGATGGTGGGACGAGTGAGTTTGTTCTTCTTCCCGTTGGTGTGGCTGGGTTGCCGAGCTGGTGGCGGCGGTGGTAGTGTATCTGAACGACTCGCCGCAGGGGGAGCACCTCAAGGACGTCCTTCTTCCGACGCGTAACCCTACATGCACAACGCGGGGTGGAGAAGACTTTTACATCCTACCCATCGTGATTGCAAGTGATCGAGCGAAGGGGTGCGAGAAAGAGGAGAAAGAATTGATATGCAGCAAACCACGAGAAAGCTCAGAAAGATTCCAAACAATCTCACCGTACGGCCAACTGCTTTCTTCCATCTGTCAAAGAACTAGATGGAAGACCTCAATGCGTGCGGAACATCTATTCTATCGGCGATCTAGAGTCTTCGAAATGACGATACACTCACCTCGCTCGATCACGCCAGCTTTTTCAGGCCCTCGACCATGAAAGTAATGGTATCTCTCCCCTGCTGCAGCACACCATCCATAGCCAGGAATGGATGCGGCATGCCCTTCATGATGTGAAGCTCCGCCTCCACACCAGCCTTCCTCAGCTTCTCCGCGAACTGGACGCCCTCGTCTCTGAGCACGTCCAGCTCGCCCACGGTCACAATTGCAGGCGGCAGCTTGCTCCAATCGCCCTCCCACAGCAACGGCGAAGACTCCGGATGCGCCCAGTCCTCCATGTTCGGCAGATAGTGGTAGCGGTACCACAGCATCTTGGCCGCCGGCAGGGCAGGCGTGAACTCCAGCTCCTTCCACGATGCACTGTTTGTCGTATCCGCCGTGTTATCCGTGACGGGGACGCAAAGAAACTGGGCGAGCAGCGGCGGCGATCCGCCCCGTGCCAGCGCCTTCTGCGACATAATCGCCGCCAGGTTCCCGCCGGCAGACGAGCCAGCGACGACCTGCTTCTTGAGGTTGAGGCCCAGCAGCTCCTTCCCTTCCCCCTGCAGCCACAGCAGCGTCTCCCAGCTGTCGTGCACCGCCGCGGGATATGGGTGCTCGGGGCCAAGCCTGCCACCCGCATCAGCCCTCGCGTCGTCTCAGAAAAGCAAAGAAAGGACGGGGGAACTGGCGCACCTGTAGTCCGGACTCACAACCACCCACCGCGCCCGGCTGCACAGGTTCGCGCTCACCGTGTTCTCGGTGTCGATGTTCCCCAGCACCCACCCGCCACCGTGGTACCACACCGCCACCGGCCATCCCTCCGCCGGCGCCTCGCCGTCCGGCGTGAAGCACCGCACCCTGACCGCCGGCCCGTCCGTCTCCTGCCGCTTGACGCTGTAGTCCTGGATCTTCCCGACGGGCGGCGGCGCGCCGCCGCCCGGGATCAGCACGCCCGAGGTGCGCGACGCGGCAACGGGCTGCAGGTGCACCTGCTGCTTGTCGATGATGTGCTCGTTGTAGAAGTCGCGGTAGACGGGGTCGAGGCGCGGCGCGATGGCCGGGTTGAGCGGGTAGGGCGGCTGCGTCCGGGACGCGTCGTACTGGACGGTGGAGCCTGGCATGGTGAGCTTTTCGGTTTCCGCTGGTGGGCCTGGAGGGGGCAGATTGGGAGCGGCGGACGGGAGCGGCGGACGGGACGCACCAGACGGACCATTGCCCTTTCTATGGCGGGACTCGGGCTACGCTGCTGCATGGGCTCGGCCGGAGACCGGCGGGGCGGGCATGGCGGTGGTGCGGCGGCCACGATGGGCGTGTCGTCCGGCGTGATGGCGGGGCTCAAGCTTCCCCCGCGACGCGTGGGGGCGCGCGTGGGGGCACATGGCCAGCGGTCCGTGGGCGCGTGGGATGGAAGTGCTGGCCAGAGGTGCGGTGCGCGGAGGCGCTCGAGGCGGCCAGGAGATCTGGGAGCGGCGCGGTCGGCAGTCATCGCAAATCGCCGGACTGTCCCTGGCGGATCGGCGCCGCAATCGGGGTAGGCTGCGATATGGCCAACGGCTCAAATCCAACGTCGCCGATGCTGAAGCCGCTGGCCGTCGTGGACATTCGCGGCCCGATACACTCGCAGGGCGCGGCCAGCGTTAGCCCCGCCGCGCCATGGAGGGGTACTTCAGCGAAAGCTTGCGCTGACCGCACGCTTCCCCTCGCGCTCCATCTTCCTCGCACTTCTCGCCAACTCCTCGCTGCTTGCTCGCGCCTCTGTCGTCGTATCCCGTGAAGACGCAAACTCCAAGGACAGCCAAGAAACCAGCCAGAATGTCCGCCAAGAAGGTCGCGACCCTTACCGACAAGGCTCCCAAGCCTCTGCCCGGCATCTACTCCCAGGCCATTGTTGCCAACGGCATGGTCTTCTGCTCCGGCGCCGTCCCCATGGACGCAGAGACCGGCAAGCTCATTGACGGCGACGTCAAGGCACACACCGTAAGCTTGCTCCATTTGCTTCCCCGCAGCTCTTTGCGGAGCACGACCTATCCCGCAAGAGCGCTCCGCGCTAAAGGCAATTGACCTCGTGCTTGGAGTCTTTTGATGGGCTGCGATACTCGTCAGAAAAGATGGCTCGCAGAGCGAGCTCTTGCGAAGGTCGGCGCCACGGGTTGAGCTTCCGCTGCGGGGTTCTGGGCATCCGACTTGGCAGAACAAGCGCGCTGACGTCTCCTTGCCAGCACCAATGCATCAAGAACCTCACGGCCATCCTCGAGGCCTCTGGTACCACCATCGACCACGTCGTCAAGGTCAATGTCTTCCTCTCCAACATGGACGACTTCGCCGACATGAACGAGGTCTACATGACCTACTGGGGCGATGTCAAGCCCTGCAGGACGTGAGCTGCCCCGACTCTTTCTGTCTCCACCTGCTGCGTGTAAGACCAAGCTGACTTTCCCCTTCCAGGTGCGTCGCCGTCAAGACGCTGCCCCTCAACACCGATGTTGAGATCGAGTGCGTTGCCGTGCTGCCGTAGGTACATAGCTCCCGCTTCTGCAACCAAGAGTAAACCAAAAAGATATATTTGCCAACGTACCTCGCAGTCCCGCCGCGTCTTCGAAGCTATGAGCGTTGTGGATCCATTTGAGTCAAAAAAAAAAAAAAAAAAGAGAGCAAGAGTTCATGAGCATAGTTCTAAATCAATTCATCGCAAAGCAAAAGATTTCTCGTTCCCGCTGCCCCAACTTATCCATGATGATGATCCTGTCGCCACCTGCGTCGTTCTAGCTGTATGCTCTCCCGCTCCTCCGCATCATTCCACCCTTCGCTTCACAGCTTGCCAACCGCCATCTTTTCGACCCTGTCCAGCTCCCGCTTCGCCCCCTTGAAGTAGTCGACGTCCATGGTGCCGTCGTTCCGGGATGCGCGACGCCCCACATGGACGAGCCGCGACCTTTTCTTTGGGGCTACGGCCCACACGAACTGCCGTGCCTGCCAGCCTTGCCGGTGGAGTCGATCCACGGCAAGCCGCACTTGCCCTCCCCGGCCATGCCCCAGCAGGCAGGGATTTCGAAGACGTTCGTATCGTGCATGGCCTCCTCCCGCCTCACGCCGCCCTAGCGGAAGCCAGTGCCCTCGCCCACACCGCCTATCTTCCCTCCCACCGAGAGCGCCCCCTTTTCCTCTTCTGCGACCCTGATGACGACCAGTCTCAACCCTCCTCCGTGGCCAGAACAGCAAAGCAGCCCAAGATGTGCACTTCCAGGAAGGAGAGTCCAGCCAGTGAAGCAGCAGAAGACCCTGCCGCGCTCTCCCCCCTCCACCGCAGCCTCCGTCTCAACCTCCATCTCCCCCTTGCCCTTCTCCATCCCGTCGCTGGCCTGCCCCCTCCTGCCCCACCTTCTTCCAGCCTTGCCGACCCTTCTCGTCCCCAGGCGCTTCGCGCTCCCTGCCCGAACCGGCAGCGGGTGGACGCGACGTCCAGCCCGCCCAAGCTCAATCCCTGGACGACGCCAGCCGGACCGGCGCCAACCGGGGTCGGCCGCAGCGCAGGGGCGGCGCAGGCCTGGACGGGCGGCGGCGTGACGCTGCAGCTAGCGCGCAGCATGTTGTTGCAGCAGCGGTGTGGTGTTTGACGGGGGCGAGGAAGATCTGGCCTGCCGTCAGTCTGGGCGCATTTGAGCTGGATTGCGCTTGGAGACCCACTGGGGCACGCGTGTGGCGGCGCGGTTACGGAGACGGAGGAGGGGGGGCGAGGTCTTGCGGAAGATCTGGTTGGTGGAGGGTGGGGTGTTGGCTGTGAGAAGTGCTTGGGCGAGGGCGAGGGCGAGGGCTGGTCGAAGTGATGGTCAAATTGGTAGACCAGAGCCAGGTGTTGTGCAGAAATCTTCATTCTTCCCGTCTGTGCCTGCCTCTTGTTGACTGCAACCCCGTTCTGCGCGGGCAGCGCACGCCGTGACTGCGCGGTGCACGCCGCCCGTGACACCTTTCTGCCACATTCGACCCGCTGCCTGCCCTCCACATCACACCCCCGCACGAAAGAAGGTTAGCGTCGCAGAAGCGACAGCTGAGCTAATCCTCGCTTCGGCCATGAAGCCGTCCTCCCTCGCCTATATAAACCCCCCTCCTCCTCGCCCAACTGTCTTCCTTTCCTCTCCACCCCTCCCCTGATGGGCTAGCTACTACGCTGATTGCTCACAGAAGGGGGTTTCCAGCGGCTCTCCCCGGACCGTGTCCAAAAAGCCTCGTGGGCCGACTCCCACCTCCCATCGCACAGCGCCTTTGGGGGCTAAGTTTTTTTTTTTCGTCGGGCTTGCTGCTATACGCAGCAACTTGAGGAAGAAGTGTTTTACTCAATTCATTCTCTGGCATTAGGCATTACCAGTTCGGGCAATGCGTCACTGGGTGCCTTGCGAGCTCCCACACTGGCTGTCTCTGACATCTTTCCAATCTTGTGTCACTCATGCTCGATAGCATTCTTGCGGTGCAGTCATTATTGGTGGCGTATTCCCTTGGAGAAGACAACTCATTCAAAGTGACGGGCTGACGGCCGTCTCACGTTCAGGCGAGCGCGAACTTGCCAACTGAAAAGTCGTCGGTTACCTTGAACTGGAACGTCTCGTCGGCACTTGCTTCAGGACAGCCGCTTCTGGGGGTGTTTGTCTCCTTTCATAAGAGCCGAACAGCCTCTCTAGTGCTTGCCACGAAGTTTCCGTAATCTCTATCTGCGCGCCGTTGCTGGCCCCCCGCCCAATCGTCGCCACGTCACCCTGGTGTTTCGTCGCAACCACGGTTGCAATCACAACAAGCTTTCTCGGTGAACTTGCGGCCAGCAAACTTGATACCGCTCTCGTTCAAGTTCTACGCAGTGAGACAGTGCAGCAACTAAGCAATGCTTCGTCCGCGGAGGCGCTGCACAGTGTCTCGCAGGCGATGTCCTGATCGCCGCCGGAATTCCCCTTCGAGTCAACGAGGGTTAGAGCCTGTCTGCGGTCTCCCATGGCTTCATATTCGGTGCGCTTGTTGGCCGGACTCCTGCCTAAGGTGCCCCAGCTGTGCGGGGTGAGGCGCGTCTGCCGGGCTTCGCCTGGCGGACTACGACTTGATCGCCGTCGCAGCGCCTTACCAACGGCGCAGGCACAAATGAGTCGACGCGCTATCTCGCAGCAGTCTGCCTTGCTGCGCTTGTTCATTCATACGGTGTCCTGCAGCGGCGGACCAGTTGCGAGAGGATCTGCGCAGCCGCCAGATGTCGTCGAACTCGGTGCGACCCAATGCCTGGCAGCTGCACATTCTCCAGTGACTCTCCGACTTCGAAAAGCTCATTAACAGGGCGTAGAGCAAAGACTGCGTTGGCCCTTGTCCCCGGGTGCCGCTGCGATGACTGCCGATGGGCGTCCCTTTTCGTCCTCAGTCTTGCTCCCCGCCAACACTTCGACACCGCAACCATCCACATCCATCAGCGACCCCAACGACACTTTCCCGGCGTTTCTGGGGCTCTGAAAAGCCTCCCTGGTCCATTTTCCGGCCTGTGCGTACTCCGAGACCAAACACAAACCCTCCTGAACCTGCGCCGACTCCAGATCTTCTGACATCGCAACTCCAGCACCACCCGCCGTCAACTCGCCGCCATCATGAACACCGGCATCTTCTGGGGCAACGTCGCGGCCTGCCACATGCTTGATATTCTCCTCTTCCATACTCCGCGGCACGTCGGTGTCTGGATCTACAACGGGCTGCGCACGATCGCAGTCGCTCCTTTCGTCTACGCCGTCGTCTTCCACCTCACTCCCTGGGCTGGACGCGTTCTTGTGCGCTTGGTGAATCTTCCCCGTTCTCTCATATACTCTTCGAGCAGCGAGATTACTACAGTCAGGTCCGAATTGGCTTGCGCCGGTGAGCGCTTGGGGTGAGGGCCGGACCGTCGAGGAGGTGCTGTGGGACGCCAGGCAGGCAGTATGGCGGCTCGTTCGGGACTGGCTGCCGAAAGCTGGCGCTCTGAAATTTTAGAAGACGGGAGGCGAGGACTCGATGGGTATCATGATCTGGGACTGCTCTTTGGTGGGCGAAGCCGTCTTGCGTTCTCTTCGCCGGTGCTGGAGCATTTCCTGTCTTTTTTGTGCGCCTGCTTTCCGATAGATTTCCAAACTTCTGACTCTGCGCCCCTTGCGTGCGTAAGGAGGTCGAGACTCCTCGTTCATTCATGAAGTTTGTAGACCTTTCTCCGATCGTGTGCAGCTGTTAGGTGTCACTGTCGCAAAAGTCATCACGCCCGTCATTGCCGCGCAGTCACACTGCCGCTCTGCCAGTTGGGCAGCCGTAGGAGAGCATGAAAGCGCGAAACCGTCGGGCCCTGCGGAAGCTCCATGAATCAGCTCGGATTTCCCAGAAGCCAACCTGTCAGGGGCTCAGAAGCGGCGATACGGTTGCCAAACAGAATCCCCATGCGCTCTGAGCGTGGTGCCTGAAGTGCCGAAGCTGCGACCGTGGCTCTCGCTGTGGAGCCACTCTGCCGTGCAGTAACTGCAGAGCATCCGTGTGCGCTTCAAGCGAAGGAGGTTGCATGGACTCACCCCGGCCTTCAAAGCTTGTCGTCGCACTGGAAGCGAGAGCCAAGTCCCCCGAAGTGTGAGCTCTCCGGCTCCGCACCGCAGCAGGGGCTGCCGGAGAGAGCCGAAGAGACACTGGTACTGGCCGCAGATATGCTTTTAGAGCCGCGCGCAGCCGAGGCGCTGGCCCGCCGCCAGTGGTTGCTGGACATCAAAGACGCATGGGCTTGTAGATGGGATGGCTTCTTCCTTGAGCATCCGCGCATGGCGAGTCGGTCAACGAAGAGGATTGTTCAGGCTGAGCCTGTGTGATGTTCCAAAGATTCAGATACGTCAGTCTGCGGGAGGAAGCCATCCCGCCAGGTCCAGCGGCTCTTCGTAGCTGACGTCTGGAGAAAAGAGGCCTGCAGGCCAAGAAAGGCTATAATATACGGAGGTAATGCTGCCGTAACCACTCGCTTAGCTGTTCTTAATTCACGAGCAGGTGCGGCCTTGAAATGGAAGGTGCCAGCAGGGAGATGAGCGCGTTGCCCCCGTGATGATCAACAGAGTCCGTGCTCCTTTGCCGATCTGTGGGCTATATAAAACCCCCTCCTTCTCTCCTTCTCTTCTTCTTCTTTTCTCCTCAAGAAAGCAACAGGCGATGAAGATAACAATCTACAGGAGGAAACCACCAAGGGCCTTAATCCACCCGGAGGTTACTCTGATTGACTAATTGCGATCAAACTCTGAGCCTGAAAGAAACTGTTCTGCTTTATATAGGTCTTCTTGTGGATGATTGGGACACCCGGCAACTTGAAAATGCAATTATCTATCTTCTTGCTCTCCTTTGCTTGACCTTCCATCTGCCGATCATGATCTCTTGCTCTTGGTGTTTCAATTGCCAAGTGGCGGTTCCTCCTTCGTGTTACGAACACGCCTCTGTATATAGAGTTGTTGGGGCACGATCAGCCACCAGGCTGATCATTGCTGAACCTTTTGTCGACTTCCAGTCGACGGGAGGTTGGCCGAATGGTCTTACGCGCCGACTGAAACCCAACACGGTCGGGTCCGTCGTAACACTTCGGAGCCGCTGACGCGACACATTTTTCCGCTGCTCAACTACGAAACGCTATCCTAACGCATGTTACTCTAGTGTGCTCATGCATATTACGACCAGAACGAGCCTTCTCGTGTCCACGAAGATGAGATCCGGTGGCCACAGCGCTTCGCACCTCTCCATGGTTCAAATATCTTCCTCCTGCTAGCTATTCCCGATTTGCTGCGCCGTGTTGTCATTGCTTTGGGATGTTTCCGGCATTCCATCTTGCTCGCGCCTCTGCTGTCAGTTTTCGCCAGCGCGGGTTATAGCCGCGTCGTATGGAGCGTTGATGAGCACAAGTGGGATTCGTCCAAGGCAAGACTGAGGCGAAGTCCTCCGCGGGACGGTCGCGCCCACTGTCGTCGTAGCCACGGCGGCAGGTACAGACGCTGCGGACGCTGATTGTTGGCCACGTGCTGTTGTCTTCCTGAGCGCGAAGGCACGAGCAGTGTCCTGTACCTGACCAGCCCGGAATATCTGGACGAAGGACCGCGGCATACGGCAACTGACCCTCGTTGGATCTGGGCTGTGTCTTTTCATTATACCGCGCCCGCAGCCATTCGGCGCGCGCGCAGGATCCCTCCGGTTGGTGTGCTACCAGGCCTGCTGTCGTCAATTTCGCGCAGCCGGCTTCACCTGGCCATCCCCCCGCCCGCACAATGGAGCCTTGCGAGGTGGTATCGCCGGATATCTTCGCAGAACTTCAAAGTCGCAAGGATCACCGCAAGCTCAGATCAGCTGGTCATATCTACCCAGATCTTGGAGGGAGATTCGTCCTCAAGCGCACCGTAGCCCCTGACAACTTTACCATCCACATCAACAATCTGGAGCACACAGGCTTCCCATCTTACCATGAGCTCGAGCAAAGCGGGTTCCCATTCTCAAATCCTAACGAACAGCACCTACCGCCGAGCATCTCCCTCATGCTCGACCCAACTATAAACCGAGCGAGAGACTCCGGTGGCCCAAGTCCAAATCTGTTAGGAATCGATAGTGAATTTATATTCAGCTACGTTCTATTTACAAGAAGAAGTTGCTAAGGAGTGGAGAGAGCTGCGAGAAACGAGAGACTAAATAGTAGCGCGGCGAAACGATGTTCCTGAATTAGTACTGTGCGTACGAGCCCTTTGGACTCTAACATGCACAGAACACGTGTGCTGTTCGGATTTACGGAATTGCGCATGAACGGGGCAGATGAGGTATGTAGGGGTAAGTGTTTGGTGTAGCGGAAAAAGCAAAGAACGGACGCGTGTATAAGAAGCAAATAAAGCACGTGATTTGTGGGCCAATGTGGTTGACACGTACCAAAGCCATCCGGATGAATGCTTCAACTGCCCATATCGAAACGCTTCCATCTTGCCTATCACCATGCCAATCTTCATGATTTACCGCGTGTTGAGCACCGTGGTCGCTTTGTGGGTATGTCTAATGGATTGCAAATGAACCGTGCCAACAGCCTATCTAATTATCCTATCCACGAGACGATGGCCTCTACCATCTCCCATACTCATTGCGAGTAAAGTATGAAATCAAGAAGTTCCTCCAAAAAGCGGAAAGCATGTCGGATTTCCGGCAAGACATACTGCCTCCGTATTTAAGAAGAAAATAGGCAACGAAAAGCAGGCTTTGCTGCGGCTATGAATGCCAAACGTTAGCCCTTCTATATGCGTAAAGCTAAGGAATGATAAGAAACCATACCTAAAAGACGAGCCAAATCCACTGCCCGAAGCGAGCTTATCCAGCCTCAAAGGCCCTCGTCAGCATCCTCGAAGAGATACTCGCCTCCACCGACAGCGGCGCGGTCCCAGCTGTACCGGCTATGTTTCTCGTCATCGAAGCTCGTGTTCAACGGTTCCGGCACGGCGTGCGCGCCGGGAGCGTACGAGCTGTCCAGACGGCTGTACGAACGGCTGTGGCGCGAGGAGCCGCCGAGCTTTTCCTTCTCATCATCGTCAAGGGCGAGCTCGGTGTTCCCGGTCTCGTCCGTGGCATAGGACTGGGTGGTGCGGCTGTCGAAGTGCGGGGTCTTTTGCTTCCATGCCTCCTTCTTCGTCTTCTTCTGCTGTAGCTGCTGCTCTTGCAGCTCGGTGGTGCTGAATTGCTTGCACTTCTTGTTCTCTCATGGATGCTTGTTGGGCAGCGTGTCGGTGATGGTGGGGCGGTGGTCGCAGCGACCACCAGCGCAGTCAACGTTGAGGGCGGATTTCGGGTGCTGTCCGTTGCTCCCGTGAGGCGGATGCTTGGGTCTAGCGGCTAGGGTATGATGTTGATTGGGGGCCATGGCTTTGGTTCTTGAGCTGCGGTTGGAAGATTCGAGGAAAGGCTGTTGGTGGGTAGTGGAAGGTGAAAGTGTCAGGGAAGCGGTGCGAAAGGCGAAAGCAGTGCCGGAAGCGTGGACTTAAAGAGCCCGCCAGGTATCCCACTCGTTTGCTTCGCCGCAAAAAAAGCCCCGTTTCACTTCCCTGCCGAACCATTGTCCTGGTTGTGCTTGTTATGCTGTTATTCTATGTTCACTTTCCATTCCTTCATAAACTCGAGCCTGAGTTCCAGTTACAGCCTCCTGGCACATCCTTGAAGGTTGTGCATGAGATTTTTCATTTTACTGGCATATGCGGTAGGTCATGCAAGTAGGGAGTGGGAGCATCCAGAAGAATGCCTCAACTCCCTATTTCTCAATGTGCTTTCGGGATGGGGATAAAACAACATCCACACCTGTTAGTACATGCAGACGCATATGCGCCTCATTTATATGCAAGCCACAGCCAGAGCTGGCCCGTACGCGTCCGCTCTGCCAGGCGGAGCGGAAGGTGTGGATTCTGTAACACCTCGCTGTGGAGGTGTGTATTCTGTAACGCCTGGAGGTGTGGATTCTGTAACGCCTTGCTACGAAGGTGTAGATTCTACTCTATATCTCTATACTATCTTACCTCGCCTGCCTTGCCTTAAGTATACAAAGAGCGCGTTGGTACGAGTGGGAGAACGCGTTGGTAGGAGGGAGGTGAGGAAGAAGGAAGATAAAGGTAAGAAAGAGAGAAGTGGGAGATAGCGCGTATTTATAGCGAGCAAGAGTGCGTTTCACTAAGTATGAGACTGCAGGAGCGGGAATTGCGGTAGATGTGGATTCTGCTACACCATGCCAAGAATCGTAAGTTTGGCGCGTTCTGCATTCCTACGCTATACTTAATAAGGGAAAGCGGCGTGGCTTGCCTCTTGTAGGTGTGAATTTCGCTACGCAGGTGTGGAAAGTGCAACTTTGCCCGCATAAGGTGTGGATATTGTATTTTCCCGTTTCGGGATTCAGAGGGCTCCCGAGCCTGTATCCAGCATGAATTTAGGTTTCGCCCAGTGCTTGCTGTCACTTGACTGATGCTCTTGGTCTTCTCCAGGTACTTTGGAAATTCAGCTTAGCTCCCGTCAGTCTAAGCATCACTCCCGACGCAAAAACAACCGTTCAAGCACGAACCCTATATTTCCACCAACAACCTCCATTTATCATTACAGCATCCACCGCCCATCAACACACACCATCACCCCTCCCCCCATTCCTCTCATGACCCCTCCCCTCCCCCTACGCCCCAAAATCCATCCTCAATGCAATCCTCGGCTCCGCGCCGCCCTCCAACCTCACCGGCTCCTTCCTCACCACCTGCCCACCCCCCCTCACCACCCCCTCCATGAACGCCTTCCGCTCAGGCCCCAGCCCCGCCACGACCGCCCTGAAGCTCTCCTGCCCCGCCTGCGCCAGCTCCACCAGCCGCGCCGCCGTCTCCCGGTAGCAGGCGCCGCCCTCCTTGGCCGCGCGCGCCAGCAGCGTCGGCAGCACCAGCGCCGTCGCCGCCGGCACCGCGGCCGGCGGCAGCGAGGCCACCAGGCTCGTGAGCGCCAGCGCGACCGCCTGGCGCGACTCCTCCAGGCCCTCGAGGTCGTCCGGCGGCGGCGACGCCAGGAAGGCGACGAGAGCGGGCAGCAGCGCCTTGGCGAGCGCGGCCGCCGTGTTGGATGCCGCGTCGCCCGCGCGCTTGGGAAGGACGAGCAGGCTGCGGCAGCAGTTGGCCGCGACTTTGCTGGTGACGCGGTTCTGCAGGCAGTCGGTGAGGAGGTCGGTCGTGCGCCGCAGCAGCGCGTCGCTGGGGTCGAAGATGCCCGACGCGCTGGTGAGCAGGATGGTGGCGGCGAGGAGCGTGTTCTTCTCGCACTGCGGCGCGGCTTCGAATTCGCGCTTCTGGGCGTGCGTGATGATGATGAGGAAGCGTTCGAGGGTGCTGCGCAGCTGCGACTGCGTTTCGGGGAGCGAGGTGCTTGCGAGGCTGGACACGAAGCGACGGAAGATGGGGAGGACCTGCGGGACGACGAGGGCCTGTGTCGACGGCGTGCCGAGGATCTTAATGAAGATCTGGAGCAGGCAGGCGTGGAGATCGGTGCGGATAATGGTTGGGAAGACATCGGAAGCATCGACAAGCGCTGAGAGGGCGAGTGTGATGAGCGCAACGGATTCATCTGTCAAGGAATGGCGTGCTGCAATGGAGTCAATTATTATATCATGGCATGGGAAGGAAAGGAAACGAACCCTGTGTATTGTTATCGCCCAAGCCAGGAATCAGGCCTGCCAGCACCAAAACGATGATGCGCGTAAGCTCGAAGAGCTGCTCGATGTCGTCCGAAAGTGTCTCTTCGCCATTCGGCGCACTGTTGGGACAAGTCAGCAAGTTTGCGGCAGATGCAGAGCTGTTTACTAACTTGAGTGCTCGCTGCGCGCTCGGGTGAGCCAGACACATGTTCCTCGCGATTTCAACAATGACTGCCTGCACATCCAGGCCCTCCGTCAAAACAAGCCGATCCAGCATGTCCATGGTTTCCGAAAACACCACCTCCTGGTAGATCGCGTGGCCACTGACACTGGGCTTCAGAATGTTCTTGAGCGCATTCAAAATCTCCAGCGTGTGTTCCTTGTTCGACTGCGAGTCTGCCGAAGACGGCCTGCCTGTGGTGACCAGCGCTTCGAAAGCTAGACCGAATAGAACGAAGAAGAAGGCAACAGGCTCATCGCGGTAGTTGATGTCCGCGGCGGGCTTCTTTTCTTTCGGGCCGTCGCCAGACTCGTCCTCTTCGTCAAGCTCCTTTCCATCCAGCGCGTCGAAAACGAACTCGGCATCCTCATCGATGAGAGATGCAATGGCATCGACGAGGTTGAGCCAGGAGTCTTGGTAGAACTTCAACAGAGTCTCCCGGTTCAGCGCAGCATAAATCGTATCCAAGCTTCCACTCAGACTGCCAGCCGCTGCCGTCGTCGAGATGTCCGGCTCAAACCTCAGCCGTGCGAACTCCCGCAGCGAACTCAGCCAGAGCGGCGTCAATTTCGCAATGTATGGTCGCAGCACGTCGACTAGATATTTCTGCTCCTTGCTCGCGATCTGCAGCTCGGCCCACGCGCTGAAGACGGCCATCTTGACCATGACCTGGGCGTTCGAGCTCAGTCCCTTCAGATCGCCGATGCTCGCGGTTTCCGAGTCAGCGGAGAAGTTTTCGAGTGCTTGTACGAGCAGCTTGAGGATGCGGCCCATGCGCTCGACATCGGTGACGATTCCGGTCGCGATGAACGTCGCACAGACGTTGACAGCATCAGCTGCGAGCTCTGGGCTGGAGTCGGCCGCGAAAGCAGGTGTCAGCGCCGAGCCGATTTGTGCCTGGTACTGTTCGAGCAGAGTGACCTCGGGGAAGTCTGGATCGGGAGTCTTCCCAAAGGTCTTCAGGACCTGGTCGACGATTCGCAGGCCGCGAAGACGCAGACCCACAACACCAGCTGTGGAAGCCGAGAAGGCGATGCGCACGACATCAGCGACGCGGGCTTGGAGGGCTTCTTGAGGCTTGGAATCTTCGCCCTTGATGGAATAATCGCGGCCGATGATGGTGAGGAGCTCTGACAAAAGGTCCATCGCAAACGTCCGGACCTGCCAATTGAGAAGCTCCTGGGTCGATTCATTGATGCCGCCAGATTCATCATTCTGCGCTCCTGCAGCAGCAGCAAACCCTGCAACTTCTTCGTCTTGCAGCTCCGGAACGCCAGTCGTGTGAGCGGTTCTGGGCTTCGACGGAGGCGCGTTTTCCTTATTCTCGGGTTGCTTCATGATCTTGGTTAGAGCCGTGTTGCAGCGCTGAACCCATTCGGCCGTATTGGACAGGGCAGTTTGTTGGAGCCAGTTGCGCAGCATGCTGCGAATGACCTCGTGGTGTGGATTCTGATTAAGGATGAGCCAGAGTTGGTCCTCGAGGCCCGGGTTGGCAGTGTGGATGACTTCTTCGGCGTTGCGACGCATGAGATTGTGAAGGCCATCAATCGCCATGTCTCTGATCAGCGGAGACGGCGAATCGAGATCCCTCTGGAGACGCTTGACATATACGGCGAACTCCATATGGCCAGGTGCGTAGAGAGACAAGTGTTCCTGGCATCGCAGACTCTCAACAAGAACCAACAGATCCAACTCATGGAGGAATTGTGATATGAGCGTCATGATGAGGTCGCGCGCCTTGGACAGATCCTGAAGGTCTGGGCCCAGCACGTTGATGATGCTGTCGACGCAGCGAGTGATAACGGCCGGAGTGGGAAGATCGACTTCCATGTTTGACGACGCAAGGGAAGAAACTTCCTCGTTGTGTGATTCCGACATGTAGAGCTGGGCGAGCATGCCCAGAGAGCTAGTCACATATCCAGAGAAACTCAAGCCTGCTGAATCCGAGACCTTTGAAAGGCTGTCTAAAGCCCAGAAATGGACGGACGGATGCGGATCGCTTGCCAGCGACATGAGGATACCAAGAATGTTTTTGAGATGGAAGCCAGCAGCCATGCCACCTAGCTGAGAGTGAATGCAGCCAAGTGCCACAGCACAGCCAGCACGGACGTTCGGCTCTCGGTTCGCGACGATCTGTTCGACCAGGAAGTTGACCTCTGCAGTGGTGAAAAGATTTCCGGAGCTGCTGCAAAGACGTCCGAGAGCTTCGCAAGCAACATTGCGTACGTATTGATCCGTGTCAACGATCAGAGTCTGCTCTTGTCAATTTATGCATAGCACCGTATACTTTGGGATACTTACGTGCAGCATCTCCTGCATAACCTTCTCTACAGCCTGTCCTTTCAGATCGCCGGCAGCAGAAAGCGTCTCCTTATTCGCAACCTTAAGCGCACCAAGAAGAGCAGCGGCTATGTTCACAGTCATCGCGGCCTTCCTTGCGGGATCTCTCTGCAAACTGTTCGCAGACATGAAAGATGTTATCTGCTCCAGAATACTTTCCTGGACCTTTGGCGTCTGCAAGGGCAGTAAGATGGCGAACAGATTGAGAGCCGCGTTCACAACTTCCGTCGCCGGTGGATCAGGAAGTTCATCGTTGTCGGTATCCTTGCCGATGTACAGGGAGATGGAGTCGTGTTCCCTAGCATTGCAGACCGGTGACAGCAGCTAGAACAGTTAGCAGTGATCACAGATAGACGGAGCCATCTCACTCACGGCAGCATCTGCAGCGTTCTCAGGGCCCGGCTTTGACGTCCAGTGTCTCCTGCCTGATTCCCCAAGTTCGCCAGCCAACGGCTTCAGATCGAATCCTTGCACCAGGCCAGTAACACCAAAGCCGTAGTTGTCACCGACATCCCAGATGCTCTCAAAGGTGCTCGCAGAGCTAGCAATTGACACGCTCAAAGAGCTAGGCGCGTAGTTGTCAGGGTCCGCAAAAGACGAGACGGCAAAGGGCAGCAGGTTGGTCTGCAACAACATCTCGCTGTTTCCAGGAGGGCTGAGGTTGACGAGCTTGGTGTAGCACTGCAACACACGGCGGCGAACCATTAGGTCGAAGTCGTGCAGCTGAAGCGCCGATGAAAGTCGTTGCGACATGTCATCAGTGGTCTTTTTAGCGGGAAGGCTGTTCAGGAACATGGTGGTGTTCTGCAGCATAGCAGCCAGGCGCTTGGTGACGTCGGTAGTCAAGAGTCGGCTATTGAACTCGAGGAAGGTCAAAACGGACCCCAGAGCGCATTCACGGACGTGAGCCAGGAAGCTGAGATCGAGTAGATTGCGAGAAGTCATGCTGTCCTTGTTCAGCGGCTTAGGCAAGGCATTCTTCCACAGCAGAAGCAGCTGCGAAAGATGGATCTTGACGAAATTGGGGCCAAGCGTCATGAGACCTCCAATCAAGATCCAAGCCACCTGAATCTGGGTGCTGGAGATCCGGATGTCAGAGCTGCTACTGCTCTTCAGGAGCGTCGTAGCTTGCTGCAGGACGCGAGAATTCACATCGACAGAACCGTAAAGAGGCTGAGCAGAACTTGTGCTGAGGACGGCGGAAAGACCATTTGCGAAGCCAACACACTTCCTCGGGGACGGCCTTGGTCCGGAGAGCTGGCCTAGCTCGCGATTGACGCTGTTCATGCATATGGTAACGGCAGGAATGAGCTGCTGCGGACATGCGAGAACAAAAGCGCGCAGGCACGAGGAGGCGTGTACCTGAACAGTGTAGCTGGGATGTTGCAAAACGCCAAGCAGCGATTCCCTGCACAGCTCCGCGATGGAATTCGTGGCAGAACCAAGATTTCTCATGAGCGACGTGAGGGCGGTCAAAGCACCAGTCAAGGTCTGCTTGCTTGGCTCGGGGCGCTCCTTCAAGGCCGGGGGGTAGTCTTTGAGAATCTCGTTGAGCAGGAATTTGGCAGCATTCAACTGCGCAGTCTCGCCAAGAATCTGACGGCCGACAACATCCTCCAGAATGAGGCGCACGAACCGACGAGTAACTAGCTGGCGGTAGCGGTTGTTGACCATCGGCGGAGCGCTGAGCACGTCGTTGAACAGGTTCTTGGCAACTTCGCCGTACTTGGTCTCAATAACGCTCTTTGGAAGGCCCTTCATGATCTTCATGTAGCACACCGCGATGCCAGCCCTTGCGCGGTTGCTCGTGTTGGTCCTACAATACTGCGTCGACAGCTGCTTGAGCAGCTCCGGCAGCGCAAAAGCCAACTGCGTGACCGGCTTGGTCGGTGCGGGCGACCCCGGCCTCTCCGCGATCTCGTCATCCGCATCTTGCACCATCGATTGCCTCTTCGACTTCTTCGGCTTCTTGATCCTCGGCACGGCATCCGTCACCGGGGTCTCCGAGTAGCTCTTCACCAGCGCAGTCGCCAGCGCAGATGCCGCGGCATGCCTGACGCTGGGCGACGCATTGTCAATGGCCTTCCAAACCACGGCCTGCATCTTCTCGAAGTCGCCCGAGTTGTCAAAGTACGGCGTCGACCGGACCAGCTGCTCCAAGCACCAGCACGCGGCGGCCTGCACGGCCGCGCTCTTGTCGCCTGCCGCGGCGGTGCGCGCCTGCTTCCAGACGTCGCGCGCGACGACATCGTCCAGCAGCTTCGACACGCCCTTCGCGATCTTGCCCAGGGCGCGGAAGACGGTGGCGCGGAAGCCGGTGTGGCTCTGGGCGGCGGCCTTGAGCTGGCGCAGCAGGGTCAGGGTCGCGAGGCCCGAGGGCCCGATGGCGCTGTCGCCGGCGGCCTCCATGACGGCGCCCAGGCAGTGGGCGGCGGCGTGCTTGGCCTTGAGCTCCTTGTCGCCCTTGCCGGTGCCCAGGATGCTGACCAGCTCGTTGATGCTCTCGAACAGCAGCTTGCGGTCGCCCTTGGCGAAGACGTCGGCGAGGGCGCGGCCGACGTTGCTGCGGATCACGCGCGTCGGGGCGGGCGAGGCCAGGTTTATGACCTTGAAGGCCTCCTTTTTGATGTAGATCTGATGGGCGGACGCACCGTCGGCATCGAGGCTGGCCGAATGGCGGGCGAGGTCGGCGGTGAAGGTGAGCAGGTATAGCTCCTGCTGTTCGGACGGGAGGGCGTGCAGCTTCGTGATATCGAGGTCGGGGTTGGTCTCGTGGGCAGACGTGGGCGCCGGGGAGGTGATGCTCCCGCTGCCGCTGGACGAGGGAGGGGGCGGCGCGTCGGAGGAAGCCATTGCGGGCGGGTGAGAGGCTCTGCGCGCGGAAGGGGTATCTCAGGGTCGTTGTATCATTCAGGCGCCGTGGTCATGTCGCGCGAGGGGCAGAGAGCGGAGAATGCAGGGGTGGGTGGACACTTGGCGGAGATGGTGTTGAGGTGCGGGAGGCGGCACACCTCCGAGCTGCTGTCCGCAGGTCCAGCGCCCGCTACGGCGGACGAGGCGCTCACCCAGCCCAAAACTTCACGCGCCCTCAGACTCCACAATCCCACGCCCCGATGTCGTTCAACTTCGCCCCTCGCGCCGTCTTCCGCGCCTCGCGCTCCTCCAGCTATATCTGCGGCGCATGCAGGTGTGGGCTGGCCTCTTCGGCGCGCCTGCAGTCAGGCCACAGCAAGTGGGCCACCATCAAGCACGACAAAGCGAAGAACGACGCCGCCAAAAACAGGCAGCGCTCGATCTTCTCGCATGAAATCATTCTCGCAACCAAGTGTCAGTCAACAGCAATTCCACCTTTGCGTTTCGTGGTTCATTGGCTCACCAATCGCGCAGTGGGCGGCCCTGACCCCAACCTGAACGCCCGCCTCGCTCTCGCCATCGACCGCGCCAAGAAAGCTTCGTTCCCCAAGCAAGGCATCGAGAATGCCATCAAGCGCGGCCAGGGCATTTCCGCAACCGGCTCTGCCCTCGAGATTGTTACAGTCGAAGCCATCTTTCCCCCATCGATCGCCATGGTGATCGAAATCGAGACCGAGAGCAAACTCCGGTCCCTGGCGGACACGCGCAACTGGATCAAGAAGAGCGGCGGAAACGTCACGCCTGTTGCATACCAGTTCGAAAAGAAGGGCCTGGTGGTGTTCAAGGAAAAGGAAGGATGGGGAGCGGACGAAATGCTCGAGCCGGCATTGGAGGCGGGCGCGCTGGACGTGGAAAGCGAGGATGGCGCAATACTGGTGTACACTGACCCGGCCGAGACGAAGGCTGCCGCGGAGAGCATTGCGGCTGCGACTGGTCTGGAGATTGCTTCGATGGACATTGTCTGGGTGCCGAATGAGGACACGAAGGTGCCTATGGAGGGCGGGGACAGGGTGGAGAACATTTCGAAGTTCTTTGATCAATTGAAAGAAGTAGGGGGAGTGCAGGCAGTGTACTGGAATGCTACACAGGGCAGTGTAGAAGATGGCGCGTGGGCAGATTTGCTCAGCAAGATTGATGATTTCGAGTAGACGGGTGAGTGTAGAATATTGTACAATACTGTAGACATCATAGATCTCCGCAACGACTCCATTCCCATGCTCCTATACCTGGTTTTCCCCACAAACGCCTTGAATGCAATTTTTCTCCAGCCGTCCCATCCTCCCTTGGTATGCCGCCGTGCGAGCAATTGGTCGGAGCGTGAACAAGCAGAATCCAAACGGGTATCTCACGCCTCCTGCGACGCCTGTTCGCCCTGCTGGCGGCCTTCCTGGGCCAACCTCTGCTCACGCACAGCCAAGCGTCTCGCCCTCAGCCTCTCCAGCTCGGACTGGATCTCGTCCTTCTCGTAGGGTATCTTGTGGGTCTGGCCTTCCTTCGGCCAGAAGTCGGGGACACTGAAACGCGATTCGAGGTTGGTGCCGAAGTAGTACATGTAGCCGATGGGAAAGAGGATGTAGAGGCCGAACTGGGGTTATCCGTGAGCATGGCGGTTGCCAGCGGCTTGCGTGGAAATTGCGGGAGTACCTTGAAGACCTCGAGATTAGGGCCCGCCATGTTTGCGATTGGTGGTGCAAGGCCGACAGGGGGCGTGGTGGGTGAAGGTGCGGAAGATGGAGAGCGGCGAATGGCAGAGCCGACGATTGGCAACGCGCTCGCATGATCTCGCGCATCACCAGCGCCGAGCCGGCGGGCGGCGGAGGCGGCGGAACAATGATGCGGACTGATAGCCCTATCGAGCGGTTGCCTCGGTTCCCCACGATTCACTAATCGCTGCTCGGTGCCCTGCGCGTCACCTCCGCCGACTCCGCCAGACATGTAGCCGAGCATCTCCAGCCTGTGCTTATTTTATCTTCAGCTCTCCGCGCTGCCGCTCCCTGCAACTGCCCCAGATTCTGCTCTCCTGAGTGCTGCTTCCCGCCACCCAAGCCATGTCCGTCGACCCAGCCCAGGCCGTGACCTTTGAGGTCCGCGGCAAGGTTGCCATCATCACCCTCAACCAGGAGAAGAAGCTCAATGCCATGAGCCAGGACCTGTACTACCGCCTGGCCGTGCTGCTCAACGAGATCGCCAAGCGCGACGACGTCTACGTCACCCTCCTCACCGCCAAGGGCCGATTCTTCTCCGCGTACGCCTCCAACCTCCCTCCCCCTTCCCCACCAGCACTGACCCCATCCTCCCGCACAGCGGCGCCGACGTCTCCATCTCGCGCTCCTCCCCCGAGATCGAAGCCGACCCGAACCGGCACTGGCTCAAGAACTTCGTCTCCAACAACCTCAACATCACGCGCGCCTTCTACACGCACCCCAAGATCCTGGTGACGGCGCTGAACGGGCCGGCCGTCGGGCTGTCGGCGGCGCTGGTCGCCTTCTCCGACTTCATCTACGCAGCGCCGCACGCGTACCTGCTGACGCCCTTCTCGTCGCTGGGCCTGGTGGCCGAGGGCGGCGCGTCGCGCGCCTTCGTGCAGCGCCTGGGCGTGTCCAAGGCCAACGAGGCGCTGATCATGAGCAAGAAGATCACCGCCGAGGAGCTGCTGCACGCCGGCTTCGTCAACAAGATCATCGACACCGGCAAGGACAGCGACCGCTTCAGGGACGCTGTGCTCGCCGAGATCGACGACCGGCTGGGCGGCCATCTCAACCAGGACAGCCTGCTGAAGATCAAGGCCCTGATTCAGAAGCCGGAGAGGGATTTCTTGGATAGGCAGAACGTCGAGGAGGTGTTTGGTGGGTTGGAGCGGTTTAATGCGGGCATTCCGCAGGAGGAGTTTAGAAAGCTGGCGAGTGGTGAGAAGAAGCATAAGTTGTGAGGGACTGGGATGGCCACTTGAGTTCTAACCAGGTGTGGGACTCGACCTCGATGTAAAGGCTTGTGAAAATTGGCGCGAGGTCTGGGCGGTCTTCAATGGATAGTTTTATCATTTCATGTTCAATCAAATCCTGGACGGCGCGAAATGTGGCAACGGAGGGAAGTACAGTTTGAGATTCCGGCAACCGTTTACTTGAAATGATCAGCTTCGGCGATCGGCCCGCTGCCTAAAGTATCAAGTAGGCTAGACACCTTCCTCTCTGTCTCTACCATGTCCTGCTACCAGCCGCCTCTAGACCACCGTAAGAACACACTTCTCATCCAATCTATCGATTACCACACCTAGAACGCATATTGTATCTTGTTGAAGCTCCAGAAGGACATGCCCTGTACGGCCACGTCATTGCTCAAGGCATTACTGCGTCGTGGGGGTAGCATCGTTGCCCGGAACTCCAGGGCCGTTGGCCTGGGCTAGGTGGTAGTCGATGTTGGTCTGGCTGTTGTAGCCGATGAGAAGCGTGCGCGAGAAGCGTTAACATTGCTGCTCGAGATATTGTGGGTAACCGGAGATGGCAGGATAGCAGCTACTCGTATTAGTCCTCTCACCTAGCATTTAAGGCCATCAGTAGTACTCACCAGCATCACCCTGTCTTCCCTGTATCTTTTCGGACAGAGTCCATAGTGCCACACCGGCAGCTGGCACGGCCACGAGCACAGGAATAATAGAGACGGCATAACCCGTAGATCTTGGCTATCGGACCAGGCAGGGTTCCAGGATAGACGTTCTTCAGAGAGCTGAAAAAGCGGCTACCGTAGAGGTACAGACGACCAGGTGCTATGATGTCGCGGTTTGATGCGCAGCGTTGATTAGACGTAGCCGAACTTAAGAGAGCACTCCGCCGCCGACCCACGCGACGCAATATTTGCGCTCCTCGGCCATCCAAGCTGGTTATCGGAAATCTGTGGCGGAGGTGTCGAGAAGTGGCTTCAATATTACTTCACAGTGCCTCCGGCCTGAGAATCCTCTCGCATGTACAATACCCCTACATCCCCGGGACCAAAAACCAAACAGCACATCAGAATGAAGGCGGGACCAAAAATGCCACATACGGACTGCCGACCTGGGAACCCAAATGGAACGAATCGCTCCCCGTCACCTCGGAATCTCGCCTCTACTCCGCCACCAAAGACATCCCTGCGAGCTTCCACTTAATCATCGACGCAACGTTTCTATCCATCGAGGGCTTCTCTTTCAACACCATCGCCCACCAGTCGCACATTCCCCAGATACACACCTCCCTAGCCATACCCCACAGGCTGGGGGACCCCAATGATGCCAACCCGTAATTGACATCTGGACGGAGCTTCGCAGGAATCGCAGCCGCCCCTCCCGCTCCCCCACGTACCCACCTGGTGTCCCGGACTGGCATGCCTATTGCGACACACTGACTGCCAACAACTTCGCATACAGCCTGGACGACCGCTCCTCCCAGATCGCGCCTGGTGGCGATGCTGCCGCGTTGACGGCGCCGCTCTACTGTCGGTGCAAGATGGCGGGCGTGCAATCGCTGGCGCCGCGGCAGCTGGACGACGGCAGCACGGAAAGAGTCTCGCGCGCTGCTATGGACGAGGAGAGGGCGCTGGCGTTTTTCCAGGAACAGGCGGCGGTGGCGTGCTTTGCTCGGCCACTGTTCGTCACGAGCAGCGGGTACTACGGGCTGGGCCCGGAGACGATGGAGCTCGGAGACAGGGTGTGCGTGCTTTTTGGAGCGAAGGTGCTTTTTGTTTTGAGGCGGGCTGGTAGGCGTTTGAGGCTTTTTGGCGAGTGTTATGTCCATGGCATCATGGAAGGGGAAGCCGTGGATATGTGGCAGGAGGGAAAACTGCGTTCTGCTGCTTTTGAAATTGAATGACATGGGGGAGGCAAGACTGACTCTGAATGTGAATGAGAAATTGGACATCATTTTTATCTCTTCTTGATCGATGTGTATCGAAGGTATGAAAAGCAAAAAAAAAAAAAAAGAGAGAGGAAAAGGTGATGGAAGCAAGCAAGAAGGGAAAAACGTGTAAATTTTAAGAGCTAATGCTCATGCATATATAGTAACACGGAAATTCCTTATCCGTCATATTTGTCGTTCCTTTCCGAATGGGTATCGTATAGAGAAGCACCGTGAAATTTTAACCATGAACCCCAAACGCCCCTAACGTGACGACTCTTCAGATGGACTTAGTAGTGCGAGAAGCTTTCACGGCGAGGGAAGGGCCGACGGTCCGATGCGTGCGAGTCCTCGCAGTCGCGGTCGCGGCGGGGAACGTAATCATTGCGGCTGCGCTCGAGAGACAGCTCACGCGTGCGGCGACGCTGGGTTCGTTCGTCCTGGAAACGGGCATTGCTGCGGTCGCGGGGGTGAGGGCGGCGCTCCTCCTCACGGCTGTAATGGCGCTCGCTCTCATGACGGTGTTGGCGACGCTCGCGTGGAGACCGACTGCGGTCGCGCTCACTGCCATGGCGGTGGCGGCGTTCGCGCGGACGCTCACTACGGTCCTCGCGAGATTGGCTGCGGTCACGCTCGCTGCGGTGGGAGCGGTGGTGGTGACGACGCGGCGAGCGAGAACGGGAGCGGTGATGGCGACGGTGATGGTGCTTGTGGCGGCGCTCCTTGCGCTCCTTGCTATCCCTGCTGGAGCTGACAGCCATGAGGTTGGGGTTCGCGATGGCGGGTTGGATCGGCTTCGGGCCGTTGATCAGCTCTTCAATGCCTTCGTCGATGGGTCGGCCGAGATGCTCGTTCAGAGCGCGTCTCTCCCTGATCTGAGCCTCTTTGCGCTCCTGCTTGATCTCTTCGTCCTCAACATCGATGGCCGCGTTGTTGCGCGCCCAGAACAGTTGGTCACGGCGGCGCTCAGAGCGTCCGACAGCTGTGCCACGAGTCAGCTTTTGCAGCAGAAGCAAGACATGGATTTAGTGAAGTGTGTTGGAGCAGTAAGGGGCGGAGGCGGCGGTGTAAAATCGGCGCAAGCCAAGACACTCATGTCGAACGTTCAAGATGATTGCACCTACGGGCGAGGATAGAGTGGCCTAGGTAGTTCTCTCTGTGGTTGGAGCTGCGGATGTTCTCGACGTCGACATTGTCTCCGATGGCGGCAGAGCCTCTGAACCAAGTGGCGTTAGCCTGAGCGGTGGCTGGCTTTGTAGGGTTGGCCATCTTTGCCATTCTCTGAAGCTTCGCCAAGTCGCTTCTCGTATACTTGTCGAGATCTGCATACAAGGGCTGCAGGGATAGCGGGCGCCGAAACAGGCGAAGAAGCTTCAAGAGTGAGGTGAGGGTTTCGTGACGTACCGAGAGCCCTCCTTGCGGATCGACTGGACCAGATCCATGACTGAGCTGGGGCGGTGCCTGGCGATTGGGTTGCGAGCCAGCGACAACGGCGGATGGGGCGATCGGCAACGTTGAGAGGGTGGTGGAGGAAGAGGAGACGCGCCGCCGTTCAGGCATCGCGGGGAGCACGCGCATGTGCGGCGCTACGCTCTTTGAGACCTAGCGCCATTCAGCCCTACGAGCTGCCGACAACCTCACTCCATTGCCGCCCGCCGCGTCTTTCCAGCGCATCCGCCGCCCCTCGCCCGCCATGACCCAGATCCAGGAGACGCCGCTCGACGAGCGCCAATGGCGCAGCCCCGTCGCCCTGAACAACCTGCAGTTTTTCGGCGGCCTGCACAGCAAGACCGTGCACCTGTACTTCATGGAGTCCGACTTCTTCGACCGCACCTCCAACAACTGGGCCCTGTTCGTGCAGCACAAGGGTGAGCCGTGGCTCACCGACCGGGACCAGTTCGAGGTGCGGCTGCGTGCCATGCAGGGGCTGGAGTTCATGTGCGTCGCCGAGCCGGCGCGCCGCGAGGATGGCAGCGACACCGGCATCTACGTTTTCCGCAAGCAGCAGCGCCGTAAGCGTGCTGCACATGACGACGAGATAACCATACTGGGCACTTTCTACGTGATTGGAGAGAACATATACCAAGCTGCTTCGCTGGAGGATATCATCGGAAACAAGATTGTACTGCTCCCCGTTGCTTCGGTGCTTTGTGCCGCTCCGTGTCTGATTTGTGCTCATCTGCTAACGCCCTGCCATCAGCTCGCTGCGACAACCTCACTGTCCAAATTCTTCTCCATCGCGTCGTCTCTTCCAATCTACACCTCCGGCCGCGGCTACACCTACTTTCCACCCTCGACGTCCATCAAGCAAAGCAACGCTTCCGCGAATGCTTCCCGCCGCTCCAGCCGTGCCGGCTCTCCCACTGGCGGTGATACGTCTTCGGTCATGGATATGGGTGATGCGCCGGCCTCATCACAGGGTCAGGCCGGAGATTCGCAGCAATCACAAAAGGCCAAGAACACAAATGCGGCTGCCGCGGCGACTTCGATGCACGCGCTGTCGCAATCCTTCCGCCTGTTCAATCAGTACAAGGACGAATTCATGGACACCAATCCCATCACTGGCGAGCCTGGCTCGTTCAATTTCAGATCGACCGCGCGCCACGTCCAACAAACGCAAACCAAACAGGCTGAGGCTGCAGCCGCCGCCGCTGCTGCAAAGGCATCCAATGCCGCCGCGGCGGACGGGACCAAAACGGATAGCAAGCCTGGAACTCCCGCGCTGGCTGCTAGTCCAGACATCCCAATTGCTGGTGCTATTCTGAGCAAAAAGCCGGCGAAGATTAAGAGGAGCAAGAGCAGGGCTGGAACAGCGCCAACCAGCCCAGTCACGCCGACAGCCGGCGCAACTCCTGGAAAGGCGCTGTAAGAAAGCTCTACGGCGTTGGGGTACTTGCTACGGGAAAAGTGCTATGATCGCCATGGATATGCATAGCGAAGGCGTTATGGTGGACAGGGAGAACTGATCAATGATACCCAGTGATTTTACCTTGGATTCCGACTTCGGAACATACCACAGTGGGTTGCAAAGAAATGGAAGACTTCAACCAAATTGACTTTGTTGATGGGCAGTTGAAGCATCCATCTGGATGGATGCTTCAACTACCCACGCAAGTACTTTACTCCACGCGTTCTGCCAGCTGAAGCACCGCTCGCGTTAGGCCCAATACCTTGTGATCTCATTTCTTTTCTCCGTCGCCATTGCTATTATTACCCCCAATTTACAGCTTGTAAAAGATGCCGACCCTGTCTGGACAACTGCTTCAACTTCCTCTGGACGAAGTGAAAACCACTTTTGCAATCCTCTGGAGACCCATTGAATACACTGACAGTTACGAGACACCATGCAACTCATCCCCGTCTCATATTAGTCTTCCTCAACCCACTTCCTCTTCCTCGTCGCAGTAGGCATGCGTGCCATGCTACCAATGTAAGGGTACCCAGAAAGGGAACCCAGACCACCTGCCTTCTACTAGTCATTAACCATTTCTCGCGCCGGGGGAAGTACCATCTGTCACCTACAAAGAGCTCCCGTGCGCTGGAATCATCCTCGACCTCCTCGTCCTTGAAACCGTCGATCATACCGCTGGTGTCGACCCAATCACCAGCCCACAATCCGGGATTGTACTGCGGCGCAGAACGCTGGAACTCGACGTCGCTGCGGTAAACAATGGGCATCCGGTGCTGCTGGAACCCCTTGAACTCGACACACCACCCCAGCCTGGAGCTCTTCTCGGACTCCCCATCGCCACCCTCCTCGGCAGCAGCAGCAGCCACGCAGACAGGCGCCTCGCCGGTGAAGTCGACGCGCCCGGAAAACACGGCGACCAGCTCGTCCGCGCCCGCCAGCGCGCGCTCCACGCTCACGCCGTCTTCCCACGCCTGCTCGCGCAGGTTGCCGACCGCCATGCGCGCCGCCTCCCACGCCCGCCGCGCCGCCCTGTGCCGCAGCGCCTGCCGCGTCGCCACCACGATCACCGCGTCGTCGTCGGCGTCGTCGTCGTCGTCGTCGTCGTTGTCCTGCTCCTCCCACCACACCGTCCCGCCGTACGGCCCTGGCCCCCCGGCCGCCCGCAGCTGCGCCGTTGCCTCGCGCAGCCCGTCGACGGCGCGGCGCGCGTCAGTGCAGCGCGCGCACCAGGCGGGGCGCTCGTTGTCGGCGCGGTTGGCGCGGTTGTTGGTGTCGACGAGGTGCGCGCACGAGGTCGCGCGCACCCAGGTTGTGGACTGGTGCTCGTGCTCGTGCGGCTGGGTGGCGTCGGCCGTGGCGTCGTGGCCGCGCAGGTGGGCTGGCGGCGCGGGGTAGCGGAAGGTGTGCAGGCGCGTGCCGGGCGGGAGCGTGTGCGGCGTGGTCCAGCGGTAGGCGCGGCGCGGGGGGAGCGCGGAGGGCTGCTCGTGCGGGGTGGAGGGGAAGCGCGTGTGCGTCCAGTAGTTGGCCGTGCGGGAGACACGGGTACGCCGAGCGCGGGGCGCTTGTAGGTTGGATGGGGCCATGGTGGTGGCGTGGTGGAGGGGGGGGTGTCGGTGAGGAGGGAGGGTTGGGGTGGTGTGGGCGAGGTCGGGTCAAAAATGCGTGTCGCGTGTGCGCCGTTGCCGTGATAGCGGCTGTGGAGATGTAATTGTAGGCGTTTGGGAGCAGTTTGCGGGAGGCACGTGGTCTCTTTGTTCCTCGGACTAAATCTCGAATTTGGCGGAACAAAACTCCTACCAGGACATTTTGATATCAGGCACAACCTTAAGCAAGTGAAGGCATGCTATCAGACCTAATTTGTAGAAGTATTACCCTGTCAATTCCGTCATTGTAGAGGTATCGGGTCGAAATCCCATCCAACGATCTTGAAGTGACTTGTCCGTCCGGACGAATGCTTCAACTCCCCACGCCCGAGGATGGAGGCGAGTACTGTAATTAGCAGCTAGCGTAAGTAAGAGAGTACCGCCATTAAACTGGTACATCCGAAATTCATCCCTGGCCATCGGGAGTTGAAGCATCTGTCCGGATGGGTTTGACGCACATCCGAAGCACGTCTGTATCCGGACGAATGCTCCAACTCCGGGCGCAGGACTCCTCACATGCCCGCCTCACCCCACTTCACCTCCCGCACCTTCCTCGCTCAACCGTTCCTGCCCCATCCAAACGAGACCCCGTCAGCTGTGCAGCTGCTCGTCCTCTGCCCTTGGCATCCCCCCCCAACCCTCCTCTCTTCAAACAAGACCTCGACCTCCACCCCACCTCACCACCACCGCCGTAAGTGCCCGCCCCACCCCACCCCGGCAAGACCCGTTACATTGACGCAAAGCGATGCCACAGACCACCAACCCCGGCGCCACCACCACCGCCAAAATGGCTCGCGGACGCTCTCGCCGCCGCACGAGGTCACGGCCCGCGAACCGGGTCTGTGGATCGGCGGCGGCTTGGCCGTGCTGGGTTTCGCTGCTTTCGTGGCTGCGTGGCTGAACTGGCGGGGATAGAAGGGGAGGGAGGGAGGGAAGGGTTTTTTTTTTCAATCATCACTGCTGCTGCTGCCGAAAAGGGCGAGCTGGCCCGAATCAACGGAGGGATTTTCTGGGGAGCGTTGAGCTCGTTGTTGTGTGTCTATGTGACCTGTGCTATGCGTGCTGGTGTTGAATGCTGGAAAGATTTATATACATGGTGGTTGGTGGGGTCGTCCTGTTTTCTGCGTCTTCCTCGCAGGAGTTGGAAGCAGTCGACCACCCACGACACGTTGAGTACCTCCATCCCGACGCCCAGTCCGATCCGTACGCAGTCGAAGCATTAGTCAGGACCTTCCTTCCCTCACCCAGTCGAACCCTCCACCCCCCACCACGAGAACGGAAGAAAAAAAAAAAGAAAACGCAAAAAGCAGAACACCTACGCCCCCCCAAACACCCCCAACGCACTCTCCAACTTCACCACCATCTCCCCAAACTCCCCCTCCGCCGTGCTCTGCGCCGTCACCGCCCCGCCCGCGCCAACCCGCCAGACTTCCCCCTCCCCCTCCCTTTCCCCCTCCCACCGCCACGCCGTCCTGATCACGACCGCGAAGTCGCCGCCGCCGCCCACGTCCAGGTAGCCCAGCACGCCCGAGTACACGCCGCGCGCCGCGCCGTCCTCGACGCCGTGCAGCAGCTCGCAGCTGCGCTTCTTGGGCGCGCCGGTCATGGAGCCGGGGGGCAGGGAGGCGCGCAGGACGTCGATGCCGGAGGCGGGCGGGGGTGGTTGGTCGGGGGCGGGGTCGTCGGCGGCGGCGAGGGAAAGCGAGGACGCGTTGAGCGGGTGCGAGGCGGAGATGAGGGGGGAGGAGGAGGAGGAGGAGGAGGAGGAGGAGGAGGAGGAGGAGGAGGAGGAGGAGGAGGAGGTGGTGGTGGTGGTGGTGGTGGTGGTGGTGGGGGAGTCTGCGTCTTCGGCGGAGGGGCGGCGGCGGTGCTGTTGTTGGTGGAGGCTGCGCGCCCACGCGCCCGTCAGGTCGCCCTCGATGACGCTGACGAGCTGGAACACCGTCTCGTACTCCTCGACGCCCATCAGCTTGCTGACCCGCACGTTGCCCGCGCCCACCACCCCGTGCAGGTCGTGCCGCACCAGGTCGACGATCATCAGGTTCTCGGCCCGCTCCTTGGGCGTGTTGAGGATGCGCTCGGCGTCCGCGCGCGTCACGCCCGGGTCCTTGCGGACGGTGCCTTTGATCGGGCGGTACTGGCAGCGGCCGCGGCGCGTCCAGGAGAGGAAGCGCTCCGGGCTGCTGCTGAGGATGTGGACGCCCGCGCCGCGGGGGCCCAGGCGGATGTAGGCGCCGAACGGGGCGGGGTTGAGGTGGCGGAGGCGCGTGTAGAGGTGCCAGGGGAAGGCGGCGGAGGGCGGCGGGGGGAGGCGGATGGTGGTTTGGGAGGTGAGGCAGAGCTCGTAGGAGTCGCCGGCGCGGATGGATTCTTGGCAGCGGAGGACTTTGGCTTCGTAGGAGGGTTGTGTAGGGATGGTGACGGTGGATTGGGCGAGCGTGGCGGAGATGTCTGTCGAGGCCGGCTCGGGTGCGGCGTTGGAGAGGGCGCTGATTTTCTGGGCAGTCGAAAATACCCAATCGGAGTCGCCGTCGCGGATGCTTTGGATGTAGGTTTTGCGTGATACATGATCGACGACGATGCTTCGTGTGACGAATGCGAATGCGAGGTCTGGTTTGCGGAACTTACTCGATGTCTGAGCCTGTCCTGGGGCTGGTGTTGGGTGGACGTTGATGGTCTCGAGTCCGGCTTCGTACGAGACGAATCCGATCAGCCCACCCCAGAATGGCGAGTCGACCGGACCATCAGTGGCTCGGGTCATTTCCATGAGATTCTTGAGAGATGACCAGATATAGGAGCCTTCTTCCCGATGCAGAAGATCTTGGCCAACACGAAGCTCGAGCACTTGGCCATCGACAAAGTATTCCACCCGTAGATTTCTTTCCTTGTCCAGGCATCCGATGATGGATCTGCTACCAGTCTCGGCGCGGACGGGCCTTCTCCTCTTGTTCAGCCCTGACTCCAGGACCACAGCTTCGTGCTCGGGGACGCCGAGCATCTCGCAGATGCGGCGGACATCGCCCTCAGTGTCCAAACACTGGTAGCTGACTGCACTACCGAGACGGTTGACCAAGAAATTCTGGAGCAAGACGCGGTGGATGCGGTCGAAAAAAATGGGCGCCTGGTGTGCCAGGCCATTGTGGGTGGCATGGCCGACTGTCGACAGCTCTCCGAGCGCCTTTCCGTTGGCCAATGACGTTCTACGGCGCATCCGGTGTGGTCGTGACGATAGCCACATCCTTGCTTGGACCCACCAGTTCTGGACTATCTTGGCGCCCTCTGAGTCTGTGCAGATAGACTCGGGATGATACTGCACGCCCCAGAACGGTCTGGACGCATGCTCAACCGACATAAGAACCGGCCCATTCTCGGCACTGTCACAATCCCAAGCCAAGGGTCTCAAGTCTGGACACTTTGTTGAGGAAGCCCACAGGGCTGGTGGAAGCGGTGAGGTGGGATTGGGCTGGGAATGGCCTAGTTTGACGTGAAGCGAGTGGTATTGGGTCGCGTGGACTTCACGCAAGCCCCGGAAGAGAGAGTGGGCTTGGTGATGGACGGTGGTGATGATGCCATGGCGTGGTTCGGGCAGCCTTTCGACAGTGGCACCATGGGCGTATGCAAGGCTTTGAAAGCCCAGGCATATTCCAAGGACAGGCAGAAGATGGTGGTCGGGCAGATTCCACAGGGCGGAAATTAAGCCAGTGTCCTCGGGATTAAGGACAGTGCCAGGGCCGGGACCCGCAACGACGGCGTCGAAGGCGTCCAGAAAAAGGTAAAAGGCATCAGGCGAGCCGGGGTGGAGGCTGGGATCGTCGATGGGGATGGTGGTAACGCGCGCGCCGAGCGAATCTTGCAGAAGCGCAACAATGTTGTTCGCAAATGAGTCGTAGGCGTCGATGAACAGGATGCGGGGTGCCGCAGAGATGCCATAAGGGTCCATGTTGGTGGGACCAGAGGGGTGGTTCCCGGTTGACAAAGGACGAAACAGCGACAGGCTGGCGGCGGGGGCTTTTGTTTCGGCGGCGTGCTGGTCGGGTCAAGGGCGGCTATGCAGGGCTAGGACATCCGGGACATCGCGAGCCGGAAGAGACGTCAGAAGAAGCAGCAGCAGGGAAGATTTAGGAGAGGTCATCGGGGAGAAACGGGGCGAGCCAAGGTGGAGAGAGCCGGCGGCGTGGAGGAAGGTCGCCGAACGAAGGCCGAGATGAGTCAATGCATGGCAGCACACGCGCCGACGGGCAGAGGCAGCGGCCGGTCTGGCAGCGGCTCGTGGCTGGATGCCCGAGAGGTGAGGGCCGGGGGCAGATGTCGCCGACCGGCTGGCAGCCGAGCCGCCGGCCAGAATTTTCTGATTCTCTGCAGCGATCGCCGTTAAGCTCGCCCGCTAGCCGCCCGTCCCTGCGTCGCTCCCCCCGTGATCGGCCAGCCTTACCGTGCAGCCCACACGGCTCGCCTGCGATTGGCTGCTACGCTGCGTCCTTCTTGGCTGGTGGTCGCTGGGTGCTGCATTGCGGACGACCCAAACCGTCACCCAAGATGGCTACAGCAGATATGTGTGGAGATTGCGCCAGGACCACCCCCTCGCAGCACTGCCGCTCGTACGCCGCACCGCACCGGAGTGTGATTAGAGACGGCCGTCAAGCTTCTGACCTGCGTGCGCAACCTGCATCGTCAGGCTGCAACTGCGCCGGCTCGTGTCACCATTGCAGGAAATAAACCCGATGCTCGTCGTCACTCTATTTGACTTCCCTCCGCGAGCACGCCCGCCAGCGCCTGGACTGCACTGCTGCCCGAGAGAGCGCGCGCGGTCGAGGCGCAGCCCATCCGGCTTGAGTTTGCGCAGATTTGGTCTGCAGGAAGCCTGTGGGAGAGGCGGGAAGAGGCTAGGCCAGAGACTGCGAGCCTGCGCGGGCTGGTGCGACGAGGGTGCAGCAACCACGGGAAGCGCAGCACAGCGGAACGGCGCGATGGGCGAGCACGCGCTGGCGCTGGCGGGCCGGCGCTGTACTTATGGGCGCGCAGCAGCGCCCCCGCCGTAAGCCGCGCGGCGCTTGGCGGAGGCTTGAGCGGGAGCCGGGCCTGAGACGGGCGGCGAGGCTGCTGGCACTGGTGTCGCGCAGCGTCGCGCAGGAGGCAACTCCGGCCTGGACAGGCACGAGCGGGCCGTCCGCGCGCCCGTGAGCGAGGCTAATTGCGCGGCCCCAAAATAGACACTCGTCCGACGCCGCCGTGGAGAAAACGCCGCCCGCCCCTCGTCTCCTCCGCCGTACGGAGGACCTGTCCGCTAGACGCGCGCCGTTATGTCATCCGCATCCGCAACCGCGCAGGACGAGCCTGCGTGGTACAAGTGCAGGCACTGCGCCGACCAGTTCAAGCGCGAGGACCACCTGCGCCGCCACGAGCTCAGCCATGGCTTCCCGCGCTTTCTGTGCGACCACGACGGCTGCGGCATGCGCTTCCACCGCAAGGACGTCCTGCAGCGACACAAGCTCGTCCACCAGCCGAACCCATTAAAGCGGAGGCGGAAGCCGCGACGCGGCGCCATTCCCCACGGCCCCATCCAGCAGACCGCCGGCTCCGAGGGGATCGCCTCGCCGCCGCCGCTCGCCAGCGCCCAAGCCGTCACCCCGCCGCAACACCATGCCGGCCCCGCCAGCGCGTCGTCGCAGTCGCCGCAGGACCTGCAGATGGGCGCCTTCTTCGCCCAGACCGGCGACTCGTTCAACCTGACCAGCGAGTGGGACTACGGCATCCAGGAATGGCCCGAGTACAACATGCACGTCGCCACCGGCAGCCTGCTGCCCTCGTGGCAGGACTATGCCATGCCCGCCTTTGATCCCACCACGTCGCCGCAGATCCCGCCCTCGCTGGCTCTCGCCCACGCCCCGAACGCCTCGTTCCCCCTGACCGCCTCCATCTTCCACCAGCCCATGCTGCCCATGACCGCCCAGGACATGCGGATATGCGTCGACAAGTTCCGCCAGCGCTTCCTGCCGCGCGTCCCCTTTCTGCACCACCTGACGTGCGAGCAGGAGTGCGTGGCGCAGAATTCCGCCCTGTACTACACCATGGCCATGGCCGGATCGCTTTACCTGGACGAGTACCGCGCGAAGGCGGCGCGGATGCACAAGCTTGCATCCGAGACGCTGCTGCGCCAGACCCAACTTGTGAGCGCGCCCGAGCTGCCAAGAGACCCCAGCTGACCGAAGCCCAGGGCCACGCATGTCTGCAGACCTTCCAAGCAAAGATCCTGCTGGTCGACTTTGCCGTCTGGTATGGCGACCACGATTCTCGGAGATGGGCGGGCCGAGAGAAGCACAACGTGGCCCGGGCAAGTGACGGAGTCTCTTTGCGTGTCGCCGTCTGCATTGCTGACAATCTCTTCAGACTCTGATCGACTTCGTGCAAGCCACGTTGCCTCCCCTGACCTACGACGATTGGGGCCGATGGAGGTTAAGAGAGGAGATTAAAAGGTAAACGCTGCTGTGCTGCTGCCCGACCTTCTGCCGAGGACTGACCACTCCAGGACCGCCTTCGCCTTTTTTGTCAATTCCGTGATGCAGTCCACATTTTACGGCCATGATACACCGATCCTCGCCAACGCGATCGAACTGTCGCTCCCCTGCCCCGAAAGCATCTGGGAGGCGACTACCGAGGCTGAATGGCAGACCCAAACCGAGGTCCTCAGGCTCCGGGAGAAGTCTGAAATCATCTTCCCGACCGCGGCCCATGCCATCCTCTCGCAGGACACGGTGTATTCCACCGACTACGAGCTGGCCACCATATTTGGGCAGCTCATCCTCCTCTGCGTGATCATGGACTCGTACAACGTCGCCACGAAGCTGCCAACGAACTACATCACCGTCGAAGGCTGGAAGGCGCGGGACATGTCGGCATTCCGTCTGCGGGAAAGCATTGACGGGGCGCTGAACCTTTGGACCGAGCTGTGGTGGGCAAGTCCCGAGTGCCTCTGGGACTCGACCGTTCCAGCGCACCCGCGCATTGAAAACATCTTTTTGCATCAGTACATCACCACCCGGTTGCACAAGAACGGAAACGTGACGCGAGACCGACCGGGATGGACTTACAAGCCCATCGAATGTTCAACCGCCATGTTTACGAGCATCTCCAAAGCCGGCTTCACCGAGGTATGGCTTCCCAGAGCCAGCTTGAATCCGCCTCGCCGTCACGAGGGCTGACCAAAAACAGGTTGCCACTTACGCATCGCACATTCTGAGTCTTTCGTGCTACTACACCGCTGTCGAAATGGGCCGCACCATGGTCACTTGGCTCACCATGGTCGCCTCGCCAGCCTACGGGCCACCACTCACACGCCGCGACACGGAGATCGTCACACGTTTGCGGCAGGCTGTTCGGCGGCACGGTGCACATCCCACGGCCGTCCCTGCAACGAAACGAGAGGCTCTCCTTGGTGCCGCTCCCGTGGGCCCCTCGAAAATCCTCCGCGACGGCAGCAGTGTCGAGGAGTTGATCAAGCAGGTCGAGGAGATTTGGACGTTGGGCATGGGCGGCGAGCAGTGGAAAGACGACGAAGTGAACGGTGTTGCCGTCGGACCGAAGGACCGGATGGCTCTTCCGAATGTGGACAGCCCCATGTCCATACCGTGATGTGAGCAGTCGCATTCGTCAGTTCTCCGTCATCTTCGCCCACGCGCTCTTCCTGTATCTCGCGTTCGATTTCTGCCTGGCGTCTTCAGCCCTCTGGCTGCGGCCCATCCAAAAAGGCGCGGCGAGCGTGCAGTCATGTGTTTATATCCCGAGACCTCATTGCTGTTCGATTTCGTTACCCGTCCGAGCTTTAGGGCTGTTTTGCGATACCTGGAATGCCCTCTGTCCGTCGCTCATTCTTCAGTAGCAAAGACAAAGGCGTCTGCGTTCCTCTTGGCGTCCCTGCTTGCCGCTCGTGATTGCCGGGCGAGTACAGCAGATCTGGCCCTCAACCACGTGAATAAAAATGAATCAAAGGTAGACACAGATCTGGTGACTGCTACCGTGTAGTGCGCCAGCAGCTGTGGTTGCGACACCGGTCCGACCCGCGCGACCCACCTCTCTGGAAATGACGATCTAAAGGGACGTTGATCTCATCGGCCGTGCTCAACCACGGTTCCCAATCTACCGTTCATCCACTGCAACCAACCATTGCTACTCAACAGCCGCGGTCTGTCTGCTATGGCCACGGCCACTCCTTCCGTCCACCATTTCATTTCTGCCCACACGCACATGCGCGACGATATAGGGGCCGCTCCCCCCGCCCTTTCACCCTTTCCTCGCAGGAAATTCCCCACGGATATCAACCACCAACATCCCCCGCTCTCGCTAGAAACCCACCGGCAGCCAATCCAGCGCAGTCGCCACACCTCCTCCACGCACGGCACGAAACACCACCCGCGACCGACCCGCCACCATGCCGTCCTCGCTCCGCGAAAAGGCAGCCCTCCCCCTTTCCAAGCTCCACGAAAGGGGCCGCCGCCTCCTCCGCCCGGCGCGCCACTCCGACGCCGCCCCCGCCGCCAAACCCCCTCCCGCCTCTCCCGCCTGCGCCAAGTCCCCCGCTCGGACGCCGCACCCTCGAGCGCCAAACCCCCTCCCGCCTCCTCCGCCTCCGTCTCCGCCTGCGCCCAGCCCCCCGCCCGGAAGCCGCCGCCAAACCCTCCTCCTCCGTCCTCGTCCACCCAACCGCCTGCCCCCACCCCTACCCCGCGCCCCCAGCCGCCCTCGCCCACCCCCACCACCCCTCTGTCCCCACTGCGCCATCGCCGCCCCCGCTTCCGCCGCCGACGCGCAGCCGGCCACGCTCGCCGCCCGCTCCTGCGGCCACGCCCTCACCGTGCGGCGCCGCACCGCTGCCGTCGTGGCGGCGAACCCGGGCGTGTTCGCGGGCGCGCGGGGGAGGAGGGCGGGGGGGTTTAGCTGCGAGTTTTGCGCGGGGTGTTTGCGGGAGAGGCATCGGGGGGCGGTGGGGAGGCTGGTGGGGGCGGAAAAGAGGGGGCGGGGGAGGGAGGTGGAGAGGGCGCGGGCGGGGGCGTGGAGGGTTTGGTTGAGTGGGGTGGAGATTGAGGAGGAGATGGCGGTGGGGGTGGGGGGAGGAGGAAGAGGGATTCGGGGGTTTGGAGTACGAGAAGTCTGAGTTTGAGGAGTTGGAGGAGCAAGGACGGAGATGGGGCGGGCGAAAGGGTGGAGGAGGACGGGGTTCGGGCGAGGGGAGGGAAGAAGACGGTTGTGTTTGACGAGAGCTGCAAGGGCGGAGACGTGGTGGGGAGACATCACACGCTGTTCGATCGCAAGAGCAGGTGGTACAAGAAGGGGAAGTATGCGGTGAGGAAGCCGCTGGATACGAGCGGCTGGGCGTTGACGGACGAAAAGGACATAGGGAGGTGGTATTCTCCGCCTCCGGGCAGCAATGCGTCTTCGGAGGGGGATGGGGGCTTGTCCACGAAGAGAAGGCGGTGGTTTTAACTGCCCACTGCAGGCAGGATAAGACCACCACCTTATGGCTGCAAAATGATACTCATTCCGTTTGTCCGTATCTTCGTATGGCTAGAGAAGTGCCTCAAATTCGGTATTTAGCCCATCGCCTGTGTTGCTTCGACCAATGCCAGAGGATAGCTAACATTCCGCGTAGACGTTGGATCGCCATCAACTTACTTCCCGCCTGGGTTCCCCGCTGCGCCAGGAAGCGGGACCACGGTCGTCCCGGCATGGCTGAAGTTGCGCAATCCCGTTCTCAAAATCCTGAGCTGAGACCTGCAGTTGGGGTCCGGGCACGCAACCAGGGCATCGGTCGACATCCAGTCGTGCGGATGAGTTTGCCGCTGCTTGGCGGCGAGAAGAGGCAACACCGCAGCTTCGAGCGCGACACGGTCAGCCTGCATTCTCGCAATGGGAATTCACGTGCCGAATACTCACAAAGACTGTATATGCTGAAGCCTTGGCCAGGTGGAAGATGGAGAAGCTCGCCGGTCAAGGTAAAATAGTCTCCGTCCTTGGCGCCGCAGAGGATGGGCTCTCCGGGCGGGCGGACGACCTCGACCCGGAGATCGTACAGCCCAAACGAGTCGTCGGGCTTGGAGGGAGGCATGCTGAACAGTGTGCGTTGTGTTGCTGTCCTCGTCTGTTCCGCAAGTCAGGTTCCCTGCGACAAGCACGACCAGGCCGGCATACACACACATCTGTTGCTGGCTGCGGGACCCTGAGCTCCGCGCTTTTGAACCTTTGAAGCCAGGAAGACCACGAGAACCGGAGACGTGTCGCTCAAAATGCTCAAAAGTGGGCGGTCTTCGCGTAGATAAAGCGACATCGGGACCAGCGCGCCCCGCCCGACCAGCTGCATTGCCGCACCGCTTCCATCCTGTATTCAAAACCCCCCTTCCACTCCCGGATTCCCGTCACGCCAAGCTGCAAATCTCGACATTTCCCGTGTTGGCCAGCTCCCCAGAAACGCGCAGAGCAGCGCGCCTGCATCGAACCGACTCGGGCAGATCCACCACCCAGCCGGCACAACGCCTCAACACCACCACCACCACCCGCCCCCGGACCGCCGCAACATGTCAATCACGCCCACCCGCGCCGCCGCCGCCGCCCCGGCCGCCAAGCGCGCCCACGTCAACATGATGACCGACACCATCATCGCCAACCTCCCCGCCCCCGCCCTCCGCTCCGTCCTGCGCGCCCTCCTGACCCTCCACCCAACCATCACGCCCACCCTCGAAGCCGAGGCGCGCAGCCACCTGCTCCGCGCCAGCGCCGACGCCACCGCCCCTCGGCCCCGACCGACCTCCAGCGCCGCGTCCGCTGCATGCTCGGCTGCGGCCTCGTCTTCGAGAGCCTGCCGCTGCTCGCGGCGCTGGTCGGCGGCTTCGGGGGCGCGGCGCGGGCGGCGGCGGACGAGCAGCTGGGCGCGGCGGTCGATGGCGACGTCGTGCTGGCGGCGACGGCGGTGCAGAAGGTGCTGGGCACGGCGGACGGGGCGCGCGGGATGGCGGAAGGCGAGGAGGCGGCGGTGCGGGCGCTGCTGGAGGGGCTGCGGCGGTGCGGGGCGGCGTGTGCGGGGGCGGGGCGGCGTGTGCGGGGGCGGGGCGCGCGTTTCCGTTTGAGAGGGGGTGGCGGCTGTGGAGGGGTTTTTGAGCCCGCGGAGGAGGAGGTGCGGGCGGGTGGGATTGAGGTCGGGCCGCTTGCGGCGGAGGTGGTGGGGAGGGTGGAGACGTTTGCTGTTGGGGGGAGGGCGGTGCCGAGGCTGTTTAGTGGGCTGTGGCAGCTGTCGAGTCCGGCGTGGGGGACGGCGCCGCGGGCGAAGGTGGTGGGGCAGCTCGAGAGGTATGTGAGGAGTGGGTATACGGCGTACGATATGGCGGATCACTATGGCGATGCTGAGATTGTGTTTGTAAGCGAGGCTTCGGATGCGGTGACGTTTCTACCGCTGATGACTGTGCAGGGGAGCTTTCGTTCGGCATGCTCGGATCCGGGGCTGGTGTTCGCGGCTACGAAGTACTGCGTCTTCAATCCCATAACCGTGACTGAGGATGTGGTGCGGGGGAACGTGTCTGAGCGGTGCAGGAGGTTGAAGTCTGAGAAGGTGGACTTGCTGCAGTTCCACTGGCAGAACGTCAGTTCTCCAAACACTCCTCGCCGGCGCAGAACGGACCGTTGCTCACCACTTGCCAGTACTCCGACCCGCAATACATCCAAGCGCTGAAGCTCCTCCAAGCCGACCCTCGCGTATCGAACCTCGGCCTCTGCAACTTTGACACCGAGCACATGGAAATAGTCCTCCGCGAAGGCATCGACATCAAAACGAACCAAGTCCAGGTCCTCTCCAAGCCCCCTCGCCAATCGAACCTCCCCGCGCAATCCAGCTAACGAGGCCGCAGTTCTCCCTCATCGACTCCCGCCCCATCGTCAAAATGGCCGCCGTGTGCGAGAAGCACAGCGTCAAGCTCCTGACCTACGGCACCTTGGTACGTTTCCCCCGCGCCGCCAAACCCAGCATTCGCGCCAGCTGACTCTCCACCTCTCTGACAGTGCGGCGGCTTCCTCGCCGAAAAGTGGCTCAACAAGCCCGAGCCCGAGCTCTTCTCCAGCGACATCACGCCGAGCCAGCGGAAGGTTTGCACACGCGCTCTCTCCACCCGCACGTCGTGAAGCCGGCTGACCACCGTCCTGCAGTACTTCGAAGCCATCCTCTCCTGGGGCGGCTGGCAGCTCTTCCAAACCCTCCTCCAAACCCTCTCGGCAGTTGCCGCAAAGCACGCTGTCACCGTTTCGAATGTGGCCACCAGATGGGTCCTCGATTTCTCTTGTGTTGGCGCTGTGATCGTGGGGAGCCGGATGGGGATCAGTGAGCGGGCGGATGAGAACTTTGCGGTGTATGGTTGGCGGTTGGATGATGGCGATCGGGAGGCGATTGAGACGGTGTTGGCGAAGAGCAGGAGGACGGAGATGTTTGAGGCGATGGGAGATTGCGGAGGGGAGTATAGGTGATGTGTGGCCGGCACACAAGACATCGCATTTGGCGCACAGAAGAAAACACATGCCGTCACACATCAAAAGTCAAGCGATCGGCGCCGGTACCGTGCGATAGCACAGATCATTTCGCAATCCGCCACGAGAAACTAGCCGTAGCTAGGCCCCAAGAAAAAAAAATTCTAATTCAGTCCCAAGATCGCTTTACTTAACGTGAAGTCAATAGGTACGTGAGAAATGAAAGAAAAGGAGCACCCGTACAATCAGGTGGATCTCCGGTCTCAGGGTGTCATGTTCGATTTACATTTCTACGCAATTTGAGTGAAGCTTTCTCCAATTATCTTACTACACCGCGAAGCGCTTTGCGCAGTTTTGGAGCGCAGCTCTGCGCTCGACAACGAGTACGACAACGTTAAGCCCCCGGCCGACGTGGCCAATGAAAGGAAGATCGAGCTGCACGGCTTGTCGAGCGAGAGAACGAGGTTGAAGAGATGTTTGACGAGGGTGAGGGCTGCGGGCCCAAATTTGGAGATGGAGGAGGCAGAGAAAGGGCGTGAAGCGGAGGGGGCAGAGAGAAAGATAGATGAGGAGGCGGAGGAGCTTGAAGGACATGCCCATCCGCCCTTGGAACGGAAAATAGGGACGGCCGAGCCTCTGGAACCAGCAAAGAAGATGAAGAAGAGTGTGTCCTTCGCGCCGGGCGTGTTCGATGCCGGGGTGGGGCGTGACCGGAACGTTCATTCCATACCCCGGCGCTCGATAGCGTATCAGCCGGGCGCATACGCTGGAAAGGAGTATATCGACACATCGGGGTACTATGAGTACCCGGAAGACTTCTACAGAGGCAAGTCTGGAAGCAAATCGGCAGCGGCGTCCGGTGAATACCGGCCGGAACACACATCTCAGAGGGTTGTCGACCATTCAAACTAGGTTACGCCGGCAATAGTCTTGACAAACGAGGTCGGTGATACTCGGACGCTTGTGGGAGCAACGCTGCTGAAAAGAAGGCAGCCTCCTTTTGTACTTACCACGAACCCCTCGTCTCAGCAACCGCCCGAGCTTCTAGTCATATCGCCCCGCATTGTGTCAGAGGTCGACAAGTTTCTGCAGAGACCGAAACTAAAGTCAAGGAAGAAAATGATGAAGGATGTGAAAGTGTTCATCGACAGGAAAGGAATAGAAAGGATGCTGTTTTGGCGAAACAACGAACTCTGGGTTCTGGCGTGCCAAGAAAGAGGAAAGAAAACGATATTCAAGAAAACTTGGAAGGACTGCCTGAAAATCGCACAAAATCTGGACGCGGAAGGAATGAAAGTATGGTATGGAGTCGGGCTTATGGCACCGAGGACAAGCCATCAAGGAAACGAGATAGGGTTATTACAGCCGAAGACTAGTGTGAAAACACACGTTCTTTCTGTAAGGCCGATCGAGCCCAAAGTATGCCTGTCTATGGGAAATTGAAGCGTTCGTCCGGGCGCACACGTTCCTTAAAGCATGTTTCATAGCCATCGGGACGAATGCTCCCACGTAGCTGTATTTGGGGAGAACAATCCACGCTAGCCGTCGACTGGAGCATCACTCCGGATAAGTAAAAGTAGAGGACCTGCAAAAGCGCATACCAGTCAGATAGTCAGCAGCTTTTGTAGACAAACCTCGTGATCTCTGAATCAAAAAGCCAATAATCCATATCCCATGTATTTTGTGATACCAGCCATAACGCCATGCCATGAAAAGCAACGCCCCTCCCGTGCAGAGTCTCAGTGCGGTGGTATCAAGTTGACGCATCGTCTAATCCAGCCTCCGGCGATCCTCCTCCTTCACTCTCTCAACCTCTTCGTCGGCATCCTTCCTCATAGCCTCGCGCAGCCTTTCCTCCTGCCTTTTCCAATGACTTCCTTCCTGGTAGTCTTCACTGATACCCAACGCTTTCCTTAGCTTCTCGCTCTCTTCAATCTTAGCGGCAGCAAGCTCGTGGACCTGGTGTTGCTTGAGATTGCGGGCCTTCGCCTTGTCCGGGCGTTCATTCGATGAGTCGGCTTCCTTCTGGAGTTTCTTGCGGAGAGCGTCGCACTGGTCGTCTATCTCGTCCTCGTCGACACTATATAGAGTACATCAGCCTCGAACTTCGCGACGCGACAGCGCATGATGCGCGGAGAAATTTACCCCTCCTCCTCCAAGCGGTCGCGCAGCTCAAAGACCTTGACCTCGATCTCGCGCTTGCGGTCATGCTCCAGGATGTCCTTGTCGGGCTGGCGGTGGCGGTACTGCTTGATCTGGTCGTAGTCCTTGGTGTAAGGCGCGGCCTGGTCGCGCGGCTTGAGGAGCGACAGGTTGCGTTGGACGTAGCCCGAGGTGCCGCTGCCGCGAGGCGTGGTAAGGCCGACGTTCGAAGACATGGTGGTATTGCGGTCGCAGGATAGTGCGTGGGCGGTGGATTTGCGGGAGGCGGTGGTGCTGCGGAGGAGAGCACGTCGGCGTTCGAAAGGCCCGACGGAGGCGGCGGCGCGAGTCATTTTGCCCCGCGATGACGCTTCTGTGTGAACGACTTTTTGCGCCGCGTCAACCAAACTGCGCTCTACACACGCAACAATGGTCGAGTTCGAGGACTCCCAGGCTTCTTCCGCAGCTGCGCCTCTGACCCGCCTTCCCTTCCCACCAGTCACCAAGCAACACATCCTCAACTGCTCCTTCCATACCTGGCATCCGAAGTCAGTTTGCACCGCCGCCCGACTCCGAGTGACTCTTCCGCTAACGAATGGAATTATCGCGCAGATACCGCAAGTTCACCCCCAAAGCCCGCCTGATACCGCTCTCCCGACCCTTCCTCGACTACCTAGGCGCCGACGGTATCGTTCTTCCACCAGACGACGAAGGACCGCGCCGCGACTGGTCCGACGACGACAGTGGCATCTTCTCCTCCACCGAGAATCCCAACGAAGACGACGACGAAGACGCCGACCCCTCTCGCGAGTGGCCCGAAATCCACAATGCCATACGCGAAACAATTGCCGAACTAGGCGGCAAGGTGTGCCCCAAGCTGAATTGGTCTGCGCCAAAGGACGCGACGTGGATCAACGCGACCAACACCATGGATTGCCGAAGCCCCAGCGACGTGTACATGATGCTGAAGAGCTCCGACTTCGTGACGCACGACCTGGAGCACGCATTCGCTGACACGGATGACTCCGCCTCCGAGGCCTCGCGAGAAGGAGACAGCAGCAACACCACGAAGCCGGAAATTCCATACCACCTCGTACTCCGCAAGTTCTTCATGATCAACCCCTCCGTCGAGTTCCGCTGCTTCGTGCGGCACCGCCGCCTCCTCGCCATCACGCAGCGCGACCCCAACCACTACGAGTTCCTCTCGCCGATGGTCGGCCAGCTGCGCTCCGTCATCCAATCCTTCTTCGACGAGCACCTCCGCGCCAGCTTCCCCGACCCGAACTTCGTATTCGATGTGTACATCCCGCCCAAGCACGACAAGGTCTGGCTCATCGACATCAACCCCTGGGCACAGCGGACGGACCCGCTGCTCTTCTCCTGGCTGGAGCTGCTGACCATGCCCGGGCCGGAGGAGTTCGAGGCGAAGATGGCGAAAGAAAAGGACGAGGAGGAGAAGGAGGGCTTCGTGCGCCTCCAGCTGCGACCCGCACAACAACCCGCGCCAACGCCATCAGAGTCGGTCAACGACGGAGATGTCAACGATTCTGATGCCGACACGGCGACCCCGGCCAACTCGGACGACGAAGAAGCGGACGAGGAGATCTGGATCCCGGAGCTGCGGCTCGTCAAGAAGGACGATCCTGAGGCGTACTCGTTCGCCTCGCCGGCTTACAGCGCGCACAAGCTGCCCAAGGATGTCGTGGACGCGAGCAATGCGGGTGAGGGAGGCATGCGGGAGTTCGCGGAGAGGTGGAAGGAGATTTTGGCGAGGGAGCAGGCGGCCGATGCGAGTTACGACAGCTCTGATGATGAGGCGTAGATGTTGAAAATAGATTGAGGGTGGTGATTCTCTGGTGTGTTAACAGTACGTGGTTCGAAATGGCTGGTTCTTGGTGGTCCACGTTCCTGTGCTGGCATTGAATGTTGAAGGGGGAAAAATGAATCTTGTTTTGATGGGTTTGATTTGTGTCTTTCAAACTGGCAATGCTTCGTGAATCCAAATTTACGCCACAGTAGGTCGTGCAAGAAACGGCAATATAGCAAGAGAACCGGAAGCTGGCGAAGGCAAGAGTACAGAACACGTATGCACGTCTGAGAGAATGGACGACCGGCTGCTCAGTGTTGTTCATCAAGCATGATTTGCTGCCCGAAGGCTAGAGGCGTTCTGAAGGTCAATCAGATGTGACGGCAAAAAATGGTGTTGAGGAAAAGCGATCCGCCTTCAACGCTACAAGCTTCCCGCACGGTTATGTGGGTAGTCCTTTTAGGTAAGGCTCTAGGGCTGTGGAGCATCATTGTGGCGCTTGCTCCTCGCGGCTAAGCTGGCAGCTTCTGAGACGACTCGAGAAACGGCGGTACTATTCTTTCAGTGGCCCTGAAACAAAGAGCTTAGGCCTTGGTTCTGTGCTACGCTGGGTGGATGACGTGGAGTGAGAATTCCATTAACCACCCTCTGCTGTTTGCAGGGATTCTCTAGGGTTAGCCGTGGATAGATTGCTTGCTTGCGCATGGCTACGAGTACCACGGGAGGAAGCTGATTCAGGGAAAATAGCGATAAGACCGGTCCGATTCGAGCGCGAGCGAGAACTGGAAGCTGGCGAATGCAGGTGTATCACGTCCGTTTGAAAAGCAGCTGTGAAACACGTGATGGGTGTGGCTGGTGGCACTTGGTCGGGCATCGTCAGGGAGAGCGATAAAGAAAGCTGGCCGGGCATTACTTCCTCCTCCCTGCGACCTGCAGCTCAGAAAGCACATCCAAGGGCCTCAGCCGCTCGCGCCTTGCAAGCAAACATCCACGGCGTAGAAGTCGAAATTGCAGCTCCAGCGCTGAAACGGACTTGGGTCGCGCATTGAGCATCGAGCGCTTCACGCCCGCCGTCTTGGCTGGCCCCTCCTCCCGCCGCCAGGCCCTCCGCAACTCCCACTGCAACCACACACCGCTTCCCCGACACCCAGAACCCTCACGCGGGCGAGCGTCGCACCCGCGCCCACCATGTCGTCCTACCTCTCGAACCTGCTCACCACCACCACATCGCGCTACAACTCGCTGCGCCGCAACCTCCTCGACAACGAAGCCGACGGCGACACCGAAGACGACTCGCACATTGCCCGCGTGCTGCGCGCATACTACCAGGAGAAGGGCCGCCCCTTCCCTCCATGGCTGCCCCCCGACCCACGCGCGCCCTCGCCCGCGCCCACGCAGCAATTCGTGCGCTCGACCGGCCCCGCCGCCGGCCAGGCCCCGCCTAGCAGAGGCGGGCTCAGCGACCTGTGGGATCCGCCGTCGTCGCAGACGCCGCCGCCGCAGCCGGGGTCGCTGAGGAGCAGGGCGCCGCCGAGGGGAGGGCCCGGCGCCGGGAGGGGCGGCTTCCTCCAGCCAGAGCCCAGCCAGGGAGGCGGAGGCGGAGGCGGAGCAGCAGGGCGCCCGCTGCCCAGCCAGCGCGCGGGCAGCTACCAGAGCTCGTTCTCGCAGGGCCGGCCGTCGTTCGACTCGCAGCCACCCAGCAGCGCGGGCAGCGGCTCGGCGCAGGACAGGCTGAAGGCGCGTCTTTGGGGCTCGGGCAGGTCGGGCAGTCCAGGCCCCACGGGTTCAGGCAGCAGCAGTCCGGCAGGTTCACCAGGCGTCCAGATGGCAGGGAGCAGAGACCCGTTCGAGAGATCAAGCAGTGCTAACCCCAGCGGTAGATGGGCCGGCGGTAGTCGTGACGAAGGAAGCGGCAGCAGCGGCGGCCGAGGGCGAGTCGGACTGCCTAGCGGGCCTAGAGCGTACAGATGAGCGGGCGGCGGATCCTTTTGCGAACTCGATCGAGGGCGGTTGTTGCGGGGACATTGGCGGTGGTTGTAAAGCGTTCAGCGGGGCACATTGTTGGCGTCAAAGGGAGCTCCGGTCAGGGATACATTGGGGCATCTTTGTGCTGCGCGCATGGCTTTGGGATATTCCTTCTGGGACTACGATTTCTGCACCACAGCCGGGCTTGCGCCGGCCGTCACGCGCGGGCTGGAGCAGGCCGAGGAGGTCTACGGAGGTAATAATTGGTCTGTATGCACTCGGGACAGCATTTGCTAGGGGCGGTAATCCGCCAAATCTAGACGATTACACACACTTCGAACGGCTCCGCCTGGATTCTAGGTCGACGTTTTCGAGTTGAGATTTCTGGCAGTAGAAAGCGGCGAATGGCGGAGGCGTTGAGCGTTGAAGCGCCCGGCGCTCTCACCACTCGCTGTCGCCGTACCGGTAACGCCACTTTGCTGCGCCACAGCTCCCCGCGATCTGCGTCATCCGGACAGGCAGGAGCCCTGCTGCCCGGCACCTCCAGTCCGCGCACTCCACCCAGCGCAGCCACCCACGCCCGTATGACCGCCAGGCAGCGCCCGCCTGAACCAGTTTCTGCCACTACCACGCGCCGTGCCGTGTGACGCGTCAATCACTAGGCATCACTTATTGCCCGCGTAAAACATGAGCTCTTCCTCTCCGCCTCCGACCAAACCCGACCAAGCGCGCCCCAGTCCGCCGTCCCCGACAGCTTCATTCTACGACATGAGCGACGACGAGGAGGGAGAGTACAACACCATCCGCCACTCCAGCAGTGGTAGGGGTGTGAAGTTGCTTTTCTCGAAAAGCAAGGTGAGATTGCCTCGCCGCCTGCCGTCAAAGAACCGCGTAGCTCCAGGCAGCACTGCAGCACATTGTGCACACCTCTCTCTAACATCCGCTTCAACAGGTCTACGTCCATCCTACGCCCTCCGCTAAGAACAACATACCTGGCTTTATTGCCCTCGTTCAACAAAAATCTCCCGTAACCAGCGATGCCCGCCCTACGTCATCGTCCTCCTCCAAATCCGCCGCCGCCTCTTCCCTCCTCCTCTCCTGGCTCCCGGAGTCCGCACTGGGCGATGCCTACGACACCTATGTGAAATTCGATCTTTCAGACTCCTCTTCCCCGCCCAGGCAATCCTACCTCGTCCCGCCGCCACCGACCACAACAACACACAGTAGCGCTATCGGCACATATGCCTTCGCCGTGCCAGTCAGCGAGATATTCTCGCTCCTGGTGCGGCCGCCGAGCATAGGATGGTGGTTCGGCAGCGTGGTCATCAACACCCGCGCCGGCGACAGCTTCCCGGCGCTGTTCTTCCACGACAGCGAGTGTCAGTCGACGATCATGCAGCGCAAGAAGCTGGCGCGGGAGAGCTTCGACCCGTTCGGTGACGGTGGCGGCATGTTCTGGGGAGGCGACGAGGTGCTGCGCTGGTTGAAACGGTACGTCAACGTCGTGAAGTCCGCTGCCGAGCCCAGCATCTACCTGATCGAGCCGAGCGAGGAGGATCTGCTATCGTTTGGCACGAAGCCGACTACTGTCAAAACGAACAAGACGCCACCTGGCTCGTCGGGTGAAGGCGGTTCCTCGGGTTCGCCGGCTGGTGCGAAGAGAGATGGCGGCATGGATCCCGTCATGTCGGCGCTCAAGTCGGCGCGCTGGAACTTTTTGGAGAAGATGAGCCAGGTCACCACGTTCACGCGCCGCACGGCACAGGCTGTGGCAGAGAACCCGAAGGTTCCTCCGCAGATCAGGCAGCTGATGAAGAGTCCTGAGGTCGAGAGGTTACAGGAGGAGTTTGACAGTGCGCGCATCTACCTTGCTCGGTGGGCAATGGGCATTGCGGAGCAGAGTGAGAAGGAGCGGAAACAACGCATCTGGACTGCGCAGGATGTGCTCGAAATGGAAGACAGCGCGGTTGGGGAGTTTGAGATTCTGGAAATGGAGGCAGGCAACTTGTCGCTGAGCGAACGAAGGAAGCCCGTTACCATGGAGGAATGGAAGGGCTTCTTTGACCCGCACAGTGGGAAGTTGCAGATCACTGCAGACGAAGTCAAGGAACGCATCTTCCACGGTGGGCTGGATCCTGACGACGGCGTCCGCAAGGAGGCCTGGCTGTTCTTGCTCGAAGTCTTCGAATGGGACAGCACGGCGGAAGAACGACAGGCAAAGATGAACAGCTTGCGCGATGAGTATATCAGACTGAAGGGCGCCTGGTGGGAACGCATGGTCGAGGGTCAGAATACTGCTGAGGAGTCCGAATGGTTCCGTGAGCAGAAGATCCGGATAGGTATGCATCCCCTACACTTTCATCCAAATGCACCAGGCTGACCTCTGCCCATTTCTGGGTGTTCGCGCGGTAGAGAAGGATGTGCACAGAACAGACCGCAACATCGACGTCTTCGCTGGCGAGGACATCCCTCACCCGGATCCAGACTCGCCTTTTGCTGATGTCGGAACGAATGTCCATCTCGAGCAGATGAAAGACATTCTTCTCACATACAACGAGTACAACAAGGATCTTGGGTATGTGCAGGGCATGAGCGATCTTCTGGCCCCAATCTATGCAGTGATGCAGGATGATGCGGTAGCGTTCTGGGGCTTTGTTGGGTTTATGGAGCGAATGGTAGGCTCTACGCTGGGATATTTGTCGCTTGGATTGCCCAGCTAACATCAATTAGGAGCGAAACTTCCTCCGAGACCAATCAGGCATGCGGAAGCAACTTCTCACGCTGGATCACCTCGTCCAGCTTCTTGACCCGAAGCTATACCTACACCTACAGTCTGCCGACAGCACAAACTTTTTCTTCTTCTTCCGCATGCTACTCGTTTGGTATAAACGCGAGTTTGAGTGGCAGGACGTGCTGCGCTTGTGGGAGGGCCTGTGGACAGATTATCTTTCTGGCAACTTCCACCTGTTTATCGCTCTGGCAATTCTTGAGAGGCATCGGGACGTAATTATGGAACACTTGAAGGCCTTCGATGAGGTTCTGAAGTATGGTAGGTTGCAACCTTTCATTGCGCTCAGGATTATTCTTGTACCAAAACTAACACAGCTCAGTGAACGAGCTTTCGGGAACAATCGACCTTCAGTCCACTCTCGTCCGCGCCGAGGCGCTCTTCCGCCGTTTCCAGCGTACTATCGAGGCTGTGGACCGCAGGAACAATAACAGTAGCCTGCCTGTCCCATCGAACGTCCGCCAACGTAAGCCGAAGCCCATGATCCCGCCGCCAGCGTTCGATTTCAATCCCTTTGGTCGTATTTCCGCGTTAAATGCCCAGCGAAATGGCAACGCCGCTAACAACTCTGCGACTGCATCAGGCAGCTCAGCGGGTGCATCAGAAACCAAAAACGGGAAGGGCAAGCAGCAAAGCACCGAGGTGGAGGACGATAGGCCAAAGGTCATCAGTGAGGAGCTCAGAGATCTGCTGAGCAGAAAAGTTCCGAAGCTGGAGAAGAAGCAGAATACGGAGGGAACTCTGCATCAACAACCGGCGGCGCCAAAAAGTGTCGAAGACGAGGAGTAGGCGGGGGGTTACATGACTTCATGATGGGTAGGGTAGGCTTCTCCGTTATTGGCTAAGATTGTGGCGTTTGTATCAGTATATTCGGACGTCTGGTTGGGATGGGATGGGAAGGGACGGGCAGGCTTTTTTTCTCTTCGGTTGGACGGCATGGCTTCGCGCAAGCATGAGAATTTCCCGTATTTATTTTTCTTACTCGTGGAAGGAGAAATAAGAGTATGGACTGCAAACACCATGAAAGCCATTTCTTCAGTTGAACATAACGTACATTTCCGTTATGAGGGAGTTGTTTGTTGAATGGCGTGAGAGACGAGGTTGGTTCGGAAGGTATCCCAACACGCGCAGATCTTTTGGGTACTTGGGGCATTCGTCCGGATGGAAATATGTGCAGAAGGAATTACCAAAGCCACCCAGATGAATGCTCCAACTTCCCATACAGGCGACTTGCTTACTTAACGCATTGTGCGAGGCTGGTCGGTGCCTAGCAGAAATTAGGCCGTAGAAGTGCCTGCCAGTATCGGCTTCAACCCACCGGGTTCTACGAGGTATGGCTAGCAATAGCCCTTTGGTGTTTCCAAAGCACACGAGCGGAACGGACGTGACGGCAGCAAACCGGCACGACCCAGCCGACCACGAGGAGTTGGACCGTCTGCCCAGACGAAAAGGCCTCCGACAGACGTCCACGTCCACGTCCCCAACCCAACCCTCACAGCCTCGCTTTCTCCCCCCCTCCCCCGCCGCCCCCAACCAAAAACCCCCCAAAATACGCCTCCAACCCGCCCACCGCCTCCGCCCCCAACGGCAGCACCGTCCCCACCCACCCATCCGGCCTGAGCACGTACACCGCGCCCCTCCCCACATCGACGCCGTACCGCGCATGCGCCACCGGCCCTTCCGCCGACTCGAACAACGCCCTCCCGTCCCCATCACCATCCCCACCGTCGTCCCCGCTCCCCGGCGCCGCCCGCCCGCCCAGCAGCTCGAACACGGACGGCCCCGCCGCGGCCGAGATGGTCAGAAACCGCACGACGTCGTCGGCGCGGCCGCGCGGACGCAGGAAGCGCGACGTCGAGGCGGCGTCGAGGGCGGCGCAGAAGGAGTGCAGGGCGGGGCGCGTGGCGGCGGGGTCGCCGGCGAAGACGAGGACGGTGAAGCGGGCGAGGTTGGGGGTCTCGCGGTGGAGGCGGGTGGGGTCGAGGGAGCCGGGTTTGCGGAGGGGGGCGTCGGGGGCGCGGTGGCCGGGCGGGATGAGGTGAGGAGGTTGGTCGGAGGGTGAGGGTGTGCGGACGCTCAGGAGCGCGTCCGGCGCGTACGAGATGCCCAGGCCGGAGCTGAAGGCGGCGGCGGCGGCCATGACGTCGGGGAGCACGGCGGCGGGGTCGGCGGCGGGGTCGCCGGGCCAGTCGGCGGGCAGCCGCATGGTCATGAGGCGGGCGATGGCCTTGTCGTAGGCGATGAGCTGCTGGACGTTGGGGCGGCGCTCGCGCTCGTAGGTGGCCAGGAGGGACGGGGCGGCCAGGCGGCGGAGCACGAGCGACAGCTTCCAGCCCAGGTTGACGGCGTCGTGGATGCCCGTGTTCATGCCCTGGGCGGCGCCCGAGCTGTGGGTGTGGCAGCTGTCGCCGGCGAGGAAGACGCTGTGGTCGGGCGTGGCGAAGCGGCGGGCCACGCGCTGGCCGACGACGTAGACGGTCCACCAGTCGACGCGCGTGAAGGAGAGCGAGAAGGGCGCGACGGCGGCGACGGCCTCCCGCACCGCCGCCGCCTCGTCGAACTCGGCGTACCTGTCCTGCCGCGCGGGCGTGAAGGCGAAGCCGATGCGCGTGGCGCCGTGGTCCAGCGCCGCCCACAGCACGTTGCCGTGCGTCGGCGACTCGATGGCGGCGTAGCACCGCGGCTTGGGCAGGTTGGTGCGCACTTCGCCGTCGATGCGCACCCACTTGTCGTCGGACGAGTGGCCGTCGAACGGGATGCCCAGCGCGCGCCGCACCGTCGACCGCCCGCCGTCGGCGCCGACGAGATGCCTGCACTTGACCGCGTAGCTGGCGCCCGTCGCGCCGTCCTTCAGCGCCGCCGTGACGCGGTGCCCGCCCGCCGCCACGCCCTCGTCGACGTCCAGGCCCACCAGCTCCACCGGCGCCTCCAGCATGACGCCCAGCCGCCGCAGCGCCGCGCGGAAGATGCGCTCCTGGTACTTCTGCCGCAGCACGAGCGAGAAGCCCCACGCCGAGTCCTTCGCCATCTCCTCCATGAACGCCCACGCCCCGCCCGCCCCCTCGCGCGCCTCCCCGCCGCCCCGGCAGTCGTACGACGCCGTCTCGCGGCACGCGAAGCACTGCTGCGCCAGCGCCTCCGCGAGTCCCAGCTGGTCCAGCATCTCCGACGTGCGCGGGAACAGCGTGATGGCGCGGCCGTACGCGTCCTGCGCCGACTTGGCGTGCTTTTCGATGATTTTGATCCGCGACCTCATGGGGCCCGGGAGCGTGCGCGCGAGCTGGTAGGCGGTTACGAGGCCTGCGAGGAGAGACGGTCAGACGTGGCGCAACGATCGCGGCGGGGTGCGAGGAAAGGTACCTACGGGCCCGCCGCCGACGATGAGGACGTCGACGTGCTGGACGTCGGCGTTGAGGCTGCCCATTGTGGATGTAGAGCTGAAAGAGATACAGCGTTGACACCTGTCTGCCAGTGAAGAAGCAATCATTGGGCGGCACGAAGAAGCCAATGTGAAGTGGGAGCGCATCTCGCCGGGTCGGCGGTCCTGGCGATCTGCCGACGCTTGTTGTGCATAGACATGCGCGGAGCGGCAGGTTGTATCTGCATCCGTCGGAGAGTCCGATAGCGCGGCAGCTCGAGGTGTGGTTGCAGCGGTGGGGACCTTACATATCAGGAAGGAGTGCTGGAAAGGTGGGGGAGGTGACGTCGGGGGCCCCTGGTCTTCGCTTGCATCTCCGGCCGACTTCACTTCTCTGCATCCGCGTCTTCTTTTCTTCCATCGGATCCAAACAACGCGGCATTCGGGCGGGGATGCGCTGAATATGCCGAGGGATCACTTGCGAGAGCTGGCTTGTGATCTTTCGGTCTGGGACATTCTGGCGCTGTTGAGGCCAAACATTTCACCAGACGCGCTGGACAACAAAGTGAGCATGCCCAATGCGTGTATTGAGATGCTGAAATTGAGGCTGCGGGCGCGAGCCAGCGAAGGTGCTCGGCTTTGGTCATGACTGGGGCAGTACGTTGAGATGGGACTTCGAGTCAAGAGCGTGCGGAAGGCCTGGTGAACAGCAGCAACCACACCCGACGCCAATTTTCGCACCCGCACCCGCACCAACAATCAGCAGCTGTGAGCCTGAAGAATGCGGCCGTGCTATTTATAAACCGGCAAAGCCAAGACCCTTTCAACGGTTGGTTAGTGTGGATTGTTAGGCTCCGGCCCCAGCTTCTACCACCAGCATCTGTAAAGCTGTAATCTACCCAGAAGGTGTGTGAACTCGTTAGGGTAGCCCCCCAGGGCTTGAGTTCGATCCTCGAGGTCGAAGTATTCAACATACAGCTCCCCTGAGGTCGGCTTCTTTTTGCCCTTTTTTTTGGCCTTTCACCAGCTTCGCAGCCGCGCCTCACACACGCGACGTTCTTCCAGCCGCCCGCCTCCTACAGCTTCACCTCCTTCTTCCCACTGCCACCCAGTCCGAACAGATGCAACGCGACCTTCCGCATCTGGATCTCCTCACTGCCCTCGGTGATCCTGTACCTGCGATGATGGCGCCAGATGTGCTCGAACGGCAGGTGCCTGCTGTACCCCATCCCGCCATGCACTTGAATCGCGCGGTCCGCCGCGTCCGTGCACAGCCTGTTTGCGAAGTAATTGCACATGGCCACCTTGTGGCTCAGCTTCGACTCGATCTCGGGCTGCGGCATCTGATCCATCTCGGCGGCCGTGGCGCGGATCAGCAGACGCAGCATCTCGGCCTGGGTGGCGAGCTCGACGAGCGGGAACTGGATGGCCTGGTTCGCCGACAGCGGCTTCCCGAACGGCTTGCGCGAGTTGGCGTACGCGACGGACTCGTTGATGCAGTAGACGGCCGCGCCGAGGGAGGATGCGGCCTGCCGAATGCGGTTCTCGTGCACGAAGGCCTGCGCGATGGCCAGGCCGCTGTCGACGGGGCCCAAAACCGCCGAGTCGGGCACCCAGACGTTGGTGAACGAGACGGTCGCGTGGTCGGTCGGCATATTCAACGTCCTGCAGAGCGCGTCAACGAGACCCATCCACGGAGACCGGGGCGCGCGTTCCGCGCAGGACGCACCACTCATAGCTCTCCACCTTGATCCCCTCCGTCTCCCTCGGCACCACAAAACACGTAATCCCCCTCGCGCCGCCGTCCCTCCCCCCCGTCCTCGCAAACACGAAACAATGCGTCGCGCGATGCATGCCCGTCTGCCACATCTTCCGCCCATCGATCCGCCACCCGCCCCGCCCACCCCGCGCCTCGCGCACCGCCCGCGTCTCCATCCACGTGGCGTCGCTCCCGTGGCAGGGCTCGGTCAGGCCGAACGTGACGCGCACACGGCCGGCCAGACGGCCGCCGACCAGCTCGCGGCGCTGGGCGGGCGTGCCGAAGCCGTGCACCATGACGACGTCCGGGAAGTTGCCGACGACGGAGTGCTCGTTCTGCAGGTCGTTGAACAGGCCGAGCCCCTCGGCGGCCAGGTGCTCGCGGATGACGGCCATCCAGAGGTTGCTGGCGCCGCCGCCGCCGCCGCCGGCGTACGCGGCCGGCAGCGCGAGCCGCCAGAAGCCGGCGGCGTCGGCCAGGCGCGTCGCTTCGGCGAGGAGGGCTTCCCACTCGGGCCGCGGCAGCCCGTGGCCGTCCCAGTCGGTGCGGGCGTGCTCGCGGCGGTGGTCGAAGAAGCGGATGTTGTCGTCGCGGGACTGGAGGGGGAGGATGGTGTCGGCGATGAAGGCGTCGAGTTTGGTGAGGTAGGCGCTGAGGTCGGGGGGGAGGGCGGCGGTGAGGGTGGAGGGGGCGGGGGATGTCATGTTGTGCTGACGGCGGAGAGACAGAACGGGATTGGGCGAGAGATTGATGCAGAGCTGGAATGGGGGAGAAGGACTGGAGCTGCGTCCAAGGGGCTGCGGAGGTGTTTTCTATGGAAGGGCTGCGGAGACGCGGTGGACATGACTGGGGGCAGACAGGAGGTGGTGATGCTGAGCCCGAGGTAATCCGAGGGTGGAGCGTGGAGCTGCGTGGCTGCACTGATAGCGCAGTCCGGGGAAGCTTGCGCACGGGCCGTTTGTGTTTGCGGGGTTCCGTAGGGCTGAGGGCTGGAGGGCGAGAGGGAGAGGGAGAGGAGAGGGCGAGAGGGGGAGGGAGAGGAGAGGGCTGTTCAAGCGTCTGTGCAGAGTTCACACTCCATTGACGTGCCAACGGTCCACCCCTTCCTCCGCAATCAATGGCGCGAGCCTTGACCTGCTCTCGGCAACACAGCCCACGCTCTCCATGCCGATTCCCGGGTCTGCAAGCGGCCTAGAAGAGAAAGCAGCTCACGCCCAAGAACGCCATCCGACTCCCGGCTCCTGCGGCAAGAACCCCGAGCAGCGCGACTCCTCGTTCCCACAGTGTCGTAGCATTCCGGCTAAATGCCCCGAACACCAAGGCGCAGGAGTCAGACAGCGTCCCGTCGTCTGCCGATCCCCCGCGCGCCGTCTCCGCCTCCTTGCGGGGGCGGCCAAGCGCACAACGTCACCACCACCACCAATCTGCCCGCTCAGGCGCCCATCCAGCCCAACCATTTTTCCGGCCTGCAAACCACCGAAACCACCGAAACCACCAAAATGTCCGCTCACCGCCCACGCCGCTATATATTGCGGCCGTCTGCTCGTTCAATGCCTCAATCGCAACACTTCCGCCGCTCGGAGCTGCCGTTTCTCGCCAAGCGTGTGGTCGACTGAGAACTGAAGAAAGATGCGGCGAGCCGCCAATTTGACGCTGGCGCTGGCGCTGGCAGGTGCCTTGACGGTTGCTGCTTCGTGCGGCATCTCTGTCTCAAACACAAATCCGTACACCCTGGCCGTCACGCAAGGAAACCAGACCGTTGTCGACAGTATCACGGTCCTCGCTGGCACGCTCAACTATACAGCCAGCCCCGTCTCGGCATCAGAGACGGGGGAGATCGCGAACGATGGCGGGCAGATCACGACCGAGTTCGTGAGCGAGACTGTTGCGAAAATCCAAATTGATGCCGGCAGTTCGTACATCGGCGCCGAGTTTGGAGGCGATTCGGCGACGCAGAGGTATGGCGTGTGGGAGTATCCGTGGGATGGAAAGGTTGAAAATGCGAACGTGACGTATGAGATAAAGGGGGTTGGGGAGGCGACGGGAGTGAACTGGTGCAACGCTCGTGAGCTCGCTGTCTTTGGCCTACTTTGGACGCTCGAGAGTGCGCTGACAGACGTGCTTGACAGGGGCGCCGTTCTTCCTGACCAACTCTGGCTATGGCGTTTACATCGACACCCTCGCCATGGGCCTGTTCGACTTCAGCCCAGCTGGCAGCAGCCGCTTCGTCTTCAACAGCACCAGCCTGACCATCTACGTAATTCTGCCAACCAGCCCCGACGACTACAAGTCCATCCTCACGCAGTTCGGTGCGCTCTCGTCATACACACTCATGCCGCCCGACTCGGCCTACGGCCCCATCATCTTCTCAGACAACTGGGAAACGGACTTCCACGGCAGCGTGTCCAACGCGCAGGAGAACTACTACGACGTCGTCAACCACCTGCACGCCAACCGCATCCGCGCCAGCGCCCTGTTCGCCGACCGCCCATACGGCACCGGCAACGGATCCTGGGGCAACTTCGACTTCAACCTGACCGCCTACCCCACGCCCGCCGAGTTCATCGCCAACCTGTCCTCCTGGGGCTTCGACTTCCAGGTCTGGGTCGCCAACCGCGCCACGCCGGACACGCTGCTCTGGAACGCGTCGGCGGCCAACGACTGGCAATTCACCATCGACTACGCCACGCTCTCCGGCGGGCTCGTCGGGCCCGCCCTCAACCTGTCCATCCCCTCAGCCTACACCTTCTTCCAGTCGCACCTCCGCGCCTTCACCGACCTCGGCGTCCGCGGCTACAAGATCGACCGCGGCGAGGAGAACGAGATGCCCGTGTGGGAGCAAAACATCCAAACCTCCCTCTTCGCGCAGCTCTGCGCCGCCAGCATGGCCGCCGCCTGGGGCGCGGACACCACCTTCAGCTTCGCACGCTCCGCCATCGACCGCACGCGCTCGCACGCCGCCGTCTGGAACGGCGACTCGCACGCCAACTTCACGGGGCTCGCCTACAGCGTCGCGAGCGGCATCCGCGCCGGGCTTCTCGGCTTCACCCTCTGGGGCAGCGACACAGGCGGCTACGTCCGCGCCGCCTCCGCGCCCACCGAAGAGCTCTGGGCGCGCTGGATGCACGTCGCGGCCTTCAGCCCGATCTACGAGCTCATGCTCGGCACGGGCGCGACACCGTGGTACGCCCCCTACACCCCCGACCTGGTCCGCGTGTTCGCCGAGACGGCCGCGACCCACCACGCGCTGCTGCCGTTCATCCGCAGCCACGCGTTCGGCGCGCACGCGGGCGGCGGCGTGCCGCTCGTGCGCGCGCTGTTCCTCGAGGAGCCGGGCGACGCGGCCGCGTGGGCCGCGCCGGCCCGCGACGACCAGTACTTCTTCGGCGCGGAGCTGCTCGTCGCGCCCGTCGTCGCGGCCGGCGGGCGCCGCGACGTGTACTTCCCCGGCGGCGCGGACCGGCTGTATCTGGAGTATGCGGGCAGGGGCGCTGTGTACCGGGGTGGCGAGACGGTGGCCGTCGAGGTGGGCGTGCATGACGTGCCGGTCTATGTGCGGGCGGGCGCGATCGTGCCGCGTGGGGATGTGGTTAGGGCGAATGATCGGTGGACGGGGGGGTGGCGGCCGTATCTGGATGTTGAGGTTTTTCCGGCGTGGGGCGTGCCGCGGTCGGAGTTTAGGTACTACAATAAGGAGAAGGGGGAGGTGGTGGATATTGTGCTGATGGCGGACGAGGGGAGGAGGGAGGTGAAGGTTGGGTACGGGGAAGTGGGGTTTAATGGGAGCGTGGTGTTCTATGTAAAGGAGGGGCCGAGGAAGGTGGACCTGGTGGCGGAGGGCGGAGAGGCGGTTGTGGAAGGAGTGAGGACGTTGTTCGAAGTGTGAACATGGTGATGGTAGTCTGTGGATATAAAGTGAGTGGGATGGATTGAGCCAGGGCGGGAAGGAATCTGGTTCAGTGAAGCTCCTTGAGGAGTGCTAGGTAGCATGATGAACCAAGGCGAGACTGTATGTATTAACCATGTGAGCATAGCATTTACCGCAGAATCTAAGACTCTACATACCCTATTGGCAAAATTCTTGCTGCAAATAGTCCTTCCCTCGAGAGGCACAACATCTAGTACACTGGCTGAAACAGGCGGGTACATGTGCAGGTCCTCTTCCGAGACCAGAACAAGATACTTATTATGCTGTTAAGGCAGAGGGCCAACAGAAAGCTTTAGCTCCAGCTGGATATTATCCATAGCCATCGGCATACGCAGACTTATGGGCTCATTATCACCTGAAGCGAGCATTCAGAACATAGGCATCCCAAGACTACGTATATCACATATCCTACACCCGCACATACCTATTCATCGCTAATATATATATCTGTACACCGAGGCATTAATCAGTCAACTCAGCTAGACCACACTTCCCACCCAACCATGCAAGTCAGACCCAACCACCCACCAAACGTACACGCGAAATCATTTCCTCCTTTTAATTTAACCCCAAGCCACTTCCGACCCAATCCATTCATGAAACCCCCTCACCCATCCCTCACAGCCATCCAAAAACCTCCGCGTTACTCAAAAACCCCCACCACGTACCCCCGACCCCCACAAACACCGCCACCACATCCAACACGACCAGCACCAACGCCGCCATCATGAACCGCGGGCTAAATATCCTGTACAGCATGAGATGCCTCCTCAGGTGCCCCGCCCAGCACGTCGTCGCCAGCGCAACGCCCGCGTAGAAGAGCAGGTGCGTCGCGACCGCTTGGGCAACATCACCCAGCAGGCCTTTCTTCTTGGGCGGCTGCTTCCACAGGACGGCGGCCGGCACCGCGACGGCCGTCAGAATCTGGGCGCCGAAGGTGTTGAGGACGACAAGGAGGGGCGACCACGGGTAGTGGATGGATTTGAAGGGCAGGAAGGCCGATTCCCACTGGATGGAGGCGAGGGTGGCCTGGTGGCCCGTTTTGAAGAAGTGGAAGGAGCCCAGGAGCGCGAGGGTCGTTGGGCCGATGGCGGACGAGGCGAGTTTGTTGGTGTCGATGATTTCGAGGAGGGCGAAGATCTGCCAGAGGAGGATGGCGATGGCGCCGCCGCCCATGGGCTTCTGCACGTGGATGACGGCGAGAGCCCACGCGGTGATGAGGAGCGCGTAGCGCGAGCCGTGGATGTTGGCATAGCCGAGGATCGTGATGGACGTGCGGCCGCCCTGCGAGACGACGGCCGGGTTGGTCGCGTCGTCGGCTTTGGCTTCGTGGGTTTCGATCTTGAGGAGGGGCGTGCACCACGCGTACACAACGTAACCGACGCCCAGGGCAATGCCGATCGTGACGCGGGAGAAGACGACGCGGATGCCCTTCTGCGACTGCTTGGAAAGCTCGAAGTAGTCCATGTCGTCGGCGGTGTCGAAGGCCCAGAACGTGGCGCTGAGAAGGAGGCAGACGCGGAAGGAGAAGCCCAACCAAAACTGGGCCAAGCTCTGGAGAGATCTTGTACGGGTGTAGAAAGACTTGACAATCTCAGGAAGGGCAGCGGACAGGAAGAAAGGAATGGCAAGCTGCCAGACGGCTGAAGTCGAGGAAGTAGACGACGCGTAGTACGTGGATTTACAGTATGGCATCTGCTCTTCGCGGCACAGTTTGGAAAACGAAGCTAGACGGGTCAGTAGTAAAAAGATAATGGACTGAGTGCAGCCGAGCACACGATCCTCCGGAGCCTCCTGGCGCATCGAGGACGCAAAGAAGAGAACGCCTAGTGTGCAGAGGAAGTACATGAGAATGTCATCTTCCCAAATCGTGAAGGAGTTTGAAGCGAATCCAATGGAAAGAAGCAAAGGCAGTACGATGCTAATCGAGCCCCAGAAAGATGTGGGAAGTGGAGAGGAAAGTCTGAACTTGGCGGTGGCTAAGGACGAAGTGAGGCCGACGAGGGAAAGTACAGCAGCACCGAAGATGGCAGAATGCTGCATTTCGAAAAACGGGATAAAGAAACCCGCTGTAGCGCCGGAACCAGCACCAAACACAAGGCCGCTGACGCCTCTGAAGAGAAGGAGAGGCGTCAAATCGGTTTGGTCGCCTTCAACGCCGCGGGCGTAAATGACGAGAATGGCGAGAGCCCAGGTAAGAATGCCGATGCCCTGAAACATGCTGATGACATGGAACTCGGCCCATAAGCTGCGGCATCTGCTCAGCGTAAGTTTTTGGTAGTTTGCAAACTTCTCATAGGCTTGCTTGAAGTGATGCGGAGTAGGCCTCTTCGTCTGCTTGAGGGCATCCCAGGCCTTGTTGGCGGCGTTCCAGAGCGTAAGGCGGGGCAATTCGTCAGCCTCGTCAATACCCTTCGCCAAACCATACTCGTGTTGATAACGATGGATCTGAGCAGCTGCCAGCCTGTTGACAACTGCGAGATTCTGAAAGTCATCGCCACGGCGGCCAATGAAGGCCTCTTCAATGGGTTTGCCCAAGTTGTTGAACGGAATAGGCAAACCAAGGAGCAGGGAGAGCGTTGGGACAAGATCGATCTGAGCAAGCGGCCTTTCCTTTGCGGTGGCCGGGGGTGTGACAAACTCTGGGGAGCTACGGCCGAAAATTCCCTTCTTCGAGTACATCCACAAAGCTGCCTCAACCTCATCTTCCGATTCTCCACCGTGGTCACCCTTCGAGTCCATACCATGGTCACCCATAACAACCAGGAGCGTCTCATCATCGATGGCTTTGATCACCCTGCGGAAGACATCGTCCATCTGCTGGAGCTTAGCGGTCATGGCAGGATGGTCGGGCCCATAGCGGTGGCCGGCATGATCCACACCAAGATAGTGACCGATCAGGACATCCCATTTCTGGGAGTATTCCGGCTGGAGATAGGGGAACAGATGCTCTGTAACTCCGTTATCTACGGTGTGCAGATCCCACACGTTGAACGAGTCGTATGGCCGAGTAAGCTCCGGATCGAAATAGCCTGGGAACAGCGAGTGCCAAGTGTCATCACCCAGATGCACAATGTTCTTGCTCGCGTTCCTTAACTGTGCGATCAAATTGTCCTCGTCGATGGCCGTCCCAGCAAAGTTCGACCCCGCGTCAATAAACGTGGGGAGCGTTCCCGTGGTCAGACCCTTCAGCCTCTGCAATGTGGTAGTCGGCGGGTCCGAGATGAAAGGCAGGAGGAAAGCGTTGCTCGGCGCTTTCGACGCGGTCTCGTGGAAGATCGGGATAGCGTTGTGGAAATGGTGCGGCTCGGAATCACCCTCCTTGGGCTGGAACGGGACGGTGAAGTCGTAGCGAAGCGCATCGACGATGATCACGACAGCCTTCTTGAACGTTTTCGGGTGCCAGCATCCTGTCTCGGGCGAGCCGGGGACGAACGAGCTGTGCAATTCGGTGGGCGGCGCGGCACATTCGGACTTGTGGTCGAGGACGAGACGCGTCAGGAGGAAGCCGCTGGTGAAGAGGTATATGCCCAAGACGTGCAGCAGGCTGTGGAGTGTCAGCGCGGCTTCGCGACGAGCGCATCAATCGAGGGCGGCGCACCCGATCAGGAAGAAAAAGGCGACGAGCAGGCTGTGCGAGGACTTGAACTGGAGCTCGCGGCGCTTGTTGGCTACCTTGGCGTCGTCGGAGCCGCTGCGCAGGCCCTGGGCCTCTTCGCGCTCCTGCTTCGCCTTGGCGGCCGCGAACTGGGCGGCAATGCCTTCGAACTCCGTCTTGGGCTTCCCAGCCTCCATTGGCGCTGAAATTGGGGGCTGTGGGGTGGGGATGGCGGGCGAGGGCGCGGCGGGCGAAATAATGCTCGGAAAAAGGTCGGTTTGGGATGTTGCAACACCCCCCGGGAGCTCCCCCCGGGCCGTGCGTCATCAAGCTTGCCATTCGCCCGTTGCTTGTTGCCGTTGAGACCCAGAATTAGTAAACGACCGCCTCACCCGCTGGCGCACACGACGACTATACGAGCGATCGTCACGAAACGAAATCGCATTCCCATCCCCAACCGCCCCGAAGCAAGCGACTGAGTATGACTTGACTATCATACATTACAGAATAGAAACTATTAACAGGGACCAAAGTCCCGCGGATGCTATCTGGAAACGGACGCTTTTACTAGTAATCCATACGCTTCAGAATGTACGAAAGGCTGCGCCTCTCGGCGATGGAGCTCCAGAGCAGTTCCTCCCCGAACAACGCCAACGCTGCAGGTTGTCGCGCGCGTGATGGATAGCAATGGGGGTAAGACAATAGATAATAAGGGCCGGCGGTTAAAGAACACAGACTGCCAGGGAATCTGTACAAAAATCGTCATGAAAAAGAAACAATCAGTCGTAGCCAGAGGCGTGAGTGTTGGTAGGTGAGTTTAGGGACGGGGCGTGCAATTCCAGAGTACAGTGGATTGAGTGGTACTATGTGTCTCGGGATACGCGGCTGAGTCGGTGGCTCGTGCACTCTAGATCGAGTACTCGTTCTTCTCGTTCGTCTTTTCCTTCAACCCGCCAATGCGTTCGAGGTCGAGGGACTGGAAGCGGTCGTTTTCGTCCTTTTGATACGGCGGGAGCTGCTCCTCATGCAGCGGCTCCAGCCCAACACTGTGCTCTCCAACGCGGACCACAACGACCCTTCCGGACTGCTTGTTGCCCTTGTCGTCGACCTCTTCGGGGAACGTGATGCGGATCTCGGGGACGGGGCTGTCGGGCCCGTTTTGCTCGTTCATAAAAGTCTCCTTCTCATTGTAGACGTACACGGCCGAGCCGCGGCTGTTGCTGTACGGAGGCGCCGTGGTGATCGTAAGGCTGCGGTGGTGGTTCGACGACGACAGGCGCGACGTCGGGCGTTCCTCGTTGTACATGGGCAGTTCAGTCTTCTTCTTGGCGTTGCGCGCACGGCGCAACAGGAAGAGCGCAATAACCGACAAGAGGGCAACGGCGACCAGGACCATCAGCGCGATCAGGAGGTTGATCATCGTGGGCGTGAGCGGGGTGTCGTCGTCGTCATTGTCGCGGCGCACGAGGAAGTGGTTAGAGTTCATGATGTTGAAGTGAGTGTCTGAGATTCTGAATCTGTCGTAGGGACGTCGGCTTCTGCGCGGGATGTGCACGGGATCCGTTCGCTTTGCTGGGAACTGGGTGGGTTCTCTGCACCATGGTTAGCAGAGGTCGACCCGCGGCGGGAGTGTCCATGCTCGTCGTGTTTGTGCGAAATGCTGTCGCGGAGATCTCGGCGGGGTGGTACGTACCGGCGCAAGGGGAGCGGATGGCGGTGTGCAGAGACCGGGTCGCGTGAGGCTCGTCGTCTTCGGGTTGGGAAAGAGCGTATGCAGCGCAATCAGCTGAAAGAGTGAAGCCGACTGCTGCTCGTGAGGAAGGAGCGACGGGTGGGAAAGTGAGACCTGGAGTGATGTCTAGAGGTGAAGAAGGAGAGGAGTCGAGTCGGGGAGAGAACACTTCGGGGCGTTAGCGCCGTGACGGAGATTGCATTTCTGATCGGCGCAAGCGTTCACCAACCAGGCGCTGCGCAAGATCACGAACCGGCGCTTGCGCACACGCGACAAACGAATCAGGACCGCTTTCGCCCAAAAAGTTCGACGGCTGCGGCCAGAACACGCGCGTGGATCATGTCGGTGCTGCCGTTGGTGTTGTTGTTGCTATATTAGGCCTCAGGAGGTCACGGAGCGCAAATAGCCGGCCACGGCGCAAAGGAATGGGCGGAGGGACCGGGCCAACAAACAACCTGACATCACGCCTCAATGTGCGTGCCCCAGAGCATGCATCCAATATATGTTTCCGTTCTGGATAGGGTTCGACTTAAGCTTAACTTTTGACGTCCAATCTGCGGCACTGGGAGTTTCGTCGCCCGCTGAAATCTGGGGTTGCGGCAAGGGAACCCTCCCACGCCTCCAACGCGCCCTGCCTCACCTCCTTCTGCCAGCCGCACATTCCCACCTGCTTGGCTTCGAGAACATGGCCCGACAACGGCACACGTAAGGCGATGAAGAGACGCGCAGATCAACCCTGCCAATTTGCGCAGCCAAGCCAGTTCAAACCCGTCCTCGACCCGGAAATCCAGTGGAAACGCCTTGCTGATTCCCCGCCTCCTGCGCCGAATCAGCGTGTCGTACGACTCCGACTCTTGCGTCCGTCGGAAGGATGTGTCGGTAGGGTGACATGGTGGAAGCAGGTCATACACCTTGCCAGTCAGGTGCCTGAGGCCATTCAACCAAGCCAACGACACCTGCAGCCAGATGAAGACCGCGCAGCTCAACGATTCACCGCGACGCCCCTCAGCATCTCACATAGGCCGACCATTGGATCGATCTATGAGTCGAGGGTGGGGATGAGGGCACCGGTGTCTCTGCAGCCTTTGGCGCTATTGCAGAGATACGCCCGCTGACATCCAGCGAGCCGCCGTCGCTCATGTCCGGTGGACGGCGTGCAGGCTGCCTTGAGTGCGTGCGGTCCATGGGGTCCATCTCGCCCGCCTCGCCAGCAATTGCCTGCGGCCGACGCTGGCAGCTAGTTTATATGGGCGGAAGAGCGGTCCACCCCGACAGCATGGCTGCATGGCCGTTGCTGGCGCTAGTCAAGGGCCGGGAAGAAGCGGTATTGCCACCATCTAGATCGGCTGCGAGAAGGATGACTCCGCTGCAGCTGGTGGTCTGGTGTCGTAGCACAGCGGGATCCCTTGGGCAAATGACGGACGCTGGCCGCGGCGGGCAATTTGGAATCAAGACACGATTCATCGACTGGATGACCTATATCAGCGCAGGCTATGGTCAAGTGGATCGGTGAGATCTTTTATGGTCCTCGAAGTTGATTGCCCACGGCGTTTGTGCGCGGGAAGCTACCTGGCCTGAGGGACGGTGCAGGCTAGAGGGCCGCTAGCCTAGCTCCCGAGTCTTTGTGACAGTGTGGAGTCGCGGAGCTGCCCTGTTTGCGCTGGAATGGAGCGTGGAGCCGGGCGGATGACGATGGGGTGCGCATGTGGCTGCCCATGGATTTGAGATGGGCGAGAGCGCAAAGTTGAGCGCCTGATGGCTCTGCGAAATCTCCGGTGTGGCTCGCGATGCTGCAGGCTGGCGCAGGCCGCCGTGACGCCGTTTCAGGAACAGCCCGGCCTGCCCGCGCAAATTGCCCCGCGGGCGGGTGCGCGGCGGTGTCGTGTGTGGAGCGCTGCAGCAGGCAGCGTTTGCCGAAGCCCGCGATCGCGCGCAGCTCCAGCTTACCAGCGTACCAGCGCGCGCCGGCGTGGATGTAGGCGAGCGGTGCGGTGAAACGCGCAGTCTGGCGCTGGCACAGCGCAGGCCTCAGAGCGCGGTGCGTCGTCTCAAGAGCTGGCCGCCGGTGGGCCCGCGTCGATCACCGGCGGCCAGGCAGCACGGCCTGGACCAGAGCAGCCGCGCCGACTGGCAGACAGCAGGCCGGCGCGCCGCCGCCGTCAGTCCCTCGCACGCGGAGGGCGCGCCAGACCCCAGGCGCTCGCTCGGCGGTGCGCAACGGCGGCGCACCCGTGGGGCGTGCTCTGAGGTGCGATGCGTGTGGTGCGGCAGAGCCGCAGACAAGGCGGCGCCAGGCAAGCCAGCTAGGTGTTAGCGAGCCGTACGGCGATCGTATTTTTAGTCCCGCTCCGCGACTCCAGACCTAGTGCCAGCAGATCAGCCCAAGCGTGCGTGAATTCTCCAACTCAACACCACGCTCGCATCGCCAGCTGCTCCTCGCCTCGTTCCCCCCCAAGACACCGCCCCCGCCCTTGCCCGCCCCCGTGGCCGTCCTGTGCCCAGCCCGCGGCCCTGCCCGCAGGTCCCTTCGCCACGACGCGCCAGATTCCTCGCATCACGGCCCGCGCATCCCTTGCTTCTCCACTCACTCGCGACACCTGCTGCGCTTTCTTGGTCCCAGTCGCGCTCACTGATGCGTCCCTTGCCAGGCGCGCGAGGATTCCGCTTCGAGCTTAGCATGCACAGCGGTTGACACACGCACAAAGCCCTCTCTAATTACGCCCTACCCAAGGGGTGCTCCGCTGCTGCGACAGGTCATATCACGCTCCCACGATCCGTCGAGGCGCACCCAAGCTTCGACCTTTCTTCTTCACCTCCTGCCAAGCGCGCTGTACATGCTCTGTCAATTTGCAGATAACAACCCTACAAAGGTCCGACCCTCCGCCGCTCCGCTCCGCCCGTTTGCGCAAGCCCGCTGTGTGCTGACGCCTGCTGTACCCAACCTCAGCTCTCCACAATACATAATCACCGCCCACAGTACATTCCCACCCCGCACCACACGCCTGTATCCACCTCCGGCTCCAAGCCGCAACCCAATTCCTCTGCTTCCGCTCGCACATAATGGTCTCGGGTATGGTTAGCAGACAGACAACGTTTCCGATGCAAAGCAAGGTTGGTTTCGCCCGTGCACGCCACCCTCCACTCAACACATCCACTCACACATAACTGCAGGCCATGCCTTCCCGTCTCGCAGACTTCGGCGCAGTCAGGTCGCCCGAAGACGAACGCGCTACTGGTACCTCTTCACTGCCGCAGAGCAACTACGTCAACGGCGCCAACAGCTGGAGGGGCAACATCTGGGGCAATGGCACCTTGGGCACTGGCTTTGCCTCGCGAGAACGTGCGGAATTTCCTGCACTCTCGCCCGCTTTCCCTGCTAACATGGGCTCAGAGAATGGTTCTTACAGAGCCTCGCTATCAGAGGAGATCGAGGGTAAGACTGGATCCGGCTCCCTCGTGGCCTCGTCAGAATCCGACCACTGGGGACCCCGTCGCACTCCCTGGAACACAACCGATTCCGCTGCTCAGCCCATGTCCTCGCAACGAAGGGCTTCGAGCGTCTCTCCCGTCAGTCAGGTCCAAGCGTCTCAGGCATACGTGGACCCTACGCAGCCGCGTGGATACTCAGTTGCTCGCGCGTCCATCTCAGGACAAGGCCTCGGCAGCAAGGCTGTGAACGTGCCCGGAAACTACGTCGGCCGCCGTGCCACCGAGGATGGTTATGGTGTGGATTACGCAAGGCTGGTGGAGTTGGAGCAGCAGCAGCAACGTCAGCGCTCTACTGACTCGATGAGGTGGACCGACGCTCCCCACCTCCACTCACCAACGGAAGACCGCCGCAGTGTCGCCAACTCCGAATATTTTTCGAGCTCCAGCGCCGCGCAGTCTCGCAGCGGAAGCCTGCCTCCTTCTCGTCATGGCTCTGATCCAGTCCAGTACCCCCAGCCTGCCGATGCATTTTCCCGTTTCCCCGGCCCTCGTGGACACACGACGTCTCTGTCGCAGACCAACGGTCGCTACAACGAGCGCACCGACTCCGTGGCAAGCGACGTCATGTCCACTTTTGCACGGATGAGCATCGACAGCAAGGCGCCCGACCAGCCGATGACGCTTCACAAGCCGTCCTTCAGCACTCCAGGCGGGACGGGCCAGTTTGGTCACTCTTCTCATCCATCAACTTACTCCCGTGCGACCCTTGGCGATATTTCTCAACCCCTTCTTGGATCTGACGAGATTGGCGCTGGATCCTTCACGCCTGATGGATATCCTACCCAGTACGACCAGTCTCTGTCCTTCAGAAACTACCAACTTGGAAACCGAGGCACCATGACTCCTAATGGCGATTTCCGCCCAAGCTACTACTCAGCGGGAGGCACTCCTCCAGTTTTTGATCATCTTTATCCTTCTCAAGGCAGACAGAATGGTCGTCCGCAACACGACGGCCACTCTGCATTGCTCGACAGGAAGCTTCGCGGCGTGCAGCAGGAACAGCAAACTTACATGCACCCTACGTACCAGCAGATGTTAGCAGCCCAATACGGACGGCCCTTCGATGCATACAGCTTCCCCATGCACATGGCAGGGGTTGCTCCTGGGATCCCAGTGCACGTTCCTCCGATGCCTGGAATGATGCAGCAGCTGGAGCCCCCGAAGGGACCGAGGCAGGAGGAGAGTGGCACTGGTCTCAGAAGTTCCATGCTTGATGAGTTCAAACACAACAGCAGGAGCAAGCGTTACGAACTCAAGGACATTTACGATTACATCTGCGAGTTCAGCGGCGACCAGCACGGCTCCCGTTTCATTCAACAGAAGTTGGAGACTGCCAACAGCGATGAGAAGGAGCGCGTTTTCAAGGAGATCCAGCCCAACGCCATGCAGCTGATGACGGATGTGTTCGGAAACTACGTCATCCAGAAGTTTTTTGAGCACGGCGACCAGAGCCAGAAGAGGATTCTTGCTAGCAAGATGAAGGGCCATGTCCTCAGCCTTTCGTTGCAGATGTATGGCTGCCGTGTCGTACAGAAGGCTTTGGAACATGTCCTTGTCGACCAGCAGGCAGATATGGTGAAGGAACTGGAGAGCAACGTCCTCCGGTGTGTCAAGGACCAAAACGGCAACCATGTCATCCAAAAGGCTATCGAGCGTGTCCCGGCCCAGCAAATCCAGTTCATCATCGATGCGTTCATTGGTCACGTCTCGTCGCTGTCTGTGCATGGCTATGGATGCCGAGTCATCCAGCGCATGCTCGAGCATTGCGAGGAACCGGCTCGCCGTTCCATCCTTTCCGAGTTGCATGCTTGCGCGCCTACGCTTATTCCCGACCAGTACGGCAACTACGTCACTCAGCATATCATTGAGCATGGCGCACCGGAGGATCGCGCCGCCATTATCGACATCGTCAAGAACCAGTTGCTGGCTTTCGCCAAGCACAAGTTTGCCAGCAATGTCGTTGAGAAGTGTCTCGTCTTTGGCAGTGATGATGAGCGTCGGGAAATCATGATGAAGATCTGCGAGAAGACGGAGCGGGGAGAGAGCACGCTCGTGATGCTCATCAAGGATGGCTATGGCAACTACGTGATTCGTAAGTTCTACAAGCCCAGCGATGGATTCAATTACAGCTAACGTGGTCAGAAAAACTCCTCGACACGCTTAACGCTACCGACTACGCGACTTTCATCGATTACCTTCAGCCTGAGATGACAAAGGCCAAGAAGACGGTCGCCGGGAAACAAGTCCAAGCTGTAGGCGTTTCCGCTGACGACCAGCGTAAACTTGCTAACCAGATCGAAAAGGTCGAGAAGAAGATGCACCGGTTCGACAAGTACGAGCTGGTGCCGGACTCTGTTCAGCGCAACAGCATGAGCCCGACTTCTCTCAATACGCAGCCGTCGGTGCCGGAGACACCCAAGTCGACGACAACGGACGACAAGAGCACGCAGCCTTCGTCGCCAAACACGGGCGGCACGAACTCGCCCGAGGTTCCCAAGGCTTGATTGGTTTCCACCACACTCGTTACATAAGCGGTGGATTGATTAACGATTCGGCGTCGGCGTTCGAAGATAACAACCCTGTTTCATATGCTACCGTTGCGATCCTTCGCTACGGCGTTTGATGGATGGAGTTTCATGGCAAAAGAAAGGGCGCTCAGCACGCGCCATGCCTTCACGCAACCCATGTCTTTCACTAAGGATACCCGGTACCCAGGGGTTCGGTGATTTCGGCCTGCTTTTTTCTCGTGCCTGCGTTCTTCACTTCGAGCATCTGTACTATTCACGACTGTCTTATTCTTCCCCCTTCTTTCCTGTTCGTTTTACCCGACTTGTCACGGCAGACCATGCATGGCGAGGTTTGCCCTCATGGACAAAAAAGACAAGATGATGGGCGCGCACAAAAAACGCTTGCTGCGGGGTCGTTGTCTCCAGGCTGCTAATCTTTTCATTGTCTCTGGGGGAGTTTTTATTGTTTCTGTAATGGCGTAATGGGGAAGTCGGGGCTCGGACACGCGTTTCGGAATATGACGGTAACCCGGTAGAAATGCTGCTTTCTTTACGGACGAAGCTCCTGTCCTGTCTCCTCCGGGGGATGGGGCCAGGAGCAACAAGGCATCGGAGACTGGCATTAGTTTGCTCTATTTTTCACTTCAACTCGGTCCCCCCTCGAGTGGCGCCTCTGGCTGGCATAGAGGTGGCGCGTAAGTAGGATAGTTGCCAGGATAGAAACACCGAATGCGTGCCTTGGCTTCTCGTTCCTCGCAAGCGACGACTAGTGCATAACAGGTTCATGCGGGTATACCGGCGGCCCTTTAATGCGAGGCACTCACACTTCCCCTTTGCTCTGGCCCTGGCGCTAGAGTAGCGGCGGCAGCTCCACTGGTGCGCTGGCTGGCGGTGCTCGCGGAGGCCCGCCCCGCCCACCACGTCCGAAACCGGACCGAAGCGAGCCAGCGCCCTGCTGCTGTCATGCTGCATGCCGCTTCCTTCCCGCCGTCGCGAATCTGCGCGCGCTTTTCTTGTCCCCAGATCGCAGTTGTGCATCAACCATCCACTTTCCCTCAACACCTGCGCGCGCCTCTTAACCCAGCGCACGTCCATAGCCCGGGGGCACCGACGTCCCATTGGGACCGCCTCTCCGCTCGCCTTCGCTCGGCACGGCCGCGTACTTACCGCCCGCGCGAGATCGCCGCGAGGACGACAAACCTCGTTCGCCTTTCGCGGCAATCATGTCGACGCCGCGCCTGACCTTCCTTTACCCGCGCTTCATCCGCCCCTTCCTCATCTCCGACGGCGCTGCGGCAGCATCTTCCCCAGGATCTTGCGGCGCCGCGAAACGCAGATCGGCGAGACAGGGGCAGCCGGCATGTCGGAGGACGGCAATTGGAGGGGGCGCTGCCTTCAGCACCTGTGCGCGCCGCCGCCTGCCGCCCGGCCCGATGCAGAGGTACGGCACCGCGAACGAGCCGCTTCCGTCGCCGCCGGGTGGGGGTGGGAGTGGGAGTGCTGCCGGGAGCGAGGATGGTGGCGGTGGTGAGGAAGGGGCGAGGGCGAAGGAGGGGACAACGAAGGCTGCGGCGGCGGATGGAGCGAAGGACGCGGGCGCAGCGAAGCCTGGCGCATCTTCGACCGCAGGCGCCGCTGCTGCCGGCGCCGCTGCGACTGCTTCTGCGTCCGGTGCAACGGAGACGTCGTCGTCGTCGTCGTCGTCGTCGTCGCAGGAGAAGCTGTACGAAGGCCCGGCCGCCGACCCCAACGCGCCGCCGCGAGCGGCGTCGCCGACCATCTTCGAGACGTCGTCGCAGAGCGAGGCGCCCAAGCCGGCGCCGGCGGCCGCCAACAACGGCACCGAGACCGAGTCGAACCCGCTGGAGGCGGTGCTGCGCATGCCGGCGCCGTCGAGCCGGCCGGTGCACCTCACGACGCCGCGCTACGTTCACCACTTCGACACGTGGTCGCTGGTCAAGCAGCTGGCCGGGTCGGGCTTCCGGGACGACCAGAGCGTCACGCTCATGAAGGCCATCCGCGCCCAGCTGAACGACAACATGGAGCTGGCCCGGGCCGGGCTGGTCGGCAAGTCGGACGTCGAGAACGAGACGTACTTGTTCCGCGCGGCGTGCTCGGAGCTTCGGACGGAGGTGGGGAATAACAGGAAGGCTGAGAACGAGCGGATGAGCACGCAGCGGAACCAGCTGCAGCATGAGGTTGATATCTTGGGGCAGAGGTTGGGCCAGGATACGAGTCATCTGAAGGAGGAGGTGAAGGGCATGTTTGATGACCGGAAGATGGCCGTTAGGATGGAGCAGAAGACGATGGAGAGCAAGGTATGCTTGCGCTTTCTTTTTCTCAACTATCTTTCATTGCCGATTACCGCTACCTAGAATCGTCCATGTGGCTAACACTTCCGGTTTTGCTCTCAGATTCAAGAGCTCAACTATAAAATCACCGTCGCCCTCAACTCCGACGCCCGCTCTGAAGTCGAGGGCCTCCGCTGGATCATCACTCGCCGTGCCGTCACCGCCCTCGTCGTAGTCGCCGTCGCCATCCTGGCGACTCTGCGCTTCTCGTCGTACATGACGCACACCCAGGCGCTGGAGAGGCAGAACATGACCAAGCCGCAGGCTGCGGCCAAGCAGGAGGAGGAGCAGGGTAACAAGGCCACGACCGGTGGCAGTGTGGGAAGCGGCGTACATCCGGGGAATGGCGGCAGCCACATGGACGCGGTCTGGGCGGAGAGCCCCGCTGCTAAGGCATTGGGAGAGGAAGGCGCGGGGGATGGTGTTATGGTCAGCGAGGGAGGGGTGAGTTTGGGTTGAGGTTGCGGTGAGGAGAAGGGGAAGTCTGGGGGACGTCTTGGGACTCGTGGCAAAGGATGACTTTCCACGAAGAGCGGTGAGGCAGAGGATGGACATGGTGGCAAACAATAGCCCCGCACCTTGCTCCCCAGCTGAGGAATGATCAAGAGATTCTTCAGGGTTCAGGAATTCGTCATGCAGGGCGAAGACAACGAGAACTGGGCAGACAACAGCCTGCAGAAATTACGCAACTCAAGAGAAATCTAAATGAAAGAAAGTGGAGAAATTCCAGGAAACAATCCGGACAATGAGAATAACCTTACTTTTCTGCGGTTACACCGCGTGCGTGGTTACACGACCACCTTTTCCTTGCCTTGGCCCCGTAGATCTGACCTTGCTTCGTCCGTCCTTTTGCCCCTGAAGAACTTGTCCAATGGGGTCGGGTGCATATGCGGCGGGTGTACATACACGTACCGGTGCCTGCCCAGCATGCCTGCCCAGAACCAACTTTTGAGAAATCTGCGGTGGTACACGCAGTGGATCTTTCTCTCCTCCGGCTTTCCTTCCCAAACTCCGTGCTCGTTGAAGAAGAAAGAAAAACCAGGCCGTATCGGATCTTTAGTTGGTCACACCAAATCAAGAGATGTTGCAGATGTTTTGTTTCATTCTCTGTCCCACCCCTTGCGCCGACGTTGGTGGACGTGGGGGGTGGAGCGGAGCGGAGTCCGCCTTGGAGGCGTCGAATTGCTGCCCCCCCTCGCGCGGCATACGCTGCACGGCATTGCATTTTCGGAACGGGGGGTGAGTGTGGTTTGAAACATCCCGGGAAATGTTTGTCTGTGGTTGACGCGGAAGTGCATGCGTTGGCGAAGGGGTTGGGGATGTAGGAAGTAGGGGAAATTGTGATTTTGGGTGCGCGCATGAGGATACGTTTACTTCAGCTATTTGATATGTTGATTGTTAATTATAATGGGAGGTCAGTCGAAGGGCGACATGGGTGAAGGTCAATCGCATTATTGTTTAGTGTTGAGTTGTGCTTTCCATCAACTGAACACAAAATTGAATTTAGCGCTTACCGCATTCATCGCTTCCCTGAAACAAAGGCCTTGGAATTTTTGCAGCTTTAACGTGATGAATACTGCGAGACTGGATATCTATACAGCAGCCTCTTAAGCTGAAATATTGACATGTTTTAGTCGAGTATGACGCTGCCGCTGCTTTATATTACTTCCTGGCTCTCTCCTCTACAATCAATTCCACCAGCATGTCTACGCTGAAACCTATTTATTGACAACCATCGTAATGGTTTAAATTGGTCTACCTGCCTACCATCTCACCTGTGATGAGAAGTTCGAGCATGTTCCGGATGATAGTTTTCATTTCATCAAGGTCTGCTGCGCCTCCTCGCACCCTATATTAATCCATAGAAATGCAATCCGAGGGCATATCACGCATTTTGAAGACAACATGAAGTGAGATGAACGCAGAGCACCAAAACAGGAAGAGTAAAATTAGCAGCTCTTTTACTTCTTTTTATCTCGTTTTGCTAATACTTTATCGCCCTCCCACAGCTGGGATGAAGAGTGTTTCAATTCGCTCTTCAAACACAGACAAGAACCCCCAGCGACAACTTGAATTGACTGCTTTCAACCTCAGGCTAAGCATCACTATCCTGACTATGCACCTCTTCCAGGCTTTTGCACTGTGAAGATCATCCACATTTATACAGCCCTGACTAGTTACATGAAATAAGAAAAACTATGAGGAAAAAACGAGGCTGGAGGGTAAAAAGGAGTATATGCGCAAGGTGTGTGAATAGTGTAACGGAGGGCCTCTACCTCTAAGGATCAAACACCAAAGAGGGTGGTAAGCCGTGTGGGGTTTACCTTGAGTGGGTACAAGGGAGGGTGTGAGAGAACGAAGTGACGAGCACACGTGACAGAGCACTGCGTGCGAAGGCCGTGTTACTAATCAATGGTGTAGATTGATTATTGAAGAAGTTGACCACGAAGGGTCAAATATCTAGCTAAAGAGTAAAGCTATATACTATAGGGAAGCCATATACAATCTGTAGTTCGTAAGTTTAGTTCGCCAAGAGGTTGAACTGCTGAACTAGTAGGTTCATAAGTTTAGAGTGCCAAGGCTTTGAACAATTGAACTGGGGAGTCACGTGACTCTACTAGGTGGGTTTCTCTCGCGGGCGCGTCGGCGCCCCGCTTGCTCTTCCTCTTAACCTATTCAACCAGGTTCTGTGAAGGCTGTGCCGTAACAAATAGGTGATCGTAAAGCATAGAGTGAAAGCGATTGACTTGTAAAAAAGTCTCAAGAGCAAAGATATGAGCGAGCGATAGGACAAGATAGAACGAGGCTCGTGGATCTCATGCTTGTAGCGTCTGTTTCATGTGTGCGTTGACACAAAAAGGAATCTGGAAAGAGCAGAAAGTTGCATAGACAAGAAGGTAATCGGAACAGCAAGAGAATATTGAACAGGAATGAGAAATCTGCGAAAATTATTTGTACGAAGAAGTGTCAAGAAAAGAAGACAATTAGTGTAAATAGAGCAAAGTTGAAAAGGGTATGAGGGTATATGCGCTTTGCCCAACATATAAATCCGAGGGAGGCTTACCATGCCAAATGACCAAACAAACTTACTGTAGGAGCCTCGTGTATCATGAAATTTCCTCCATCACTTCTTCTCTTTCTTTCATCCTCTTCCTCAGCCGCCAGATCGAATGGGACGAGCCAGCGTCCAATGAAAGTTCTTTGATGTTCTTCGAGCGATAGAACAACACTCCACTTCCTCATCTTCACACCACGCCTCTCCTCCATGTCCAACCGAATCCCTCCGTCAGATCCCGTCCGACCCTGGTCCGCATATGTTCGTTGAATCCATATGTCAAGGCATTCGCCAGCCCGATGTACTGAGTGGTACTCTGTAGAATCAACAACCACCGTGGGGAGCTCCCCATAGCCGCCTCGAAAATCCTGTTCGCAATCCCGGGAAGCCATAGCACAACGTACGCAACCGGATAAGCATTAAGAAGAAGCATTCGACGAACTTCTCGCTCAACCTGTGCGTGACGGTGGGAGGACTGTTGCTGCATGTGCGTGCGGATTGAAGTGGGGGACTCAAAGAGCTCCGGTGGTGGCGGGCTGGAGGGTGTGATGGTTGTGTCGATGGTCAGGGTCTGAGAGGGCTTTTCGCGGAGGCGTTGGCGCGAGAGAATAGCACTGGAAGGCGGGAACGGATAGTCGAGAAAATGAAGCTCGAGGCTGTGGTTGGGGATGTCGATGGTAAGCTCAGAGTTGCGACGCAGAGCAGCATCTGGTTCAACTAAGAGGTTAGTTGGGTTTGGGAGCGTGGCAGTAGTGGCCGTGGTAGGCGTGGTTGGTGTGATGTTGTCGGGTTCCGGGCGCGAATTAAGCCGGGTTAGGGCCATACTGCGCCTTGCCGTCTCGATGTGCTCGGACAAGCGCCTGCTGACTTCTTGATCGATCTCAGCGATCACCTGCAGGTCTTTGGATTCCAGAGCCTTTTGCGAGGTGAGGGTGAGATTGGGCTTGGCCAAGTCCTTCTCCAGCTTTCCGAGATCGCGGCTGGGTGGAGCAGTCGAAAAATAAGCACCGAAGACACTCAAGCGTAGGGCTTTACTGCTGGAGAAGTGGTGCTGAATGTAGGTGTATATGTATGCGTAGATGCATATAGTTGCGAGAATGATGACGATTCGCCATGCATGACCCAAGGCATAGCGTAGGTCTGTGCGATCTCGACTGATCCAACACCAGTTGCCGCCGGTGGGCTGCAGTGCGCCGAAGCCCGCAGCAGTGCTACCTGACAGCCCTGTTAACCTCCGGATTCAACGTTAGAGCTGTGGGACTTACTTGTGATTAAAGGAACAAACCACACCGAAGCACAAATGACTAATTTCCTAAACCAAGAGGCCGACGGGATGTAGGTTTTCTTGATGACTGTCAAGAGGGTAATAAAAGCGATAGCTAGAATAGAAAAGTCCGCGGCCTTCAAACATCGGGTGTCAGCGGAATTTTGCCGCGACAGGGGTGATTTCTCATACTTGAACAGACAGCTGGCCAATGAAGCCGTTGAACTCGCACGCCGCGCCAGCAGGCACTCGATGTTGGTGTACGACGACATAAATACCAGAGATGGAGTTGTTGAGCGAGTTGACGAATTCTGGAAGGACAAGCATTAGAATGGTTTCGTTTCAGCAGCAGTGACGTGTGGGGAAGAGGCGGACCGGCTAATGCAAGATTGAAGACCAGAGCATGGCGGAAGGAGCGTTGCTGTTGTGCGTAGATGGTGTATGAGAGGAGAACGCAGCTGGTGGCAAGGCATGAAAGAAGGCTCCCGATCAGTGTTGGTAGACTGATGGCAGGATCATATCCCATGTCCAAAGGTCTTGAGGAGCCTGGAGACTCATCAACAGCCACAACTGGGACGGTGATATGAGCCAGCAGTAGGAGATGTCATTGGGGGCGGGGCGAGTGATCGGAGATTAGTATATAAGGAGGCGCGATGCAGGCGTCCCGACGCTAGACGATGATCCCTCCCGCCGGTCGGGGCGCGGTCCCTGTTGTTGTGATTGCGGCTGGGGGCTTGGGTGACGAGGCGTAGGATGGATGCACGGGCTAGTGGCGCCCATTGGCTGCTAGCCCGAGCCGCCAGGCACAAGCTCCAAACCTTCGTGGGAGCCAGGTCCGCCAGCCCCGCCGTCACTGGGCGTATTAAGCTGTCAATCACTCGGCGCAGCCCAGATCTCCTGCAGCAAATCTCCAAGCGTGATATGCTTTTGCGGCGCAAGCACCCTCCTCCACGAAATCACTATCGCGAGCCGTGGGACGCCGTCAGCCAGGAGAACGGAGGTAATTCCGGGGGTGCAACAGGCGTCGTTATGCTCCTGACTGTTGACGTCTCCTCCTGGAGAAGCCACAATTTGCAGGGGCCTGATCATCGCAAGGATTGGGCATCAAGAAGCGCGGAGTTTTAAAGCATACACGTGATGGCTCGTCGCCCGAGTTCGGACGCTGCGAGAGACGATCTCGAATCCCCGTTACATTGGACAGGGCCAACCTGTCCGCCGCGGGAGATGACGTGTCAGGGATGACGGTTCCTGCAGCTATCCGACAGGCTCTGCCATAAGAACAAGTGGACGCGCCCCTCTCTCTGCGAGGCCAGTGCCGCTGTCTCCGGGAGAACGAGTGTTCGACAGGCGACAGACTCGGGTGCCGTAACTGTGAACGTATTCAGAAGTAGGATAGACAGCGTGGAGACGTTGGAGGCGGCCGTGAAGGTGACGGGGATTGTTCATGATGACTCCGTTTGAGGTCCTTGGCAGATCTAGAGGGGGCGTAGTGCGGACGTTGGATACACCTAGATTCTGACGATGTCACGGAGGCGTGGATGGCGGACGCGGGAATAAAGGCGAGGCGTAGGTGGCCGTGCCGCAAATCCTCCAGTGGAATGCAACGTGAACGACTGGGACGTGGCGGATGGTGGACCGTTGTCAGGCTTATAGGCTTGCGATAGGCGTTGGGGCTTCATTACGGCAGGGCTCTCGTGAGTATCTGGCGGCATGGGCTGGGAAACAAGACACTGCCGAGACGTATGTTGCCCCGGGCGAAATAAGGTGTTTTCGGGGGGATGGCGGCACTGGCACGTACCGCCAGCTGGTGCTGAGACGGATCGCACGGATGCGAGCCGTGTTGCGCGTTGGATCGAAAGATTAATCCAGATTAGCGACCAAAGCAAGCGTTGAAGGTTCGTGGCGAGAGAGAGACGTGAGAGGCGGAGGGATGTCTGTGCGAAACACGCAGAAACGTCGCCATCCGCGCAAACTAGCGTCATTGGACGGGCGCCCGCCTCTCGCACGCCGCCTTGCAGAGCTGCAAGCACCCGATACTTCACGCTTCATCAATCCCACACGAGGGAGACATGATGCGACGCCCGCGACCCGGTTTGCCCCCTCTGCGCCGTCCTTTACGCACTCCCGACGTCATGAAGGATCGCGCGTCTGCTAAGCCTTGCCAGCTTCGCCCAAACCGGCATGGAGTGGGGTCGGGTTTCCTTTTCGGTAGGTCTACAGCTCTGCGCCACGCGATCCTTCTGCTGTTGGCTGCTCATGCGGTGCAGTTGCGCAGCAAGCTGTACCACCCTCAATGGTAGGGCATGATAATTAAAGACGTCGTTGGCTGTGCTGTGTCGCCTTCCCCACTAACCACCGTCAGCAAATCCTCCATCCTGCCACCTCCCTTCTACCCTATAACTCAAATAGCCATCGCGAATTGGTAATATACCTCGTCAGCTTAAGCTCCGTTCACCAGTTTCACCTCACCTAACCCCAACTCCAAGCCGCCCACTCGCCAACCCAGCGAAAATCCCCGCACCATGGCTGCGCAGCACCTCCAGCTTCCGCCCTACCCCACGCCGCTCGGCATCTTCCCTAGCTTCTTCGCACGCCAGGCTGAACCGCTGGTGTTGAAGGAGAAGGTAATGTCATTGTCGGGCGATTCCTTCAGCGTCAAGACTGTCGACGGCCGTGCCATTCTACAAGTCAAGGGCGAGTACTTTTCACTTAGCGGTCGCAAGCATGTGATGGACATGCAAGGCAATGTGCTCTTCACCATCCGCAAGGAGCACTTCTCTATCCCTGCCTGTTACTACGCCGAAGACCCCAGCGGCAGGAGGATCCTTGAAGTGAAGTCGAAGCTCAGCTGTAAGTTACTGTCTCTTTCGCAGTCAAGGGATTCTAACCCATATAGTTCTTTCCTCGAAAGCGAATTGCAACTTCACGTCTGTGGATGGGAAGAAGGAGAGTCTGCACATGAAGGGTGACTTCTTCGACACGACCGCCGACATAACCGACGAAGCAACCGGCCATCTGGTCGCGACCATTGATCGCAAGTTCTTCAACGCGCGCGAGATGTTCGGCGGCCAGCAAACGTACGTGGTGACCGTCGCACCCAACGTCGACATGGCCGTCATTGCAGCCATGTGCATCTGCTTGGACGAGAAGCGCAACGAGAGGTAGTTGCGAGAGGATCCGGGACTTGTGCATGGCGTTTATCGGGTTCGGTACAATACCCACGGGACGGACTTTCTTTTGGGAATGGATACATATACATATGGTTTCTTCGAAGTAGTGACGAGACCATGCCTCTGGGGCAAGGTGGCTAGCTTAGAAAATTGCATTGTTCGAACATGTGCAGAGAGATGCCATAGCCGATGGCTGGCTAGCGCGAAGATGACGCATACCCTTGACAGGACATCTAAGGTCAGCCGTGGGGAGTTGAAGCGCTCGTCGAGACGCCAAAGTCAGAGCTATTGTTGAGAACAAGCCGTGGATTTGCGATGTGCGGAGAATGGGAATTTGCTCGGTCGGAGATGTTCTAGCGAATGAGCGCCTCACCGTTGTCAACGTCATATCTTATCGGTACAAAGCTACCCGCTTTCTTTCCGTTTCCTTCCCCGTACCCGCACTGCCATCCGCACAGCCATTGTCAGCCCACTCCTTCCACGCTCCTCCTTCGACGTTCCTATCTATGACTCCTTTTTGCAGATGACCGCCGGCCTAATGCGGTGCATCCCGCCTTCGAGGCTTGCGCGCGCACACAGGCTCACTACAAGAAACCCTGCCGCTGCCACCCCAGCTACCACCCTCCGTCACGGCGTCCGCGCTTTCGCGAAAGTACAGCAGCCCGAGGGCACACAGACGGGAGGATGGTTCAGCGCGTCTACACCCGGTCCGCTGCCGCCGGATCACAAGGGCGAAGGCGGCAAGCCCCCGGATGAGCGCACCCTGAAGTTGGGAAAGAGTGAGTCTACTGGCCCATCGAACGACGGCTTGTGAGAACTTTCCTAGCACTGACATAGGCGCGTACAGCTATCCGAATCCTCCACGAGCGCCTGCCTACGCTGCTGGCGTCTCCGCTGCCCCAAGAGATTCTGTCGCCTCAAATCAAACTCCACCTCTTTCCATCCACGCACCCGCATCTGCCCACCGTCAGCGGGCGCATCGCATACACGGCCGCGCTCTGGACCGCACCGGTTGCCTGGGGAAGGGTTCCGGTTGTAGGCAATGTCAAGCTTGAGATACTGTCGGAGCGCATGGTGCGCAATGGTTGCGGCAGCGCGTCTGGAGTGGCGCATGAGAAGCTGATCGTCAAGTGGAAGACATGCGGCAAAACCAAGGGTAAAGGCGTCGGCGCGCTGTACCGCGGCATATCAGGCAGCGAACAGGTTGACAAGATTACAGAGTTTCTGGGCGGCGACACAAAGGACGATGAGGAGTTCGTGGGACTGTTCATATTCGAGTTTGACGAGGAGGGCCGCGTCTTCACACATACGATCGAGCACGCCGAGGAGGGCGGGAACTGGGATAAGATGGCTCGCGTCATCAGCGTCACGGATTGGCTGCTGGGCAAGGCATGGGGCGCGAAGCAGCCTGCAGGATTGGCTCTGGGATTCTGCAAGAACGAGGACTTGTACAAGAGGCAGCCGCACTCCCAGAGTAGGCAGGACTGATGAGACTGCAGGTGGACATCGAAGACTCGAGCTTCTTCGGCGTCTGGGAAGGGCCTCTGCAGCATGATTCAGCTGCACTGTATAACGAAGCTGTACACACTCCATTCACCCTACACAATTGATACCACTTCTCATGGCAGCCGTTGCTGGCACCACTCGGCATCGGCCGGACTTGGGAAATCCACACGTGGGGAAATTCGCCGTGTCCACATCCATCCGCACGGCTCGTTAACCACATGCGCCGGTAGCGTCCACGGCAGAGTGGCGGGTTAAGTCCCCATTGGCCGTCTCTGCATGCGCTGCACGTAGAGTACCGGCGCGGCGGGCGAGGTCTTGTCGTGCTTCCCTGGCAGCGCAATACGCAGTTGGTGGACGCGGGCCGCCAGCCCTAGCCATCAACTGTCCAAGGTCCGGGCAGGGCTAGAGCCACCAACAGGCGCTCTTGCGGGCACGGCGGCGACGGTAGGCAGAGGCAGGCGCGCAGGCAGCAGGCCATGCGGCTGCTCGCGGCGCTGACGTCTGGCTGCGGGCGTGGTGACACGGCAGCGGTTGCAACGGGCACGGGGGGAATTTCCACGAGCTCCCCATCGCTACAGGCCCGCTGGACCGTGATCGCCGGACGCAGGCTGCATGGGCTGGACGGACGGGGTGGGGCATTGGCGAAGCGTCGACATCCAGCTCCGCCCAGCTGCAGCGTCCAGCCAACGATTTGTTGCCAGGGAAGTCACGCTCCGCGATTCGCGGTGTGCTCCGTGCGCTGGCGCATGGCGAGCCAGCGCCAGCAGCCGGGACACCTCAAGCACCTCTCCCGAGCTTGGGACCTTGCTCACCACACACCACAGCATCTCCGCTGCAGTTTCATTCACACGCTCAGCACCAGGCGCTGCAGCCCGCTCGCTCCACTACGGCTCCCGCGCCCCGACCCGCCGCCCCGACGACCGACCTGCTCCCTCTGCCGGCCGAAACGTCACCCTGACCCTGACGCCGGCCGCGCCGCCCGACCCGACCCCAGCCACCCGTCGCATGCTGTGCCTCTGGCAGCCTCGCGAAACACCATGACGGATCTATCGCAAAGCATGGAGCTGAGTGAGTCGCCTGCCCGTGTTCCGTCTGCCGCTACCCGCCCGACGTTCAATCGGTGCCGTCGAGCCTCTCGCTGACCGTTGTGTCGCGCTTCCAGACACCCCGCTCAACCTCACCCCGGAGGAGAAGCGCGTGTTTGGCGAGCTCTTCCGCCAGGCCGACACCGAGCAGATGGGTGTCGTCACCGGCGAAGTGGCCGTGAAGTTCTTCGAGAGGACGAAGCTGCCCCCACAAGTCCTGGGAGAGGTGCGTTGAAGCTCCTACCCGTCGTCGATCGCCGCCCACATAAGCAATGCCGCAGTAGACCAGATGACCGCTGACTGGGGCTGTGTTGCGACATATAGATATGGCAGATTGCGGACACAGAAAACCGGGGTCTTCTGACCTCGTCTGGCTTCTGTCAAGTGCTCCGCCTCATCGGTCACTATCAGGCGGGCAAGGCGCCGACTCCTGAGTTGGCCTTCCAACGTGAGTACGCCCCGGATGCGCACAGGCGTGAATTGACGCGAAAACAGCCAGCCCATTGCCCAAGTTCGACAACTCTCCGCCCTCCGGACCAGCCGCTCCCGCCGGCCCTATCCAGCCCCAAATGAGCGGTCCCATCCGAGTGCCGCCCTTGACACCTGATAGGGCTGCACAGTATGCTACACTCTTCGAGAAGTCCGGCGCGGTGAATGGAGTTCTGCCAGGTATGCTCACTGCTGCATGCGCCCAGGAGAGATGCTGACTGGCAATAGGGGAAACGGCCAAGAACATATTCGAGAAGGCTAGATTACCAAACGAGACGCTCGGCCGCATTTGGGCGCTCGCGGACACAGAGCAGCGAGGTGCTCTGGGGATCACGGAGTTCATCATTGCCATGCACTTGATACAGTCCTTGAGTAGCGGTGCCATGAAGGGCTTGCCTTCTTCTCTCCCTGCAGGTCTTTACGAGGCCGCATCGAAGCGCGCCCCTCCTTCCATCCGTCCTCCTGGACCTCCCCAGGGTCCTATCCCGCGCCAGTTCAGCGGTCAGAATACCGGCCGTGGACAGAGCCCTATGGGTGGAAGGCCGCCATATGGAACCCCCCCGCAATCTGCCCAGCCCACCGGAAATGACTGGTTGATCACTCCCCAGGAGAAGGCATCTTACGACAACTTATTCAGCAAAGTTGATACTCAGGGCCGTGGTTTCCTTACTGGTGAACAGGCCGTCGTCTTCTTTAGTGACTCTGGGCTGCCCGAGGAGGTTCTGGCTGCAATCTGGGATCTGGCCGACATTAATTCTGAGGGCCAGCTGAACCGGGAGGAGTTCGCAGTTGCAATGTACCTGATCCGCCAACAGCGGCCCAAGCCTGGTGTTCAATATTTGCCACCCTCCCTGCCGCCTGCCCTGGTGCCCCCGAGCATGCGCAACAATGCCAGGCCTCAAGCCCAGCCTCAACAACCTCCTGCCACCTTCGGCACCTCCGCCTCCTTCCCTGCTCCCGCTGCGCCCGCTCCCAAGTCTGCCTCTGAAGATTTGTTCGGCCTCGATGCATTCTCCTCGCCCCCGCCCGTGCAGCAGCAGTCAACTGGTGGCTCTGCTGCCAACTTTGCTGCGAACAAGGATCCGTTTGGAAGCGGTGCCGCTTCTCCTGGATCCCCGTCTCGCGTTGCTTTCCAGCCAACCCCTCAGAATCCGACCAGTATCTTCAGGCCTTTCATGCCATCGTCTTCTTTCGGCCAGACCTTGACGGCTCAAGGGACTGGCGGGTCTGGATCTCAACCTCGCAGTCCGGCGCCCCCGCAGCCCTCCGCCATGGATGACCTTCTTGGCGACAACGATCAGGAGCAAAGCAAGAAGCTCACAGACGAGAGCGCTGAACTCGGAAATATGTCGAACCAGATCAACACTCTGCGCACCCAGATGCAGGAAACGCACAACAGGAAGGCTTCGACCGAGGCGGAGTTTAACAACACGAGCGCACAGAAGCGTGATCTGGAGATGCGCCTGTCTCAGTTTAGGGCTCAGTATGAGTCCGAAGTCCAGGTTGTTAAGCAGCTGGAGGAGAGACTGAATGCATCTCGCCAGGAGACCAGGAAGCTCCAGCAAGAATTCGCTATGATTGAGGGATCGTACCAGGATCTCTCAACTCAACACCAGCAAGTTGCCAGCGCCCTCGACGCTGACCAGCGCGAGAATGCCAACCTAAAGGAGCGCATCCGTCAGACCAATGCTGAAATCGCTCAGCTCCGGCCTCAGCTCGATAAGATGCGCTCCGACGCGCGCCAACAGAAGGGCATGGTTGCTATCAACAAGAAGCAGCTCGCCACAAACGAGGGCGAACGTGACAAGCTCAAGAATGAGATGAGCGAGCTGACAAAGGCCGCTCAGGATAGCTACAACCGCAGCCCCGAGGCAACTCCTGGCCCCCCTACCGCTGGAAGCCCTGCGCCTTCGAACGCCAGCCACAGCACTAACCCCTTCTTCAGAAGATCGCCGCAGCCGGCGGAGAACACCATGTCTCCTTCCGGATTCTCCCGCGAGGCGAGCCAAGCCAGCTTTGACAACTTCTTTGGCCCGTCGATCTCCTCTGCCCAGTCCGGTGCTCCTACGACCTCGTTCAAGGGCGAACCTGCTGCTCCTGCTTTCTCGGCTCCCTCCGGACAGTCCGTTCAGTCCTCCGAACCAGGCGTTCCTACCCCGTCCACTTCGCCGCCTCTGTCGCAATACCACGAGTCGCCACGTGTTGGTGAACCCTCGGCGCCGCCGGACCCCCGCCAATTCACGCCCAACATTCTCCCTATTCGTGAGGGTGTTGGCCGTCAGGAATCGTTCAGCTCATCAGTTAAGGCTGCTCCACCAGCAAGCAGGTTTGGCAACACTGGCAACGAGACGCCTACGAACGCTCCTGGCTCTCCGTCAGCATCTGCTGCTGAGCCTGCCAAGAACGCGTCCGCACCTGAGTTCGGCCCGTCGCCCTTCAACCGTAACCTCACTTCTTCGCCCGCAGCAAGCCACGCTAGCGATGCCGCAAGATCCGCAAGTGGCCAGGAGCGCAAGGATACCTTCCAATCCTTCGGCCCGCCGTCGACCTCTGTTGACATGCCCGGCTCCTTCCCTGAAGTGAGCACTCCTCTTCAGCCTGAGGCTACCGGCCAAAGTGCCATGAGCGACCGTAGCAAGGGCAGCTTCAGCTTCCCGAGATCCGATCCGTTCGGTTCCCAACCCCAGCGGCAGGGTTCTGCCGCGAAGGCTGACTTCGATGCTGCCTTTGCTGGCTTCGGCTCCCAAAAGCAATTCCAAGAGAGACAGAACACTGGCTCGTCTCTCAACGGCTCTGTTGGTTCGGCGTCAAAGTTTAACCAAGAATTCCCTCCGATTGAGAACCTCGGCGGCGATGACGACAGCGACACCAACAGCGAGCATGGCTTCGATGACAACTTTGCACCCGCATCTCCGCAGAGCAAGCGCGAGGATGCCGCTCCGGCACCCGCACCCAGTGGTCCCGAAGGTTTGGGAGAAACAGGTAATCCTTTCTCCCGTACCACTAGCAACCTTCCCACCCCCAACGCCCAAAAGCCGCCCCCAGCTTACGAGCAGACCACTGGCAGCCGCAACGGCAACAGAGGCTCTGACTCTTTCCCACCGGAGTTCGGCGGACTGTTGCCTTCTCGTCAGGATCCTACGACCCAGTCCGGATCAAACTCCCCAGAGAAGACCTTCAGCTCCCCCGCGCTCACCCCTGGTCAAACCCTCTTCGGAGGTTCCAGCGCTGCTGGAAAAGCCCCGGCCACCGGCCCCTTTTCTGGATCGACCTCAAATGCTAACACACCGTCATCAACAGTGCCCTCGGATGCTTACCACTCCGCGCAATCCTTCCCGTCCACGGACAAGGCCGCTTCGCCCTCGAACCAGGCTCCCCCCAAGCAGTCCTTCGGCGACGATTTCGATGCCGGATTCGATGACCTTGCCGAGGCCAAGGATGCCACCAGCGCGCACGACGACGACGACCTCTTTGCCTCGAACCACCGTGACGGCCTCGACGAGTTCAACCCGGTTTTCGACAGCCCCGCGGCCAGCAAGAGCAACACCATGGCCAGCCAGGCCACTCCCACTAACAATGCGAGCAAGAGCCACGGCGAGGATTCATTCTCGGACTTCGAGCACCTCACGCAGAGCTTCGCCTCTTCCAAGCCCGCCACGCGGAGCGCTGCTGCGTCGGGCCACGACTGGGACGCCATCTTCTCCGGATTGTCTGACAGCCAGCCCGCGCCGTCTACCGGTGGCAACACTGCGCCGCAGACGGCCGAAAGCAGCCAGATGCTGGGTGTCTCCTCAGCATCGGAAAGGCCGTCGACTGGGGATGTTGCGGAGAAGCCGGAGCTCGGTAGAGCTCTGAGTGCAGGCACAGAGCATGACGATCCGATCCTGAAGAACCTGACGAGCATGGGTTACAATAGGAACGATGCTTTGTCTGCATTGGAAAAGTTTGATTATGACATCAACAAGGTACGTTATGCCGAGAGTGGGCTGCTAGATTGGCGGAGAGACTGATGACTTTGCAGGCTGTCGAGCATCTCTCGAGCCAGTAAATGGGCATTATTCTCCGGTTGTCTAGGGAGGCCTTTTACTTGTGGCATATTACTACCTTTCGCTCCACAAAATCACGGTTTCCTCCATCGCCCCCGCCTCTAGCAAGAGAGCGGAGTACTCGTCGACCTATTTCTTTAACGTTCGGATCGGGGATCTCATTTGTTGGGGTCAATGTTCCACCACTCTTCTAATTCATGTGTGTGTTTGGTTTCTTCTGGAGAGAGATTTATCAGTTGTTCATTGCGGTTATTCATTGGGAACAAAGGATTAAGCATAGCGAGAGCGCTTAGTGTGGTTGGTAGTCGGTAGTGGTTGTAGCAAAGCAGCATCAAAGGGAACGGTCTTTGCGCGAAGTGTTTAATTTCTTACACCAATTTCCGATTGGCTTCTTTCCATCTTCAGCATCTCCACTCTTCGCGCGTACTGTTGTGGTGCCTCGTAGCTGAAGCGCATTGGTCACGGTCGTGCTACTACTATTTGTGCGTATTCAGTTCTGTATCTGATGCATTTTCTCCTTCTGTTCAGATTCTCTACGATGGCGGGTTGGCGGTTCGGGCAGATGGTGTGTGATCAGGGATCGCGGATGAGGAAGAATACAAATGTAGGTTTAATACAGTCACTGATTCCTTCTCCCACCCCGCGGCACTCCCCTCGCTGTGAAACCGCCTCGTCCATGTCTTCTTCCGCCACAAGCAGTATGCCGAGCTACCAACAACGCGCCGCTCGCAGTCTTAACCCAACGCACCCCCGCCTCGACCAACCCTCACCGTCCGCCGCTCGCCCTCCCGGCCATCCAATCCATCCACCCCCACCTTCATGACGGGCCTGCCACCCCGCGCCCGTCATTCCCGGCCGTCGGCGGACGTTTGTGCTTCCTTTGCGCGCGCAGCGTCAGCGGGTTTCTGGTCGGACGCGTCGACGAGCTGCCACTGCCACGGCCCCACCCAACGCACCGCAGTTGGTAGCGCGCGTGCGCGGCGGCGACGGCGCCGGCGCACGAGCGGCAGCAGAGGCGGAGCGAGGCGAAGTATACGGCGGCGCAGGCGGCGCAGACGCAGCAGGCGGCGCTCGGATGCATTGGGCGGGAGGCGGGAGGCGCGAGGAGGTTGGGGGTGTTCGGCCGGATGATGCGAGGCCGGGTGGATGGCTGCGTGGGCTCCGCGTGGTCGGCTTACCGAGTGCTTTGCGGATCGGTGCTATGTGGGGTGGGGTGCGGTTCGAGGGGTGGGCTCGGGTGAGGTGGAAGAAGGGAGCCGTGGAGTGGTGATTGTCTTTCTCGAAGGTACGCCGTTCGCTCGCGCTTTCTGCCCGTTTGGCAGGGTGGGTGGGTCCTCACCACCGGTTGGCGCGCTTGTCCCTCTTGCGTTTCTGGACGTTGAGGACGATGGCGAGCCCCAGAGCGCATGGAGCGCAGAGGATGGTCGTTGTGACGCAACAGGCACTGGTGCACATCCTTTCTTTTTTCGCCATTGGGCCCCCAAACGTTGTAGTTTCTGACTGTCCCATGGAGCCGGCTGGGTCAGACGGCTGTCTTGGTTTGGGAGAAATTATGGCTGCGGCGGACAAAGCGGAATACTGAGAGCGGTTGGGAAAGAAATAGAAGAGCTTGAGGTGAAGGGTGGCGTGCGACGAAAAATAGGCATAGGATTGGAGAAAAGGCGTCGGAGTCAAGTAAACTCGATATCTTCTTGCATGACAGCGCATCCGAGCCAGACTGTCAGTTCAGAGTGTCCGATTTGGAAAGTGTGACGGTCGCACGGAGACCCGTCTCGTTCCTTCCCTACATTGTCCTGGGCAGCCACGATTCGATCATCCAAGATAGACACCATGACAGGGCGCGGTACGTGTATAACCGCTGCAACCAAGACTTTTGCGCTCAGCATCCTTCTTTTCCCTGTGAGAACTATCTATCAATAGTCTCTCTAACGACGTTCTCGCCTCTCTCCGCTGACTGCTAAATGACGACCTTTGGATCCTGGCAAGCATGATGCAGGTGTGAGTGTAATGATGCTTAGAAGGATGTACATAAGGCGAATCTAACAGAGGCGAATCTCTCACCGGTTTCCATACAATGCTTTGCGTGCGCTTGAGTTGCATGCATGTCTGTGATTAGTAAGACGGAGCCTTCAACTTTTTGAGGACCCTGACAATAGGGCGCAATACCGGTGAACGAGCATTGGCTCGCCAATATTTTCAGCCGCATTGATTGATTGTTCATTGGTCGCAACTCCGAGATTCTTGCATCCGTCGCAAAAGGAACGGCTCTTTAAAGGTTTATTTTTCGACTTGCAGAGGAGAGGTGACACAGTGAACAGGACAGTCAGATTTAGCTATTTGTGGATCGAAGTTTCCGTCCAAATGTAAATGCCCTCAAGATTATACGCTAAAGCCATCTGATGCTTCAACTCCTAACGCCTGTGTGCTTCTCAGTTCGGCTTGTGTAGAGCAGCTCGCACTAGCCGACTGTTGCAGCACCCACCTGTAAGACTAATTAGTTCTTGCAGAAATGAGCACAAGCTGATGCAATGGAACAGAGAAAATGGTCCATTCACGTGGAGCTGAACGGAAGGGGAAGAGCCGACAAAGTGTAGACGAAGAGTTGACGTTTGCTGACGCGTGAAACAAGACGGCGCCATCCACACGTGCTCACACGGGAATTTAGAGTGCACCGGCCCCGTACAGAGATATACGCAAAGGAATAGGCTTCAAATTAAGGAAATCCTAAGAGACCTGCTCGCCCTCCCGATCCCAATTCCAATTCCACAACCCACCGCCCAGCCCTCGAGTATCCATACCCCCCAAACGCCCGACAAGAGAAAAAAACCCCAGTCTACCCAACATCACCCGTCCACCGTCATCAACCTAGAAATCGCCACCGCCAAAGTCATCCCCCCCGCCAAGGTCGCCATCATTCCCATCGTCGTACCCCTGCTCGTAATCGTTATGATCGTCCATCGCATCTGCCAACAACATGCCGCCCACCAGCCCACCGCCCACCCCCAACGCCGCCGCCCCTCCCGCCCCCATCCCGCCCTTCTTCGGCTTCTGCTGCACGCCGTACGGCATCCCGCCGCCGCCCTGGCCGTAGTACCCCTGCTGCGGCGCGTACCCGTACTGGCCCTGCGGCGGGCCGCCGTAGTAGCCACCACCCTGCTGGTGCTGCGGGTAGCCGTACTGCTGCTGCTGGTGGTGGCCGCCGGGCTTGGACCCGCTCGCCTTGCCGAGAAGCTTGCCCAGGAAGCCGCCGCTCTTCTTGCCCTTGTCTTCCGGGCGCGGCGGCAGGTCCGCCGTCGACGACGATGCGCCGTAGCCGGGCGCGGGGCTGCCGTAGCCGCCGTGCTGATGGTAGCCCGGCGCGCCGCCGCTTTGCTGGTAGTAGCCGTCGGCGGCGCCGCGGTCGCCCGGCATGGGCGAGTGACCGCCGCCGTGGGCGCGCGCGTCCTCCTCGGCCTGCAGCTGGCGGGCCAGACGCTCGTCTTCGCCGACGTCGTGGCTCGAACCACCGCCGCCGGGGCCGAACGGGTTGTTGCTGCCCAGGCCCGTCTTCTCAGCGCCGACGGGCCTGGCGTCGCCGCCACCGTGGGCGTACGAGGGCGGCGGACCGGCGGGCGGGGCGCCGAGCTCGGCGTCCGAGGGCGGGTAGATGGGCTCGGTCGGCTTCTCCCATTGCGACTGCTTGGTGTATACGTTGACGTAGAACCACTCGTGGTACTGCTCGTTCCACTGCGCCTTCCAGCCCGCTGGGACTTTGGGTGGAGGGGGGCCCTGGTGCGCGGCGAAGGTTAGCGGAGCTGCGCGTGCGCGTGCGCGGTCGTTCGTCGAGGACCGACGGTGGGCGGGTGGGGTTTTGTGTGCTGTGGAGGAGGGCGGGCGGTCGAGGATACTTGGCGTGTATGGTGCTCTGACGTCTGCGCGGCGCGGGAATGCGGGGGGCTCTTGGCCGCGCGTCTCAGAGGCGGCGGGTGCCTGAGCAGGGCTCACTTACCGGAGGAGGTGCGAAGTCTGCCATGATTGCGCTCCTGGAGGATGTGGTGCGCGGATGTGTGTAGGTGGAGGTCGGAGGAGGAGTGCGTAGGCTCGGCAATGGAACAGCGCGCCAGGAGGCGGATTTATGGACGGTGAGAAGCCTTCTGCCGCGGCGGCGTCGGAGAGCTCTGGAAGCGGCAGCGGGCAGCGGCGACGGGTCGACCGAATCGCTTGCGTCACAGGCGTGTGGCTAGGTAAGCGACCGTGGCTGAGCAGCGGGCGGCGTCTGCTGACGGCCACACAGCCAGGCCGGCGCGATTGGCTGCGGCATGTCAAATCTTTGCGCCAGCGCCTCCATGCTTTGCCTGCTGCACTTCGGGGTTCAGCAACTTCATGTACCGTCGTATTAACCGTTGCCTGTGCAGCTAAATCATGACTCATCGCGCCGTGAGAATACGTATGCCCAAAGAGAAAACGGCCAACAAAAGATCAACGGACGCCTCTTGCCGGCGTGCACTCATGCCAAAACATCAAATCGTACCAAAGAGACTCCCCATCCCGATCCAGACGCCGGCTAAGTTCAAGGGCTTGGAGTGTTCCCGGTGCTGGGAGGCTCCCCAGCGTTCGACGCGCTACTCGACGCGGGTGCGGGCGGTGGCCGCGGCCACTCCGGATTCACGACCCAGCCCTCGCACTCCTCTTTGCTGTCGCCGTCGGTGAACCTCTTCCACCTCTGCGTCAAGGTGCGCGCTTCCTCGTTCGGGGTGATCTTGAGCCACGCGCCCGCGCCCCTCCCGCCCTGCGTCACGGAGCTGTCTATTGAGCCTCCGTGCGTGTTGCAGAGTGCGACGCAGATGGGGCTGCTCGGGCCCTCGCCGCCCCTCCAGATAAGCTCGTTCCCTTTCGGGCCGGGGTGGTAGACGCGCATCTCCAGCTCGTCCACGGGGGCCTTTGGACTCTGCGACAGGACGGTGCGCGTCAAACGCTTGAGCGCGCTGTTCGCGGCCTTGACAGTGTGCTCGTCGATGGGCGGCGGTTGGGTGTACAGGCGCTGCATCCAGCGACACTCGCGCGCTTGTTTCACCTGTTCCTGGGCGTGGGCGGGGTAGTAGTAGCCGCTGATATGTATGCTTCGGGCCAGCCGAACAACATCTGGGCACAAGTGCTGGAAAACGAGCAGGCCGTAGGGATAGGTCATGTACAGCGCCAGCTTGCGGTCCTGCGTGCGCTGGCTCTTGAGGTGCCAGGTCAGCTCGTCCTTGATCTGGCGGTTCGTCTGGAACAGGGCCAGCGGGGTGGTGAAGGGCAGATTCCGGCGATGGCGTGCGACAGGATCTTCGTCGTCGTCGGACGCGCCATGGCCGGTGCCGTCTGTCTCGGTCTCAGAGTCAAAGATGGGCGGCTGGTCGAGGTGGAGGAAGTCCGGGTCGAAGCGCGGCAGAACGACGGGCTCGAAGTCTGCTGGCAGGCCGGGGATCAGCTCGTCCGAGTCGCGGCCGTCGTCGCTCTCGTAGCCGCTGTCGACGGGCGAGTGGAAGCTACACTTGAGGCCGGTAGCGATAGTGAGGTGCTCCTGGGAGAACAGCGCGTGGTCGTAGATGAGCAGGCGCAGCTCAACCGGGAGCTCCAGCAGGTGGCATTTGGACGAGGAGCGCATTGCGAGGCCTGCTCGGAGTCGTGAGGGGGGCGTGCGGCGGGGGGCGCGCAAACAGCGACGGCCGGGGAAAAACAACCGGAGAATCGACGGGCCGCAGGGGCTCTGGGATCGTGCAAATCCTGCAGTGGAGCTGCCGCGAATCAGACGCCGATCCCTGCGCGAACCTCACAGCGAACGGAGCCGTGTCAGGCGCAGCCAGCAGCCTAGCGCAGCGCCCGCATCGACGAGGCCGCGGCGCCCGCGGTCTTTAGTATCGCTGCCGCGCCGCCAGCCTGCCCGCCGAGTCGAGTGCCTGCAGCGTCAGGCCGCCTGTTGCATATGCGACGGACTTCTCACCATTCATGCCCTGTCCAGCCAACGAATACGAAGCAGACGGCCCTCCCAGTGGGGCTCGTGTTTATCGTTCATTGCACAACAACAGCGGGAACCGCGCCGCAGCACTCTCCTGCACTGTCGCACCTGCTCGCGGTGGCAAGTGCTTCTGTCGACAGCGACGGTGGAGCGTAGCGAGCCCTGCTAGCGTGGCTGTCGACGTGGGTGGCAAAAGTCGTAGCCCGGTGGGTGAGTCTTCAGACACCGCCGATCCCCTTCACATGCGGCATGCTGAAGCTTAGCGAACGCCGTTGCATGTTTCAGATCATTCTCGATGTAGTCGGGGCGAGCTGAGCTTCGGCATGGATCCGGCATGTCCACTCTGCCAACTGTCAGTTGGCCTGTCCGCCGCATTGCTGCCAGTGCGTCGGCAAACATCTTTGCCTTGGCAGTTGAAGCATTCGTCCGGACACAATACTCACCAAGCTTATGTGCCAGAGCCATCCGGGCCTCATCCCCCATGACCGAACCCCAGTGTCCTGTCCAAGTGCTGTGTTTTCTTTGCGCTAGCCGTCAGCTGCAACACACCTCTGTAGGCCGTATTATCTTTCACCTTGGCGTTATGCGCAGACGGGCACTTTCATACCGGATGGCAAAACCCTACCTCAGGCAGGCCGATTGAATCTCTTGTTGTTGAAAATTGGTGCGGTGCAGAATGTAGTACGATTCTTAGCATGAGTTGGTGAGGGGGGTAGGAGAGGTGCCCGCCTTATACTCAAGCTCTAAGCTATACCTAATCTAGTAACGAATGTACACGTGATTTCCAACACACCCCCTTCGTGGAGTGATAAATCAACGCTGTGCCTAATTAGGTAGTGTCAGGCCCCTCAAGCGCTACCACCCCAGAGGCCCCAGCTGTATCAAGGATAACTCGGTCAGGCACTAGGGCACGGGCCCAGCGCTAAGCGACTGGGTATATTTACCCTTCGCCCTCTCTTTCCAGACTCTCTTTCCTTTTCTCCTTGTACATAGATTTTCAGTTGAAAGCAATACCATCATTTCGGCTTTGCTGCCTCACAGCCTTTAACCGGGTAAAGAAACGTCAACTACTTCAAAGGCTTCAGGATATCCAGCTACCTAGCAATCTAGTTAAGTGGGTGAATTCCTTCTTACTAGATAGACAGGCACTACTAGTTATTGACGGAAAGGATGGAGAGATACAGCCAATACAGGCGGGCCTACCCTAAGGCTCACCTATATCTCCTATCCTTTTTATACTCTATCTAAGTGGACTCTTCGGTCAGCTTGAAAGCAAACATCCAGAGCTCACCTCGATATCATTCTCAGATGATATAGGCCTCCTGGTCAGCGGAAATTCTATACTACAAGCAGTTAAAACACTCGAAGATATCTGTAAAGATACGCTTCAGTGGGGACTAGAGAATGAGGTAGAGTTCGAGGTTGAGAAAACCGAGGCTCTTATCTTCTCTCGGAATAGAAAGACAAGACGAATAGCGCTAGATACACCTATCAAAGTAGGGGATCAGACTATTAAACCAAATAAGGAGGCCACGCGTGTGACGGTCTAGACCGTTAAGTGCCTTGGAAGATCCCTGCGGCGATGAGTTAACAATTATGAGTCAACACCTAATGACTCAAAGGGCGCACGGATCAACTACTTCGGTATATAATACCTTCCTACGCTTATTATTTCCTTTCTCCTTAGCTTAGTCTTCTTGTAGAAGTATGCCAATGCATTTCCGCGAGTGCACCGGGTGCAAGCCCTCACAACGCGCTGGCTAGGATACTGGCTAGACTCTAGCCTTACATTCAACGAACACTGTAAGACTAAGCTGGGCAAAGCAAGCCAAGTACTAAAACGGACACTTCCGTTAAGTAAAACTAGCGGGGGACTACCAATTCGACTTATCCGGAAACTTCAGAATGCAGCTGTTCAATCAGTTGCATTATTCGGAGCAGAGATCTGGTGGAAAGGCCAAAAAACACAGGAGAAACGAGTCCAAACACTTCTTAACAGCCAAGCAAGGACGATTACAGGAATGTTTAAAACTACGCCAATTCAACCACTCCTTAACGAGGCGGGTCAACCAAGAGCGAGAGCGCTACTAGACTACCGACAAGTAAACCTAGCAGTACGCTGGCTAGGTCTACCACAGGACCACCCATCACATCAACTACTCCCCCAAGCGCTGCGTAGCGGGGAACTAGTAGATAAGGATATATTCAGTAGCGAAAACTGGCAAACGAACAGTATAAGGCAAAAAACACTGGGAAAGAAACTAGCACAACAGATCTCTACGCTCAGCCACTACAACGAATACGGCATCCTTCTAAATAGTAAGATAGATCTACCCTTTATAGGAGAGACTATTATTCTAGATAAGAAGGGGGCAAAAGAGCTGGCACTAAAACAGTACCCTCCTAATACCTTATTGTTACGGCACAGCCTTTACAGAGTCGGGATAGGGTAGGAAAGGAAGCAAGCGGGGCGCAGACACGCGCTATGAAGACCCACCATGAGTCACGTGTATCCCGTGATGCCAAGGAATTGATCCCTTTGATCCCGCATGCCTCAGGCATTAAGGGACAGATCAATAAGATCAAGACAACATTGATCTGTCTGATCCATACGCTCCTGCCCAAGAGGCAACACAGATCAAACAGATCAATATTAGATTGTAGACACTCTCCTACATGTATATAAACCACACTCCTTAGATAGCTTTGACCTTCGTGGTCAACTTCAATAATCAATCCGCACCATTGATTAGTAACACGGCCTTCGCACGTAGTGTTCTGTCACGTGTGCTCGTTACTTCGTTCTCTCACACCCTCCCTTGTACCCACTCAAGGTAAACCTCCACACGGCTTACCACCCTCTTTGGTGTTTGATCCTTAGAGGTAGAGGCCCGCCGTTACACTTATCTCTATTTACGGATGGAGCTACGGAGCAATATCAAGGCGCAGGGATAGCGTATCAAGAAAACGGCCAGTGGAAAGAAAAAAGTATCCCACTAGGTGCTCGGACTACTATTCTCGACGCTGAACTCTACGCAATTAGAGAGGCAGCGCAGATAGCGAGAAGGAGCAAAAAAAAGATTAGAATCTTCTCGGACTCTCAACGAGCTATTAAGCTTATCCGAGACCCACCCGCGTATGGAAGCCCTATTCTTAGGGAGATTCTAGAAGACCTACAACAAGTTTATCAACAAGACCGCAAAGTTATTATTAGCTGGGTTCCAAGTCACTCGAACATACCAGGCAACGACCGCGCAGACCAGGCAGCAAAAAGAGCAGCAAAACGACCTCCAAGAAAGCTACACGCTACCACGCTAGGATATCTTAGAGATGCGCTCAGAGCGAGGAAGAAAACACTGATAAAAGAACCCCAGAAAGGTCTCTTAGATGTACCAAAGCGGCTGGCAGCCAAGTATCTACAGCTTAAGACAAATCACGCCTTTATAGGTACCTACCTATATCGGTTCAAGCTGGCAGATACCCAAGCTGCTGGTGGTGTAATCGGGAGCAACAATGCGTAGCCCATCTTCTATTTCAGTGTAGAAAATGGCGCCGCCAGAGAGAAAAGCTTCTAAAGGACTTACCATCAATACTTATTAATAGTAGAGATATTACTACATTTAGTAGTATCACTGCTGTTACTAAAGAAGTCTTTCTAGACCCAGACGCCCTTAAACCACTACTAGAATTCTTAGGAACAACAGCAGTAGGTAAAAGAGTACAAGAGCCAGAACAAGAACGAGGTGATATATGGGATATCGAACTGCTGGACAGCAGGGATATAAACTAAAAATCACGAAAAACCATCTCCTATGTCTATTTTCTTCTCCATGTACCAATTATACTCGTTTTCCTCCTTTCTCCTATGTTATAAATGGCCCGATTATTAGGAGGAGCATAGAAGCTCTAAAAGGCAGCGCTTTCTTATAGATAACTGCCGAGGCAAGGAGCACTGAACACCCTAAAACCGCATACCCACATAAACAGCTTCATTTCACTTACTAGAGCCCTTACAGGCACCAGTTAGTACACTGCCATAAGCCAACGGCTTGCATGCAGAATGAATAAATCAATCAATCAATCAACAGCGAGAGAAACGCTTCCTTGTAGCCTGGCTTGCGCGCCGGAGACATTCCTTCCACCTTCCAGGAGAGCTTCCTACAGTTTTCGTCTAATCTCGAAGCCGTCAAGCCGCAACGTACCGACGCTCCGCCACGACCATGGATTGTGACCTTCTGGTGGGAAATCGGACCTGACTGGTAAGACATCGGCAGCTTCTTTCTCTGCGTTTGTGGCCCAAGCTTTGTCATTTGCGTCCTCATCTGGTCGGTAGTCTCTGACGCAGAGTTCCGCGCGGACGGAGGGACTACAGGCATCGAGTGATCGTTAATACTGTCACCTCGCCGCCCGCAATGAACAGCCTTTTCTTGTTGCGTTGCTCCAGATGCATGGACTGCATTTGACAGCCCTGCAGAACACGGTTTCTGCCAGGGCCGTGTAGAAGGGTCTCCAGGGTTCACTGCATTCTTTGCCCAAAAGCTCCCCCTTTGCGCATCTTTATTTTCATCCTTTCCTCATCGAAGTCGAATTTGGAGGCCATCTGTTGTATCTCTTAGTTGTGGTTGAGTCGGATGTTTATGGGTCGTATCTCCGCTCGTTCGTGGTTCTCTTCTCCTGCTGTTTCCTTTGTTTCCACTGGCGAACCTTATGACATTCTTCAAGCACAGATCCTTTCGAGACCCCATTTGGACTTTGGAGTGGGCAAGCTTCTCTGCAGTGTCTCAAAGGCGAACGAGCTCTGTATGTATGTATAGAGGTGGAAGAGAAAGACTATGTTGCCAGAGCAGTACAGCGGGCCGGCAAATAACGCAATGTTGGGCGTAGAATTGAGCCAGAAGGGCGGGAGGCGGGGAGTGATATGCAATGTTAGCCAAGAACGTGTAGCGCACATGCACAAACACGGAGTTCAGAAACGTCTTGACAAACCTAGGCGCCAGAACAGGACATCCCTTTGTGCCCCGGGCATCGGAAACGGGTGGAGAAGCTTCTCGCCTAACAGTGTGTTCCTTATATGGCTAGTCCTGACGTAATAGAGCACCACACTGCCATCAATTGATGGAGCCAGCATGTATACGAGTAGTCTGGTATTTCTGATAGCACACAGACATCGAGCCGAGAGTTGAAGCGAGCTTAGAGAATGAGGGGCTCCGCGATGAATTGGGCCGAGAGAGACGAAGTGATCTTCAATATTGATGGATGAAAGGGTCCACAGCTTCCGGATCCAGTAGGCACGCCATGTTCCACCGCTTTGTTTGGCATCCGCCAAGTCCGTTTCGGACTTTGTTTCATCCTAATTCGTGGAGGTATTTTAGGGGCACGGCCAAGACTGGGCCAAGAGGTCGCTTGCTAGAGCTTTTACCCCGCAGTCGGAACTGTATACTAAGTCGTCGGGACGGGTTTTCAGCGAGATGAACGAGGACCGGGGACTGAAAGGTTGGCGTTTCATGGCCGAAACAGTCAGCTGCATGTAGGAGAGATGCGCATGCAGGGCTCCTACTTGGCAGGGCAACTTGGCAAGCCACCCAAATCAATTCAAGTCAACCCGCCTTTTCTAAACTGGTTTGATGGGCCCTTTCCATAACCGCTTCGAAATATAGCATACTTTGCGGGACTTGATCTGAGTCGGTCAACTGCCGAACCACTCCGTCAAGGCAAGCCGGATACTTCTTCACTTGACTTGCCAAGCTGGACCCCTGTTTGCAGGAGTAGACACACCACAACCACGCGATGTCAAATGCCCAGTTTACTTCACAGCATCAGAATAGATCATCATGCTATTGCTTAAGGTGTTCTGGATCAGGCGAACGCCCAGCATTTAAACACCTTCAATGTTCAGTTTGGAGCATTCCAACGATGTTCGATATAGGATGTACGTAAACTTAATACTTCGCTAAAAAGAGCCTGTCCACCAAGGCGGCTTGGCGTGTCAGGTCTCTTGTCGTTTCTTGTCACGTCATGTTTAGTACTTTGTTTCTCCTTCAATTGGTGGGCCAATAATCCTGCGCGAACCGCAGCGGTACGCATCATCCGGCGGACCACGGCCGGATTACCCGGTGGAGCATTGCCTCCACCCCTTTACACGTAGAGGTATATAAAACAAGCTGCCTTGCCCTCCCTCGATTTCCGATCCAATCATCCACACTTACGAACCGAAAGGGTATCTCCACAATGGCCCGCTTTTCCATTCTCTCGTCAGCGCTGGCGCTTGTTTCCCTGGCCCAGGCCCAGTGCGGCTCTGGCTCCCCCGACATCAGCGTGACGGGGTCAGGCAGCTCCTTCACAGCCACCAGCGGCTCCTCCGAGGTGTACTCCGGCTCCGACTACGGCGCCGCGATCCAAGCAGCGCTCGACGCGGCCAGCAGCGGCCAGCGCGTCGCCGTCATCGCGTCGGGCTCCATCGGTGCAGGCACCATCAGCATCCCGAGCGGAATCATCTTCGAGGGCTGCGGCACCATCGACGCGGCCGAAAACGCCGGAAACGGCGCCATCGAGTCCACCGACACCACGGACGTCCAGATCCCCTACCTCACCATGACCGGCAGCCCGTACTTCGGCCTGCGGTTCTCGGGCACCTCGGGGCTGACGCTGGGCGAGATCACCATGAACCTCAGCGGCGGCATCGGCATCCGCTTCGACCGCGACCGGGCGGCCAACAGCAACGTGAAGATGGGCACGATCCGCGTGACGGGCGCCGGCAGCCACGCGGTCGAGACCTGGAACATCGACGGCCTCGAGATCGACCAGGTCATCGCCAAGGACTGCGGCGAGTGCGGCCTGCTGCTGCAGGCGACCACCAACGCGCAGGTCGGCCTCGTCGACGGCGACAACGTCGGCGCCGGCACCGGCTACGCCACCCTGCGCTTCGCCAACGCCAACGGCCAGCTCGACGGCGGCTACGAGACCAACGTCTTCATCGACCGCGTCGTCTCCAGCGGCGGCGGCCGCGGCATCTTCTGCGTCTCCGAGTCCGGCGGTGCCGAGATTGGCACCGCCGACTTGTCCAACAACGGCGGCAACGCCGTGCTCATCGAGAACTGCTACAACATCAACATCAAGGGCGGAACCGTCAACGGAGGAGGCGAGGTCCGCCTCGCGGCCCGCGACGAGTTCGAGAACAACAGCGACATCTCGGTCACTCTGGAGGTGAACGACAACTCCGTCCGCGAGTCTCCTTGCGGTACCAACATCAACTGGTCGATCACGGGTAGTGCCACGCAGGACATCTGCTGAGCAACGGCTGTCTGAATGCACTGAGGCTCGCTACGAGGCGTCACGTATACGCTTGTTTTCTGTACATACTTTCTCCAGTCTCCATGGAAAAGTAAATATTGCATGCAAATGGTTTTCAAACGTGAACAGGGCTTTATGACTGTGACTGAACCATCGAGTTAGCCATCATGACGGAAGCATCGCCATGACTGAACGCCTAGCCATGGCGGAGAGCTTTCCGTCTTCTGAAGAAGACAGGTTGATGTAGGCAGCAGTCAGGCTTGAAGGATTCACAATCTTGGTGCGGCTGTGCCGCGGTCTGGAGGACGTCGGCTCTGCTTGGCTATCATGGCTCCTTCTTTACTATTACTACGGCGTACAACGTAGTCCGGAGCAAGCTCGAACACTGTCGACGGCTGGCGGGTCTCCAATGCGACCGTGTTCTACCCGACTCCCGCGCCCTCCATTGCGGCAAACCAAACGTTCAACGACCGAAGTACGGCGTCGGCATATGACAGTACACTCCATCATACCCACTCCTTGATCTCTACCTTGACATCCGACACATCAAAGCTCTTCTTGTCATCGTCAAACGATGATTTACGGTCCAAGTCCAACACGCCTTCCCACGAGAAGTTCCTGACCTGCTTCTCGTCAACCATCACAACCGTCTCTTGACTTCCCGGTGACAGGCTGTAGCGAGGCAGAGAAGGCGTTCGCGCCAAGGGAAGGGTGTCTGAGTGTTCGTCCTGGATCGTCGGTACACCCAATCGCTTGTAGACGAAATCGAGGATGGGGACTGAAATGCCATGGACGACAATGGAAAACAACACCAGCCAGTACACAGCTATCCGATGTCAGCGTCTTACGTAACTGATGTTAGTGCATTAGAGACTTACTCGGAGCGAGAGCGGCAATGAGATTGGATTCTTCCTCATCACCTTCTCCAAGCTCAGGAAAGAGATGGCGTGTGTGCTCCGCAAAGAAGATCGCGCTGATGCCTGTGCAGCTCAAAGTCAGCCGTGAGTCGATGCAGTGGTGCTAGTGGAAACTTATATCGGGGCGAAGTAGCTCGTGAACAGCGCTTCCTTGGCATTCGAAGATGCACTCGGAAGCAGCTTGTAAGTGAGCATATTGGCAGGTATTCTGCGGAACAGCAGGATTAGAAATCCCAGGCCGAAGAGCCGCCCGTATGTGATGCCAGTTAATTTCGGGTCGTTGAATTCATTCCACGGCATGACGGTGCCAATGTAGAGGAAAGCTCCGTAGTTGAGGAGAGAACAAATGGTCGGGTTAACGCCATCATGTTTGTTGTCGCACTCCTCATGGTAAATGCCATTCCAGTTGAGTGCATTGCCGGCGGCGAAGCAGGCGAGAAGATCCTCCGTGTCGATAGCGCCGGCCGTGCCGAGAACGAAGAGCTTGTAACGTGTTAGCTAAAAGGCCCAGGCGGGAGCATGGGAACACACTTACAGCAATAGCTGTGGGGAAGAGGAATAGGTTCTCCGAGTCGATCCACTTCCTGGCCAAAATCAGCTTCTGTAAAAGAGTGGGGACATTGCCTGCTTACCTGCGAAGTGCGAACTTGATAGCCAAACAAGTCGAATACCCAACGACCACCCCGTACGCGATGCTTAGCAACACAGTATACAGCCATGTTTCAAGAAACCACATCTTAAGAGCTACGCCAACACCGCCACCGATCCTCCCGACATCGTCCGCACCGTCAATGATGCTCACGGCCTCGGCTGTGTTCGCCTCACCACTACCCGGGGCGGCTGCATGTCGGATGAGGAAGGTTGCGAGCATGAGCATAGGGAATTGGAAGAGATCGTTGGCTCCGGCCTCGGAGGAAATGCTGTCTCTAAGACGCTTAGGGACGTATTTGTCGGCAAAGGGCCCTTTGGCAATGGCTTGGGACAGGACGGAGTCGTTGCAAGCGACACATGAGCTGATAACCAATGCACCAAGCTGGATTGGTTAGCAGTGGCTTTTACCGACGCGTCGTTGAAAACAACATACCCATGAGACACGTGGAATAAGGATGTAAATGCAGACGGAGGTGGAAAGCCACATGATTGTCAAGACTGGCATCGCCCCGAAGACGAGGTCTTTCCAACGAATGAGCTGGTACTTCGCCGGGAGTTGGAAACCCACGATGGCAAGTTGGATTCCGATCACGACTCTACTGACCCCCTAAACTAGCGTCAGCTTGGTTTCTTCCTGTCGTCGCTGTGGAACAAAGACTTACATAAGTGATTTCATTTTGTGTGTCGGGCTCCTGGAGAGACCCCCAGCTTGCAGCATCTACAAATTTGGACGCGGTCGGGCCGAGAATGATGCCTATGACCGTCGCTGGAAGAGCTTCTCCGAGGTACAAAGAATACTTGATCTTTGAAGATACGATACCGTAAAGGATCAAGAATGCCCCAGTGACCGAAAGAACGATGTTGAGCTGAGTGAGCTCTAGTTGGGGCATTTTTCAAAGAGGAGCGGATGGAGTGGAGAACTAAAGCAGAAATCTCGTCCAGCGAGATAGAGAAATTATGAGGAAGCAGATGAGCTCTGAAATGATGGAAGCTACAAAGAGCGTTAAATGAGGGAGACGAGCAGCACAAAAAGCACGCGGAAGAGAGTGTATGTCAGTTAGCGAGTAGTTACATGTTAGGCTGGGAGCAGGTGTAGCAGACCTCACAGTCTTCAATGGCTAGAATGGTGCGATAGCACTGAAACTACGACCATATACGCCAACCAACAACCAGACAATGCGCCTGCAGGTGCTGGATCACCATTCCCCTGGATTCGAATACGCGCCAGGCCGAGGCTGTGCATCAGAACAAGCCAAATACGGCATAAATGTAAAACATGATTGGCAGAAGATAGCGCACAGAACTACGTAGTACGTCGCCATGTGGGTCCTCAGCCTCAATGGAGTATAATCGACGGCGATTAGGCTCTCAAGCTTTAGCCAAGCCTCCACTCTGTTTTGGCGTATCGCCTTGCCATGTCTTCGGCGCAACCAACAGCCACCAATCCTCATGTTTGGCTTCGCAAAGACGGTGGGTTATATTTTTTTCTTGCCCCGGGGCTTGAAGCGGTCAGCAATGTCGACTGCCTTTGCTCCAAATTGGGATCGGCAACCCTGACCAAACGTGCTCAGCCCCCTCTGTTCTGGTCAGGCCGCCGCCACTTTGGGACACACCCACGCACGTCACTCTTCCCACCGCGCCACGTCAACCTGAATCCGCGGACTGTGTACCTTGCGACGGCGACTCCACGCGAACCTTCCTCTCCCACCCCCCGCGTCTATGCACTCCCCCCTGTGCGTATTGCGTACCCACAGATTGCTCTGATAAGCTTTTGTTAGAACACGAAGCGCCACACGCACGCGAAAGCTTCGAGAGCAGCGCAAAGGGTGAACGAGAAATTGGCCGAACACGTCTACACATCCAGAGTTTTCGTTGACAGCGATCGGCCATGTTGCGTTTATCAGCCACGTAAGGCACCCGTCCTCGTCCCGCACTCGTCCGCGACGTTCAATTGTGAAACAAGTCGTCGCAACGGGACGCATCGCAGCCGCGGGCTCGCATTGAGACCACAGGAAGCCCAGATTGGGATGTACGGTGCCGGGGCCTCTTTCACATGCACGCACAGCCGGTCGATGCATACTTTCAATTGCTGGGGGTTTCGAGTCAGACTGCAGAAGGGCTTTGCGCGTCCCGAATCAGGGCGCATTGATGGGCTTGTTCAGTAAGTCTTAGCTGGAGAATCCGGACTCAGGCTGCGAGCCGGCCGAGCAGTGCTCATGTGGGTGGCCATTGGGGAATCCCGGCTGTTGCACGTTTTGCATTTCGTTTCTGTTGCGGCGGTGAGGGTGGGTCTTTTTGCGTGGTGGGACTCACTTCGCTTCGGGCCGAGGGCTGAGACAGGAACACAGAATGTCACTGGGTATCTGCTGTCTGAGGTGGCTATTGGATGCGACAAACTTGGGATCTGTATCCCGGCTAGACATCGCGACCGTTGTTGTAGTCCCATGAAAAGTTGGCATCAAAGGAGAAATCACCAGTCCCAGTCAGAGAATCTGCAGCAGCCGAGTAGATGTGATCATGGGCACCCTCGTCTAGCCCGAAAGCAGCCGGACCAAACTCCGTTGGCATCTGAAACGAACTGCTGGCTGGTTCTTAGTTCGGCCATTGTTTCTAGATGCGAGCTTCCCACACCCAGCACAGGCCAATGGGAGAGCTTCCTGCGGTGGAAGAAAAGAAAACGATGAGCAAACCAAGAATCAGGAAAGCAACTTTGCTCTACAGCATTCATCTGAAATGTTTCAACTTTCTTCGACCCGGATTGTATGCTTCCAACCAATCAGCGCGAACCAACTCAATCCTTAACGCCAAAAAGACAGGGTTTCGTCTACGAAACGATGAAGCACCCATTCAATGCATTGCCTTCGACACTTCCCCGTTTCAATGGTGTATTGATTTCTCCCCACAGAAATGGGGTAGGTACTCGCAAGGCCATAACAAGGCGCACTCAGGCCAAACCCACAGCCGCCTCAATCGCCTCCCTATTCCGCTCAACAAAGCCCTCCCACGAGCCCAGCTCGATGCCATAGCTCCTCACCTCATCCAAGTCCACCGGCTCCTTGAACTCGTTCTGGAAAAGCTCAAAGTTGACGAACAGCCCCCTCTCAGCCACCTCGTCCTCCCCGCGCGGCACCGCCCTGACCTGCCTCCTCCCGCCCACCGCCTCGGTCAGCCTCTCCGCCGCCTGCGCGACGGTCCAGTGCGCGCTGGCCAGCGGCACGACCCTGCCCCTCCACGCGTCCCCCTCGTCCACGAGCGCGCGCGCGGCGAAGCGCCCGATGTCGGCCGGGTCGAGGTAGGAGCCGACCAGGTCCGGGTCGAACGCGGTGCGGAGCTCGGCGTGCGTCGCCAGCGCCGGGTACATGAAGGTGGCGTGCGGCGGGGTGAAGTTGGTGAAGAAGGCGGCGGGCCGCAGCACGGTGGCGCCGCCGCCGAAGCCGGCGCCGAGCACCTCGTCCTCGATCGCCTTCTTCGACCGCATGTACCACGCCGTGCCCGGGTGCCGATCCAGCACCGCGTGGGCGCGCTCGCTGCCGATGATGGAGGCGGAGCCGTAGACGGCGCGGGTGACGGTGCCGGTGCGCTTGCTGGCGGCCAGGATGTTGCGGGCGTGGCGGAGCTCTTGGTCGGGCGGGTCGGGCGTGGGCATGACGTTGATGAAGACGCCGGTGCAGGATTCGGCGGCGGCCTGGATGGAGGCTGGGTCGTCGAAGTGGCCGGCGAACAGCTTGACCGACGGGCTCAGCGAGGCGAGAGCCTTCGAGGCGTCGGACGAGGGGTCTCGGACGAGTGCGTGGATGGTGATGGGAATGTTGCGGCTGGAGGAGAGGTCGAGAAGCGAGCGGATGGTCTCGCCGCCCTGTCGGCCGGTTGCTCCGGTAATGAGGATGGTGTGCGCCATTGTGTCTGTCGTGATTTGGAGAAGCTGCTGTAGCTGGCATCTTTGCAGAAGCCACCGCAATATAAGAGAGACAGCGCTCGGGGTTTACGGAGCCGTAAGCACCAACACATATGTCAGCACCAAGAAGAAGCATCGAGTTTTTACGTGCGGAGCATCAGAAGTAAATCCTGCGCAGGGGCCATCTGCATCATGAGTGGCTAGCTGAGGTGCAGGTGGTAGCGTGTAGGATGCATAGTGGAGGTGGTGGAGTTAGGGTGCGGTGAAGCAGTCAGCAGCGGGGAGCTGGCGGGGGCGGGGGCGGAAGACACGGGGCCGAGCACCCGCCTGCTCTTTGGTCAGGATGCAGCTGCCACTACTATGCCCACCAAGACCGCCATTGCCCCTCCGATAATCGCAATGGCGTGCGCAGTGTTGCTGTTGCTACAAGATGCGCCATGCCATTGCTAATCACGGATACAAAGTCCGACACCTTACAGAGAAATCGACCGCCTGCGCGCACTTGCGAACCACCTCGATGGCGAGAAACCTGCACCTGCCACACCCAACCCGTAGGCCTGAAAGAAGGGCACAGAAGAGACCAAAACATGGAATGAGAACCTCAATTGATCGATGCCCCTGATTCAGCATCAAGAATATCCAGCATTAGTTCCATTTCAGTGATCTCGGATGTCGACAAAAGTTGTATTAAGCCTCGCGGCTGCTTTTGCTGCCAGATTACGTGCTGTACCCTTTTTGAAGATGGCCTAGCAATGCATGGAGGCAGCAGTAAAACGTACGCTGCGTTTGATATGGAATAGCTGTACATTGGCTCTCTCGCCATGTCCGTAGCTATTCCTGGCTGGGAGCGCGTTGTGCGATTGGGACTTCGAAAAGGATGTCCGACGCTCACCTTCAAGCTGAGGATGGAAAGGACGAGTTTTTTGTAAAGCCCATAGGGAGTTGAAGCATTCGTCCGGATGAAGATATGCACGAATACTATGCCATTCACATCCGGACGAATGCTTCAACTCCCCACGTAGGTAGGCCCAACTCAGAAGATCTGAAAGCAGATATTCGCGTCACCCGCCGGCTACCTACCACCTTTTGCATTGCCCATGATCTCAACACCTCCACTCCACACACACTCTCCTCCACCACCAACGCGTCAACATGCCAGGACGCAGCGACGAGAATTCTGCGCGCTCGCGCATCATTTGTCAGTCCACTGCCTCCTCTCCACCTCCTCTCCACCCTTGAGTCGGTCACTTACACCGTCTGCACAGCCGCCGCCGACCGCGTCTTCGCCTCCGCGGTCCCAGCCGCCGCCCGCGCGTCCACCACCAGCCGATTCGACATCGTAGGCCGAGTTCTGCCGGGCGGCGGCTGGGTACAAGCCAGACTGCTCCAATGGCACCGTGTCGGTAGCAGCGGCCTGCGCTGCTTCGTCGCGTTGGACGGGCCGGCGAGGCCAACCTACCAGGAAGCCGTTGCCGCGCTGGACGAGCAGATGGCGCATCTGGGTAAGTTCCGCTCGACGCCTCTCCACGGCAAAGAACGCAGGTAACCTTGACATCAGACACCCAGGCCACGCGTCGGCGCCTCTAGCCAGCGCCGCGACTCTGCGCAGCTCTTCGCGCCGGCCGTTGACGACGACGACGACAACCACAGCACCACCCACCTACACGCCTACGGGCACCCACCCATCTCTCACGCCCACATCCCTCACGCCCCGCGCCACCACCACCCGCACCCCGCTCCGCCCGCGCTCCTCTTCCCTCTCAGCCTCCAGCACCAGCACGATCCGCCCATCCACCGCACCGCCAGGCGCGCTGCCAGCAACCCACAGCCCCGCGCCGCCGCTTCCGGGCGCCGTGCCAGCAGCGCACCCGTCGCCGAAGCGCTCGCTCACCAGCCGCCTCACGCCCCGGTGGAGCCGGCGGGCGCGCGACGACAGCCACGCGCCGCCGCAGACACCGACGCGGCAGCGCAGGACGGCGTCGCTGCAGCGCTGGAGCAGCAGGATGACGGGCAGCGGCAGGGAAGAGCGCAGGCGGCAGCTGCAGAGGCTCAGGACCGCCACGCCCGTGTATACGCTCGACCCGGACCAGGGCCCGTCGCCGGACTCGCCGACCGGAGGGCTGGGCCGCACGATGCCGCCCTGCATGCCGCCGGCGCCGCTCGTGCCGACGGCGAGGCCGAGGGGACCGCGGCGGCAGCCTGGTCGGGGAGACGAGCAGCAGCGGGGCCGGCGAGAGCAGTTCGAGCGGCCGACGCACTGGGCGGGAAGGGACACGGGCGTGAGGATGATGCGGGCAGCGGCGACGACGACGACGACGACGACGACGACGACGACGACGGAGCCCTTTCTCGAGCAGGAAACCGAGCGCACGATGGTGGCATCGGCGAGCCGCACACCGCAAGCGTCGGGGCAGCAGCCCCTGGCCGCGCAGCCGAGCTCAGCCTGGCACGATCGCTTCGAGAACGGACCGTCGACTCCTGCAACGCGCGCGCCTGCGTCTGTTCCTCCGCGGCCGGAGTCGCCTGTCTCGGAAAACGTGTGGGACGACATCGACGAGCTGACGAGGGAGCTGTGCGAGCGCAACAGGCTCGACCGGCAGAGGAGCCTGCTGCAGGAACGAGCGCGGCTGCGCGAGGAGGCGGAGGTGCGGCAGCGTCGGGAGAATACGGCGGTTCTGGTTCGAGGAGGCCATGGGGGAACGGCGGCGGATGAGAGCAGTGCTAGTGAGGACGGCGTCTGGCACCCACGATCGGCACGGCGCTTTCCGTGGCCGCTGCGGAGCTCGAGATCGAAGTCGAGGTCTCGTGAGTAACGGGAAGCGGGGTGACTGATCAAGAACGACATCTGACGCTACAAGGAATGAGGCAGACCCCCAGGCTGCCCGAGGCGGATTCTGAGTTTGGCGGTTTACTCCTCTTGGCTTGGAACATTTACTGCGGAAGGCATCTGAGCCCACGTGTCAGCCTCATTGAACATACTGGCTAGGCATCAGCGGGGCAGAGTTGAATCCTCGGGAATAACTTGGAAATAAGGGCTTATGGAAACATGACCTGGTCGAGAGAAACTTGGGCTTGGCAAGGCACACTTGGAAAGTAGTGGTTATGCTTGGGGTTTGTAACAGAATTTGCAGGGACAGACAGAGAACAGTTGTAGCAAACGATCAAAGAGAAATATCAGGATTCAACTCAGAGGAATGAACAACCAGTAAGATTTTAGCAAAGATGGTATCTCTCGAGAAGAAAGCACGCCATTACAAAAGCAGCGCGAATAGAAGATAAGTCTTTCGCCAGTAGTCTCCCGCGTTCTTCTTCAAACGCTCAAGAGCTGGCCCGTCAACCTCACAAGCTTCCTGCAATTGCTTCTCGACCGCTGCGAGGGGAGAAGCTTCCATGCTCTTCTGAGCAAACACGCGTTGTAGATAGCAGACGTCAAAGAGCAGATGCGTGAGTTTGTGCTTTTGCAAATCGGCACTCGGAGGGCTTGCAGTCTGATTCGGCTTCTCGGATTCCTCGCCATCAGTGGTGACCTTTTCACCAGCGGCATTTGCTCCTTCGTCGCCCCCCCCGCCTTGGTTTGTGTCATCTTCGTTTTCATCACCATGGCCTATGCTGTCGGCTTTTCCGGATAGATCTGCTCCTTTGATGGCTGAGATGCACTCGCTCAGAACAGTGGCGGATTCTCCGGATATCTGCTTCTTCAGGACACTGACAGCGCCCGGAGACCACAGATCACCGCCACGTGAGACCATCGCCTGGTTCAATGCAATAAGAAACTTGAATGCACCAACAGATGGTTGTGCTGGAAGAGACGGGTTGCCCTCCCAGAGAGCCCTCGCTCCCGCCCGTCTTGACTGTGAGAGCTTCTGCATCGAGCTCTTGTAGACTGCGAGCGGCGGCTCGGAAATTACCCTTGCGATGGTAAGGTGTAATGGTTGGGTGACCGAAGGGGGGAAAACACTCGATGATGTGATGGTACGCCTGTTTGCCGCCGACAAGCTGCCCAGGCGTTGGCTGACTTCTCTCAGAGCGCGGACAATCAAGATAGCCTTTGGCGCAGTAGCATCTTCTGGATTTGCCAGAGTCTTCGATACCAAGGCCTCCACATCCTTTTGTAGCTCGGCGAAAGCGGTCGAAAGGGCTTCCTTCAATGAATCCTCGAGGGAGCGTGGATCGTCCTCACTGAGAAGCGCTTGTTTAGATTCGAGGTCGAAATCTTCATCCTCGTCCCCATTGAGGTCATCATCCCATTTCGTGTCCTTCATCTCCTTGATAACGGCATAGGCATCCTCCAACGATTTTGCCCACTGGTCGTATGTGGAGATGAGCTGCAGAAGAGATTCGTTGAGGCCATGGCTCCGCTCGATGATTGCGCGCTTGAAAGCTGGCGCACCACTGGATGTATCGATAGAAGTAGATGGATCCCACAGGGACACCAACTCGTCCCTGCTCTTGCTATCCCAGGTATCCAGTACTGAGGCTAGGCTGGACGTGACTATACTGAGTTGTCCTGCGCGATCAGTGAGGAGAGCGCGAAGGCGGTCGTTGATGACTTCTCTAAGATCATCCAAGACTTGTAATGGATCGACACCAAGACTACGGCTACTGGATGACAGCCAAGTATCCAGCATCTCTCTTCTCACATCAAGCACAGTCTTCGGATTTTCTTGTTCCGCCAAGACGCCACGAGTGCTGTCAAGGAATGCCTCTACTGCCTGTCTTGCCCAAGTTTTCAACAGCTTTTCAGCATCGACCTTGGAGAGCTCGTCGTGCCGAGGCCATGGAGTAAAATTCCTAACTTCGTCGGCAATCCAGCGCTCGTGCACGTCAAGGTTGAGTTCGGTAATGGCCTGTATCTCTGGATCCTGGAGAAGGGGCCTCGCTTTCAGGCGCATAAGAGCATCGGCAAGGCGCTTAGGGAAAATAGACTGCGTATCGACCAGAGTCCTCACGTACAGATTTAAGGCGCGAGGGAGATGGTCTTGACAAGTGCGGCCTTCTTCGACAAGTCTTGTGATGGACTCCAATCGTACATGATGGAAGCGGCGCAAGACATCGCTGGGTGTAGAACTCGTCGCTAGGGAGAAGGCACACATGCTCTCGAGGACGTCATTGGTCTCGGAACTGAAGCGGGAGAATTGTTTGTCGATGGTATGCAGTAGCTTCCGTCGCAACGAGGCGAGTTGGCTCTTCAGAGATTCCACAAACGAAGGAGGATTAGGCGCCTGAGCGAGGTTCTTATGCAGAAGACGAGATATGACCAGGATCTTCGCAGCAAGCAACGTTGAGCCTTTCTTCAGCGTACGGCGAATGACGGTGGGGCAGGTCTGGAGCACGGCGAGTTGGGCGGCGAACGAGAAGCGCTCAGCATCTACACCAGCGAGACAAGTCAGCTTCAATTCCCAGTAGATATGTCCAGAGAGCACCAACCAAGCTTGCGCGTGTATTCTGTGAGACCGCTGTAATTTCTGCTTATTTTATCTACCCTCCGCGAGTTGCATTTCTGGCCGATCAAGCCCAGGGTGGACTCGACGTCCTGCATCTGGCGGTCCATTTCGATGATGCGCTCGGCGGTTCCCAGCAGGTCGCGGTAGCTCGCGCTGTATTCCCCAAAGGTCAGCGAGATGAACGGGTCAAGCAAGCAGCGGACTTTAGGGATGCACTCACCCGACCAGCGACCGCAGCTTCTCGCGATTGTCGTCGGCATTATGGCGAAGCTGCTGCTCGAGCTTCCTGACGACAGGAACTGGGTACTGGAAGGCATCGTCGGCGGATTTGAAAGAGCGGGGGTCGGGGGCCTCGGCGGTCATGATGGTGGGGAGAGAGCTCTGGTGGGACACTGGCGTCAGACACGTCGCCGAGACGCGGCGCGCGCAGGCCGCCGGGAAAGCACCCGGACGTCCGCCGCCGGAGCGGAGCGGAGAATCACACGCGCCGGAACCGCCTCGTCACGTGTAGGGCTTATTTTATTTTAAGCTGCGCCCTGCCCTGCACTCCATCCGCAACGTCAGCCTTGGCCGCGAAATCCTACTGCACGCGTCCTCGTCGCCGCGGCTGGTAATATCCATCAGAGGAGCGTCTCTGATGGGTAGCTGAGTGCAGAGGTGATGGATGGCAGCCTGCAACACGCTGTTGCAGGCTGTTGGGGTGCGGTTTCGACGCGATGAAAATTTTTCATCGACGCGCCGACCGCGACCACAACCGCATTGCCTACTGCCTCCGCTTGGGCAACGCGACCATCCATCCAGGGAGGCCCATCGAGGGAAACTGGGATACGAAAACCACCCGACGTACGACTACCTGGCTCGCAGCCAGGCCCGACGCTGGCCCTACCCAGCCAGCCGATGTGGACGCGCCCTAGGCGTACGACAGGACACCCTTGGGCTTGCACCGGCTCTGAGATCGCTGAGAACGCGGCGAGGGCACAGGGGAACCTCTTTCTTAAGAACTTGTTAAGGCTAACGTAATGTAGATCCTCGGTACGAAACCTGTTAAGGCCTCGAGGCCTCCGACCGCGAAGACCTTGTTAAGGCTCGACCTCGAGAACTCGTTAAGGCCTCTCCGAGAGAGCCGATCCGGTATGCACACAGGAGACCTAGTGGAGGGTCTTAATAGGCGTGGTGCTCGTAACCTGGCACGATGCGACCGGTCGGCTCGACGAGACGGAAACACGGGCAAGCTCTGGAGAAGGGAAATATAGGCCAGCTTCGATGGCCCTTACCGACCCTGTTAAGCGGGCGTCTAGGCGACTCAATAGAGGGTCTTAATAGGCGTGGAGCACGCAACCTACGACGATGACACAGGCCAGCGGTGAGGGGAGGCTCTCGAGGAGTCATAGGCTAGTCGCGCAGAGACTCAGCACGTTGGAAACACAGGCCAGCTCAAGACAAGAGGGGACACAAGCTTGGTTAGTAGGAGTAGGTGGAGCAGGTCGCCCGGCGTGGGATCTGGTCCGTTACCCCTCCTGCAAGACACGGTCGGCCTGTTATGGGGAGACCCTTACAGGCAACGCGAAACGGGGACTTGGTGAGTGTAGGGTGTTGCGCCCCTGCACAATATCTGGGCTGCCCGCGGGGCGTAGTGCGCAGCAGCCACTGCTGGCTCCGAGGACCTCACCCCTTCACTGGGCTCTGACCCTCGGTGCACCTGGATGGCAGGCAGGATCACGTCCTGGCCGGAGAGACTGCTGCGTGGCTCGAGAGAACGGATGCGCGTGTCGGTATGCATAGAGACGGAACTGTTCGCCTCCAAAACCAACGCTGAAGCAAACGATAATGAGAAATCAGAGGTTTTAGGACAGAAGGCCGGCGATGCATGCTTAAGGAGCAAACAGGGATCACTCAGGAGGGGTCTGGCCCGGCCCTGACTGTGGAAGCCGCAATGAGAAGCGGCTGAAAACTGGGGTAGGGGCCTGGATAGACCTTTAGGAGACTGGAGGTTATAGGCATGTCGAACCCTACTGCAACTTTGTACATAGATACAATTGTATGATTTCCTGCCCCTGGCTCATCTGGGTGCCAGCCCACTCAGGGGTGAAGGGGAATGAGGCAGCAGACAGAGCAGCAAAGAGGGCAGTCAAACCAGGCCAGAGACCGGAGCGAGACTCCCAGGACCGCCGGAGGCTGGTCAAAACGGTCACGCAGGCGGTGCTGGTAAAGGTACAAGAGGAAGAGAAGGAAAAGACAAAGCAGAGAAAGAGGTACGGAAGATACACGTGGGAGCTGGATGGTGCTGCTCCAGGTAAACACACTATCAACCTCTATAACAGACTGGACTCGGAGCAGGCAGCAGTCCTGATTCAGTGCCGCTCAAACCACTGCCGACTCAAGCCTTACCTCTACAGAATAGGGCGAGAGGAGTCAGATAAGTGCCAGTGTGGCATGAGCCAGGAGACAATCAAACATGTACTACTAGAGTGCCCGCAGTGGCGTAACCTTAGACGAGAACTCGTGGTCGCAGCAGGGAAGAGATGGGGGGATGTTTCCTTTTTATTAGGTGGATGGAGCGGATGGGAGGACCGGCACACTGGGAAACCAGTAGATGGTCCAAAGGAGAAGGGGAAGCCTAATTATGCAGTAGTCAAGGCAGCCATTCAGTTCCTACAAAGAACCGGGCGGTTCCAAGATGAACATGGGGAGGCTTACACATCGAACCCACCACAAGAGATGTAAGGGTAGTAAAGGGAGTAAACAGATTGGACTAAGAAGTGAGAAGAGGCTAAAGAACAGGACAATGTAAGGCTAAAGAGAGGGACGGCTCTTATACTACCTAGAATGTATCGTAGCCTGACAGAATCAATCAATCAATCAAAACGTCAGCCTTGCACTACCACCGTTGAGCACACCGGTGCTCTGTCAGCTGCCCGCGTGAGTGCTCGGCACATACCACCCGTCCACTGACCCCCATGCATGCCCGCGCTATTGGGCAGGCTGCATCTCAGCCTGTCGATGTGCAGCTTCGGCCAGGAATTCGGCCTTGGGGGAGCCCGCAGGATGGCGCAAGGGAGGAGGGCTATCCTCTATTCCTGGCGTCAGCTCTTCGGCCGATTTTGCTCGCGGCTGTGTTGGCTCCGCCGTATTGGCTTCCCGTCTCAGCATAAGTTGTAACCCCTCACATTCCTCTCAGGCTTCCTGCTTGTGTCGACCTCTTCTGCGTACTCTCTTTGAAATGGCACTGCAATCTACACCCAATCTTTTGACCTGGTGGAGCGTCGGACTCCATTTCGACGACCACCGAAAGTCCCGACCTCCCTCTGTTCCCCTCGGCTACTCGTCGCTCGCCTCCAGTGATGACCTGCCGAAGCAGCTCGAACCTCCGAGTTCCTCCTCTTCCCTTGATGTAGACAGATACCACATTCCTGGCGCATATCGAGAATCGTTCTCCGACAGCAACCCCGGTTGTGACGACATGGATTCCCCGCGAACAAGTCAGAATCTTTTTCACATGCTGGCACAGAAGCTCCGCCCGCTTGCCAACAGTGATGGCAAGGACTTTAGACTTCATCAACCTCAACTTGTCTCCATCTCTCAAGTCAAATTACCACCTTGTCCTTCAAAGCACGATGATACCTCGCTTATCCCTCGTCCGCTGGTCACTAGAAAGTCTGCCCGGGGATCTTACAGTTACGACCAAGGCGATGACCAAGTGATGATTGCCAATACGACGAGAGAGAAGTCAGGACTCACAGCTCAAAATTCAGAAAAGGAGGAAGCAGCTCTTCAAAAGGCGCAAGAAAAGCTAGCCGAGAAACAGCATCCGATCGGGACTTCAGAGAAGTTACAAATAAATAAATCATCGAGGGACTTGTACACCAATCGTCCAGGCGAAACCGCCTCAGAACTTGACAGTTCTTCTACCGGTCTCTCGACTTTCAAATACAAACACTTTGAGATATCATCCCGGGCAGAAACCGCACACCACCGGGCAACCCACATGTACGAATCTGAGGATCAAATGCAACTCAGCTTCCAAGACAACGAGGTATTCATTGTCTCTAGGAAGCTTGAAAATGGTACGCCATAAATGAACGTTCTCTTCCATGCCTCACAACGAGTATCTGCAGTAAATTCCAAAACTGACGTCTGAAAAAGGCTGGTGGTTCGGCACGAGACTATCAAACGGAGATTCAGGCTGGATACCTTCACCGTACTTTGACCCTCGTTCAATCTCCGAGTCCACAGAGCCACCTGTCGTAGACTTGCCACGACGGCAGCGAGCCGTCCGCCAGAAGAGATCCCTGAAGCGGCGGGCCGTCTACGGCAAAGTTGAGCCTGAGCAAGGCGAACCGATAGAGTTCTACCGTCGGATTTCGCAGATGATTCTTTCAACCCGGGAATGCGTTGTCTGCGGCGAGTCCAAAGCTGTCGCCGAGTTCCCAGACTCCGCGCGGTCTCAGTGTCAGCATGAATGGAAGACATGCCGCGGTTGCGTCCGTCAGTGGATCGTGGCCCAGCTGGACGCCAAAGGATGGGACCGAATTGCGTGCCCGGATGCGGAGTGCAAGGATTTCCTTGGTCATGCCGATATTTCGCAGCTCGCTGATCCAGATACGTTCCAACGGTAAGTCTCCCTTATTTTCAAGATCACAACTTGAGAAGTTGTCGTTCACTGCTGACGCTGCCTACCAGCTACGAAACCCTCGCTACCCGCGCGTATCTGAGCACCCTCCCAAATTTCCGGTGGTGTCTCTCTTCGACTTGCGAGAGCGGGCAGATCCACGATGCCGACTCTTCAGGCTCGATCTTCAAGTGTGCGTCCTGCAGTCTGCGATGGTGCACACAGCACGAGGCCGAATGGCACCGGGGCGAGACATGCAAGCAGTACGACCAGCGAGTGAGTCGCGAGCAGCAGGATCGCGAAGAGCGGGCAACAAAGAAGATGCTGGCAAAGACGACGAAGAAGTGTCCGGGAAGAGGATGCGGATGGATGATCGAGAAGAATCACGGGTGCGACCACATGACCTGTCGACAGTGCAAGCATGAGTTCTGCTACGTGTGCTTGGCGCCGTATGACCCAATACGGCGGCATGGGAATTTGAGGCATAAAACGGGCTGTAAATATCATTCAGACAATGTGAGGTAGGTAGGGTAGGGAGATGCAGCGGCGTCTACTCTAGCTAAGTATGGCATCAAGGAAAGAGACAGAGAGTAAAGGAATAAATAGAGCAGAAGTGGGGCTTTGCAGCATTTCAGTATTGATCCAACCCAATGTCAGGCCTAGTCGCAGAGATTAGAGAGTTGAAGCATTGATCCAGACGTAAAAGCGCCCTGTAAAGTGTGCTTGAGGCTACCTGGATATATGCTTCAACTTCCCACGAAGTTGTGGATGGCCGAGAGTAATTCGCGCTAGTCGTTGGTTGCAGCGCCCATCTGGGATGAAGGCTGTGAGTCAGTGGCCAAGCCCGAGCGACAGCTCATCAGAGACTGGATCCTGGAGACTGATGTCGCACATAAGCGTCAATCGAGTGATCCGTGCCATGCATGAGTTTTATCGAGAACTTGGGAAACAAGACATTAGGGCTGAGCTTGATATAGCTTAGTTCATGAGTAGAGAGCCGTGGTTGTTGATGTTGCTTGATTATGTGTGGCATTGAAAATTGGTCGGTGCCTTTGCGCGACAGGAAAACTTCTTGAATCCGTTTGTGCGACTGAGCTGCTGTTGTAGAGTAGTACATCAGGGAAGCGGTAGCAATCGATGACGTCATGCGAACTCCAGATGGCTTCCGGATCTTGGCGCGTTGCACGACGACTACCCCAATTCATCACCCTGCAGACAATCCCGGCTTCTTTCATTGCAGCGCTGATGCTGTCTACTGCAAGAGCACGTGCTCACGCGTGTCATCTGGCACGAATCACCACAACGTTACGTATGCCCGCATCAAAGACGTCGGCAGCTGTGCAGAAAAAATCGTCACCGGCACCAAAGGCACCAAAGACATCCGCGACAACCATCAAGGAGCCGAAGATGAAGCGCTCTACTCCGGCCAGCAGCAGCAAAAGTGCACCCAAGGCTAAAAAGGCTAAGCCCACGATTCCCGACTATCATCTTACACCCTCGGTGAGAGACGAATCCGGAGAGATTGTTTGGCCCGCGCCCAGGGACCAGATAGAAAGAGCCAGGAACTTCATCCTTGAATGGTCAGTGAGCATGGGACTCTAACTCAAGCAGTGACAGCTGTGTTGTCGGACACGTTATGGCTTACACCATACCGCAGCGCCCGGGCCGGGAAGCAGACGGTCATTGTACCTGACAAAGATGCAGATGGACTTTCTTCCGGCGCAATACTGCAAAAAACCCTTGTGCTTCTGGGACTCAAGCCTGAGCTAATCTCTGCGCATCTGCTGCAGAAAGGCAACGGCATCCACACCGAGAGCGAGCGGCAAGCCATGGCCGCCCGTGCGCCAGAGTATATCTTCGTGCTGGATCAAGGGTCGCGTAACGGACCGCCGGTGATCGACGCGCCGCACAAAGCTTTGGTGATTGACCATCACTTCGCAGAAGAAGACGACTTCCCATCCGGTGCAGCTTACGTTACAGCATGCCACTCGCCTCCAGTAGCTACCAGCTCGCTCCTGACTTACCACCTATGTAGTACACTACACGAAAGTGTACGGGACAGCTGCGACTGGCTGTGTGTATTAGGCACATACGGAGACCTGGGAAGTACGATAAAGTGGGAGCCACCGTTTCCGGACATGAGCAGCACGATCAAGAAGTACACGAAGAAGGCGCTGAACGAGGCGGTGTCGCTCATAAACGCGCCACGGCGCACAGCATCCTTCAACGTACCGGTGGCATGGGAGGCACTGGGAACAGTGGAGACACCTGCGGACCTGCGCACAAACCCCAAGCTCCACGCTGCTCGGAAAGAAGTCAATGCTGAGGTTGAGCGGTGTACGCACACGGCGCCAAAGTTCAGCGCGGATGCAAGAATTGCTGTGTTCCGCATCAGGTCCGCGGCGCAGGTGCATCCGGTCATAGCAACGCGTTGGGCCGGTCATCTCTCGTCGTCCAAGCTCGAGGTTGTGCTCGTCGCGAACGAGGGCTACTTACCGGGGCTGGTGAACTTCTCTTGTCGCGTCCCGAAGAGCGCGAAAGCGCGGGATCCGCCGGTCAATATCATTGAAGTCCTGAGGGAGGTGGCAGATCGCGCGCCTGACCCATCTTTACGGGAAAGACTAGGAGAATCGTTTGCACGCGGCCACAAGGAGGCAAGTGGAGGTATTGTCGGGGTGGAAGAATTTGAAGAGTTGATGGCGTGTTTGGAGGTGGGGAAAAAGTCAGATGGGGAATCTCCGCGGAAGAACAAAGAGGACGTGGCAAAGCAGTCGAACACATTGAAGAATTACTTTGGCATGGAAAAAGATGCAAAGCAGGTAGCTAAGGAATGAAGCACGGGCAGAGACCCCCTTACCGCTACGACGCTGCAAAGTCCAACCTCTGGAAGCAGCAGAGGAAGCTCCACCAAGCTCTGAGCTCAAGCAGCACCGCCCCAGTGGGTCGCACAAACGGCAATACAGAGAGAATGTTCATCCGAGAGGGCGCGTGAAGTGGGCAGGATACCCGCAGGGCGAGTTGAAGCACTCGTCCAGATGGCTTTGGCATGTATGGGTGAAGTCTCTGAGCCTCCACGGACAAGCTTTATTCAAGCTTCAGTCGAGCCGAAACCGTTGCCGTGAGCTCGAGATCTGAGGTCAGGGAGCTCTGAGCATTGTACGTACATGGAATGGACCGCACCAGACCATGTATGACGTAGACGGAGTCCCACCTAGAGTAATCTGGCGCTGATTACTCACCAAACGGTCTACAGGGTCCAGGAACAACGGAAGAGCCTCCAGCCCATCGATCGGGATCTTGCTTGCAATCGTGCGTCATCATTACCTATGGATGTCCAGATCCAGATGTTGTCCTCGGCATCCCGAGAATGAATCTTATCCGGCCATGTAACCATTATGCAATGCTTATCGCTGCTGGCGGATGCAGGTGGCAGCGGATTTAAACGGAGATAGGTACGTCGGTGTGCTTCGATGACCCAGCTGGCTGTGGAGAGGATCATTCCAGCTAGCCTGATTGAGATGCACTGTGCACATCGACCACCACGTGGGATTTGGGATACTATGGTGGCCTCGACACGGCTTGCGTCCAGACGGCTGGCAATGCGTAAGCCACATTCACCGGCTCGCGGTTCGTTCGGAGAGACGATGCCGTTCGTTTCGGGGAACCATGGGAGAGCAGTGTTCATCGGCGCAGGCGCCGTTGTCACCACAGTGCTGCAAAAGTGAGCGTTGGCGGGGCTCCCATGCAGAGACGCGGGAACGCTGCCGTGTGCGGTGGGGCTGCGCAGTGACGTGGGTACAACCCTAACGCTGAGCTCAAGCAGAATAATTCTGAGCGTCAAGCAATCGATGTTGTCGTCGAGCATCATGAGGTGCATCGGTTAGCCCTGTTTTCGTCAAGCAAGGCTGTAGATCGGGCAGGTCAGATCTCCGGCAGATGCACTGGGATCCGGTGCCGGGCCGCAAGCTTCAGGCAAAGCTTCGGACGAGAGCAGTCCGGCGGCTGGAAGCTTGCTTGCATCTTCCCGGGCTCGGGCGTTCCAGGGAGCAACTACGAGGCCGGTTCGGAAAGTATTGCGACACGTGCACACCTTCATCCGCATGGAATTCGCTTTCCTTCACTGCACATTTGCGTCTGGACGAGTGCTTCTGCTGCCCGTGCATGAGCTTGCTGCAATATTCCGCGAATCGACCGTAGCATCGGCCGGCTCGCTCTTCGACGGCGGCAGGAGGTGCAGGAGAGAGTGCTTTCGTGGATGGCGGAGATCTGGATTTGCGATGTCGGGAGGTGTGCCGATGCCCACAATTGGGGCCGCCCCTCACCAGAGTCCCGCATCATGTCGCCGCGCCCCATGCAGGGCACCACGCCGCTTTCTCTGAACTGGTCTTAGCACAGGGAGAACGCTCGGAATTCGGAGGGCCGCGGGGGAGGGATTCGAGGCTAATTGCGTGGAAAAAAGCCACCCGCTGCGGGCAAGGTCACGATGGGGGCGCTTGAGGGCGTAGCGCGGTAGTTGTGGTCGGGTTCTTTTGCCCAGACAAGACCTGCGCTGCCAGTGACCCGCAGACGCAAGGTAATTCGCTCCGGCGAAGTCGGGCGCCAGGACGAGCCAAGAAAGCTTGTCGCCGTTCCCCCGCGAAACGTGAGTCGCGATGCGGGAAAGCATTCCCAAAAACCCACGCCCGGGTCCATGGCCGTATTCTGTGCGGGTGAAGACGACAGCTTTGACTTTTCCCTGTGGTCGTCGGTCCAGGCCTGCCACGCGATGACCTGCCTACCGCTAGCCGCATGCCCGCAGCTGCACAGCCGCGCAGTCCCTGCTCGGACCGCGAGCCTCAGACGGAGGGGCGCGAGGGGCACGGTGTGCATACCCGGGCCAGCCGCCAGCCGCCGTGGCCGTGAAACACACGCGGTGCCACGACGGTGGACGGGCGTCCCCTGCGAGCGGCGTGGTGCCCCGACAGCTTCTCCGCCTTCTCCAGTCTGGGCGCGGCGTGGGCGCGCTGGATTCGCCCTAGCTCGCGCGGGTGCAGCGCCATAGCTCCTGCGAGCTTGGGCGCCGTGTGCTTCCGCACGCCCACCTCCAGCACCACGCCGCCGAGCTGTGGCTGCTGTGCGGGGGATGCGTTCGCGGGCTGCTGCCCAGCGGCCGACGGGGATGATGATAGGAGCAGTGCTGGCGGCGAGCCCGCGACAATTACTGTGCTGTCCGCGGCGCGCCCCCTCATTCGCCAATGCGCTGGACCCCGCATCGCCAGCACTCGGAGCATGGCACGCGACGGAGCAGCCCTCGTCCTGGCCCATGTCATCCTGCCCGCTCCGTGCCTCTCGTCTGCTAACGTCAGAAGCTTCGCCCAAGTGGGGTCGCCGCCCTGGAAATGTCCTGGCTGGCTTACTGGCTGTGCTCCTCCCAGCGCCTGCGCAGCCTGCGAGGAGATGACCAACCTTCTTGGGGACGCGCCGTTCGCCCTGTGGACCGGCGAGGATATATATACCGCGTCTTTGGGCCCTGCATCGGGCTGTCTTACCTCCCATCACTCCATCTCCTGTCCTGCGACGCCCTCGTCTTTCCCCCTTGTCCGCGTCTGATCCACCCCGCTCGTAGCTGGGTAATCGTCTGCGACGTCATTGCCGTGTTGCCGACCAACTAGGTAAGCTACCCCATGCCTGACACCTCCCCGGACACCCGACGTGATTCGAGGAACCGCCGGACCATGACCAAGACGGCTGACCTGGAACGCCGCGTCCGCTGCAGCCCGCGAGTACATATACCCACCCGCAGAAACCGCTTTTGCCTCTACCTCCCTCTCTTCTCATCAATTGTCACAATGGTATTCATCCGATCTGCTTCCCGCCTCGCACGCCCTGCCTCCTCCCTGCTGGCGTCCGGCAGGAGCTCGCTGCTGCGACCGCATGCGCCTCTCGGTGTCAGAACGCTAACAGCCACCTCGCGGCAACAGGGCAAGGTTCTTCTCTGCCTCTACGACGTAAGTCCACCCCATTGATTGCTCAATGCCTCGTGGCGTGGTGTTGTTTGCCGTGCTGTCGTGCTGACGTCAATTGCTCCTCAGGGCGGCGTCCACGCCGAGCAACAGCCCGAGCTCCTCGGAACCACCGAGAACGAGCTTGGGATCCGGAAGTGGATCGAGGAGCAGGGCCACACTCTGGTCACCACCTCTGACAAGGAGGGCCCGAACTCCAAGTTTGAGAAGGAGCTCGAGGACGCTGAGGTCATCATTACCACTCCGTACGTTTTCTCTGCCGACTCCCTGCAGGTACCTGTGCTGACCGACGCGGGTGAAGCTTCCACCCCGGCTACCTCACCAAGGAGCGTCTCGCGAAAGCGAAGAACCTCAAGCTCTGCGTGACTGCTGGTATTGGTTCGGACCACGTCGACCTCGATGCCGCAAACAAGACCAACGGCGGTCTGACCGTCGCCGAGGTTACTGGCTCGAACGTTGTCTCGGTCGCTGAGCACGTTGTCATGACCATCCTGACCCTTGTCCGCAACTTCGTCCCTGCCCACGAGCAGATCGAGGCTGGCGACTGGAACGTCGCTGCCGTCGCGAAGAACGAGTATGATCTTGAAAACAAGGTTGTTGGTACCGTTGCCGTTGGCCGCATTGGCGAGCGTGTCCTGCGCCGCCTCAAGCCCTTCGACTGCAAGGAGCTCCTCTACTTCGACTACCAGCCTCTCTCTCCCGAGAAGGAGAAGGAGATTGGCTGCCGCCGCGTCGAGAGCCTCGAGGAGATGCTCGCACAGTGCGACGTCGTCACCATCAACTGCCCGCTCCACGAGAAGACCCGTGGTCTGTTCAACAAGGACCTGATCTCCAAGATGAAGAAGGGTAAGTCGACGAGAATTGCCCCGAAGCCCCGCACCTCCTCATCCCCGCCCCTCCTGCCTCTCCACCACATCCTTGGCGGATCTGCTAACACCTCACCCTTCCTGCAGGCGCGTGGCTCATCAACACCGCTCGTGGCGCTATCGTCGTCAAGGAGGACGTCGCCGACGCGCTCAAGTCCGGCCACCTCCGCGGCTACGGTGGTGACGTTTGGTTCCCGCAGCCCGCACCCAAGGACCACCCTCTGCGCTACGCCAAGAACCCGTGGGGCGGCGGCAACGCCATGGTCCCCCACATGTCCGGCACCTCGATCGACGCGCAGAAGCGCTACGCCGCCGGTACCAAGGCTATCCTCGACAGCTACTTCTCCGGCCGCAACGACTACAGGCCTGAGGACCTGATCGTCCACGGCGGTGACTACGCCACCAAGGCTTACGGCCAGCGCGAGAAGAAATAGATGACGGGATAAGTGAAAATTGGTCAGGGTATTGGATATTCCCGATAAAGGCGGCGGAGGGATTCATACTGCTGCCTCGGATTTGACTTGAGAGCGGGGACAGGCGGCTTCAAGCGGCTCTTCTTGTCTATGACTTTTTTTTTGAATGAGAATCCAAAACGAATCTTCTTCTACGCATGACTCTGGGCAATACTTGGTCACTCTTATGCTTCGTCTGTGCATGTGTGCACCTGATAAAAATTTCCTTCTCGGTACCTTGGCGCCGCCTATCGTGCGGGGAATCGGGGGTGACCCCAGCTTTGACCATGACAGGCGCTGTCCAAATCACATCTGCACATCGTCCACCGCGCACAGAAGAACATGTCATGTTACAAGTATGAAGCTGGCGACAAAAAACCCCCGTGGAAAATCTATGCCCCAAAAAGTGAATATGCAAATAAACTCCCATCTCTCCAAGATCATCGGTGTATCCTAGCACCCACGACCGTGTTGACCCCCCCAGCGGTGGCGCCGTCGTCCTCGCTCTCGCTGCTGCTATCTCGAAAGCCCTCCTCCAGCTCCCGGCTCAGCCTCCGCTCGCCTCTGCCCACGTCATCGGCCGCGCCGGTGCGCCGGCCCCCTCCTCTCTGCCGCTCCAGCGCCTCGCGCCGCCGCTCCTGCTCCATCGGCTCGAACCCGACCATGCCCTCGCCCTCGCCGTCCTCGATGTCGAAGTCCGAGTCGTCGTCATCGTCGTTGTAGCCGCCCAGATGGGTGGCCGAGGCGGTGCGTGGCGTTGCCGCGAAGGGCAGGGCGAAGGGCAGGCGCGCCGAGGCGGCGTTGTAGAGGCCGGAGAGGCGCGCGCGGATCCAGCTGGGCGAGGTGGTGGTGGAGAGCGTGTGGAGGGCGTCGGCGGAGGCTGCGGGTAGCGGGAGGTAGTGCTGGTACTTGCGGACGTAGCGGCGGTGCAGCGGGAGCAGGACGAAGGAGATTAGGGCGTAGAGGAGGGCGGCGACGAGGAGGGGAATGAAGATGGTCTGGAGGAATGCGGGTTAGCGGGGCGAAGTGGTTGTTGGGTGCGATGGGTGATGTCGTCGAGAGCGTTGTGCGCGTGAATGGGGCTGGTTGGTGGGGCCGTTGGGCGGAGGGCTGGAATCTTGGGGTCTTTGGGTCCCAATGTGCCAGGAGAAATGGCGTGGATGGAATAATGGCATTCGGGAATGCGATCGGGGAAATGAGGGGGATTCCCATGGCGCGAGAGCGCAATCGGCGTACCTTGACGAAGGACGAGAAGCCGGACATGGCGGCTGCGACACGGAGAGGGCGTGAGTGTCCGAGAGAGCGAGCGCCGTCGGCTTGAGGCGACCAGCGGAGGGAGAGTGCTGAGCAGCGCTGCTGCTATGAATAGTAGAACGGGCCCCGGCGGTCGCAGCGCAGCTCGTGTCCGTGTCCGGGGAGCTGACGCGCAATGCAATCAGCGCGGCGGAGGAGCGCAGCGCATCTGCCCGCTGCCTGAGGCTGGGGCGGCTTTGCAGCAGGGCTGTCGGGCAGGGCGGCTGGGGCGCAGGGCGAGGTCAGCTCGGGGTCGGACGACGGCTGCGGCTCTGGACGCACATATGCGACGCGCAGTGGTGGGCGGCACTCAGCAGCGTCTGAGGTGGTGCTCGGCGCGGCAGTCCGGGGCTGCGACAGGCCGGGCGCATCTTGGGCGCGCTGCGGTGCAGGGTTCCTGCCGCCGCTCAACGCTTCGGCCACCGGTGACCTCCTGAAACGTGAATGCAAGCGGCACCTCTCCTGCACTGGCCTCCACTCTTCCACGCGCATCCCTATACGAAAAGGCGAGAGCCCTAGGCCATGCGAAGGTGCGCCCATGCGCTGAGAACAACCTCGACCCCGACCTGCCTCAGCACGTAGAGCACGCGCGCACCACCACCGACCCTGCCCGCGAGAGGCGCCCTTTTTCGACCCGCGAGCCCTTGCCGCCCACACCAGAGCATCGCGCTCGAGCCCTGCACTCGCCAGCAAGGCCCGCCCGATTGGCGCCGCGCCGCAGACACCGCTTCAGACATACCGGGGCACGAGGCCTGCCGCGCTGCCCTTTCGAAGACAGGCATCGCAGCGCCTGCTGCAAAACCCCCCGGGGTCGCTGAACCCGCACGCCCAGGAAGGAGGAGCTGTTGCCCGCCATGTCCGACAAGACGCGCCAGTCGTCCGGCGGCAAGTCGTTCTTCTCGCGGCGCAAGAACAAAGACGATGTGCCCGAGACGCCTGGCCTGCCCTCGAACCTCAACCCGCAGTCGTCGCGCCACCAGCACCGCTCGTCCGTCAACTCGATCAACGGCGGCTCGCCAAGCCAGCGCCCCATATCATACCTGCCCGAGCACATGCACAGCGCCGGCGTCCTGACCAGCATACCCTACGACAGTGTGCCCCCAGACGGCCGCTCACCCCTCGCCGTGGACTTCCTGCCCAAAGACACCAGCGCTGCCGCTGCCGCCGCGCGCCGCGAACCGCTCCCACATCATTTGAACAAAGGCGGCGCAGATTTTCACCAGTATCCTATCTTTAGTCCCTCCGCTCCGCCTCCAGCTGGGATGACGGTTCCCCCGCGACCTCCACCACATGCCGCGGGCAATGCCATGGCCTCGAGTCAACCTGGCGACAGGGGCGTGTCCATGCAGCAGTGGGGAAATGGTCGTCCGAGCACGAGCTCGGGGCGGCCGTACTCCCCAAATACCCACGGTTCCTCCTACGCTGCGACCGAGTCCTCGTACAATACTCGCGCCTCGTCTGACCAAGCAAGCGTATACTCCAATCATTCGGGCCACCGGGACACAAAGAGCAGTATGGGGGATCGCGGCTTTGCTAACATTGGCATGGACCAACATACCCTACTTCCCACCATCGGAATGAATGGGAGGGTACCGATGGCCCCAGCGAATGCGGCCTCATTTGATCCCGCTGGCTTCCACCTTCAACGACCCAATGACGACCGGCAAATCGAGCAAGAGTTCATGGCTCTCATGCAGAAACGTGGGTGGAACAGTTTGCCCGAGCAGGCGAGAAGGCAGATGGAAGCATACCCAATATCAAAGAAATGGACGCTGGTACACCAGGACAGGTTGGCAGAGTGGCAAGGCGAGCAAAGGAGAAGACAAAACGCCAGGCAAACACAGTTCAGCGTGGACGGGATGGGCATCCTTGGCCGCGCAGACGAAGAAGGCAGTCCGGAGTGGTACGTCCGGAAGGTTTTGGACAACTCAATCACGGCGAAGCAACTCCAATCTCTGAGCGTCAGCTTGCGGACGCAGCCGATCGGATGGGTGAAGGCATTCGTGGAGGCGCAAGGTCAGATCGCGCTCACGAATGTTTTGAACAAGATCAACCGAAGACAGGGACAGGGCCCAGCACCCTCAGGATCACAAGGCACCACGGACAAGGACCTCGACCGCGAGTACGACATTGTGAAGTGCTTGAAGGCCCTGATGAACAACAAATATGGTGCCGACAACGCATTGAGCTACCCTCAAATCGTCACATCGCTTGCTGCCTCTCTCATCTCTCCACGGCTCAATACTAGGAAGCTTGTCAGCGAGGTTCTAACTTTCTTGTGTCACTGGGCGAACGGCCAGGGCCACGAGAAAGTCTTGCAAGCATTGGATCAACTCAAACTGGCCCAAGGAGAAAATGGACGATTCGATGCCTGGATGCGCATTGTGGAGGTAACGGTTGACGGCCGCGGAAAGATGGGCAGTCTGGTGGGAGCCAGCGACGAGGCCCGGAGTGGTGGTATTGGCTTCGAAAACCTGCTCATGGAATACGCCGTTGCCTCGCTGTTCCTCGTCAACATGATAGTCGACGCGCCGGAAAGGGATCTCCAACTACGTGTGCACTTGCGCGCCCAGTTTACGGCATGTGGCATCAAGCGCATCTTGACCAAGATGGAGGGCTTCCAGTACGAGGTCATCGACAAGCAGGTTGAGAGGTACCGGACAAATGAGGCCATCGACTACGAGGATCTGCTGGAGAGGGAAAACAGCAGCATGGTGGACAGCATCGAGGGAGAGGTCAAGGACATGAACGATCCGAGCCAGATTGTGGATGCCATTCAGAACAAGATCCACGGGACAAGAGCACAGGATTATTTCCTCTCTGCCATGCAACATTTGTTGCTCATCAGAGACAACGAGGGCGAGGACCGACTCCGATTGTTCCAGCTCGTCGACTCGATGCTCAGCTATGTCGCCATAGACCGTCGTCTGCCGGACATGGATCTCAAGCAGAGTCTGAACTTCACAGTGCAGAGTCTCCTGGACAAACTCTACACCGACTCTGAAGCACGTCAAGCTCGAGATGAGGCCATTGAGGCACGGCAGATTGCTGATGCTGCAGTTGCGGAGCGTGATGAGATGCGCGCTCAGCTCGAGCTGGGTGCCGACGGTGTGGTGGGCAAGCTGCAGAAGCAAATGGAGGAACAGAACGCTCTGCTTGAGCTTCGTGGAAGACAAATTAAACAGCTGAAGGCTGAGCTATCGGATCTGCAGACCGTGCGCGCCAAGGAACTCCAGCGTAACGAGCTGGAGACGAGAGAGCTGTACCTCATGCTGCGCGATGCTCAAGACGTTGCTGCTTCTGCTGCTGCGAAGAATGGTAAGGATGGCAAGCCCGGCCAGGCTGATCCCATCGTTATGCAGGGTATTCTCGACCGCGAGAAACTCCTCGACAAGTTGGAGATGCAGCTCGAGCGGTCTAAGACCCAAGCTAAGCTCGAGGGCAAGGTCTGGCAAGCAGTCGACCCCGGAGACAAGCTGCGCGAGCTTCGCGAGAAGATGGATGGCTACGAAGAGGAGAACAACAAAGCAGACTTCTCTCGCACAGATTATACCAACAGCTATCTTGGATCGGTCAACCGCAAGCCTGTCCCGAAGAGACCTACTGGAGACGACACGGATGCCGAGGACGAGGGCGAGGATATGGTTGTGGAGAAGCCGCGTCTTGTGGAACTCAGGCGCCCGAAAATGTCTTCCACCCAGCAGGGTGCCCTTCTCGGAGAGATCGCTTCAAAGGTCAAGAAGTTGGACGACAGCGATGATGAGGCGGATGCGGAAGGAGACGGTGTTACGACCGGACCAACGCATCCCAGTGTGGATTCCGAATCCCCGAAGACGCCTGCGGATGGCGAGAAGTTCGACGGTCCTCCGCCTCCGCCGCCTCCGCCAATGCCTGGCGTCGATGGAGCGCCGGGCATGCCAGGCTTCAACAATGGCGCGCCTCCGCCTCCGCCTCCGCCAATGCCCGGAATGAATGGTCCGCCGCCGCCGCCTCCACCGCCTATGCCTGGGTTTGCGGGCGGAGCGCCTCCACCCCCTCCTATGCCCGGATTTGCGGGTGGAGCGCCTCCGCCTCCTCCCATGCCCGGATTTGCTGGAGGAGGGCCCCCGCCGCCACCTGGAGCACCACCGCTTCCTGGAGCCCGCCGTGGGCCTGGCTTCCTGCCACAGCCTGGTTACGCGGGTACGCAAAAGGTTGGTCTTGTCGTTGCACGCCCGAAGAAGAAGCTCAAGGCGCTGCATTGGGACAAGGTCGACACTCCTCAGGTTACCATGTGGGCGTCGCATGCACCGACTTATGAGGCCAAGGAAGAGAAATACAGGGAGCTGTCCAAGAGGGGCGTGCTTGATGAAGTCGAGAAGCTGTTCTTGGCCAAGGAAATCAAGCAGATCGGCAAGAAGCAATCGGCCAAGAACGACAAGAAGCAGTTGATTTCGAACGACCTTGTCAAGGGCTTCCACGTTGCGCTCGCCAAATTCAACCAGAACTCGGCTGACGAGGTTGTACGCATGATCATTCATTGCGACAAGCCAATCCTCGAGAACGATGTTGTAATCGAGTTCCTGCAAAGGAACGAGCTCTGCAATATCCCTGAAAATGTTTCGAAGCAAATGGCGCCATATGCCAAGGATTGGACTGGACCGGATGCTGCCAACGCCACTCGCGAATCGGACCCGGTGGAGCTTACCAGAGAAGACCAGATCTATCTGTACACTGCCTACGAATTGCACCACTACTGGAAGTCTCGTATGCGGGCTCTTGAACTGACAAGGACGTACGAGGCGGAGTACGACGACATCTTCAACAAACTCCAGGAAGTCGTTCGTGTTTCCGACTCTCTGCGCGATTCCGTGTCGTTGATGAATGTTCTTGGTCTGATCTTGGACATCGGTAACTACATGAACGATGCGAACAAGCAAGCCACCGGCTTCAAGTTGTCCTCTCTCGCTCGTCTTGGAATGGTCAAAGACGACAAGAATGAGTCCACTTTCGCCGATCTTGTCGAGCGTATCGTGCGCAACCAGTACCCCGAGTGGGAAGGCTTTGTCGAAGAGATTACTGGTGTAATTCCCGCGCAGAAGATCAACGTTGAGCAACTTACGCTCGACGCCAAGAAGTACATCGACAACATCAAGAATGTCCAGGCTAGCTTGGACTCGGGCAATCTCAGTGACCCCAAGAAGTTCCACCCCGAGGACCGTGTCAGCATTATCGTGCAGCGCTGCATGAAGGACGCTCGTCGCAAAGCCGAGGCGATGGCGGACTACCTTGAGGATATGAAGAAGACGTATGATGACATTCTCACGTTTTACGGCGAAGACCCGACGGATGAGAACGCAAGGAGGGAGTTCTTCGCGAAGTTGGCAGTGTTTGTGAATGAGTGGAGAGTAAGTTATCACGTATATCTCGTTTTTACCTCAGTTGTGTTTGCTGACGCTTTCCTTTTCAGAAATCCAGGGAAAAGAATATCAAATGGGAGGAGACTCGCCGCCGAAACGAGGAAAACATGCGTCGCAAGGCTCAGCAAGCCCCACGCTCGCCCACGGCCGATGGCCCGCTACTCAGCCCTGCCTCGACAGGCGCCATGGACACATTGCTCGAGAAGCTGCGCGCTGCCGCACCACAAACTCGCGATCAGCGCGATCGCCGCCGTCGTGCCCGTCTCAAGGACCGTCACCAAGTTCGCGTGGCCAGTGGCCAGAAGATGCCGGACCTCCCTGGGGCGCATGTCGATGGCGAAGAGGGCAGCAGTGCGGGTGCAAATGGTCTTCTTAGCCCGAACAGCATCGCATCAGGCGGCAACAATGGCGATACAGGTGGCGAGGGCGACGAGCGAGAGAAGGGCGACAAGAATGGCGGCAACAGCGAGGGCGAAGACATTGCTGACCGCGCGGCTGTCATGCTGCAAGGCCTCCGTGGCGACGAAGTCTCAGAAGTTCCCGGCAGAGATGACAGTATCCGGGTCCGGAGAAGAAGAGAAAATGCTGGCAACGAACGTGAGTCCAGAAGACGCAGGAGAGCACGCCAAGGTGGCAGCACGGCCGATGAGACGATCAAGGAGGAGCCTGGCAGCCCCAAGGCAGGCGACGGTGACACCGACTCACGACCCGGCACCGGATATTCCAGACCAGGCACCGCACACACAAATGCTACAACAGACTCTGTGGCGAACTCGGAACAAACGAAGCCAGGCACCGAGCCGGATATGGATGCTGACGGGGAAAAGACCGCGCTGCCAAGCCCACCGCCTGAGAAACAGGACGAGGACGAGCCGATGCCTGACGCCGACGCCGATGCTGAAGCCGCGACGAAGGAGACGGACAAAGACGATGACCGGCCAGAGTCGCCACTCCCAACTCCAGTCACTATCGTGAGCCCGCCAAGCCCAGGCAGAGAAGACAAGAACGACCTGCCGCCTGTACCGCCAAAGGGCGATGAGTGATCCTGGAACCATCCGCAACGTTACTCCTCTCCTCCAAGATACCCTTTGTTCGTCGTCCAATCCTTGGACTTCTGTCCACCGGTTCTCTCCCGCCATTAGTTGATTCAGATACCCAAAACTTACCCGCTACACACACAAACATACCAACTTTGTTGAAAGAAGCACCCATTGTGGTGCGCACGCCCGCTTTGTCTATAGTTATCCCCGTCTTTTTGTTGCTTTGGCTTAATGTATTTTGTTTTTTTTAATTTTCTTTTGCCTCTGTTCCTCGAATCGCTTTAGCTCGTAGGGCTAGATAGAGAGGTAACGTAGAATTGGCAAATTGCTCGTTAGCACATCCCAAACCCCACCCAGAAAGCTACATGTGTATTCGACCGCTCGCATCCTACTTCTTTTTTGTGCTGCTTATTGTACCCTTGGCTTCGTTCTTGCCTTTGTCGTTGTTCTCTCGTCATTGCGTGAGTTTCCTGTGGCATAGCGAGCGCGCGTTCAAGGAGATTGAGTGTTTGGCTGGCTTTAACTTTTACTTCTACTTACTTACCTTATTTCCTTCCCTGGCCTTTGCCCTCAACCTGCGGCATTTTTCATACCTTTTCCTTTTAATCCTATAGCGACTTTTTCTTTTTCTTTTGTTTTCTGATTGGAGGAATAGATGAAATGGGGGCAAACGGAAGAACAGAAGCGGACGATGAGATGTTACGTTTACGGGAGACCTTTGCCACGGATTACTTTACTACTACTCTACAACCAAACACAAGCTGTCCCCGTCTCGTTTACTCTTTTCTCCTTTCTCGCTTCGAGATCACGTAGGTCAAGGTTATTGTTTTGGAACTATGAGGCGCCTTTGGATGCATCGGAATCATGTGCTTGTAAGAGTGTCAAAAGAAGATGGCCGCGGAACGATGTGGGCGTTGAGAGAAAAATCATGGAGATGGGGGGCTTTTTGGAGCCGACAGCCCCGGTTATGCGAATATTGCAGCGGAGTTCTTCTCTTGGTGCTGGAATGTTTCCTTTCTCGGTTACGCGTGGACGCGTTGACGCATTCACGCTTTGGATCCGGACGCGAGCACGTCTCTTTTCTTCTTCTTCTTCATGTCACCTTTACTCTTGTCCGCGAAAGTCTCGTGCGTGGCCTTTGCCTGGGTGTGCTTGCCTGGTTTCATGCATGCGGGGTGTGGCTTGGAGATGCTTCGTTGGGCCTGTGACATATTGACGTGGAGTAATCTGAATTGCTTTGATGCTCCAGCCGCGTGAGTGAGGATCTTTTGACGCGTGAGGTGCCGGAGGTGCGCGCCAAGTCTTTTGCTAAGGTGGTTCTTTGACTGTCTCATTGCGGAAGAGAAGAGCTTGGGAGGGTGAACAGAGCGTGGTGGGGGACATTAGTATTGCGATATGGACAACTCTGGTAAACGTCTCCTGTAGAGGTCTCTCAGTTCTCTGTACCTGACTGTTCTCAGGCGTTCCTGTCGGTGGTGGAGCTGCATCGGGGATGGTCTTGAGTATCCGAACGAGCTCCGGGATGGTTCTGTGAGTACAACTCTCCATGGACATGTGCAGGCCCAAGTGCACTGGTGAGGCGGCTCGACGGCGTGCGAAGTACCCCGGCTTCCTTCTCCGTCCCACGTCATCTGACCCCCCACTTTCGGTTTAGCGGCTTCTCTTCCGACTACCGCGTCTCTACTTCTGCAGGTATTCTCTCTAAACACCGTTTGAACGCAACAACGCCCTCTCTGCCCTTTCACTTCTTCCCGCCTGCCTGCTCCCGAAGCTGCTGGCACCCGCCTCCATCCAGCCTCCCGCAAAGGCTTTCTCATCCCAAGCCATTGAACAACTTGCAGCATGATTAACGGCAGCGTCGAGGTCTTTCTCCGGCGCGTCGGCCCGCGCCCCACGCGATACATGGAATACGTGCGCCCCGGCCACGTCTCGAAATTCAAGACGCAGAGCATGCAGGGCTACGTAGAGGCCGCGACCGAAGAGCGCTTCCAGATCCACGTCCGCCTGCATCACGGCTTCCGCTACTACACGGCCACCTGCCTCGAGATCCGGCTCTGGCTCGACGCCCATCAGGAGCCCGACGTATACCTCCACAAGAAGGTCTCCATTCCCGGCGATGGCCGCAAGTACGCCGAATACGTCTTGAAGGACTTTGCTGTTCAGGTTGGCGAGCACTGGGAGAACGGCTTGCTGTGCTTCGGAGAGGTGCAGATCGGTAAGGACGACCCACCCTTCTTGCACGCTCCGGCTTGCCACTGATTTTGAATCCAGATGACGAGAAGGATAAAATCTTCAGGAAGTCTGAACTCAGGGAGCGTGCCGTGAAGCTGGGAAGTGTCCGCGTCTCCGTCCAGCGCGGCCGCCAGGATGGCGACGCCACTCCCGAGGACGAGCCCGAGTCGGTCGGGCTCGATAGCCACGTCTCACGCCGTGACAGTCTCAATGGCATCACCCATTACGTCAAGTAAGTCTACAGCATCAAAGCTGTCGAGACATCTATCTGCTGATGCAGTCATTCCAGGACCGTCAGAAGCTACGTCATCGATACTCCCGAGAGCGACAGTTCCACGCTCTTCAAGCGCCTCGCTGGAACTCATGGAGAACGCTTCAACTTTGAGTTCCGTTACCGTTCCCGTGGTACGCTCCCTTCTCCGCAGAAGCACTAAGAAAGCTGATACACACCTAGCCGAACTTCAGCGTCTTGGGATGATGGACGATGAAGGCCGCCGCATCGATCCCAACGCTATCCTTGAGGATGATGATGATGAACTTCCCGTGGTTCCCCACCGCAGGGCCGCACAGCTTGCTCTCAATGCCAGCTCTAGTTCTTCTCCGATGAGATCTCCCTCTCGCACACTCCCCAGGAATCTTCTCCAACCCGCTGGCTTATCGCAGGGTCTCCCCTCGAGCCCCCTCGCGGGATATGGCACAGCTGAGGCTCAAGTCCCCAATTCTCTCGGATCTCACCGCCCGCAGGTTGTTTCCGAGACGCCCACTCAGCATTCGCCCGCTTCGTTCTCTGCCGGGACCAGCTTCTCCTACATGCCTGGCTCCCGCGCTTCCCACGGCGCCGGCGGAAGAATTCAGAAGAGCAGCACGAAGAAGCGTGCTCTCCCATCGGCATTTTCGGAGAACAACAGCTCCACCCCGCCCTCAAGTTCTCCGCCAGCGAAGAAGCGCGTCGTCCTCCCGGCCATCGATCTCACACGCAGCACCTCCCTGACGCCACCTCTGTCCTCCATGCGCTCCCAACACCAGCAGCAAGCCAGCCCCCCACCATCGGCCGGACTCCTTCCTCCATATCCGTATGGTCCGACCACGGCCACTTCCTCACTGGCGCCGGCGGACCCAAGCGCTTCCACGCCTACACGCTCGGACCCCACGGGTGCGACACTGGTTTCGTCAAAAGGCTACGCCGACGACGGTGGTACTGGCGATGGCGACGATATGAGCGAGACGGAGCTGCGGCTCGAGCTTCGCCGCATGGAGGTCCAGCAGCGCGCCTTCGAGATCCAGCAGCGGCAGCTGGAGACGCAACAGAAGCAGATGGAGTATCAGATCCAGCTAGAGAAGATGAAGAGAGTGCAGCGTGGTGCTCAACAGGGTGGAGCTGGTGGTGGTGGTTGAGGTGGGGAGAGTGCCGATGGAGCTTGAAGGAGGGTTGGCGGTTCGGAGAAAGATTGATGGTGAGGGGAACGAGGGGTGATGGGTGGAGCTGTATATTGTTGGCTATACAAGGCGAAGGCACAAACAAGGTTTTAATGGTTTGGGGGCTCCCAGATGGTAGCAGTGCCCCTCGCTTCGGCTTGGTCTCAGGTTGCTTGGATCCTGTTTTTGGCTCCCCCAAGATTTATCGGGCATGGTGGTTCTCACTGAGGGTTGTGCGGATGAAAAAAGTGTTGCTGATTACGGAACACATTTGGTGGCCTAATTTGAGTATGGTTGGAAAGTTGAAGTAGCAATGCATGATCTCTGAATTCTTTCGTGCGGCTGTGCTGTTTACCGTTCAATCCCCGCAAGCTATGCCTCAGCTCTTTATCTTGTCGAGAAATCTTGCACCTGCTCCTTTCAGAACCTCCAAGACCCCGACTCTCGTGGCTATACTAACGTCCTCCCTCCTCCATTTGCTCCTAATCTCTACACCAACATCACCTCAACACCACACAGACATTTTCAGAGCAGGACAGCACCGGTGACATGCAAGTGGCTCCTCCAGGCATCTTGTGGGTAGACTGACAGTTTCAGGCAGGACTGGCTACTAATCTTGAGACTTTACAGACTCTTCCCCACCTCACTTCGTCGCATCATCTGGGTGTGAGCCTGACCTGCCCAGAATGGTCATAATGGACGGCATTGAAGTCTTCATCAGTTTGAACAATCCAAATGAGAAATTCCAAGAGTACACCGGGCATGAATCGAGCGTCTGGGATGACGAGAGTAGGGAAAAGGTGCGATATATCGAGGCCACCACTGGAAAGGAATTCAGTATCAATATCCGGATTCACCGGAACTTCAAACTACGCTCAGAAAATGCCTTGCAGGTGAAGTTCAGCGTCGACAGATATCAATTCGAACATGTCGAGGAGTTCTTGCTGGGGGGGGGGCTTCCAGAAGAGCTCCGGTGGGCCGTGGGACGGAAAATATCAGGCGACAAGCTATACCTTTTGGTAAATGGGAAGCCAAAGGACAGGCTAGTCAAACAATCCTTTCCGAGGGCAAAGGCCGGTAAGGTCCTCTCATGGGTAATCCGAACCTACTTTCTGACTTCGTGTCAGAAAATCCACCACCCGTTGGAGAGACTCAGATCAAAAGAGCACAGGATGATAGAGGTACCATCAAAGTCACATGTACCAGAGTTTTGACTCATCACCCTCTTCGTCTCTCCCTCGTCCCGCACAGAGTCGACCTCGAAGAAGAGAGCAAGGTAGCCCGGCACACTTCACACGCGCAAGGGCTTACGCACTATGTTCAGTAAGTATATCTAGAAAGGTGCCTAGATTTCTGACTCCCCCTTCTCAGACTCTGACCCCCCTCCCATATTAGGCAGTTAATATGCCTCCTCAGGTTTAGCACCGCTGGATTAATCACTTTCCGGCGCCGGTAAGCCAGTGTGTCGCCTACAACTCCACAGCGTGTCGCCTGCAGCTCTACAGCGCATCACCTACACAGCGCGTCGCACCCACGCACCTTTACTCACCGTACTAGTACCTCGCGATATCGTCCTCGCCGGCGGCGGCGATAACGAAGGCGACGACGAAGGCGACAGCGAAGGCGACAGCGACGGCGATAGAAGATATAGACGCCGTATAGAGGAGGGTGGGTAATCATCTTAAGCATGAGAGAGTGGTGAAATCTCTATAAATAACGCGTGAAAATGTGGAGATCACGGTGAATTCTCTCTAATTAGGTAGGGGGGGAGGGTCAGAATCTGAAAAGTGGCGGTCAGAAATCTAGGCACCATCTAGAAATAATGAGAATTCCTTGTCTAAAAACGATACAGATTTTCATTAGGAGGCTTAGCCCCAAGTAATCACATGGTTAAGCACACTCGTCCTTGCAGGTGGGGCGGAATTGGAGTCCCATATGTTTTCGAATTCAAATACAGGAGCAGAGGTAAAAAATAATCATAAAAAAAGAACTTCATTAAGGCCATAAGCTTACCATTCACTCACAGAGGATCTTAAGAAATTAGATTCAGGTACAAGTCGTGACCGGAATATCCTGTCATCGAAGCGTTCCAGCGATCCGCCTGCATCTCATGACGATCAAGAGCCATCGCAGGCCAAAAGAGCAAGGATTTCAGCCATGATGACACTAAAAACAAATTCTCCATCCGCCACTGCATACAAACGGTCGCAAAGACACTCCAGCCTGTCCATCAAAGTAGAATCCGCATCCCGGTCTACTCCAAACCCGAAAGCCGTAGTCGATCTTACAGAGGAGGATGACGACGAGCCTTCTATCAAGCGTGAAGATCATAGGGTTTCCGTAAACAAAGATGCTGCTGCCATGGATGAAGAAGAAGTAAAACTTCGTCCGCGAGAGATTGAGCTCAGGCTACGTCAAAAGGAGCTTTCGAGAGTCAAAAAGGAGCCTTGAGTTTCTGGAACTCCACCGTACGTTCCATTTCGATGTTTCTCGAAATACGGCTTCTGGAATGTAGATGGAGCGTCTTTCCAGTATGCTCTCGACGGCTCTGCTCACCGAGTCTTTTTTCTTTCATGGTAGGGTCAGAATTTGACGTCCTGGGATCGCCGGCAGGAAACTTCTCGGAGCTCTTGCCCATTACACCACTTCCCCAAAAGCCCCCAGTTCTTTCTTGTGATTCTCTGATTTCTCTATACAATGCATGCTTCATCTCAGGATCTCATCTTTCAGCGTGGGGGTCAAGTTAAGAGCTCTCGATATTCTACAGTCCGTAGATGAGAATCAAATGAATATTGGTTTCCCTCATTTTGTTCGAAACATGGCAATATTTCAAACTACAGAAGATTTTGCTTCTGCGGACGCCTGCTGCTGCAGGACGGCTCTGGGCGTCACGAGACGAATTTCACTCGTACAAGCAGCCATTCCTACCCGGAAAGGTTCAGTTAGAGACCCTGCATAAAGTTATGGAGGGAGGTATATAGGTGCTCCTTCTTCCACTCCCTCCAAACTTCTTCAACGATCCAGCCTCCGAACCTGAACACCGCGCTCCTCACCAACCTGTAGGTCCACACCTAAGCGCAGCACAAACAAGCATCCGGTAAGCCCTTTTTCTTTTATTGAACACATACGCCCTGCTGAAGTCCATATCTACTCAGGCCATGCCTAACAAGGCTCACCTCACTTCGGCCACGATCCTCACAATGCGGCTTCCCGAGGGCATAGAGCTTATTCTCCAATCCCCTCACGGCGATGAGGTTTACGAGGAACACATACAAGATGAGCAGGCTCCGGATGATGCCACCTCACCAGGCATGACCAGGCACATTGGCAATGTCATGAGCGAGGAGGGTTTCCGTATCTCAATGAAGGCTGACCCCGGGTTTGACTTCGGCGCCGGTTCTACCATCAAGGCAACAGTCCGAATGATGATCAACGGCCATAAGCGATGGGCAACAGTCTTCGCTTCCAAGTCTCTCGCAAGATGTGGGTTTGCTAAGACTGCGAACATCTTTAAGTTCAACGAAGTTGGAAACCGTGGCTTTCAAAAGGAGCCTATGCGCTTCGGTGCGAGTAGTGAAGGTAAGAGGTCGTCTTTCCAGTGAATATTTCAATGCTAATGGGAATCAAGGCGCAAGGGAGGAAATAATCAAGTGGAGATTGTGAGGGCTTGCATCCGGTGCGCTCGCGGAAATGCAGTGGCATTGCTTTCTACAAGAAGACTAAGCTAAGGAGAAAAGAGAGATCAGTCAAAACGAGCGAAAGGTCGCTAATAAACACTCGTCGCTACGCATGGACCAACAGTTGCGAGGAGCAACCGCTTCGCTTGCTTCTCGCATGCGCTTCGCCGCAGGATTATCCAAAGGCACCTTACGGTCTAAACCGTCACAGAGATCCAGCGTGGAAAATATGAGAAGCGGAAGAAGAAAGATATTGATAGGAATAGCCACCGGACATACAGACCAGGCTTCAGACCCCTTGAGCATGAGGATGGAGGCAAGGATTGGTATGTGGAATTCCGATATCAACTGCAAGAGCCTTCAGCAGACCCTCTAAGCCTGACACCGCCGGAACACCACGGATTACCAGCACCGGGGTTCGTCTTCAGTTCCACGGAATCTGTCATCAGTCCTGTTTGGAAGAACGGCCCCATCGTCCATCTAAGGTCTGGTCCCGTCGATAACGGCTTCAAGAGAGGCGCCCAAGCCGAGCTTCTGAGACGCCGGAACGAACGCAACAAGATAAGAAAGCAGCAACCCAAGCGTCGCTCCGATATGCGGGCCAATGCCAGTTCAACGCCAGTTGCTTCAACCGCACCCACCTCTCGAGTCATGTCCTCAATGGAGCCTCAAGCTCTGGATTCTGGGAGGAGCACGAGGATCCTCCGACCGCGGTTAAATCAGAGGCGGATGCTCAAACCCCCGCTCAAGTCATCATCATTACGGATGACGAAGACGACGAAGAAGAAGATCTTGAACTGGACCTACGAGAGATACGCATCCTCAGAGTGCTTCGCCGTATTCGCCATCGTAAGAATACCGGCGCTTAGCTCTGTATCGACGAGGTCTCATCGGCCTTACAACAAATTGCTTTCGACTACCTGCTGAAGAGTACAGGTATACATACATGACAATTAGGTCGTTTGCGTCAGGCCAACCGATGACTTTACGAATATGCCAGGGAATACATGACAAAGGCAGGGTCTACATTTACGGAGTCGCGGGGGAACAAAATGACCACTTGGCGAGGCTCACTATTGGCGTGGAGGTTCAGGCGGGGCATACGGGTTCAAGCGAATCTTAGTCCTCATGAGTGTTATCTACAGTGTACAATTTAGTCATCTATGCCTCTACTTCTCATGAGTGTTAAATTGCAGGAAATATGCATAGCTCCCCATCGAGAAGTTTTTAAGAGGTTCTGCAAGTCCCAGAACGTTTTACGGGTACAGAGGGGTGCTTAGTATCTAAACCTGACGATTGGGTTTAGCTATAAGGGATTGGAGCATTCTTCCAGACGTAAATGTACTTAAGATTGTATGCTCAACTCTCTACGCAGCGGTAGAGTAGATGTTTGGAGCATTATCGCGCTAGCCGACGGGCGCAGCATGACGTCAGCGGGGCTCAGCGCAACTTTCTCCGCCACTTTTGCCGCAACAGCGTCCACACGCCTCCCCAACCGCGTCCACCACCAGCCGTGGCTCTCCTACGACACCTCACGCGCGCGACAATGGCTTCGGAAACGCCCAAGAACATCGTCATAATAGGCGGCGGCATCATCGGCAGCACGAGCGCCTACTTCCTCTCGCACCACCCCTCCTTCGACCCCGCCACGACCACCATCACCCTGCTCGAGGCCAGCCAGATCGCCGGCGGCGCCAGCGGCAAGGCCGGAGGGCTCCTCGGCCTCTGGGCCTACCCGTCGTGCATCGTGCCGCTCTCGTTCGGCCTGCACAAGGAGCTCGCCGACAAGCACGACGGCGCGCAGCGGTGGGGCTACCGCGGCGTGCACTGCGGGCAGATCCTGATGAAGGGGCGGCCGGTGGCGGCGGCGGGCGCGGCCGACACGGGTCCGAGCGTCAGCCTGCAGAAGCGCACACCGCAGGCGCTGGGGCAGCTGCGCGCGGCGGGCGTGCCCGCGGAGCTCGACTGGGTGGTGCCGGCGGGCGTGCGGGCGTACGAGGAGATGGGCGCGCCCGCCGACACCGCGCAGGTGCACCCGTACCACTTCACGACCAGCATGGCGGCGCTGGCGGAGGAGCGGGGCGTCCGCGTCGTCTACGGGAGCGTGACGGGCGTCGACACGGACGGCGGGCGGGTGAACGGCGTCACGTACGCGCCGAGGGACGGCGGCGCCGCGCAGACCGTGCCGGCGGACAGTGTGGTCATCTCGGCCGGCCCCTGGACGCGCAGTGTCTGGCCGAGCGCCCCTATCTCCGCGACTCGCGCCCACAGTGTTGTTATCCGGCCTCCCCGCGAGGTGTCCAACTACGCGTTGTTTACGAGTATCGAGCTTCCGTCCGAGGAGGGGGCGTCCGGCAAGCGGCGAGGCCATGCGAGAACCGTGTCTCCGGAGATCTATGCTCGGCCCTTCCAAGAGGTCTACGCGTGTGGCGAGGGGGACCAGCTTGTGCCGCTACCCAAGACGACAGAGGAGGTCGAGGTGGATCCACAGCGGTGCCAGGAGATTGTTGACTACGTGTCTTCTATCAGCGATGAGCTGCGTGATGGCGAGGTCACGGCCAGACAGGCGTGCTATCTGCCCAATGTGAGCAGAGGCGGCGGCGGCCCGATGATTGGCAACGTGCCAGGCGCGAAGGGCCTGGTCATTGCGGCCGGACACACGTGCTGGGGCATTCAGAACGCGCCGGGGACGGGGAAACTGGTGAGTGAGTTGGTATGGGACGGCAAGGCCAAGAGCGCAAACATTGCAAGCCTGGATCCCGCGAAGTGGCTGTAAACTCGGATGGAAGCGTAGACCACAAGTGTTGGAAATCACGTGTACATTCGTTACTAGATTAGGTATAGCTTAGAGCTTGAGTATAAGGCGGGCACCTCTCCTACCTGTTACGCTGGGCCTTGGGAGCAAGGGAACCTAAGGGACTTAGGTATCGGGGGGGTGCGCAGCGTCTAAGGGTTTTGCTACCGCTATCGGGATGTCACTCGTGCAGGGGGATAGCAGCCGTAGCCAGGCAGGGAAGGTAAACAAGGTAGGTGTTAAGCAATGATTGGACTTGACCACGAAGGTTCTATCTACTATAAGAGAGTGTGATATATATAATAATAATAATAATAAATTCATTTCCTCCCGATATAGCTCCCTTGCGGGTCCATGCGGGGCTGGCTATCTGCGCTTATTTTACACGAGGGGGAAAACCTTATTCGCCAGGCAAAAACCCCTCCTCTCTTTTCAGGTTTGTCTTCCTCTACTTGTTCCGTTTTTCCTGCTTACCGGTAGTAGCTGCTGTGGCAGCCCTTCATTCGATTACTGGTATCACCTTCTCAGTTCTCAGTTCAGTTCTCCTCTCCGTTTTCCTAGTGGTCCTCCTGGTGGTCCTCCTGATGGTCCTCCCGGTGGTCCTCCTGGAGCATCTCCCTCGCCATACTAAACTGATTTAGTAGGCCCAGCTGGAGGAACCAGCTTGATGCGGCTCCAACGCCCTTCTTTGTGGACAGAAGTGTGTGGAAATCGGTGGTCCCTGCTTCTTGGAGCATTTGAGCTCTGTTCTGTTGGAAGTGATGGCAGAAGAGGAGGATATGCTTTGGGGTCTGTCTGTGCCAGCCACATGAGCAGGCTGGGCTGGGATGGCCAGGCACCTTGCGCCTGAAGAGGAAGTCTTCCAGGCCAATGTTTTCAGTGCGTAGTAGGGTGGTGATTGTGCTTTGTGGTTTGGATAGCCCATGGTGGAGGTGTCTGAGCTTTGGGTTCCATTGTGTATCTTGGGCAACTGGCTTGTTTCTCCTCGCCTGGCTTGTCTTGGCCATCCACCTTTCTTTCCAGATGTTTCTGATTGTTCTGCGGAGCCTGGTTCTTTCAGGGAGCTTTTGTGTGGTGGGAGGTCCTCTCTCTAGAAGAGTATTGGCCCTGCTTTGTAGTAGTGTTCCTCTAGCTAAGCTGGGCTTTCCCCTTGCATCTAGTACCGCTCTTGTGATGTCTTTGATGTCCTGACAGGTGTTTCTAGTCACTGTGGTTGTGGGTCCTTCTCTAGACCGGAGTGTATGGGTCAGAGTTAGCTCATCAAGGTGGAGTGAGAGGGGGGGAATCCCTGTCTCATGTTCTAAGACCTGTGTGTTGGTAGACTTGTATGCCCCTGAGATAGTGCGTAGGCATTGGTTCTGGGTTCTTTCTAGTGGTTTTATTGCTGTCTTCCTCCAGCCTGGGGTTCCTTCTGGGGTGTGCCACACCCCGCAGCCGTAGGAGAGAACTGGTCTAACCACTGCTATATAGATGTGGCGTGCCTTAGTGAGTGACGCTCCCCAGGTAGAGGCTGTAAGTCTGGAGAGAGAGGTGTATTGCTTTGTAGCCTTTAGGGAGGTTTCCTTGATGTGGGGTCCCCATCTTAGTTTGCTGTCCACATGGATGCCTAGGATCTTGATTGTCTGCTCCGGGTTTCTGTAACGGTAGGCTCCTTCCACTAAGCTTCGGAGTCGCTTAGCAGGTTGGTGGAAACCGAAGGGTTTACCTTGAAGAGACAAGAGGAGGATGGCGGTGCAAAGAGTGAAGTATCACGTGATAGCGCGGTGCGCAATGAGCTTGTTACCTCCAAATCAATAGGGTTTGAATTGGAACTTTGAGTTGACCACGAAGGGTCAAATGTCTAGCTAAGGGAGTGTGACTATATACTACTAGAAAAGCTATGACAATCTGGATTTGTTCGGGTTGGATCTGTAGGAGTGGGATCTGAGGTGGATGGATCTGTGAGGCTTGGATCTGTACAGATCCAAGTGTGGGTCCGGGTCACGGGTGTGCGTGGGGCGCACGTGACGTTAGCGCCCAACCACCTTCCTGGTTTCCGACATTCGTCGGTGCGAGGCGATCGCTATGTTTACCTATTCCGCGCCCGCTTACCTCTATCCTTTCGGGGATTCTAGCCCTTGATCCTTCGTCCCTGTGGGCCTTCTTCACGTAGGGGACTCTGTCTTCCGTCCTATCCCGTAACCGCGTTGTCCCTTGCGGTCCTATCTCCCGTGCGGGTTCCCCGCCCTTAGGATCCTAAAGCCCGCTTCCTTGGAGGTTCGTAACAGTTTCCTTCGAATCCGGCAATGTTGATCTTTGCTGCCATGTTGAATCTCCTTGGCCTTCTTGTAAAGTGTATGAGGTGGTACTTGTCAGGTGCGAAGGTTGATCCATGGGTTGCTGCCCACTGTGTACAGGTCCTATTTGCCTCCTCTAGTGTTCTACAGTTTTGTTCTGTTGATCTACTAAAGGTAAGGATGTTGGTATCGTCTACGAAGCCTAGGGGAAAGGTGCTACCCGTGCGGAGCTTTGTAAGGAGGTTGGAGGCAAAGAAGAGGTATAGGATTGGGGATAGCGAGGACCCCTGAGGGATGCCTGTTAGGGTCTGAATTGGTGGACTAGTGTAGTCCCCAAAGCGGAGCTGTGTGGTGCGGTCTTGAAGGAATGAATGAGTAAATTTCTCCACCCAGATTGGGAGTCGTGCGGCTCTTATGTTATGGAGAAGTCTCTTGTGTGATACATGGTCGTATGCTCCTGAGATATCCAGGCTGAGGACTGAGGCTACCAGTCCTGGGTCCTGTGCCCAGACTGTGTGAATCTGTTGGGTAAGAAGGTCAATTTGTTACGGCGCAGCCTCCACAGTATCGGGATAAGAAGGATGAGGCAGTAGAGTGGGGCGCAGACTCGCACCGCAAGAAGAATTCAGCAAGGGGTCACGTGTATCACGTGACGCCAAGCTCTGATCTGTATGCTCCGGTCTGGGCAACCACAGATCAAACAGATCAAACCGCCATTGATCCCTATAATCCGTACCTCACAAGGACAGATCAAACAGATCAATATTAGATTGTGGACACTCTCCTACATGTATATAAACCACACTCCTTAGATAGCTTTGACCTTCGTGGTCAACTTCAATAATCAATCTACACCATTAATATTATAAATATGGCTTATGTGGACTAATTACTTCTTGTTTACCGCCGATCGATTTGGAATCTAGATCTAGACTTGCCTGCTTACAAATCAGGAAGCTAGTATTTTAGTTTGTTCCTTATATATATAAAGCTCGCCTCTCTGCCTTGCAATTAGTTCTTTAGTCTAGAAATGAGTATTCCTCGCGTACAACTTAGTATGCCTTGAATTGGACCTTGCTCGCCTCCTTTGTTGTTCACTCGTCTCTCTCCACCCGCCTCTTGGCATTCGTCCCTAGTCTCTCGCCCCCCTCCTCTTATCCCATGTGCTTCGGTATCTGCTTTACCTCTACTGCCTTTACCGGCTTCGTTACTTCGTCCCTCTCCGCCCTCTAAGGTCTGTTCATTACAATTGATTAGTAACACGGCCTTCGCACATAGTGCTCAGTCACGTGTATTTGTCTATACTGTTCTCACCCCCTACCTTGTACCCACTCAAGGTAAACCCTACACGGCTTACCACCCTCTTTGGTGTTTGGATCCTTAGAGGTAGAGGCCCGCCGTTACATGCTGTTGATAGAGTGAGGTCTATAATAGATTTAGAGCCGTTTTCCAATCTAGTAGCCTGATCGGTATTATTAAGAACTAATTGATAGTCCTCTATCAACTTTTCAAGGACTAGGTGATTTGTTGAGGTAGCTTTCCACGGGTCCCAGTATCCTCGTGAGTTGAGATCGCCTGCTAGGATAGTCCTCGTACTTATAATCTGGTCCCAGCAGACTGAATCAATAGTATACCCCTGAGCAGTCTTTCTGTTGTAGATGTTCAGTAGTCGGGTTCTCCGGGTGCGCTTATTTTCCCAGATATCTGTTACGAACCTCAGTCCGTATAGATAGGAAGACACAAGGGTCAGGAAGAGCACTAAGTAACAAAGTAGCTAGAAGGGGAGAAAGCCTAGGAGGCGGGAAAGAAGGATCTCCGCTTACCCCGCTTCGGGCGAGAAAGGGCCTAGGCGCCCTAGTCACGTGCACCCCACAGCGAGCCCTCGAGCGAAGGGCTCAGCGAGCCCTTAGAAAATAGGCTCTCTTACGAGCCCATATAAGCCCAGCTCGTAAGGGCTCTACCAGATTGTCATAGCTTTCCTAGTAGTATATAGTCACGCTCCTTTAGCTAGACATTTGACCCTTCGTGGTCAACTCAAAGTTCCAATTCAAACCCTATTGATTTGGAGGTAACAAGCTCATTGCGCACCGCGCTATCACGTGATACTTCCCTCTTTGCACCGCCATCCTCCTCTTGTCTCTTCAAGGTAAACCCTTCGGTTTCCACCAACCTGCTAAGCGACTCCGAAGCTTAGTAGAAGGAGCCTACCGTTACAATATCAAAGCACTGAATATTAGAGTGTTTAATAAGGTCCGTTCTATCTTCAACCGTAATTGAGTTTAGTACGTCCTTACGAAACGCTATAAGTACTCGTATCTCGCTCTGTTGGTCGTTGTTTATCTCTGGCCACCGGATCTGGAAGGCCGGGTGGGAGATAGTATTGCCGCGCCCTATATAGGGTTCTTGTAGACAGACTAGGGTAGCGTTTCTTTGAATTGCTGTTTCAAATGCTGCTAGTGTTGTTGCGTACGTCTTTCTACAATTATGTTGTAGTACAATCATCTTGCTGCTGGCGTAGGTGTTTGTACCGGCGATAGTATAGTTGATTCGAGATCCACCATATCGCTGTCTTCTTGTCCTATATAAGGAGTGCTTGCAATTGGTGATCCTAGTGTGGCTACCTGAATGGTTGGGGTGGTCGGTCGAGCTGATACTAACGGAGTTTCCATCTCCGTTACTTCGTGGTCGGCTACCTGTGGTCTCGGTGTGGTACAGATTGGTGATCCTAGTATAACGGTCCGTGTGGGAGAAGTATCTTCTCTCAGAGGTCTTCTCTTTTCGGTCATTTTACGTCCTTTACAGATGGTAGATGTGGCCAGATGCTGGCGTCCACAGTTAACGCAGTTTAGTGGCATGTGGGTACATGGAGCTGCCTTCCTACCGCAGCCCGTAACTGTACACTGGTGGTTCTTTGCCTGGTGGGGGCCTGCGCAGATATAGCATACACTCTGGTTGCTGCATTGCCTGGAGAGGTGGCCTGGTTGGCAGCAGCTAGTGCAGAAGATCTCATTTGATTCCCAAAAGGTCTCTGTTTTGTACTGTTTACCACCAAAGAAGATGCCTCTTGCTTTGTAGTTCTCAGCTTCCGCCCTGTTTCGGATAACAAGTACGATAGACGAGAAGCTAATCTCCCCTTCTTCGTACCTATTGCGAACCAGTTTCTCATTCTTTAGCCATCGAGGGCTGTGAGGAAGCTGCGTAGCATTGGTTGACTCAATTTCCTCCCGAATGAGGTTGAGTCCTTGTGGGTTGAGATACCTGTTTAGGGGTACCTGGTGGACTTTTATCTTCTGCCACTTCTCTGCTTGTTGAGCATCGATGATGGCGTTATCCTTCTCCCTTGCTGCAAAGAGAATCTGGTCTCTATGTTGGAGGACTTGGGCTGCTGATGTGGTTTCCCGGACGAACCCTGTAAGGTATCCTTTCCTTGTATAGGAGAGGGTAATGAGCCGCTGCTCTGGGCTTCCCGCCTGACTTAGGATTTTGTTGATGGCTAGGAGAATGTCCTGCGTGTTCTGGCGGCCTTGTTCTTGGTTGCGGAGAAAGAGAATCTGCCTTTCTTCCTGTGTGAACTTTTTTAGCTTTTTTTGCTTCTTTGGAATTTCTGTCCATTCCTGCTGCGTGGGCCTATACTGCGCGGTGGCCGTAGCGTAGGTGCGCTGCGTGGTTGCGGGTTGCGTCCTCTGTTGAACTGCCTTTGGTGGCGGAGGAGGAGGTGTTGGTCGATTTAAGGTTGGACCCTGTTGCCCTATTTGGCTAGTCCGGTTCTGCCTCTGCGGCTGCGGTTGATCCCGCCGCTGTTGCTGCTCCCCCTGCTGCTGCTGCTGCTGCTGCTGCTGCTATTGTTGTTGTTGCTACTGCTTTTGTAGTTCCTGCTGCTGTTGCTGCGTTTGGTGGCGTAGCTGGCTAATTTCCTGAAGGAGCGGTTGGATCGCCCACTGGACTGCCTTCTTGATTTTCTCGAACAGGTCCTGGTCTTCCTGGTGCTTCCTTTTCTTTTGGGCTGTTTAGGAGTTCTGCTGGAACTGGAAATGCTGTTTTGCTGTCTGGCTGGCCGCATCTCGGGCCGCTTGTTCTTCCATGGTGCACGGTCCGGGCGAAAATTGGAACGAAGCGGCAGGATTGCCGCCATCCATGGTTGTTTCCATGCCTCCCTCCATTCCTAGGCTGCTGCACTAGGTGGGGGTTGCGTGGCCGTGCTGGGTGCGCTGGGGGCTGTTGTACGGTAGTGGTTTTGACCAAGAAGCTGATTTCGAAATTCTTGGGGCGGGTTGAGCTTCCCTTCTCTCGCTGTTCGCGGCTGGATCCTCAGGTGTTGCGCGCTGTTTGTGTAGTCGGGGTTTCATGACATTGGGAAAAGTAGACGATTTACCACCATGTATGTGTTTCTAGCCACCTCCTCTTTGTTTTATTCCAACTGCCTGCCGGGGACACCTCTAAAGCTGCGTCTGGAGTATCGGGATACTCCAACTCGTCAGTGCCGTAAAAGGTAGGATGTAGAGGTATGTCCCGACCCTCAAAGCTATGTGCGCTCCTGCAATCCGAACATGACTACGGATTCACACTACTTCAATAATAGAATCTGCAGGTGGTGATTAACGCAAGTAATTGGCGTGAAACGATCCGAGTTGATGCGTCTGAATCCATCACGAGGAAGGCAAGGTCCGCAAGTGCCGCGCCGTGTTGAGCGAAGAAATCGCTTTGCCGATATGGCCCTGCACCGTCAGATCGATGTTCCCAAAGATGCCAGATCCAGTGTAGAATCGTAATTTGATCTCTTGCATATGCCCGTGAGCCCGTCTTTCTGTCCTTCCGGACGTCGCGAACCCGTTCCAAGGCTCGTGGAGGCGCAACAAGGGCTGTACATCGGAGTGAACGAGTCAGAGCCCCGTTGCTTCGCGTAGTGTTTTCTCTTATTGTGTCTCTGGCAATTCCAAATCCGTCAGGGGAATTTTTGATCCGTTGACAATGAGGATGTTGGAAGGCTTGATGTCTCGATTGTAACGGCGGGCCTCTGCCTATAAGGATCCAAACACCAAAGAGGGTGGTAAGCCGTGTAGGGTTTACCTTGAGTGGGTACAAGAGAGGGTGGGAGAGAACGAAGTGACGAATACACGTATCTGAGCACTGCGTGCGAAGGCCGTGTTACCAATAATAGCTCGATTATTGAAGAAGTTGACCACGAAGGTCAAAGCTATGCTAAGGAGTGTGGTTTATATACGTAGGAGAGTTCTATACAATCTGGAGTTTTGCTCTGTATGCTCTGTGCCTCCGGTGGGCGGGCTGTAACAGAGCAGACAGAGTTCCTAATATTGCTCCGGCTGCTCTGTCCTCTGGGGTCCGTGCATAGGGAGAGCACCGAGAGCAGCTTCTTAGCGTCATATAAATCCCGTGACTGCGTGGGTCCTCATCCGCGCCACGACTGCGCTCCCTACTTTCTTCCTTATCCTGTTACTGTGAAGGCTGCGCCGTAACATCGATGCTTTACTCGGATCTCATGTATGAAGTCGACATCCCGGAGTAGACATATGGGCCACCGCAGTAGAAGAGGCCGCCATACAAAGCTCAGTTCCTCTTTATCTGAGTGTGCGAGGAATCTGGCCAGGTCGACGTCCGCAATTGGCTGCATCAGGATCCCGAAATAATCATCCCAGCGGTATGTGCCGAGCACTCTCACGATGTGTTGCTGTCGTGGACGGGTTAAGTGTCCTTCCGTCTTCCTAAATTTCTTCAACCTTTTCGTCTATTTTACCTCTCAGAATGCGCCGCTTCCGTGCGAAGCATTCCCCTGTGTTTCCGACTTGTGCAACTTTACCGACTGTTCCGGCGGCTCCATGTCCAAGCGGCGCAGGATCCGGTAGAGCTCCTCCATGGACGAGTCGAACTCAGTATGGAAATCGTTCGAGATTTCTCTTCGTGGTCTTCCTTGAAGTCAATGTTGCGGACCATGTTCTCCAGCGGTATGTCGCGGTGATCGCCTTGTGGTAACCGTCGGCTGAAGTAAAAACTGCTGCGTGGCTGCATTGAGACGCTGGTTCGCCCAGCATTTTAGTGCATTCAACATGAGGATTTGGCATATCCTGTTGTGTAACCAGACATCGTGCAAGGAGCATTGACTACTCGTTTGAATGATTCCCGTGCGTGTTGAACCCAGCAACCTTGGCCGAACAGACGTTAAATCCACAATTCTCTTGGAGGAACAACAAAACGAAACCCGAGAAGTCCAAGGCACGGATTTACTCAAGACCGTGGTGATCATCGAGGCAATTGCATACATTTGGAGGAAGTGTTTAGCTCTTTAATCCTGCCTATTTGGATTAAGCGTTCGTAAAGTTGATTGCACCTTCTCATCGCGCAACCACCCAACTTATTTGCATGGAAAATAAATTTCGCATCACTGCGGCCGAGGCTCAAATGCGAGGCTCTGCGTTTTTAAATGCATCAGGGGATGGGAGAGATAATCTCACGATTTGTGCTGATCTTGCTCAAGTCTGTAAGGTTGCAATTCCACTCTGGCTGCCGAATGCAACTAGCCACACAAATACGAGCCCACAGGATACCCCGCACCTTGGCTCCCCGTCCGAGCCCCTCCAACAACCAAAACAGATCGGCTCGTCCCTTTAGGCTTCTAATCAGGGCACGCGAGACCATTGCCTGCTAATTAAATAGGCGCCGCTCGCCACCCAGCAATCGCAAGGCTCAACGCAACCCGTCACTCATTTACCCGCTCGCTCTTGCAGCACGACGCTCTTTTCCCAAATTCATCACCTTCCTTTCAAGCAAAAATGAAGACCGCTGCTGTCTTTGCCTCCGTTCTTGCCTGCGCCGGCAGTGCGCTGGCCGCCGAGGAGACATTCAAGCTCATCGCTGCCGGATCCGGATCGGCCATCGACGGCAAATACCTCAAGGTCAACGGCGGCTTCTTCTACATTGGCAAGGAGACCAATTCGACCTGCGGCGACATCGCGCCTGTGTTCCAGGGCGGCAACGAGGGATGGCTGGCCATGTACGCCAATGGCGAACAGAACCAGCAGCAGGGTAAGGAGAGAGGGAACCAGATGGCGGAATGCATGGTGGCTGACGGCGCAAAACAGTCTATGCTGACATCTCCGGCGCCACTGATGGACTGCTCTCCTACACGGGCCCGATCGTCGAGGCGACGAGCCCGGATCACGTCACCGATCAGTTCAGCCGCGCTGCTGACGGAAAGCTGTCTTACGCGGACAGCAACTGGCTCGCGTGCCCTCAGACCACGGGCGAGTATCTCGTCTACCCGGAGAAGGCCTACGGGTCTCCTGTGGGTAGGGATAAGTGCACCGCGTTTGAAATTACTACGGAGAAGGTTAGGACGCCGAAGGTGGTCTGCGTTTACCAGTGAGCATGCGTGCGATCGGAGAAGTCGTCCTCAACCCAAAGGGATGCCTATAGATGCACCTTTTCGAATGGACTATACCTGCAGCCAAGACACAAACAAGCTTTCCCAAATGATGCTTTGACCAGGGTGACGGAAAAGAGCCGGCCCTTTCGTAGCTTTGTGATGACTGTGAACACTCAACCATCCCTCCGCACACCCGCAATGCCCCACCCGCGCCGTCATTAGCTCCACGTTCCTGGCCGCAAAACTATATGCCACCTCCATCACCTCAACCATCACGTCCAAGTTCATGCCTATGTTTTATGAACCTGTTGAAGTTGAGACAGCAAATTAAGTTCCATTTAGTCTTCTATCTTTTCCGGTGGAGCATGCTCTTTTCCACAGTAACTCATGATGCCCCCGTAAAACTACTGTTGAAAATTGGTGCGGTGCAGAATGTAGTACGATTCTTGGCATGAGTTGGTGAGGGGGGTAGGAGAGGTGCCCGCCTTATACTCAAGCTCTAAGCTATACCTAATCTAGTAACGAATGTACACGTGATTTCCAACAACTACCCATACCGATAGCAATCCCGAATGTTTCTATTATCCCATTTCCGTCCTTTTGAACAGAATTACCACAAGGAGCTCAGCCGTTCATCTGACCGTCAAAATGTAGCCAGTCTCCACACCATCTCGTCCAGACGAATGCTTGAAAGCCACACGTGTGTACGTGTCAACTTATCCCATAGTCTATACCTACTTAGGCATCTCTTGGATATCGTAAGTGATACCAAGCTTCGCAACAGCGTCTATGACTACTTTTTCGGAGTTGGTGTGAGATTGAAGCAAGTTAGACCTCAGTCGCGTCAAGCCAGTAATCCTCTTGAGCGAGTCCGGAAGGCGTTTGTCGTCGTCTTCAGCCCAAGTGGCTAGCATCTGGTCCAGCTCGGAAGGGGTCCATGCAATGTAGTACATCAGATCCCGACCGTTCTCTCTCTCGAAATAGGACCAGTTGTGACGGTTTAGACCGTAAGGTGCCTTTGGATAATCCTGCGGCGAAGCGCATGCGAGAAGCAAGCGAAGCGGTTGCTCCTCGCAACTGTTGGTCCATGCGTAGCGACGAGTGTTTATTAGCGACCTTTCGCTCGTTTTGACTGTTCTCTCTTTTCTCCTTAGCTTAGTCTTCTTGTAGAAAGCAATGCCACTGCATTTCCGCGAGCGCACCGGATGCAAGCCCTCACACCAGTCGATCGGGTCGTCGCGCAGCCGGAGCTTCTGTAGTGAGTTTGGAAGGAACGCCGTGAGATTGTTCATTTCGACTTGGTTACCGAGTAGTAACAAAGGCGATATCTCAAGTGTCTCGAGCTTTTCCAACCCTTTTAGAGAGCCAATACTGCCTTTGAGACACATGGAATTCGGGCGGATATTATCCTGGAACCATTCGTACCTGCGCTCCGCTTCTAACTGTGATGGCTTGTATCCGGTGCACTCGCGGAAATACAGTGGCATTCTATCTACGAGAAGACTAAGCTGAAGAGAAAAGAAAGAAAGGTTTAAGTAAGATAGCGCTGCTTATATATCTCTCCAGAGTCCCTTTTATTGGTAGCGAGTTGCAGGGTTTTCTTGTTGAGCTTCACTAAGCTTCAGGGTCTTCTCAACCCAAGGTCTCGCCGCAGGATCCATCCAAGGCACTTAACGGTCTAAACCGTCACATTACCCCCCTCTTCTCGGGCTTGAAGGTAGGACTTGAGCGCGTCCGTTTCTTGAAGTGCCGACGCTGGCTCCCAAGTTAGTCTTGCATATCCTTTCCACTTAACGTGGTATTGCTTCTGGGGCCTTCGTTGGCCGCGCTTTCGTTTCATCCTTTCTCCATGAATTGCCTCAACTATCCACCATTCGTGTCCATCATCTAATATTGGCGGCGGCTGGTAGTCGTCCTGTTCTTGACTCGGCAGAGGGTCTATTCCAGCAGGACGTAGGAGGTCAACATTAAAGACGTTGTGTATGCTACTTGGCACATCCAGTCGATAGCTGTGGGGACCAACTACTTCAGTAACTGTGAACTTTGCTGAGCGGTCATCTAACTTCCGGCTTGGGCGGTCTGTCTTAATGTTCTTCATGCTCAGCCAGACCTTATCTCCCACTTTGTACGCAGGTGATGGGTTCCGGTGTCGATTCGCTTGGGCCTCCTGATCCTGTTGCGCGTTTGCCATCGATGCTTCTACCCATTCGGTGATTTCCTTGATCTTCGCAACAATCGCTTCTCCCTTCTGGATGGGCGACGTCGGATTCTGCATGGGCTGTGGATCTTCGAATAGCTGTAGCGGCTCGAGATGGTATCCATGAGAGAGGAAGAAGGGACTAACGCCCGTTGATGAGGATTCGTGACCATTAATCGCGAGCTCGACTGCTGGTAACCAATCGACCCAGTTGTTCTGCGCTTGATTGGTCATTCGACGAAGTTTCTTCTCGACTTCAGTATTAGCGCGCTCTGTCGATCCATCTGTCTCCGGGTGGTACGCTGTCGATATGCGCCTCTCGATCTTGAGTAGTTGGCAGACTCTTTTCCATAGTTGGCCAACGAATTGACTACCTCGATCAGAGACGATTGCTGCTGGGACTCCATGATAGCGGTAGAAGCGCTTAATGAATAGATTGGCGATTGTCTCAGCTTCGGTATCCTTGCAGCCCTCAAGAATAACTCCCTTCCCCAGACGGTCGGTGATTACCATAAGCATTTGACATTCTTGGCTCTCAGGTAGCGGGCCAATAAAATCAATCGAGATCTCTCTCCACTGACGATTTGGTACAGGTAACGGCCGCAATAGTCCTTGCTTACGATCTCTCCAGACTCTTGTCCTTCCACAAACGTCGCAGTTCCGCACGAATCTTCGTACGTCTGATACGAAGTTTGGCCAGAAGAATTGCCTAGCGACGAGGGCTATCGTCCCGTTACGTCCAGGATGAGCCGTCATAGTCGAATCATGAAGTGTTTGAATTAACTTGGTCCTCAGTGGCTCGTAATTCGGCACCCAGCGCCTGCTGCGGAATAGTAGCTCTCCTTGACCATTCAGAGAGCAATCAGCGACTGAGAGCTTGACTGGCTCTTCTAAGTCGTTTGGTAGTGTCCTTTTATCTTCTCTTACTGCCGTTACTAGGCGTTCTTGATCCGGGTCCGCCAATTTAGCCTCTTGCCAGAGTTGTCGCAAATGATCTTCAATTAGCTCTGTTTGCTGCGTGTCTGTCGGTTCGTCTGTTGGCTCGTCTGTTGGCTCGTCTGTTGGCTCGTCTGTTGGCTCGTCTGTTGGCTCGTTTGTTGGCTCGCCGGCTTCTTTCTCGGTTCTTTCTTGTCGTCTTGTCTGTACTGGTACTGCGAGCACTCTCCAACAGTTGGCTTGAATCTTATCTGGGCTTAAGAGTCGTGCGACACGATATTGAAGCCTCTCATCATCTTGAGATACTGGTAAGTCTTGGTCTCTTCGTGTAAGTGCGTCAGGCTGAGCCCCAAGCTTGCCTGGACGATAAGCAATGGTAAAGTTGAATCGGCTTAGAATCAGCTGCCATCTCATTTGCCTCTCAGAGAGCCGTCGGACTGTTGTAAAGTATTCGAGATTCTTATGGTCCGTAACAATCTTAAATTCTTTTACGCTTCGTAGCTCTGCATCCCACTGCTGAAGACACTTAATAATCGCAAGGAGCTCCTTATCGTAGATCTCGTAGTTGCACTCTGCTGGCGAGTTCTTCTTTGAGAAGTAGGCAACTGGCCGGAGTACTCCATTGTTATCGTATTGGGATAAAATTCCTCCTGTACAGTATCCTGAGGAATCAGTCTCGAGGATTGTCTTTCGGTCCGGGTCAAATTGGGCAAGGATTGGTGCCGTGATAAAGGCCTTCTTTAGCTTTCGAAACGCTCTTTCTGCTCCTTCTGTCCAATAGAACGGAACGTCTTTCTTTGTAAGTGCATGTAACGGAGCCGTAGTCTTCGAGTATTCATTAATAAAGCGCCGGTAGAAGTTCGCAAAGCCAAGGAATCCAAGCACTCCTTTAACTGTAGTTGGTGTTTCCCATTCCTGAATAGCTTTTACCTTAGCTGGGTCCATGCGGATACCTTTCCCAGCTTCGATAATAAATCCAAGATACTTTGTTGACTGAACCTCGAATTCGCACTTATCGATATCAAGCTGTAGTCCCGCTGCTTGTAGCTTTTCGAGAACCTTAGTTACGTGCTCTCGGTGTTGGGTACGGGATCCCTCGGTAAAAATAAGCACATCATCGACATAAGCCGATACGAAGTCGTCCAGGAAGTCTTGTAGGGTCCAGTTAATATATCGTTGAAAGGTGCTTGGTGCATTAGCTAGTCCAAAGGGAGTAACAAGCCACTCAAATAGTCCAAAGCGGGTTCGAAAGGCTGTAAGCCATTCATCTCCTGGTTTAACCCGAATCTTATTGAATGCTGCGATTACATCGAGTTTCGTAAACCATCTTGCCTTACTGATCCGGTTAAGGGTCTCCTGGATAAGAGGTAGTGGATATCGATCCTTCCGTGTAAGTTGATTAAGGGCTCGGTAGTCACAACAGAATCGTAAGCCTCCACCTGGTTTCTTTACAAAGAGGACTGGCGCTGCGGCTGGAGAATTGCTTATACGGATAAAGCCTTTATCGAGTAGCTCTGTAAGCGTTTTCCGGAGTACTAGTAGTTCGTCTCTAGACATGTTGTATAAGGGTCCCCATGGGGCCACTGGTGTCCTCCCATTCTCATCTTTCTCAAGCTCAATCTGATGATCGATTCCAGGTCGGTGTGGAGGTAGCTTGTCGGCTTTACTTCTATCGAAGGAGTCGAGAAACCGTTTATTTAACCAGGCTGGTAGTTTCGTCCTTGGGTCCGTATGCTTCTTCTCAGCAAGTGCTTTATTAATATCAGCTAGACTTGCTGAGAAAACCTGGTAACCGAGTCGTTTCTTCCTCGTAAGAAGGCGGAACCTAGCGGCTCCGACCCTCCTATAGTCGAGTTCTTTTCTCTCTCTCTGGCTTTGTACCACTAGGCCAGAGTCCTTAAATCTAAGGATTTGTTTTTCTGCATCTAGTTCTGCTCTCTCTTTTACTAACCATGGTAAGCCAAGAATAACTTTATAGCCTTCAATCCTTGGAGCTACATGGAAGTAAGCTCTTTTCGTTTGGTGTCCGCCGATATCGATCTCGGCAATTGCTACTTCGGTAATCCAGGAGTCGGTAATAGCATCAACTGACTGGATTTGTCTTGGTCGGATAGGGATACGCTGGAGTTTATGTCTTCGAGCGAATCGAGCATCGATAAAGCCATAGGATAAGCACCCAGAATCAATAAGGGTTTGAGTGGAGATCTCCTTATTGATAAGTGCTGAAACTAAGAAAGGTGGTTTTTCCATATGCTTATTCTCGAATTGCTTCCAATCTGCTTGAAGCTTACTTTGCTCCTTTTGCTCCTGACGGCGAATTTTATCAGGAGCTATTCTTTTTCCGAATTCTCATTGTCCTCTGACACTTTAGTGTCCTCCTCTAATTGCGGAGGAACTTCCTGCTCCGACTGTCTGATACCAGCAGCTTGGGCTGGGCGACGGGCAGGCGCATAAGGGCATGCATGCTTCCAGTGTCCTGAAGCACCGCAACGCGTGCAAAGCCTGTTCTGACGACGTCGGTTAATCTCATCTTGAGTTACCCATTTAGCTCTCCGGGTTAGTGCGGCTTTGGCTGGGCCTGTTAGTTCCCAGTCCATTTGGTCGTTTTGAAGAGGCTTTGGATACGTAGTAGGTCTGGTAGTCGTCATTGATCGAGTAGATCTCTCATTGGTTTGAGGACTTGGGCTTCTCCTTCCTTGATACCCACTTCGTATAACTGACTTCTTAGCCTTATTAACAGCCTCTATGTCGTCACTAGTTCTAGCCAGCAAGTTGGCAAATTCGTGGAACGTAAGATCTTCTAAGCTCTTACCAACTAGTCGGTCTTTTAGTTCCCAGCTAATTGAGTCCCAAAGAGAGTCTTTCTTTTGCTTATCGTCCCATGTAGTGCTTTTGCCAGATTCAAGCATTAGGTGGCGGAACTTTACAAAGTGTTCTCTAAAGGGGCCACCTTTTTGATGTAGGGCTCGGAGCTCGCGACGTGCTTTTTCCTCGCGATATGGGTCGCCAAATACGGCCCTTAGCTGTTCGAATAGGTCCTGGGTTGTAGCCGTCTGGCTTGAGGATCTCCACCATGGTTGTAAGTAGGTAAGCGCGGTTCCTCGTAGCTGGTTGAATAGCAACGCTGCTTGTGTCGTTTCTGGGTAGCTTGCGTAATCGATTCGAAGTTTCTGATTTGCTTGATCAATCCAGGCTTCTAGCTCCTTTCGTTCTCCTTTAAATTCTGCTAATTCGGGTAGAATTTTTCTTGGCCTTTGACTTGCCGTAAGCGCTTGAGTAACCGCTTTAGTAATTGCGGTCGGTGGGGTTTGTACTTGAGCCGTCGGAGTGGACGTAGCTGTTCCTACGCTAGGCTGCCTTGTTGTTGGTGTAGTAGCCTGGCTATCCATTCGTGCCTGTAGCTGAGTAACCATTATAAATAGTTGGTTCGCCCATTGCGGTGGGTCCTCTTGTTCGCGCTGCGGGGCCTCTTGCGGTTCATCCATTGGTTGGTCGTCCATTCTAGGACGCGTCCTTGGGTGTCTTCTTAGGTGTCTCCTTGGGTGTCTTCTTAAGCGTCTCCTTGGGTGTCTTCTTAGGTGCCCTCTCTAAGATCTTCCTTTTAGATCTTCTTTTTAGGGACTTCTTCGTGCCTTCTCAAACGCCACGCTGTCGTTTTATTAAAGGGCTTCCTTCGGGAACCTTCTCAAGTGCCTACACGGACACCTTCTTGAACGATTTCCCAGGTATAGTCAACTGGTAACGAGCCTAGCCACTATCCTATTCCTTAGGTGACTTGGGTAACTTAGGTAAAGAGAAGCCGTGCTCACGTGGGAGCTTTGGCGCACAGAGGAAAGGGGACGAGCTTAGTCTAATGTGATGGCTTGTATCCGGTGCACTCGCGGAAATACAGTGGCATTCTATCTACGAGAAGACTAAGCTGAAGAGAAAAGAAAGAAAGGTTTAAGTAAGATAGCGCTGCTTATATATCTCTCCAGAGTCCCTTTTATTGGTAGCGAGTTGCAGGGTTTTCTTGTTGAGCTTCACTAAGCTTCAGGGTCTTCTCAACCCAAGGTCTCGCCGCAGGATCCATCCAAGGCACTTAACGGTCTAAACCGTCACACTAACTTGAAGCCTTGTTCCTGTTGAAAATGAACATCCGGATACATGGCCATGTAAAAGAATGACTGCATTTTGACTGCCAAGCGGAGGTGCTGAATTTCAGTAATCGAACTTGAGGTATTGAGTACATTGCGGAGAGCCAACAGACTGCGCTGCGTATCTGGATATTCTATCAAGGCCGACCATGATATTTCCATCTCTAAATTAAGTGACGTGAGATGAGGAGAGCATAGAAGAAATTTCTGTAACCACAGGAGACTCGACAAGTTGAAATTGCTGATGATCTTGAAGCAAGTGAGGTTTTTGAACGTCGGAGGCGTCGACCCAAGACTCCAGCCGAGAAAGTCGCAGATGTTCAGACCTAGCTTGCTGAGATGCGGTATCTTCGCAAACCGACCCACGAGGTGCCGATCAAAAATACAGGGCTCAGGCATAGAGATGTCCTCGAGGCTCTGCATGTTCGAAAACTCAAGTCCGGATGCCCAACTCGGTGGGCCAGTACCGATGAGTTCCAGTGAGCGCAACTTCGGGCATACATCGATAAGCTGTTGCAAGAGAGTAATGAGTATGTTCGATTCAAGGAAGCGAGCACCACAATGTGTATAATGCTTTCGGTGCTTGGTGAGCTTGCAGGTGCACTCGCATGCATGGCCGTTCTGCAACGCGCTTTCAACCTCAGCCGGCGGGATGCGGATCCTACCGAACGTGCAAAACCCGAACTTGATGTTCTTGACTCCTGTGGCAAGAGCGTTTGTAGACTGGAGAAGCGAGAGAAGCCGAGAGATCTTCCGGAATTTATCGTATGATGGGTTGCGAACTTCTAGATTCAGGTCCTCATAGAGCGCTTCGCTCGCGGGGGAGCCGAGCTTCTTGCATGATATGGCGACGTTCCCGAGATCTGAACCTGAAAGGCAGTGGCATATCAAGAGCAAGACTTCGGGGGGCAAATCTATCAGTGACATCGTTGCGTGCTGATTACGTGGTCAGCGACTGGCTTCCTGTGGGGGTTTCTTAACTTACTGCACTTCGCACCCTTTTGGGTGAAGTGAGGTAAAGGCTCTGTCAGAGAAAGCTTTGCGCCTGCAGGCTTTCAAGGGTGCGGCTTGGCTCCGAGGCGGAAATGCGGGCACAGCGTCGTGCGGCGAGTGTGGCTGTGATCTGTCAGGTTGACGGAATGTGCAGGGAGGAGAAGGGAATGCGTGGTGGCTCCTCGAGGTGGTGGTAGACTGCCGGAAGCGAGACCCCGGGCAAAGGAAGAAGTGAGTCTCAAGACGCGAGACGAATCTGCGCGACTTCCTAGTCAGGCGGGAGTGACAGTGCGGCGGCTCGAAGAGTGGCTGCGCAGTGGGCCGAGAGAGTGCTCTGGCGGAAGTAACGTGCCAAGCCAGCAGTTCGCGCGCATGGGCTGTTGAAGCACTCGTCCGCTTGGATCGAAGTACACTGTACATCTGCATCCAGAGGAATGCTTTGCGACGTTCCGTGGTGGTAGCCTCGCAGAATCGCTGGGTAGCCAGAAGCGTCTCTGGCCGCCCGGTATTTGGACCATCCCGCACGCTCACCAGGCTTCGCGCCCACGCAAAAACCTTCTCCAGGGTCTTTGCTCCGTTGCTCCGCAACCGCCAAACCCTTGCACGAAGGTGTCAGCTTGTCAAGACCATCTCCTTGGACTCCAAAGCCGCAACGCCTACAGGCTCTGGTCCGAGCGGTCCACCAGAAAGCCTGGGTCTGCGTCCGCCGGGCCCTTCGCGCTCCGCCGCCTTCTGCCTCAACGCCCTCTCGCTCCGCTGGCGATCTACCCGCGCAATGTCCGACCCTCAGAGCTCACGTGCGCCCGCAACCATCGGCTTACTCGACCTGTCCACTGAGCTGCTGCAGGACATTGTAGCACGCCTCCCCCTCTCCCAAGATGTCGCCGCAGTTGCCGGAACCTGCAGAATGCTCAACCGCGCCGCGAGCGGGAAACTCTACGAAAACATAAAGCTGTGCGTAGACGACTCCGAGGGTTGTCCGAGGAAGCTGTACTCCATAATCCGACTGGGAGCTACCCTGTACTGCGAGGCCTCGGGCCTCAGAGACTCGACAAAGAGCATCAGCATCACTTTGCCGGACACCAGGTCCGTGTCGAACGCCCGCCTGTGTCCACCACACCTTCAGTACGCGTGTCTTGTCCCCGGTGCGGCAGAGCACCAGAAGAGATGGGGCTTGACGGAACAGACCCAGAAGAACCATCTCAGAGCGGGTGAGCTTTGGGCCTTCATGACGCTCCTCCTCCGCGCCTGCCCTAACCTGCGCAAGCTGACCCTGGACGGAAACTTCTACGAGGTGCTGAGCTTCTGGCGCACCGATATGGCGCAATTCCTCCTCCTGGAGACCGTCGAGCTGATCACAAGCGACGTGGAGCAGGTTCCTCGTGCTAGCCCCTGTTCGCAGGTTTTCCGAGGGCTTGCGCGTCTTCCGAACCTGCGGAAACTTCGCCTGACTGCGAGTGGCTTCTGGATCCGTCTCGGAGCCCTGGTCCTGCAGCCGTTTCCTTTCCCGCCTTACCCGTACCTCACAGTCCTGGTTCTCTGGCGCAGCGAGCTCCGGATGGACACTTTGCGATCCATGCTCGCCCTCATGCCCAACCTTGTCAGATTCGAGATCGACATGATGTACGCCATCCACATAAAATGTCACGACTTCGACATTGAACGGGCTTGTGTCGATCTTCGGAAGCTCGGAAAGGCCATCAGGGGGAAGGGACTGACGAGTCCTCTTCGCGCATACCGAGACCAAGGCTTGCACTTCAGTCGAAAGCTAGAGACTCTGAAGATCTCATTAGACTTCTGCGTCAAGACTTACTGCAAGTCGCTTCTTGATGAGGACTTCGAAGACCAACAGTCCCTTATGTTCGACTACAATGACGATTTTGATGGCTATTGGGACAGCGAAGAAAGCGACAGTGAAAACGAAAGTGAAGATGGCGATCCCAACAACGAAGACGATGATGATCAGGATTATTACGACGATGACCAAGAGGGCATATTCTCCGACTCCAATCATAGGTATACTCCGTCCGGTACCTTTTGCGGCATGACGATCTGGGAAATCAACGGTCTCGGGTCCCTCAAGACACTCCCAAAGCTCAAGACGTTGGAAATCGACCCGATGCTGCTCTTTGGAGACCGTCGGAATGAGCCATGCCAGTTGGACGAGGGAGGTTCACCGCGATACAGTACCCGCTGGCGTCCACTTGACACGATACTCCCAGCCAGCTTGGAAGAACTCCGTATCACCGACGGCTATGTCGAATGGTTCCTCTATGCGGACGAGGAAATGTTCCTGAAGACCAGGGGCGCAGGTGGCGACCCTGAAACTCTGATCGAGATGTTCCAAGCGTACAAGGAGATGGGTGGCAAGTTGGCCCGGCTGATTAAGGTCGTTCATCTGGCGCGTAGTCCATGCCAGAACTGGTCCGAAGAGAAGAACAAGTTGCAGGACTTGTTGGAGAGTCTCGATATCCGATATGAGTGTCCTTCCTGAATCATCGCTGGGCTGGACGGGACGGGGTCGGAGGAGATGCGATGGACCAGAAGAGGATGAAGAAGCCTTTGGATGAGAATCTGAACGGCGGAAATAACCACCGCTTGCTGGAAGCAAAGATGCAAGAGTGGACTTTTTACGGTCTTCCGAGAATGGCTGGAGGTGTTTGTACGAGACTCCGCCTTCGACGGCAGGCTTTCGGAAATGTGTGTCGATCACAAGGAAAAGAAAGAGTAGTTCTGGAGGTATCCGCGGAAAGATCGTGGCATCTATCCGGGTGCCTGCGACCGCTATTGGAGTATTACAAGATTCTCTGCTCCATGTAGATTCCGGCAAGAAAATCTCCAGAAACTCGAAGCGAGGACAAGAAACGTTCACGGTGATTTCTTTGGGGGATTGTCTATGGAAGTCAGCTAGATTTGGTCTACACAAGCTCAGGGACTGGAAGAAAGAATAATATGCTCAGACTTTGCTGACAAAGCGGGGAGAGAAGGATCCCGGGAATTAAACTAGAAGAGCTATCGAAAGCAAGAAAATTGGGTAGATAAATCAAATGAAAGAACCCTTGAAATGCAAAGTGCGCCAGAGCCGTTCAAAATACACATATACAAGCCAGGAAACTCCATATGATAGCAGGATGAAGATGCACAGGAAATTGGTGAATGCGTTGCGGCCATGGTTGCGTGCTTCTCACTGGAAGCAGACCCACTGGTCCTCATGGCTGAAACCCAACAGGTAACACCAGCCGAGTCTGCTGGCCTTCTCAAGACGGTGACCATCCTCAAAGCCAAAGCTTGTTAGTTCGGCGTCTCGGTCTTCGTCACCTCGAGGACCTCCGGGACGTCGCGCCTCGCAGCGTCTATGATTTCGTGCCAGATATGTTGACGCATCGCTTCCCCAGTTTCTCCCAAGAGCATCGGGTCCAATCTGGAAATCCATCAGCAACGAGCTCGCACGTAGCTTTCCTCCACACCTCACGAATACTCACTCCAGTAGCTGGTCGCTGTGCCAGAACCCTTCATGCGCCTCCTCCCCCAAGCACACCGCGCTGACCAAAGACCTGGCCCCCTCCTCCGCCTCTCTCGCAAAGATGGCGTAGAACAACCAGCCAAAGACCTTGGCCGCCAGCCCCGTGTAGTGCCTCCTCAGCTCGCTCTTGCAGAACCCCGGCGACGCCGCCATCACCACCACATCCTTCCCACCACCTGTATACGCATCCATCGCCGCCAGGCTGCGCATCGCATGCATCACCAACGCCTTCGACACCGCATACTGCGTCCTCCCACTAAACCCCTCCTCCCGATTAAACCTCTCCAGCACCCCCTCCCCCCGCCCCCCCAGCATCGCCCTCCGATACAGACTCGATCCCACAATCTCCAGCACCGGCGGCCTCCCCCCCGCCCCCGCACCGCTCTTCAACACCGGCAACAGCAGCGCCCCCAGCAGCGCCGTCGCCAGCACGTTCACCTGCAGCGTCTCCTCCCAGCCAGTCGCACACTTCCGATAATCCCTCACGCTCACCCCCGCATTCAGCACCGCCGCGTCCACCCTCCCGCCCTCCGCCGCCAACCTCGCCGCGAACGCGCGCACGCTCGCCCAGTCCCCCAGGTCCAGCTCCCACGCGTCGATGACGCACTCGCCCGTCGGCTCGGGCGTCGAGATGCGGTGGCGGCGGCGGGCGCGCCGCTCGACGGCGCGCCGCGCCCGGGCACCCTTGGCCGCGTCGCGCACGCCCAGGATGAGGCGCGCCGCGCCGAGCGCGGCGCACTTGGTGGCGGCCTCGAGGCCGAGGCCGGTGTTGGCGCCCGTGATGAGGACGGTGCGACCCGCGAGCGAGGTGGTCGGGTCGCGCGGCGGGGACCACTTGTCGCGGAGGAGGCCGAGGAAGGCCGACATGTGGGAAGTTGTTTTTTCTTTTTTTTTTTTCGAGAAAGTTGGAGAGATGATGTTTGTGGGACTGAGTGATGGGTTGTTTGGCTGCGAGGTTTTGTACGGTAGGTGTTGGGATGGCGGAGCAGCTGTTGTCCCGCTGGGATGAGGTGTGGTCAGCCGTGTCTGATCCTTGCTGGTAGGGGTTTATTGGTTGCCAGATCTAATGCGACGAGATCTTGTTCAAGGGGGCCACGATATACTTGGGGTCAGTGTCACCCCGACTCCGCAGCTCCGCCCCCACAGCTTGTCTGACTAAACCCATATCAACACCACGAAGGATCATGGAGTCCTTTGGGAGAAACACGAGTAAATGCATAGTGCTTTGCTAAAGAGGTAGTCGGTTTGCCATTGAATGTTAGCATCAGCATGAACACCACAAGTAATTTAGTAACTCAGATGTTTCCATACTTGATACTACATCTTAAGCTCTACATCCTATCACATGTATTCCAGCAAAACCTAGCCAGTGCTCTCGAAAGTCAAACGCATCCCTCTCAAATAAACAAACTCTCGATGGACGAGCAACCACGATCAGACGCTTGTCCTTCATCTGAAGGTGTAGGCAAACCCCGTTCTTCTAAACCTGCAGGGGAAATATGAAGAGGCTCAAGTGTCGGCTTCAACTTTGATCAGAAGAGTGGTCGGAGCAATGTTGACCGGAAAGATCATCTTCTTGTCCTCGTCCTCTTTCTTGGCTACAGGTGCAGTGGCAGCGCCGAGTGCAGGTCTGACACGATAAGCTCCTACTGCCGCAGCGGCAACGGCGACTCCGTGATACTTCTTCGCATGCACTGCCCATACTTTGGACTCCCTCTTGACGTTCTGACCCTTCTTAAGTGTATTGCGTATGTGCCGGAAAGTGTTGAAACGCCTGCCTCTGTCCTTGACTCCGTATTTGCCTGACCAGACATCACACACGCCTTTCGGAAGCCCAGCAGTACCCTTGTGACGCTGTAGAACCATTTAGCGGCGAATATTCAGTTACCGGGTCGTTTCATTACATTTTCAGCCCGACGCTTCGCGTTCTCATCTTTACGCTGCTTCTTTTCCTTGATCTTCTTGGCCTCGGATTCCTTCAAGACTTGCTGGACGATCTGTCTGGTTCGTGCAACGGTCTTTCCATCGTCCGAACTCTCGCTCGATTCTTCGGACTCCTCATCGGAATCCGTGAGGGAAGGCCAGGAGATGTTAGCCTTGATGTCCTCGTCCTCGTCCTCTGTCGGGGTAAGTCAGTGATTTAAGGTGAAGCAGGTGAGTGAATTTTGCTCTCACCGATCTTGATACGGGGACGCGGCATTGTGACAGAGTGGTGTGTCGGTGGCTGCAACACAGATTTGAGGGCAGGTTTGAAAGGTCACAGCGTGACGAGGGTGAAGTGTGGAGTGTGGGCTGGGCCAACCGCAGGCAGGCGACCGCCACAGTCAAACGTTAGACAGGGCCACAGAGTTGCCGGTAGAGGTGAGGTCGTGCACAGTAGCCCGAAAGCTGCGCGGGATGAGGTTGGTACATTGGCGAAGGTGAAATGGTGAGGCGCGCGCGTAGAAGGCCGGTGCGTTCTTTCCTCAACGGGCACCCACTGCGTCACCACTTGTCACTGTGCCAGGCACGACCCTGACAGGGTCACGGCGCTCCCATTCTACGCCCGCGTTATGTCTCCTTCAAGCCTCAAAGTGGTGCTTACCGTATTCTGATAGATCTCACAATGACCACTCATCACGAGAAAGTGGACTTGATGTATGAGACAGTGCTGGTGGTCATCCATGCTCACCTCACTGCCCGCACTGGAAATTTCTCATGGATGTAGGATGATATTGTGTACTGACCGGGAGACCGATGGCTAAAAAAAAAAAAGTACGCCTCGAGAATGCGCGTTAATCATAGCAGCAGACTATCAGCAACGGTACTAACACAGGAACGGTGATTATACGCGGAAGAGGGCCGATGAGGAAAACCTCAGCCCCAGATTGACTCGTGATAAGGGCTTCTTGAAAAGGAAACAAAAAAGGAAAGAAAGAAAAAAGAGAGCTGATAAAAATCGAAGATAGATTCTTCGGTGTCTTGAAGTTAAGATAGCACATTGGCTAAAGAGGCACTATACAGTGCTCTAGTCAATTACAGTACCACACATTCAACAAGTTGCGCACAAAGTTCACGATTGAAGTGTCCCAAAGAAACCGGGAATTTTGACTGAAATTCGGAAGGTTGATGCCCTGGAGTATATCATTCCATGATTCTTTACGCCCTGCATTCAACCAATTGATGATGCCCCCCGAAATGCCCATGCCTTCATCGAAACCCGGTATATCGCATCTGCTTTTTTGTTCCCATACTGAACAAATGTTTTTCTCTCCTCCCCTTCTGCTGATCAAGCCCCGACGTCGTGCATTGCTTACTTCCTCATGGAAGAGGCCCTCCTCTTCTTGGCCTCGTCGTGGGCAGTCTTGTTCTCGACAACACGCTGGTGGAGAAGCTTCGCGTAGTCGGACTGATTTCCTGTTAGCTACCGAGCGATTAACGATCTCGATTATTGTAGTACGTACGGCGGCATCGCGCTGGCGCTCGGCGTTGCGGCGCTTGAGAGCGAGCCTGTGGCGCTTGTGCTGGAGGCGCTGGGGAGTGACCAGACGCTGGATCTTGGGAGCCTTGGTGTAAGGCTTCTTGCCCTCGCCCTTGGGCGTGACCTCGCGGCGGATGACGAACTTGCGGACCTAATTCACAAGGTATCAGATTTTCGGCTCTTTCTAAACTCAGACTCGGCATCATCTCAAAATAATTGAGATGACCCGGCGAAGTACGATAAGGGGAAGGTAACCCACATCGTCTTCCTTGCTGAGACCGAACATGCGGCGGATCTTGGTGGCACGCTTGGGGCCGAGGCGCTTGGGGTGGACGGTGTCGGTCAGACCGGGGAGGTCGGCGTCACCCTGCTTGACGATGGAGAGAGCAAGAACGGAGAGATCCATGCCAACGATGCAGCCGCGAACGGACTTCCTCTTGCGCTCACCAGTGCGGCGCGGGCGGTAGCAGGAGTGGCCGTCGGCGAGCAGGAGGCGGACACGGGTGGGGTGCATGACACCCTGCTTCATCGGGAAACCCTGCTTGTCGTTGCCGCCGGTGATCTTGAAGACGTAGCCCTTGAACTCGTCGCCAATGCTGTCGCCGGGAACCTCCTGACCCATGCGGCGCTCCATGAAGACGCGGAGCTTGCGCTCATCGTCGATCTCGATCAGCTTCTGCGAGCCGTTGGCCGGGTAGGAAATGTTGAGCTTCATCTTGACGGCTCGGGAGTCAAGATCGAAAGGACTCGGTGTCGGGGGGCTGGTGTTGTCGTCGCGGTCGTCGCGGTAAAGCTAGCGGTGATGGACGAATTCTTTTCGAGTGGGCTTCGCTAGCGGAACCGGCGAAACGTACCGCCGTGGCGCGCACGGGGCGGCGCCTGCCAGCGCTGGCGCGAAGAGCACACCGCCCGCCGGCTGCAGCAGGCGGTGGGGCGCGGCAGATGCGGGCGCGAATGGATTTTATCGCATTCTGACTTGGGCCGCAGCTCTTGCAGCCTCCACCATGCGCACCGAAGGCCTGCTCCAGCACCCACGCACTGCTGTTGCCGCCCCACGCCATGGCCACCAACTCAATCAAGCTGCTCACGGGCAACAGCCACCCCACGCTCGCCAAGCTGGTGGCTGATCGGTACGCCGCTACCTGACCGGCTGCTGCACTGCGCCAGGGCGCTGCGCTCACCAGATCCTGCACAGGCTAGGCATCGAGCTTACCAAGATTCTCGTGCTGCAATACTCCAACCAGGAGACCTCCGTCACCATTGGCGAGTCCGTCCGCGACGAAGATGGTATTGCCCTCTCGCCCTGCGCCATGCCCCGCGTCATAGCCGCACGCCCCACTGACATACATACGCCCAGTCTTCATCCTGCAGTCGACCGCTCCCGGCGATATCAATGATGGTCTGATGGAGCTGCTAATCATGATAAACGCCTGCAAGACTGCTTCCGCCCGCCGTATCACCGCCGTCATCCCGAACTTCCCCTACGCGCGACAGGACAAGAAGGACAAGTCGCGTGCCCCCATCACCGCGAAGCTGATGGCCAACATGTTGCAGACGGCCGGCTGCAACCACGTCATCACCATGGATCTGCACGCCAGCCAGATCCAGGGCTTCTTCAATGTCCCCGTCGACAACCTCTACGCCGAGCCCAGCACCCTGCGCTGGATCCGTGAGCACCTGCCCGTGAAGGAGTGCGTCATTGTCAGCCCTGACGCTGGTGGTGCCAAGAGGGCGACATCCATTGCCGATGGCCTGGATCTGGGCTTTGCCCTGATTCACAAGGAGCGCGCAAGGCCGAACGAGGTCTCGAAGATGGTGCTGGTTGGAGACGTCAGCGGCAAGACCGCCATCATCGTGGATGACATGGCCGACACGTGCGGCACGCTTGCGAAGGCCGCAGACGTTGTCATTCAGCATGGTGCCAAGTCAGCAATTGCTATTGTCACGCACGGTATTCTGAGCGGCAATGCCATTGAGGCGCTGAACAACAGCAAGCTGGAGAAGGTTGTTGTAACCAACACTGTTCCGCATGATGACAAGAAGCTCCTCTGCCCCCGCATCGAGACCATCGACATCAGCCCTACGGTGAGTATCAAGATAAATATTTATTGGATTCATAAGCTAACTTGCTTCTGCAGCTCGCCGAGGCTTGCCGTCGTACCCACAACGGCGAGAGTGTGTCGTTCCTGTTCAAGCACGCCCCTGTTGATTAAGTTCTCCTACCTCATACCTCCCATTTTCGTCTTTACTTTCTATTTCTGTGGCGTATGGCGTGGTGACGAGAGAGCGGATAAACATGAACGGGAAAAAAGTACCTTTGGTACATTTAGCTCACAAAGAGCCTCAGCTCTATTCCAGGAACTAAGCACTCCAGACAAGACCAAAACAGCAAAAACAAAGATCTCACGCTATTTTATCCCATTGGTGAAGGCGAACAGCCTGAAATAGCCCCACCCATCTCACTTGCATGCACCACACCGGTTAATTATGGGCATGCAGAGTATAGCCTATTGCTCCTTCCAGACTACGTGGAGGGAATATGTTTCAAACGTGTTTCCTTGGCCAGACGTCGGATGGTCATGCAGGTGGACGGAAGGGGGAAAGGGAGTGTAGAGGACCCCTGCAGGGCTGATGCAAGGTCGAACGTCTTGTCCCTGGGAAACATGTTCTGACCGTGTTTGTTTCCTCGGAAAGTTTCTGGGGCGGACGGAGATCCTCGGCAAAAGGTGGGTGGGCTTAGCTCGATCCGGCCCCATGGTATGCAAACCATGCAACCCGTGAGTATTTCGGTTCGCTAGCGGGACGGCACCAACAACTTCCAACTCCGGAGGAACGTCTTACGCAAGGTTGAATTGATTTCATTCCGGACAATATCGTGCTCCGCTTCCGTGCAGTCACACGCGAGGCAGTAGTGCGCTTCGGACGAAACCATCTCCAACCAGCGCGAATACAGGCGTCGCTCGTTTCATTCGTCCCTCTATTACCCGGAATCATCTCTCGAGATCCCTTCTTCTCAGATCTTCTCCTCGTGCGCCCGCACGATGCTTCCCTTGCGCTCGACCTCCTCGACGCGGCGCTCGAGGTCGTGCGTCTCGACGGTGGAGCGGTCCATGGTCGGCACGAAGAGCGGGGCGTTGGTGAAGAGGTAGTTCATCTCCTCGAGCGGGACCTGCTTGGTCTCGGGCAGGATGGCCCAGAAGTAGACGGCGTTGGTGAAGTTGCAGACCTAGAGAGGCAAATTGTTAGCTTGTGTGAGGCCGCGTGTAAGGGGGGCCCGGCTTACGATGAAGATGATGTAGAACTTCCAGCCGATGTTGGTCAGGGCAATGGGCGTGATTTGGCCGATCATGGTGTTGAAGGCGAAGGAGGTCATGGTGGCGATGGCGACACCCTTGCTGCGGGTCCGGGTGTCGAAGATCTCGGCGGGGACTAAGGGCGCGAAGGTCAGTCGTCGTCGGCAGAAGCGGGGGTATGCTGGGAGCACTCACTAATCCAGGACAGAGGACCACACGTGCACGAGAAAGAGAAGTTGTACAGCCAGGTCATGGCAATGAAACCCCAGGAAGCGGCGCCGTTGCCGGTTGCTCCAGGTGGGAAAACGGCGAGCAGAGCGGTGGCGATGATGAAGGTCACCATGTTGCCCAAGTTTCCGAAAATCAGCGGCCAACGGCGACCGGTCTTGTCGATGAAGAGGATAGTCAGGAACTGGGCGACCAGAGCGATGATGGAGTTGATGGCCTGGTACTTGAGCGTATCGTCGCCGGCGATGCCGATTTGCTTGTAGATGTCGACCGAGTAGTACTGGATGGCGCTGACACCGGTCATCTGCACGGAAGCCTGAAGGGAGATGGCGATGAAGAGGCGGCGGAAGCACGACTTGTTCGTGAACAGCTCGAGGTACGACTTGGCGACGTGCTCGTGCTCGATGCTGATGGCCTCCTGGATCTGATCGTACTCGGCGCGAACCCAGACGTCGTTCTCATCGCCGTGCGCGTGCAGCTGTGCGAGCGTCTTGAGGCCCTTCTCGGGTTGGCCGTGGTCGATCAGCCAACGAGGCGACTCGGGGAAAAGCAGGATCAGGAGGGCCAGCAGACCGGCCGGGATGACCTGGATACCCAGCGAGACGCGCCACTGGCGGTTGTCGTCCTCTGCATAGCCAACGTAGGTGCCATAGGAGATCCAAGAGGCGGCGAGGGCGCCAATGCCCAGCATGAACTGCTGCAGAGCAGTCACCCGGCCACGGATGCTGGGGTGAGCCAGCTCGGCTTGGTAGAGAGGAACAACCATGACGAGGAAGCCAACGCCGACACCAGCGAGACAGCGGCCGGCGTACAGGTAATCGATTGTCGCCGCACCCGTCTGGAGGCCGCCGCCCAAGCAGAAGATGAGGGCGCCCGTCAGGATTGTCAATTTACGTCCGGCCCGATCGTTCATGGCACCGGCGAACATGGCGCCGAAGAAGGCGCCGCCGGTGAAGACGGAAACAACAGCTCCGCTAAACAATTTCTTGTCTCAGCATTTCGACGGCCTGGAGGAGCTGCGGCAAGGTGGACTTACGTTTCATTGTCATTTTCGCCAAACTTGGTCTTGAAAGACTGGCTTGCAATGACTTCTGCAATAACACCCAAATCGTAGCCGTAGAGCACCGAGCCCAGGGAGGCGAAGACGCAGACCAGAAACTGAACAGCGTTAGCTCCGGGACCTGCTTGATCAACAGAGAAAAGGGCAGCGAACCTGGTACCACTTGGGGGGAAGAGCCATGTTTGATATGCGCGAGAGTGTCCGCGAGGCAGCTGTGCGCGACGAGAATCCCGCTGCCGTATTGGGCACGGGGGACATTTTATAGGGTATGCGGAGAGCAACGGTGCACTCCGCATTCTGGCCGGCCGCAACCCTGCATCCCCGGTTGTGCGCGCGCGAATCCTACGCGGAGCCGTGCGCGCTGCTGTCTGGGGTAGCCCATCCGGGGCTTGGCATGGAAGCGGCATAGCGCGAGGAGCGTCGCGTGGGCTCCTGAGCGCCTGGGCAGAAATAAGGTGAGCTCGACGCTGCGGCCGGCAGCCGAGGCGGGCGTGAGTGGCCAGGACGCGGCGCAGCGTGTCGTGCGCGGGGCCAGATGTGCCGACGGCAGCGCGCTGGGAGTCGTCGAAGCGAGCCGTCCGCGGGCTGTGGCGCCCTGGCCCTTTTCTCCACCAATCCCAGCGCCCCAGCCGCCGGCACGCCCTGCCAACCACCCGGTGGGCTGCGGTGGGAGCATTGCGCCGCCGCATGCAGCCGACGACTCTGTCGCGCGTGGGCCGACCCACCCGCCGGGTTCACGAGAGTCGTGGCGTGCTCGTTCTTAGACGGCCGCAGACGCTGTTCAGACCTGCATCAATCACCCGCTCCTCTTCCAATTCTCACCAGCCATGGCGTCCTTCACCAAGATCCCCGAGGCCGAGGCGCCCAGCATCACCATCAACCCCAAGCACACGCTCTCCAAGATCAACGAGAACGTCTATGGCGGCTTTACCGAGTATGTCGTCTCCCAAGCCAGCCCAGCCCCAGCCGCACCCGTGCCGCCGACACCTCGTCACTCAGCCCACCAGACAGGTGATCAATCACGGCTAGCCACCATCACCGCCCTTTTGCCCACCGCTGACCATCCCGATCCTGTCCCTTCCCAGGCACATGGGCCGCTGCATCTACGGCGGCATTTACGATCCGGGCAACCCGCTCTCCGACGAACACGGCTTCCGCAAGGACGTCATTGAAGCTTTCAAGGACCTCAACTGCCCCGTCGTCCGCTACCCCGGCGGCAATTTTGTCGCTACCTACCATTGGCTGGATGGTGTCGGGCCCAAGGACCAGCGCCCTCCGAGGTAAGCCAGAATCGCCCTTCGCAATCATTGAAATCTCCGGCGATCGTATTGATGCCGCCGCCCCGGCTACTGCCGTCCCGTTACTTGCATGCGGCTCTGTAGCTTGGTGTGGCTGCCCGATCGGGAAATGATGTCTCCCGGCGTCACCGATCCGATCGCGGACGCGGTCCTTCTTTGTACCACCTCTCCACGTGATGTTGCCATACGAGCTCGGTCCGAAGCACGTCTATAGCAGCTGCTGCATTTGTGGAGTCGAAGCGTTTGTCGGGACATCTCGGGCGTCAACGAGGCTATTGCCTTGTTTCTAGACGAGCACCTCGACTCACTCCGCCATGCTATCGTCCCGTCCCGATGCCCGGCCTCTAGCTCAGCTTGCCTCCTATGCCCACCGCCCAGATCCTTCCATCTTCCTAGGAGATGCCTTGTTCCCAATGCCCTCTCTCAGAACTGAAGTATAGACTGAGGCTTTGCCTATAGACCCGAACTGGCATGGCTCGGCCTCGAGACCAACGAGTTCGGTACCGATGAGTTCTTGAAATGGTGCGAGGTCGTCGGCACCGAGCCCTACTTCGCCCTGAACTTTGGTACCGGGACGCTTGATGAAGGTCAGTGACAACCGATACTGTCTCCCAGATTGAAGGGGAGACGTAGAAGCTGACCGTGACTAGCCCTGGCTTGGGTCGAGTACTGCAACTCCTCGCAAAACACCTACTACGCCAACCTCCGCCGCAAGAATGGCCGCGAGAAGCCTTACAACGTACGAGTCTACCCGACTATGCCTCCTTACTCCAGACACTGACCGACATCGCCACAGGTGAAATACTGGGCATTGGGCAACGAAATGTGGGGGCCCTGGCAAGTCGGCCAGATGACCAAAGAGGACTACGCACACAAAGCCTACCAGTGGGCCAAAGCCCTCAAGCTGCTCGACCCGTCCCTCGAGCTCATCCTCTGCGGCCAAGACGGCACCAGCACCTGGGACTCGTACGTGGTCAAGGAGTGCATCCGCTGGGAGCCGCACGCGCTGGGCGGCAGCCAAACCGCGTCCCTCATCTCCATGCACAGCATCCACATCTACACGGCGTCCAACGAGCACCTCCCCAACGCGACGGCGCCGCGCAGCGCGGAGCGCGCCATCGAGATCACGGCGGGGCTGATCGACCTGGCGCGCGTGGAGAACAAGGTGCCGCCGACGGTGCCGCGGCCGACCATCTGCTTCGACGAGTGGAACGTGTGGGACCCGGTGCGCGCGCCGGGCGAGCTGGGCGCCGAGGAGAAGTACACGCTGTCGGACGCGCTGGCGGTGGCGGTGTGGCTGAACGTGTTCGTGCGGCAGAGCAAGCACGTCGGCATGGCCAACATCGCGCAGTCCGTCAACGTCATCTCGCCGCTCATGACCACCAAGAACGGCCTCGTCAAGCAGACGACCTGGTGGCCGCTGCTGCTGTTCTCCAAGTACATGCGCGGCACCACCGTCGCCGTCAACGTCGCCTGCGGAGAGTACGACGGTCCTACTGCGCCCGCCTGGCTCAGGGGCTCCATCGAGACGCCCTGGCTGGACGTCTCGGCTGCTATCACCGACGATGGCTGGGTCGGCTTGGCCGTGGTGAACGTGCATGAGGAGAAGGGCTTCGAGACGAGCTTGGATGGCGTCGTCAGCAAGGACGGCAAGGTCAAGGTCTACACGGTCACCGGCCCCGGCTGGCAGGCGGTCAACGTGGAGGGCAAGGAGGAGGTGGGCATCAAGGAGAGCGAGTGGGATGGAAAGGGCAAGTTCACGTTCCCGAAGCTGAGCTTCACATTGTTGAGGTGGAAGGCTTGAGGGTGAAAATGGAACTGCTGCTGCTGGAGCGGCGGCTTTGTAGGTAGACATTCTTCTCGTTTATAGATCGTTTGCGGATTGTCAAGGTGCTGTGCGTAAGAGTAAATGGCTTTTCTGCTCATGGGTGTTGGCGCCCTGGATGAGCCTGCCAGTTCCGATTCAAACACCGTCACTTCGCCTGATCCAAAGCGAACCCAGCCTGGGCCTCATAAGCCCTTTTCGCCGCCCTCAATTTCATCCACAGAACAACCAGAACAACAACAGGCCCAGTGGCCGAGTGGTATGCCCACAAAAATGTACCCCAAAGAACTGCTAACTTGATCTCAGTAAGACCATAATGACTACCCAAAGAGGAAACCGGCGGCGAGTTCGAACGCCCCCAGAAAGGTTTCTCCACCGACGATTCAACAGTAAACAGAGTGGATTGCGACGAATAAGCAAACCAGCGACAGAGTTGGTTTCTTCCCGCACAGCTGGCAAAGCTACACCAGCTGGGCGGTTTCTTTTGCTATTTTCTCCAGTGGCCTAATGTTTTTTTTCCTGTTGTAGCTTTCTTGAACCACACGGCACTTCTTCTCATCTGGCCTAGTAATTCTGTCACATCGCCCTCTCACCATCTGAACAAGTCTCCGCTCAGCGCACCCCGCTCTCCCGCCTTCCTCCAGCTCTCGCTCTGCCTGCCCCCTCGCCATGTCCAATTTTGGTCCCTTTTCGGGTGAGGTCATCATCTGGCTGAACCCAGCCAACGACTACCCCGCCGCTGCTTGCGCCGACCCTTCCGCTTCCCACCCTACTCGCCCCCGCTCAACGCCCTCTCCGCATCCTCGCCCGGCGCCCAGCTCTACCAAGACTGAGAGGTGGCTACCGAACGCGCACACCAGCACCAACAAATCGCTTCCAGGGCGCTGGCAATTCCCTGACAGGCGCGCTCTGCCAGGTCCTCCACAGCCTACGGAAATCCTCGCTTTTCGTCATATAAAGCGCGAAAGCGGATGCACTACCACGGACGGTTAGTGTGCAGGGCAGCCGACAGGCCAATACTGCACCACAGGGGCCCCACCCGAGGGGCCTGTGATCTGTGGGGTTCCCAACAGGGTTGTCCAACGCCTTGGGGACGTTCGCAGGCTCGAATCTTGTGTTTGGAAATGCGGGCGGACTCGGGGTGCTGGCTAGCTCCTGTTGGCCTCTTTTTTTTTTTTTTTTTCGGTTTTGTGGCTGCTGGTTTGTACCTATTCCCTCTCAAGTGGAGAATCAATACACTTCTCGGAGCGGATACTGTGTTCGGATGTCACCCGGCGTCCTTGAGAAAGCACAAAGCAGGCCTTATCAGTACAAATCCGCGTTAATTCCCACCACAGGCGTCTTCCGGCAGCGATCGCGACGACGGCGCAGCCAATCCGCAGTTTTGGTCATGAGCTGATTGCAGCCGCAACTGCGCACGGGACCGACAACGCGCCATTGTCCACTGCCGATTTCCAGGCGTTTTTGGAAGGTCTCGACGGCATTGACGGCATGGTACCCATCCACGACAAAAGCACGGGCAATGAAGATACCAAAGACAATACCGGTGAAGAGGATACCAGCCCAGATGCCAGTGGAACAGAAGATACTGAGGAGGAGGTTGACACGGACAATGACTCACGATATGTAGAGAAGAGCTCCCGATTTTGATATACACAACGTACATACGTACAGATATTCTTACACCCCACCACTTTCCACCCGCCTACCTCAACTCCACCCCAAACCTCTCTACCAACCGCTCCCTCACCTGCGTATGCAGCTCCCTCACCTCCTCGCCCGTGAGCGTGCGCTCCAAGCTGCGATACACGATGCGGTAGCACCAGCTCTTGCGCATCTTCTTCGGATGCACGAACACGTCGATCAGCCGCACGTCCTCGACGACATCACCCGCAACCTCTCGCACGAGCTCCATGACGTCGTTCTCGTGCATCGGCTGCTGCTGCGCGCCGTCGCCAGCCGCCAGCCTGCCCGCCGCGCTGGGCGCCGAGTCCTTCTTCTTCCTCGGGCTGACCTTTCCGGGCAGCCAGAACGCGACATCGCGGGGCGTGGCTGGGTACTTCGAGAAGGGCTGGAAGCGGCCGATGCCCCAGTCGCGAGCGCCGGTGCTCGCGTCGGCGGGGCCGGGCGCCTTGAACTGGCCGAGGAAGCGCGGGTCCTTGCTCCAGAAGAGGCGGATGTCCGGGATGGAGTACAGGAGCATGGCGATGCGCTCGATGCCGAGCCCGAAGGCCCAGCCGACACGGTCCGGCGTGGTGGCTTTGTCGAGGATGGCCTGCTGCACGACGCCGCAGCCGAGCACCTCGAGCCAGTCGTCGCGCCAGAACACCTCGAGCTCCCAGGACGGCGACGTGAAGGGGAAGTAGGCCTCGACCCAGCGCACGCGGAGCGGCTCTTCGGCTTCCGCGGCGAGCGCGGCGGCGGTGGAGGCGGAGGGTGCGGCCGCGGCCGCGGCTTTGCGGGCCTGAGCGAAGATCTCGACGACGACGTTCTCGAGGCTGCGCTTCAGGTGCGTCGCGACGGCCTCGACGACGGCGGCTTCGTGCGTGGGCTGCAGCGGGTTGCGCTCCGGGTGCGTTGTCGGGTTGGGGTCTTCGACTTTGATGTCGTGCTTGGGCAACTTCTCGACTTCGGCCCAGATGCGGTCGGCCAGGCTGGCGTGGCCGTCCAGCTCGTTCCGACTCCAGCTCATGGCGCCCTCCATCTGGTGGAACACCGGATAGTGGCTGCGGTCGATGGCATCGCGGCGGTAGACATCGGCGGAGATGAGGTACCCGGGAGACGTGTTGGCGCGAAAGGTGTCGGCCTGGTGAGCGGACGTGTGTGTCCGCAGGACCGTGTTCTTGTTGATGTAGTAGGTGTCACTCCGGTTGCGGCCTGGGTGGTCGGCCGGGAAGCCAAGGGAGTCGAAATTTTGATGTACGCTAACAATGGGGAAGAGATCGTTGTGGGGTTGGTAGCCCGGAAAGCGAGACTCGATGAGCTGGCGAGTAATGGAAATGGGGTGGTCGGGCTGGAGATGTAGTCGCCGGGAGACAGCATCAAGGATACTTGAGGGTGTGTTCATCCATTCGTCGGTCTGGTATGTTCGGCCCTCAACGGTGATGGTCTTTGGTGCTTGTGCTGGGAGGATGTCAGAACTCAGGTGTGATGTCGGGTGCTGGGGAATCTTTCGTGGGCCGTAAGAGCCCTCAGAGGAAAGTGCATTCAGCTATAGAAGGCAGCCATGGGGTGGACCGCAACGGTGTTGACTGGAAGCGATCATGTTGACGAGTAAAATCTTGCTCTGATAGAATATTTAGGCAGAGGGAGCTGACTAGACACAGCCTTTACCGGCGGCCAAATGCACTCGGCTAGGACGTGTTGAGAGTTGAAAGGAAAGCGCAAGAAACCACGCGTGAAACAAGAGGAAGCGGAAGAAATAAAGCTCAGAAAGAGTGCCGCAGCGCAGCACGCGAGACAGAGAAACCGACCTACCCGAAGCGGAGGACGACCATCGACACGGCGATAAGCTGAGCCGGGCCGGGCAGCTCAGCAGAGCGGGCCTGGCGGAGGCAATTGGCGAGGCCAGGCGATGCAGAGCCACGGGCAGCCTCATGGCAGGTTGGATGTGGATGGCCGGAGACAGCCGCGTCGGGAGTGCAGGATCGGCCGGTGCGCGGTCGCGTGGGACGACATGGGGCGGCGGCCAAAACAAACGCCGGTGAAAAAAAGCCTTGGCTGACGATTGGCCCGGCCAGTGGGCCCCCCATCGTCGCCATTGCTGCTCGTCCGGTGGTCTGCCCGGACCCCTTCGCGCTCTCCGCATTTTCGACCGCCGCGGTCGCTGATTTAATACCTGCCTCCTCCCCCCCGCACTCCCTCCGCGCCCCAGTGTTGTCGAGGCACGGCATGCGCCTGTAGGACGAAACAAGCCAGCGCCCACCATGTCGGCAACGACGACGACGAACACGGCTGCCGCCGCAAAGGCGATCGAGACAAAAAAGAGCAAGGACGTCTACAAGGCGCCGGTGCGCTATCCCTTCTGGTTTGGCGGTTCTGCGAGCTCTTTCGCCGCCGGTGTGACGCATCCGCTGGATTTAAGTGAGTTCTGCGATACCGGAGCCGACGGATGACGCGCTGCACCACTTGCTAACTGCGCGACACCAACAGTCAAGGTATGACGCCGCCACCACCACCGAGCTGGCCCCGGCCCGAACCAACGAGCAGCGCTCATAGACAACGTGAAGGTCCGCCTCCAGACGCAGCAGCATGGCGCCGCGCGAAAGAACATGCTGCAGATGTTCGTCCACGTCGCGAAGAACGACGGCGTGACCGGTCTGTACCGTGGGGTATGTCACACTCTCCCGGGCGGTGGCGCGGAAATAGGGTCTGGCAGGGTTCAAGAAGCTGGTCTCGCAATCTGGAAGATTGCGGCTGTGCCATTGACATGCGCAGGGAGCCTCTTAGGTCTCTTCCCAGAACAACCTCAATCCTTTAGGCCCCCCAGACGCCTCTTTGCCTCCCCCAACTCTTGGAACTCCCGACTTTTAACATGTTGCGCAGCTTTCCGCCTCTCTTCTCCGCCAAATCACCTACAGCACGACCCGATTTGGCGTGTACGAGAAGCTCAAGACGTCCCTTACCACGAGCTCTTCCTCGCCCTCCATGCCCACGCTGATCGCCATATCCTCGGCCTCGGGTTTCTTGGGCGGTATCGTCGGCAACCCGGCTGACGTGCTCAACGTGCGCATGCAGCACGATGCGGCGCTGCCGCCAGCCGAGCGCCGCAACTACAAGAACGCCATTGACGGCCTGATCCGGATGACGCGCGAGGAGGGCGTGAAGAGCTTGTTTCGCGGCGTGTGGCCCAACAGCATGCGCGCGGTGCTGATGACTGCCTCACAACTGGCGTCGTACGATGGCTTCAAGAGCGCAATTCTGCAGTACACCCCGCTGCAGGACGGCTTAGGCACGCACTTCTCCGCCAGCTTCGCCGCCGGCTTCGTCGCGACGACGGTTTGCTCCCCAGTCGACGTCATCAAAACCCGCGTCATGAGCTCCCACGGTGAGAGCAAGAGCTTGGCCAAGCTGCTTGTCGATATCAACCGCGTCGAGGGCTTCGGCTGGATGTTCCGCGGCTGGGTTCCCAGCTTCATCCGCCTGGGCCCACACACCATTGCCACGTTCCTGTTTTTGGAGCAGCACAAGAAGCTCTACCGGAAGTTCAAGGACATCGAGTCGTAAGATATGACATGACCATTCCCCCTCTTCATTGTGTTTCATTGCACGCAAATACGACAACAAGAGATACTGAGCAATCATCGGAGGAACACAAGCATGCCCTTTCTTGACTTCTAATCTGCGGGGGCCAGGGGGGTTTGTACAATCTATTTCCCTTCAAGTCTGTTGGCTTCTGCGATCTTCTCTTTTCTTTTGCGAGCATGCTGCAAGCATTTGCAAGGCGTTGGGATCCCCGTTTGGATAGATAGTAGACGCCACGTTGGCTTACTTGGCATAGACAGCTATGGAATCTTGAACGCTACCAATTGCTCTTCTTAGTGAGTATTGGTCTAAACAATTCTATCTCACAGGAGTGGTGCTGTGAAGCGGATGCCTACTAAGCTAATGCTCTTGGTCTAACTTTTGGAGCAACTACACTTAGTTTCATTGCTGTACTTTACTAAACCCACTTCCCAGACACTGATATCCATTAGAATGGACATCTCACCTTACATTTACAAAAATAAGATCGATCCAGCGACGCGAGACCTCACACCACCGCCGACAGCCCCTCCCAGTCATTAATCAGCAGACTCGAACCTATTTGAGCGCGAAAGATAGGTTCGTTCGGGAAGTGTTGGAACACATGCACCTTCAAGGGCAGTTGAAGCATGCATTTGGATGGGGTTGTCAATTCTTTCATTGCATAGTTATTTGCGTCCGGATAAGTGCTTCAGCTACCTACATGCTACATGCGAAGAGTTTAATTGTTTCAATACCTCATGGACCGACCATATACGGCCATGTCTTAATATTTTTCTTATCTCGACCCTGACAAGCGCCCAAGGAGCTGAAAGCCTCGTCCCTTCGGCGACTACCGCATCGATAAATCCGTTCGTGGTTTGACGGATGGGAATTGGGGTTATTTGTATGTCAGGGGAAGCGAAACTACAAGCTCTCATGGTTTCTTCTTCTTGACTCAAGTCGGACATAGTTTTGGGGAGGCTGGTGGTTGGTACGGTGTCGTCACATGCACGGCCAAGCTCTACGCCATAAAATTGAAACCCGCAATTTGACCCTGCGTTGGAAATCAAAAACAGGGTCTTGCTGATAACAACGCCCTCACCTATCTGCCTTGTGATGTCGAGATAACGGGCAAAACCAGTCTAGTCTTCACTATCCGAAGTGGAAATCATTGTGCATTTGTGAATATGGACCAAAATTAGGGGTGATTTGACATACACTTAATACTGTACAGTCGTGCCGAGAGTAGTTCAGCCCAGAGTGAAGCCTTCAAAAACGAGACGCAAAACCATCCTGAACACCAACGCTATGCTACCGGCAGACGACCCGTTCCGATGCGCGCGCAACTTCCCGTACATGCCCCCATGAAACCCCAGGACCAATATTGACAGATGAGAGAGGGAGAACAAACGCCGAGAATCCAATCCTTCCATCCCGAAACGCACCGAGCGGAGAGAGAAGAGATGTCAAACGACGTGTTGCGCGGGATGGTGCAAACAGATCACAACCGCACGATGACGTCCATACACGGCACCTTCCACTCCTTCCTCGCAAACAGGCCTTTGCCAAAGTCAGCCGACGCGGCCGCGGCGTCCGGTGCGCGTTTCCGCTTCAGCCCGTCCATGGCGGCCGAGACCAGCGCACCCGCCGTGTTGTTCACCGTCGACGCCAGCAGCGACACCGTCTCCATGGCTATGTCCACGGCGAGGGTGGAATTCGACGACGCGGGCGCCCCCGCCGACGACTCGTTCGCGGCGGCGGCGGAGGAGGAGGAGATCGAGGCGGATTCGGGGTGGTAGCGGCTGTTCGGCTCGAACCAGCTGGTGTTGAAGTCGAAGAGCGCGATGACGAGGATGGCGAGGAGCAGGCTGCAGTACACGCATGGCCGGTTCAGGAAGTAGGTGGCAGAGATGAAGAGGACGAGGTAGACGGGAGAGGCATTTGTGCTGCGGCGCGGGAACCGTTAGTTTGGAGACTGAGGGGGCAGGAAAAAGGGCGCGCACAGGAAGAAGAGTATAGGTATCCAGCTCCGCAGGCAGAACATGGTGAGATTAGATAGCGCGGGACTGGCTCATGAGAGGAGTTGTCGGAACGCAAAGCGAGGCGCTCGGAACGGCGTCGGCGAGCCCTGGAAGAGAAGAAAGATGTTGGGGCTGGGGAAGAAAAGAATGGCGCAAGGGGAGCGGCGCTGCGAGCTGCTCGGAGAGAGAGGGAGGCGGAGGGCGGAGGGCTGATGCGCTGGAGCGGCGGGCCGGGGTGGTGGCCGCTGCTGATGCAAGGCTTGGCGCGCCGCTGCCGGGTTGATCGCTGATAACTGGTGCGTCGCAGAAACAACACCGCTGTGCCGCCACCTGCCTGGGGAGATTGAGCATGCGCAATGCAATGCGCCACGCAGACCGCTCCATGCATCTTCGCCGCTGTCGCACCATCCGAACCGTTCTGGCGAAACAAAGACGAACACGAGACCGTCGAATATGCTCTATTTCACAGCTTTTCTGTTGTCTACTCACGTCGTTATTGCGCATAGATGCAGAAGGAATTCATGCATCCGCCCGGACGAGATTCGGATCACAGCGCATCTACCCCCTGCATCCCAGTGTTGAAGGACTGCGTTTCCGCAAGAAACACAAACAAACAGACAGTAGTTACCGAAAATTTAGAGTTCCACTTGTTGGAAAGTGCCGAGAGATCCCAGTCCACAGACGTGACCTAAGAAGAGCCCGCGAAGCTGCGCTCCTCCTCCCACCACGACCTAAACACTTTCAGCCTTTCGGTCCTCTCTTTCGCAAGACGTCTTCCCGACTCGGTCTGCCTGTTGTCAGCTCGTGACCTGAGGGCATGGCGTTATGCCGGGCTACTGACCTTCATCATGGCCTCCAGCCTCACTAATTTCACCTCGAAGTGGTCGACTGTCCCTTGCATGCCTCTCTCAGGCGCCTTCGCGGCTCCAAAGGTGAAGCACCTCCCAACCCCGATTGCGCCAATTGCATCGATTCTGTCGGCATCCTGCACGATGCCGAGTTCAGGGTGCTCCAGCAGCACTTCTCTAACCTTTTCAGGATCCTTGATCTCGTTGGTGTAGGACACGTTCTTTGCAATGGCGTTCACCTTGGATGCCAACGCAGCCGATGCTCCGCGCTCTAGCAAGACGTTCACGATTTGCTTTTCCGGGTCTTCGCCGGGCTGGGCATATTTGTAGTCGCCTACATCGTGGAGAAGCCTGGTGGGTAGCGCCCATTAGCGGGAAGTCTACAAGCACACGGTCCGGGACCGCAGCACACTCTTGTAGAGCCTGGTTGACCTAGACGGAATGCAATGCGAGTTGGTGGGCTGGTCATTGAGGGTCTCAACTTACGCGGCCAGGTAGGTAGCGGTTTCGTCTAGGCCTTTCTGACCGTCCTGTTGCGTTTCGGCAAGTATGTACTTCGCCAATCCGAGCACACGGAGTATGTGCTCGAAGTCATGGCTGCCGTCGAACCGTGACATGTACTTCTCCACATACGCCTTGACGGAGTCCACCAAGAGCTGGCTTTCATGGAGAGGGGTCATCAGGCATACGGTGCTCTTTGCCTGGTTAGCCATTGCAAATGGAGGAGTCGGTAGTTGCTGAATGTTGGGAGCTGACACTGTTTGGTGGTGAAAAAAGTTGGAGCTTGTGAAGATATAAAGGTGTTGGCGTGCTTCGAGGGCTTTTGTTTTGACACAGACCGTGTTGCCGCCTGATAACGGTGTATGATTCCACCCTTCAAATGCATTGTCAGCCCTCAGAATGGAAGTTCGGTGGCACCGTTGGGAATAGTTCCGCGGTGACAGGGCGGCGTCTGTAACCGAGCTCTTAGTGCAGACTGCTAGATGTCTTTGGGTGCTAAATTACCTGAATATGCAGGCCGCAAAGGACGTATTACTCAGTCGCGCGCGGGTTGCGGCGCAGAGATACGTGGTACGCGTTGTGGCTGCGCGAGAACGCGCCATCACGAGACAGTGGAGCCCGGGGAACCTCGGCCCAAGGCGTCATCACCGACTCTCGGTGGCTTGCGGAGGACTCCTCCTACTGCCAACACACGTCTACGCCGTTCCCTTCCATTCACTCTCTTCCTGGCTTCTTGTCAATCTTCCATGTGATGGACTCCTGCAAGCAGGCATCTCACAAGGTGTCTGAAGCGCTATCGCTTCCTCCGAAATGGCTGGGCCAGTACAGCGAGTTTATCACCAAGAACGCCAGTGCCGTGTCGCAGATCGAGTCGGCTCTGCGCTCTCTGACCTACATAATCCCCGGTACGTGGCGTCGCATAGAGGTGTTGATGCGCAGTCAATGCTAACCCAGCTCCAGGCCGCTTCCGCGAGTCTGAAATCGCATCTGAGTCAAGTCGGTCCGCCTCCTTTCTCGGTCGCGTGCGACGATGCTGAACGATAGAACGCAGTCTACAGCGGTGTCCAGCTCCTGTCGCTCTACCATGATTCCCTCCTCGCCAAAGCCGTCGCGCGCCTGCCCCCGGCGCAGCGTCCGCGCCCCACGGCGCATAGCCGCTACACCCGCTTCTGGTCCCAGAACTCGCCCACGTACAGGCGCATCGCGTTGACCCTGCAGATGATCCAGTACACCGAGCTTCTGTGGGAGATGGCTGCGAAGAGAAAGGGCGAGAAGGTGCGTTGGAGAGTGGTCGTGCTGCTCGAGGTCATCAAGGCGATTTGTAGGCTGTTGCTGCTGCGCTTGACGAACTCGCGCCCACTGCTCAGCCCGCCACTCCCGCAGCGCGAATTCGATCCGAGCACGCTGGAGGAAAATACCGAGGGTTCTTCCTTTGATGGCGCCGAAACCCCGAAGACAGAGAAGAGCGACGATGCGAGCTGGACCATGCCGCGGACGGGCTTGTCGCTTCCGTCGCTGCCGGACTCCCACGATATTTCGTCGTATCTGTTGTCGAAGGTGCTTACTGCCGACGACATCAAGCCGCCGAAGGCTCTTCTGCACAGAGTCACCGGAAATGGAGAGTTCGCCGAGGCTTTGTACATCATCCGACCGGTGATCTATGCGCTGGCCATGCAGCATTGGTGCGGCAAGAACAAGAGCAGCTGGAGGCCATGGTTGTTGGGTGTAAGCATTGAATACGGCGCTCGACAGCTCGCAAAGAAGGATTTCCAGGAGAGGCTAGCCGGCGGACTCCGCGGGCTCACTGGGCTAGAGAAGGAAGAGCTGAGGAAGAGGGGCTGGGGCATGGGCTGGTGGCTTCTGAGAGGCGCTTTCTACGAGAGTGTGACCAAGTAAGCCTACTGGGGCCCGTACACCTGGAGAATTCTCGCTGACTTGATATAGGGCTTGGATTCAATCGGTGACCAGAAGACTTCAGGGAAAGCCGCTGCTTGACATTGTCGGCGGGGTCATTGAGGATTACGAATACCTCTGGGACCAGTACTACTTCTCTACTGCGACCCTTTGAGCATCTAATGCCCTGGTTTCCTTTGTTTTTGACGATATCCCTACCGCAGTCGGCGGTACAACTTGAAGAGGCTTGAAGATGGATTCTAGGCGTGTATGGATAGGAGGAGCCTTAGCTACAACGGCGAGTTCGTTTCTTCGAGGGACAATCTGCTTCGCTCGCTCAAGTGTATTGATTGATGAATGAATGCGTTTTCTGCTTGACTGGTGCGGAGGAGCTGTGGACGAAGGACGAAGGCTGTGACACGTGCCCCCCACGCGCCACCGTGCGGTGCTCCGCGGCGGTGGCACAGTTGCGGACCCTTGGCCCTCGCGTCTCCGCGCGTGTTCGCGACTCTGCGCTTTGGACGCAACTCTCCACTTCCTTGCTTGCACTCGCTCGCTCCCGCTCGCACGCGACCCTGCCGCCCGCTTCGAGAGTCGGCTCCCGCGAAACAATCACCGTTCTAGGCTGGACGCGTCTCCGTCATGCGCTCTGCCGCACCATCACGTCGTCCGGTGTGCCTGCGCAATTGGACGTTAACGTCGATCGTCGTTCACCATGTACACAACCACGCAACCACCTCCACACCATGCATACATGCGCAAGCTAACTCTGCAATTACCCTAGGGTTGAAATCATCGACCTCACCTCGAGCCCGGAGCCTGAGCCTCATGCCAAGATTTCGCGCCCGCCGCCGTCCGCGCAGATGCCCCTCCGCCAGTCACCCCATAAGCGCCAAAAGGTCCACCATGTACAAGACGACGGTGACGAGGGCCAAGATGGTGAAGCATTACTCAGCCAGTTCAAGGCGCGCTCAACACCAGCCACTGAGACCGGCTTGAACGGAAATAATGGTACGTCGACCGCACAAGAAGCACCGTTCCGCGAGGAAAGATCGGCCTCCCAACAGCAGCAATCGGCGCCGTCGCGAAGATCGAGCTGGAACCCGTTCTCTGGCTCCGTGCTAGCGACTTTGAAAGGACTGGGCAATTCGTTCGGAACCGCACCAACAATAGAGAAGGATGGGAAGCTGATAGAGGAACAAGGTCGCAGGCAATACGCCAACGGACCAGTCGCCGTGCCACCTACCTCGGCCTATAGTAATGGAGCTCGCACCGTTGTCTCTGGCTCAGTGCCGCCGCGAACGCCAGGTCAAGCCAATGGCACAATGTACAACCCGGTGGCTGTCCCACAAGACTATCCGCATGGACTACCCTTTCCCCGATCTACCACCAGCTATCAAACTTCAGCTAGTGCTGGCGCTCGTCCTGCCCCTCGTCCTCCGCTGCCGCCTCGTTCTGAGCCTCTACTCGCTCGTCCGCTCAATGCAATCTCTCCCGCATCAGCTCTTCATACTGCCAGCCCTACCATTCGACCAAAAGCTGCACCACACCCGGTGTGGACAGAACAAGAAGACGCGCTGATAATCTACCTAAAGAATGGACTGGGCTGGAGCCTTCCACAAATTACGCCGCTCTTGACTGGGAGGTCGAAGGGGGCTGCAAGTACGCGGTACTCCAACCGCCTTAAGTATGAATACGACATGCGTAAAGCAATCGAAATCCTCAAGACCTCCAAATGGGCAAATGTCTTGGAACCTGAGACACATACGGAGCCTTTGGCACGTGCAGTGCCGATTGCACCGGAACATGGGATACAGCCAAATCCTACTCTCACTTCAACGACTGCTCAAAACCCTTCTGGTACAACTATTGCATCTCAGAGAGAGCGGCGCAATGCTGAAAGACCAACCAACTATTACACTACGGATCATTACCCCAATGCCGACGAAAATGTGATTGAATTTGATGATCCGAGCGAGCCAGAGAGGACTGCAGAACGATCTCGAAACAAGAACAGCGCGTACAATGCCGAGCATGTCGGAGTGGAAGTAAACGGGATAAGAAAGAGAAGATCCCCCCAAAGGAAACGGTACCGCTCATACAGGCCATACCTGTCATATCAGGAGAGATCGATGCTTCAGCACGGTGGACTAGAAGAGGGGGAGTGGGACCTGCACGAATTCGATGTTTGGAAAGGGGCAACATTGCACGTCCCGTTTACCAGAAAAGAACTTGACTGTCTCGCGTTTGTTATTCGCTCGAAGTTCGACATTGAGAGCTTGAGGTCGGCTCTAGAAGGAGCAACGGAGCCTGAGATACTTGAATGGGCAAGCTGCGTTCGGAGCTTGCTGCCAGCGCGGACTAAAGAGAGCATTGAGGCTTTCCTCCGAGATGCTGCGGACAACCGCCAATCTCGGGCAGAGACCCTCCAACTACAAGGTCAAGAACCGGGTGCACCTCCAAGCATTAACTCAATCCTTAGGAACCGGGAACTGGGCATGCGCACGGCTCGGAGAGATTTCTCCAAGTCCAAGGGCACCATCCATCTTCAGACACAGGTCTTTGACACCATTGGACCGTCCCTCTCATACACTGGTACTTCTGGGGACGTCAACACAGTGGCATGGGCGCCCAATGGATTGCATTTCGCTGTAGGATCTGCTTGCCTCGTCGACTCCGAAAGCATGCAATATAACCGTCCAAATAACCTACTATTTGGGGATCTTGCTAGCAAGACTTTACACGAGATTCCGGACCACTACACGCATCGCGAAAGACCGGAGACGGGGGTTAACTCGAGCAGGTCCATGCATGTTACTCAGGATCCCCGGCTATTCCAGACAGTCTCGATGGTTGCGTTCTCACCTAACAGATCACTACTGTTCTCAGCTGGATACGACGAGACTGTTCGGATTTACAACGTTGCTAGCGGAACACCCAAACCTCTTTGCCCTGCTCTCCGCCATATTGGCAAAGTAGATCTTCTTTCAGTCAGCATGCAAGGTCTTCTAGCTACAGGCTGTCAGCGGTTCGAGAAGAACTCAATCAAGGTGATTAATACATCATGCCTTGGCGTCGCCCCTGAGGACCTCATCGACGAGAATGGCAATAGAATGAAGCCTGTTATGCACAGCTTTTCCTCAAAGAAGGCGGCAGAGAGGCCTGAGAACGGTATCTTCCCTTCAGCGCTTCGTTTCGATCCTCATTCCGGCGACTACCTCCTGGCTGGATTCACCTCTACATTGAGAGAGGAATCTATGTGTGGAGAAACTTGCCTCTGGGACATTCGGACCGGTACGCAAATGTCGATATCACCTGAGACTCGCAACGTCTTTGACGTAGCCTGGAATGGCAATCGGTGGAGTGCGCCTCTTTTCGCCGTTGGCTGCGCCGCTGGGTCGAATGTGAACCGAGGTGTCCGGTCTGTCATTAAGATGTACGATCCTCGTTCCCCAGGAAAATACCGGATGCCTTTAGAGCTCGACTGCCCTGCCCTTGACATGAACGACGTGTTATACTGGTAGGTTGACTCCTTGGATCCGATGATCCCGCCCCGTAGCTATGAGAGCTGAGAACTAACTTGTCACCCAGCCCCTACGACGACAACTTTATCGTGGCCGGATGCACGAACGGAAAAACCTACGTTTGGGACATCCGCCAGCCCCGACCCGAGGAACACCTATACTCCCTTGTACACGGGAAGCCGCTCATGGAGCTGGGAGACGACGATGCGGCGTCCCGTGAGCGCCTGGACACCGGGATTCGCTTTTGCTCCTGGGGCCATGATAGGCGGAAACTCTACACTGGTTCCTCAGATGGCGTGTTGAAGGCGTGGGATCTCTACCGGGCACCGGAGGATGTCTTCTCGAAGGACATTGTGCAGCTGAACTCCGGCATCATGTCCGGTGCTTTCAGCCCTGACTATACGGGCCTCTTGCTCGGCGAAGTTAACGGCACAATCAACATGATGGAAGTCGGCAAGTCTGACAGCTCAATCAAGGACATGCAACTCTTCGACTTAATCGGATCTTCCGAACAGCCAACCCCGTCCGAAGCATCTGAGGGCGACGATGCAGACTTCGGCATCGCCGCCGCAAAGTACCTCCTCGAGACCAACCAGATGACCCTCCGTCCTATGGGGAGCTTGCCCATCCGCCAGGCCGTCCAGGGCCCAAAGTACGACGGCCCTTGGGACAATGCAGAAGATGCTCTAGATCTGAGGAAAGCCGCAATCCGATTCCAATACAGCTTTGCGGGTCCTCCGACGGCGACCTGCGCCATCCCAGGCTGCCGCGACGCCGCCAGCAAGCTGGTGCCCGAAGAAGCGGGCGACTCGGGCCGCTCGGCGGACCGCATCCCCGGCGCCCTGCGCTCGCTGGGTCTCGCAACAGACCAGCAGAAGAAGCGCGCGACGACGATCGCCCCGACCCTCAAGTGCTCCCGCTGCCACGTCCGCCCCGCCCGACCACGCGTCGAGGACGCCGACGACGCCACCCAGCACGACGCGGCAAAGCCCGTGTGCGAGCGCTGCAGCTTCTCCTGCCTCCGCTGCGGCGGGCCCGCCCTCCTGCGCAACAACGCCAAACACGTCTACTGCCCGCAGTGCCGCGGCCTGTGGCGCGCTGACGTGCTCGGCTACCGGCTGCTGCACATGGCCGACTGGGGCGACGAGGACGCCGCCACGGACACCGACCTGGACGTCGAAGTGCTGCTGGCCGCGTACGCGAGCCCGCGGAAGGGGAAGGCGAAGACAACGTCATCGGCGAAGGAAACCCCGGCTTCCCCAACCCAGCTGCGGAAGAAGCAGCGCAAAGACGCTGCCGCACCGATGGACCTGGAGCAGAAGGGCTGGAGCAAGCCGCCGGCCAAGAGGGAGGAGAAGAAGAAGAAGAAGAATCAGCGCAAGACGGCGCTCGAGAAGGCCAGACGGAGGGGCCATGATTATCTGATCGAGGCTGAGGGGGAGGACTGCGTCGAGTAGCACTATCATGGGCTTTGGGAGGACCGCCCGGCGTCGCCGCTTTGATGAGGGGCGGACGCCTGGTCCGATCCGCTGGGAGATAGATGGTGGGTTGACGGTGGAAACGAGGACTTTTCTGGGAGACTTTTTTGAGGTACTGGGGGCACGGAGGTAGTCGGGCGTGTAGGATAACATAGGCGGCTTACTTATTGTACTCTTTTTCGGCGAATACGGAGAGGCGGCTGAGGGGAACGAACGAGAATTTCGGTTTCAGGTGGAGGACTGGATGATTCATGGAGTTCTGTGGCATTGGCTGACTGCCCTTATGTGCGCTAATGCGAGCGACGGGTCGAGGGTAAAGCGAAGACGGGCGGGCAGATTATTGGGGAAGCGGAGCACTAAGACTTAGTTCGATTTTTTTTTTAGGAATTGGCTGTGTGCGGTGGTTAATACCAGTGAAGAACGATCTTTTGTCATATGCACGTATTGAACGAGTGAGCGATTATGCTTTGATCTTCGCCGCTTGTAGGTTTCAATAACCACCACTTCCCCCTCCAGGTGCCGATCCGATTACCGCTAAACCCAGTTAACGAACAGATACCAGAGCCACCTGCACCAAAAGGCTAAGGTGAGAAACCGAAGCAGTGATATGTAACCTAAAAGAGCGGTATCTTCTTTCATGAAGACAGTTGTAGGACATATGGCCCTAACTTGGGAGCACGGTGCCCTCGAGAGAACGTCACGTAAGAGCGCAAGTCCGGTGCCAGCGTCCTCCGTCACAAGAGGACGTCCTCGTACGCGCCTTCTCGTGAGGCAATGTTGACATCATAGATGGAAGAACGAACAAAGTTTCACCGCCTACGTGCTCTACTCTACTCTACCCTAGCCGGTGACTTCCTCCACTCTCCGCCAACCAAGCCCTTCCTTCATTAGCCACACCCCCATCCTTCCATATCCTATTGGGTAGAGACCGCACATCCCCGCAGCGATCTTCTCGCCTCCCATCAGCCTCCTCCCCTCCCATCTGGACACATGCACACTGATTTCCCCTCTCTACGCTTGTTTGTGCAGCTGGACATTTGTTTTTTCGCTTGTCGGACAAAAAAGGGGTCGGAGTAACAAGGAAAAAGGGAATATTTGTCCGGTATGTACAGAGTGATAAAAAAACGCCGCTAAAAAAAGAGCCGTCAAAACAACCATAGATTCTACATTTCCCCTATGAGTTGTGTCTTTTTCCTCTATCACGCCGCCGCAGCTGATTGCTGGCCGGGTGGGCCGTACTCGACCTGGGCGTAAGGCTCTCCTGGTGCCATGAAGTTGGTGTGCGGGTCCTTGGCGGCCTTTGCTGCCGAGCAGCGTGCCATGGTTGGCGAACTGTAGACACTTTGTTAGCTTTGATTCGCAATGCTTCATGTTTGGAATGTACTTACTTCCTCGAGATGGCGTCGGTGAAGAAGAAGTTCTCGATAGGCTTCTTAAGAGGGGCACCGGTAGTCGGGACACCCTTGTTCTGGTCGACGACCTGGACCTTGCTGAGCTCGGCCAGGCTCGTCTTCTCGACCACGTCGATTCTCCTCAGAGCAGGAGAGATCTCCTCCATACGGTCACGGAGAGCCTCGACATCATCGTAGGGTAGAGGAGTCCCGAGGTACTCGCTGGCGGCACGGATAATCTTCCAGTCGTGCCTTGCGGCTCCCAGAAGAGCAGTGGCGGCCCGGGTCTGCTGGACACGGCCCTCAGTATTGACGTAGGTGCCTGCACTCTCAGTGTAGGCAGCGCCGGGGAGGACGACATCGGCGAGCTGAGCGCCTTTGTCGCCGTGGTGGCCTTGGTAGACAACGAAGGCGCCCTTAGGGATATCGGCCTCGTTGACCTCATCGGCACCGAGCAGCCAGACGAACTTGGCCTCCGTCTTGGCGACCTCGGGCGAGGGAACGGTGAAACCAACCTCGTAAGCACCCGCACGGGAGGCTTCACGCTGGAGGACGTTGTAACCGTTCCACTCAGGGGTCTGGAAGTTGGACTTGTGCTTCTCGACAAAGCTGCCGACGGTCTCCAAGATGGACTTGGCATCAGCATGCTCCACCGCACCACTACCCACGATGATCATGGGGTTCTTTGCCTTAGCAAGCTTCTCGCCGAAAGGACCCGATAGAGTCGACTTCAGGTCGGGGGCGTTCGCGCCGAGCTTCTCGTACTCGAAGGTGCTCTCGAAGTCCTCACCAACCAGGCCGATCTCCAGATCAGAACGAAGCCAGTGCTTCCTGATGCGGGCGTTCAGGACAGCAGCCTCGTGCCTGGGGTTGGTTCCAACAAGGAGGATGGCATCAGCCGCCTCCACACCGTAGATCTGGGAGTTGAAGCTGTAGTTGGCGCGGACGTCAACACCGTGAGGAGCAGGCTCGCTACCGTTCTTAGTGTCCAGGGCAAGGTTCTCGGAGCCAAGTTTGTTGGCCAAATCCTTCATGGCCACCATAGTCTCCGTCTCAGCCAGCGCACCAGCCACAGCCTTGAACTCGTTACCCTTCGGCGCAATCTTCTGGTATGCGTTGCCAATCTCCACGAGCGCCTGTTCCCAGGTAGCCGGCTGGAACTGGTCGTCACGGCGGATGAGCGGGATGGTCAACCTCTGGGTGCTGAGGGCATCGCATGCGAAACGGGACTTGTCGCTGATCCATTCCTCGTTGACGTCGTCGTTCAGCCTCGGGAGAATCCTCAGAACCTGCAGTCCTCTGGAGTCGACGCGGATGTTGGAGCCAATGCCGTCCAGGACATCGATAGATTCGGCGTGGTACAGCTCCCACGGACGGGCCTTGAAAGCGTAGGGCTTGGAGGTCAGAGCACCAACGGGGCACAGGTCGATGACGTTTCCAGACATCTCGGAGTCCAGGGCGGTCTCAATGTAGGTACCAATCTGCAGGTCGTTGCCACGGCCGGTGGAGCCAAATTCCGGAGCGCCGGCGACGTCGTTGGCGAAACGGACACACCTGGTGCAGTGGATACACCTGTTCATCGAAGTCTGCACCGTGTCAGCAGCCCTGCGTCGCCAGCGCAGACACTCTGCGATGTCGCCACGCATACCTTGATCAATGGGCCAATGTTCTTGTCCTCAACCGCACGCTTGCCACCCAGCTCGTGGAAGCGGCCTCTGTCGGCACCGTATCTCATCGACTGGTCCTGCAGGTCGCACTCGCCACCCTGGTCGCAGATTGGGCAGTCGAGCGGGTGGTTGGCGAGCAGGAACTCCATGACGCCCTCGCGGGCCTTGTGGACGAGGGGAGAGTCGGTCTTGACCACCATGCCGGGCTGGACGGGCCAGGCGCACGAGGCGACGGGCTTCGGGGCGCGCTCGACCTCGACGAGGCACATGCGGCAGTTTCCGGCGATCATGAGCTTCTCGTGGTAGCAGTAGCGGGGGACGGTCGAGCCGGCCTTTTCGCAGGCCTGGATGAGCGAGGAGCCGGCTGTGCGTGGGGTGGTCAGCGTCGCTGCGGGCGGGGCAATGCACGGGCAGGATGCGGCTCACCTTCTACGGAGATCTTCTTGCCATCTGGGGACTCAATCAGCGCGATTCGCGAAGCTTAACGACGGGTGGGGGACGCACCGATGGTGAGCTCAACGTCGGCCCTCCGCTGGGAGGAGGCGGCAAAGGTACGGCGGGCATTGGCAGTCGCCAGCCGCTGGGGCAGCCTGGCCGAGCGGAGGAGCTGTTGCCGCAGCATGGCGTGGAGTGGAGAGGGATGGGTGGGCGAGGGTTGGATGGGCGGTGGTGTTGGAGGCGTGGATGGAGGCACTCGGCACCGCAACCGCATTGACGTCTTTTGCGGTTTAGCGCGCTCCATTACCTACGAGCGATTTAGGCCGCTCTGATTGGCGACCCGGGCGTCGCTTACAAAAAGCCGTCCGCCCAGCGTCCGCGGCCTCCCCTTCCTTTCTCCATAACTCATTCAAGGGCAACTCATATTGTGGGAGCTGCTGGACATCCGTCTCGACCAGAAGCTCCTCTGCTAGTTGTCCGAGACCGCGACTCGCAGGGCGCCGTAGCTGGAGCAGGCCACGGGCTCTGCCCCATGACGTCCTGTTCCTTACCAACGGCGCTACATCTCTCGCTCGACACTCTTGATTTTTCCGACCGCGACGTGGCCTTCTCCGGGAAGGCCATGCTGAGCGCGGCATCCTGGCTGCGGTGCACCTGAGCCCAGTCCGCGTCCCAGCGCGCGGAAACGCGGTGTGCGTGTGTTATAGTCGACGTGCCGGACGGGCGCATGGTGTTGAAATTTTCTGCTCCTTGACCCCACAAATATGGCTTGTGGATTTGGCACCTGTTCAACGCGTCAAGAGCTACGACCGCGCCCAATCTCGGTTTCAATTTTAGGAACAATGAAGACATTCTCTCTATGAACAAGGCGTTTAGGGTTTGTAGGATTCCGCCGCCCGCATCTATGCATTCGTCACGAGTCGAGATCAAGAACAAGCCACCCTCTTAGGACTTTTTTCCGCTAGCCAACCATCCAACAAGTAACCGCCCGTCGATCCGCTCATATGTCATCCACATCCTCGTCCTCAGCACCTGCCGCAGCCTTCTTGCCCTCGCTGTTGAGCCTGTCCAGCCCGATGCTCTCAGTCGTGTTGCTGCGGCCGGACATGGCCATGGCTTGGCGGCCCGTGTCGCTGCTCTCAAGGAACTCGCGCAGGCGCTCCTTGAACATCTCGACCGCCTGCTGCGATGCAGCGTTGCTCATACGCAGCATCGGGCCCCACAGGTTGAGTGTGTAGGTCACATACCCCGCGACAGCGAGGAGGATCATGAAGATGAAGTACAGTGGGTTGCGCAGCACTGTTCCGATGTCAGTATTTGGTTAGGACAGGCAGCCATGCGAAGTAGAACTTACCAGCCCAAATTTCGTTCCAGCCGAGCGCAAGAAGGAGTCCATAGAAGTACAATGGCACCTGCGTGATGCCGCCAAGGGCGCCACGCTTTGCCTCAACGTACACGCCATCGGCCGTCTTCTTGAAGCGCACAGTTAGGTCTGCCTGCTTGGCATCACTCAGCACCGTCATCTCCTCCTCAAGACTCTTGCCTTCCTCCTCGTCCACGCCACCGATCGGCGCCAAATCTTCCTCGTCCGCCGGTGTGACAGTTGCCGGGGCCGCACCAATCCACGCATCCAATGGCGGTGGGGCGGATGTGGCTGCAAGACGGAAGCGGCTTAGGAGGGGAATGAGAGTGACAGTAGACTCGCGGGCACGCGTGTAAATGCCCTCAATATCGTCGGTCGGACGCCAGATGCGTGGCACACCGTCGTCATCGTAGCGGAACTTGTCCTCGAAGTTCTCGCGGAGCTTGAGGAGGATGTTTCCCTCCATCACCTCTTCGTCCAGCTTCGCCCGTAGACAGCCCCAGCTCTTACGCCTGAGTCGCCACAATCCCACCTCAACCTCTTCTGGTGATGCATCGAAGCTGCTCGCACGTTCCGTGAACCGCTTCTCGGCCTGGGAAACAGTCTCGGTGAAGACCGCCCAGATCCTGTCCCACAGTTCTTTTTCAGTTGCAGTGGTGTGTTTCTCACCTTCTGCCGGCGCACCAGAGCCGCCGCGGCCTGATCCTAGCTTATTGAATTCCAGGCCAACGGACTCGTTGAGACGAGAGCGCACCCACCGCTCCACGCGGGTGGCGAGCCTGCGCATCTCCTCTTTCCGCAGACGTGATGATACTTCATCGAGGTCTTTCTTGTACAAGTTGAACTGCTGGGCCGAGTCGCTCCATGGAGCGCCCTCCACCGCAACAGCCTTGGCTTGCTCCTCAAACTTCGTCAAAACCTTCTTCTTCTCAGATGTCACGATTTCCGCAAAGTCGTAGTTGTTGCCCTTCTTTTGCCCCGACTTCACTGCGGCACTGACAGACTCCGAAAATTCATGGACACCGGCCTTGTGTGCGGCGCTCAGCTGACCGGAGAAAAGTGCCTTAAGACGGTTGTCGATTTTGCCAGCCAATTCCTTCGACTTCCGAGCATAAACACCCTTGTGGTATCTCGAGGCATTGGTCTCAAAGTCCTTGAGGATGGCAACGCGTGCATCATTCATGGCAGCACCCAGGCCAGGAAGCACAGTGGGGTTGCCGGCGCGGACACCCTCGGCCTGCTTGTCCTCTAATGGTGTGATCTTCTCGTCAAATGCAACCAGCACCTCTCGTGCGATCTCGTCACACCTGAACTGAGCGAGCAGCTCCTGTTGAGTCGGCAGGTCCAAGTCCTTGTTATTCACGATAGACTCCCAAATACCGTCGGCATAGGTCGGGAAACCATCGGCAGGGATGCGCCTGTGGTACTCGGGCAAGAAGACCGGCTGAGCTTCCTCGTCCAGCAGGCCCGCCGTCTTGGGGTCCTTGTAGCCCTCCCGGAAGCGTGTGCTGAGCTTCTCCACATCCTCAACAAATTTCTCGGGTTGCAAAATCTTGTGTGGCAGCGTGGCAAATGCGAAATCGAAATAGTCCTCGATCTTCGAGTTCTCGAGGCCCTTGGGTTTGGAAAGGGTGGACCAGATGCGGGACATGTCTTGCAGGAGGGTGTTCTTGAGGTTTGCCAAGGGAGTGTTGCCGATGTGGTCGCGTATGACGAAGAACAGGAGGGAACGCGGTGTATTCCTGAGAATCTCACGTTAGCTAGAGAAGTCGTACAGAGCATCAAGTTTGCCACGTACTTGCTGTCTTTGACAAACAATTGCAAATTGACCTCGAAGACGGTCTTCAATAGACCCATATTGGCGCCCTGATACAAGCCAACCTGGTGCTCCCAAATGTTGACTATCAAGACTTCGCTGGTTGCCAGGGCGAACAGCGCGCTCTTCCGCTCAAAGTCCTGGTCCTCACCCCTTTCGCGACCGTCAGTGCCCTCGACGTCCATGACGAGGATGTTGTCGGCCATGGTCTTCTCGCCCTGGTTCTCCCGCTTGTTTTTGGACATCCAAATACCCTTGGTTGTCTGGCGGCGCTCGTTCTCGGACATGACGCCAAAGGACGTCTTGAACAGGTGGTTGAGCAGAGTCGACTTGCCGGTGCTCTGCGAGCCGAAGACGGAGATCAGATGGTAGTTGAAGCCGGCGGGGATGACCTTCTCTATGGCCAGGTAGTTGGTTAGATTGTGGCTGCAGGCGGGTCAGTACGGGATGCTGCAGCGGCGACGGCAGACGTACTTGAACTCCTTGTTCTCATCGATGACCTGGACGCCCTGCTCGTACTGCTCGGGCGTGGCCTTGTCGCCCACGGCGGCGAAGTGGCCGTTCATGACGATCGAGGGCGATGACTGCATGCTGCTCATCTGGGGGCGCGGCGTGGTGGTGCTGGAGCCATTGGGGACCTGCAGAGCCGGTGACGCCATTGCGACTGATGCGGGCCGCGGCTGGGTGTGTGGAGAGCTTGTTCCCTCGCCTAGAGATGCGGCGCGGAAAGTTTTAAGGGCGGAAGCACGGCGTTGGCGGCGGGATCACGCGCGGCTTGGACTTGCGACCTGGCGAGTGGCTGGTAGCAGGTGCAAGAGAGGCATGACGGGGGGCCAAGCGACCGGAAACAGTTGACGTGGAGCCCGGGGTCACCCCTGCGCCTCCAGTCCCTCCGCCGACCGGATCACCGTCCTTGCCCCTCGAGCACAAACCACGAGATCGCCCACATGGCCGTTGCGCTCGACTGCCTCCGTGATACCGTGCGAGACATGGTGTTTGCTGCCTGCGCACCCTCTGGCCCCGCGCCTCTTTCGCGAGCCCTGCCAAGAGAAGCTTCCATCTCCGCGGCGCCCACTGCAGAGGGCACTGCAGCCGTCCGATGGAAAGTTGAAGTACTCCTCCGCACGCAAATCTGCTTCGAGAAACATGCCAAAGCTACACACGTAGCAGTGCTTGATGTACGCGCCGACGAGTGTGGCATATCTACAGCGCCCCACAGCACATGAATATCCGCGTGTTGGCCATGATGTCTGGAAGTCTGGAAGTGCAGCCGGTATACTCTAGACGCTTGCATCGCTCCGTGGACTTCCACCTTTGTCATGCGTCGAGCCCGAGGTCCTTAGCGTCCTGCCTCGGATCCGGCAACACATGCCCGCCCTGCACAGTCACAGGCAAAACCAAGGCAAATCGGGTCATCACTACCATACAATCTTTGTAGACGCTCTTTGTTTCTGTATTGCTGATCATAATGGCACGTAAAGAAAGTTATCCCAGAAATGAAGATGAAGAAGCAAAGAAGTACCCAGGATTCGTCCCCTCATCCGCCGCCACATTACCGTGTCCTTCCTACGATGCCGTCAACCTTCTGTCCCAGCCGACGAGAACTTCTCAGAAGAAATTCAGATGCTGCCGCAGGTAACGAGAGGCCCTCTCCAAAATATGTTTCCAGAAGAAAACTAAAATTTTGGTGCTGTTATGCCAAAGGCCATCGAAGCCAACCTTTGGGCATGTAAGAAAGCCGTCGTTTGTTGCTTGCCGCATCCAAAAAGCCACGGAGCTTGATGGAGATCCGTGAGCTTGGAGATGGCACGATTGCAGTAGAAAACAGGAGCTGGTGAAAGAACAAATTCCGAAAGTGCAAAATGAAGGTTGCAGCCGCTGCTGCCGATATCATGCTGACTGTAATTGATATGAACATCGGAAAAGAAAAGGGCTTCTTGTCTGTTCTGACTTTGCGCGGCAGAAAGGCAAGTCGTGCTGACTATACCAAGACGCATACGATCGGAACACAGCCGAGAAATTTCGATGATGAGAGAGCTCGACATGAGAGCCGTAAAAGGTGGCTGATACATACATGTATCGATTTTCATGTGTAAGATCGCGACGGAGCTGTCTTCACTGATTCTGCTGGAGCGAAGACGATGCGAATTTAGCGGTAGCCACCATAGCCGCGGCTGTGGTTGTAACTGCTGTTGCGGTTGAGTTGCATGCCCGCAGGAGGGCCCGGACGCGTCGTGTAAGCGGGGTTGCTGCACAACATGGCCACGCGGGAGCCGTACTTGGAGCCACGGAGGGACACCATATGCTTGCGGACGTGCGAGGCCACAATCTCGCGGTGCTGCGGGCTCGAGTTGGACAGGATGTACTGGATCAGGTAGTTGCCGAACTGATCACCAGCGATGTCGACGAGCGGCATGCGAGGGCGATCAGCGCGACCCTCGCAGACCCTCTCCAGGTAGCGGTCGAGGAACTCGGTACCGCCGATCTTGAGGCACTTCTCGATGACCTTTGAAGCGTACTGGTCCATGCTGTACTCGGTGGCATAACGGAGGATATGGTCGATGGCACGGGTGCGGTCCTGGGGAACACCGTGCTCGCAGATATGCTGGATACACCAGTTGCCGAACTGACCGTGTGAGATGATATCGATGCTAGCCAAGACCTCCTCAATGCAAGGTCGCTTGTCCTCCTCAAGACAGTTCTCGAAGATGTTCTGGACAACAAGGCTGCCCGTCTCCCCGAGCGCGACCTCATGCCACATGCCACGGAGAGCTTCGTTGACGTACTTCATGATCTGCGGAGGAGAGTCGCTCCAGCGAAGTTCGAACAGCTTCTGCCAGACGTGGCAGGCATAGCGGTGAACAACAGTCTCAGGGATGCGACGGAGCAACTCGTGGACCATGATCGCCTTGTACTCCTCCGGGACAGCGTCGAAGGCCTTCTGGATCACATGGCAGCCAAAGGCATCCATGCTGAGCTGCAAGGTGTTGCCACGAATAGCCTGAGCAATTGCAATCACCTGCTCTTGCGTACCATGCTCGAAGCAGCGCTGGACGAGGAAGTTTCCGAAGCGGTTGATCATCAACGGGTAAGCCTGCGCGATGATAGACTCGACAATGGCAAACTTCTGCTCCGCGGTGCCAACCTTAAGCTTCTGCTGCAGGAAGATCGACGCCTGCTGATCATTGTTATGGACAATCTTGTTGACAATCAGGTCCCAGTTGCAGTTCATGTTGCGGTCGAGAAGGCGGCGGTAATTGATAGGCTCGTGAGGCGAGACGTAGGTGGAGTCAGGTTGCATGCTCGGAGCATTCCAGGCCGGCTTATTGTCACTGACAACGTTGAACTCAGCGGCGGTAGGCGACAGGCGGCTTCCAACAGGACCAGCCTGGTATGCTGGAGGGGGCTGGTACATGCCGTTACCCTGCATCTGCGGCGGACTGAAGCGAGGACCACCAACCGGAGCGTTGTACGGGTAGTTGCCGGCCCAGCCATTGTTGCGTCCACCAAATCCAGAAGTGGGCCTGCTGGGAGGGTTCAGGCGCGACATGGGGTATTGAGCCGCATCGTCCATGAGCTGGGCGCCACCGCGATATCCGCCATCAACGGGTCCAGACATGTTGTACTGCTGCGGCTGGATGGGCCCATAGGCAGCCTGCGGGTTCATGTTCATGCCGATACCAATGCCAGTGCCAAAAGGCTGACGTCCAGCGTTGCTCCAAGCGTTCATGCCGTAGCCGGGGGCCTGATCGAGCGGAGCTGAGACTTGGTACGGAAGGCTGGGCTTGAAGCCGTTGTTCCAGATGGCCTGGTTAGCAGAGGAGCGGCCGCGGTTGAAGCCGGTGGAGAAAGCATCGCTGGCTGGGGCCGGAGTCTCCTCATGGGACGGCCAAGTGTCCTGGCGTGGCAGAGAAGTGGGAATCTTAGCAGCGGCGTTGAAAGCATACTGCATCTTGCCGTCAGAACTGTCACTGAGGGGCTCATAGCCAGCCTCAGACTGTGGGCCAAGAGCTTGATTGACGGTGTGGTTGGCGATTTGCGTCTGGGTGAGCTCCGATCCGACCCGAGCGAGCTCCTGCTTCGTCAAGGCAAGCTCCTTCTGCAGACGGAGGAACGCGGCAGAGTCCGGCTTGTTGACGTTGCTCACGCAGGCCTCGCTGGGCTCAGTCACAGGAGTGTTGGCCTTGTCGGGGGTGGCAGTGATCGAGTTGTCTCCATTGGAGGACGAGTCGATCTGAAAGGCAGTGAGCGGCGATTGACCAGCAAAGGGAACATGGTTTGCTACACGCTCCAGCCACAGCTTGGTCATCCAGTTTGTACTTACGGGAATGGTGGCAGCCATGAGAAGATCTTTCGGAATGGCCCCGAGCTGGTGCTCAGAGGTGGTGACCAGCTCGCCCTTCTGCCTGTCCAAGATGTTCTGCTGCTGAGAGAGCTTCGCAAGAAGGGTATTCATGGGGGACTCGCTAGCAGAGGTGGACTCCGGAGAAGAGCTAGTCTTCTGCATCTGAGCGGAGGGGTCAGCAGTGACGTCCACACCGAAAGAGCTATCGACGCGGTGAACCTTTGAAGGCTTGCGGCTGGAGGCACGAGAAGCCTGGTTTCCTAGCTTTGAGGTAGTCAATGGGATTGGTGACTCGGTGCGTGCGAGGGTTTGGCTGTCTCTCTTGACACCCTGGGGCTGAGTTGGCTTAAGTTCCACAGGGTGATGGGGGTGGAGCGAAGGCCTTGGATCAGGCAGGTGTTTGCGGATGTAGCTTACCACGCTGCCTCCAAAGGCGATGGGAGACGAGTCAGGGCCGATCTCATCGCTGTCGAGGACGAGCGGCGAGTTATTGAACTTGCGAGGCGTGGGAGATCCGTCGCCAGCCATGGTCGTGGTAAGGGTGTGAGTGAAGTGCAATTTGCCGGGGTGATTGGTTGCAGCGGGCAGAGGATTGAGGATGGTCTTTAAACAGTAAAACCGAGCGTAAGATGCGTGGGGTGCGAGGCGTCTCACAAACGAGCTCTGGTCGGCTGGCGTCAGTGATTGCGGGTCAGATCGAAGTGTGCGTAGATGTCAGACAAGATGGGAGTGGAGCGCAGCGGAGTGGATTGGATGGCATGAAGAGGAAGAGGAGAAGGTAGTGGGCAGTGGGCAGCGACAAAGGACATCGGCCTACCGGTCCGTGCTGCTAGGCCCTGAAATCAGAAGCACTTGCGGGGCGGTAGCTTGGTCGCCCAGGTATTCGCGGCGCGACAGCCGCAGGCAAGTGGCGGGAAGGTGCGAGATGCCGGCGCTGAAGAAAGCCGGAGCGTTCGGAGCCTGCAGCGCGGAGCCGCGACGAAAGCTGCGGCAAGATCTGGAAGCGCAAGGGGCGTTTGGACGAAGCAATTGAGCAAGGGCGGGCTGTGGAGGACGAGAGGTGCGGAAGTTGCGTTGGTTGCAAGAAAGAGAAAGCTTTATGGACCCTGGCCGCAGCGCCCTGTCAATTTCACACTGGCGCGCCGGGACAATAGCAGCTGCGACTCACTCGCGTCACATGCTGGACCCTGAGGCAGAATTTGCAATATCATAGCAATCATCCAGCCACGGGTCAAGCCCTTAGGCGAAGAAAGACGTGCTTGCTACGCCCCACCGCTCGTCAAAGAAGCCCATGGCCACCGCGCCTTCTGCGCCCTTCCATCTGCTGCTCTTTTCCAGCACCACAAAGTCAGGTTGACTCACACCCGTCAACGTTGGAACCAGCCGAGCCGCCAGGCCCGCGCTCTCGGCGGTACGTCCCCACACAACGAGCTCCAGGCTCTCCGCACCCGTTGTCCCGGGCCGCAAGAAGATCGCCGCCACGTCCTCCTCCTCGCCGAAGATATATTCGTCGCCCGTCGGCGTTCGCACCGACAATGTGCCTGAAGCCGTCACTTGGATGGGGAATTCGTCCATCTGGCTGACTGGGAGCTGAGCGCCAACGGCGACCGTGATCGTGTTGCCCGTCCCGCCAGCACTGTTGATGACGGCGTCCGCGGAGAAGTACGTGTAAAAGTTACGGGAGATCTGTAGGGCAATGTCTGCAGTGCCTGCGCCGTGAGTGCCGATCGCGAATGTGCCATTCGACCGCAGAATTGCATCTATGGCTCCAAGTTGTCTGCCGCGCCGCATGCTCTGCGACCCAGCATTTTGCTGAGGCGTGTCAGTGAAGCGTCGCCATGCCCAAGAAATTCTCGACTCACCTTCCACATATTGTCTGTCCACATCACCGTTGTCGTATCGGTGACGGTGAAGGTCGCGGCAGGTGAGGTCATGTTCTGCCTCTGAACGATGACCTTCGCAGACTGGCACTCGTGCGGGCTGATCCTGAACTCGAGTATATTCTTCGTCTGCACCCTGTAGATGCAAGTCTCCTCGTCCCGTGGGTCTATAGATACTTCCATTCTCCCATATCGGCCAGGGGTCTCGAGCTGTGTGACTGTGATGCCACCTTTGGACCCCATATCTCCCGGAGTGGCAACTACAATGGTGAATCGTTTCAGCGTCTTCGTGACTGCGACGCCGTTCAAAACGTGTTCACGATAGAAGTCGCGCAATGGGTCCGTCGTCATGATCCCATCGAAGTAGTGCTCCGACCCCTCGATTTCGTAATAACCTGCATTGCCACCGCGCTGCGACAGCAGGAAATTCATAAGTCGAGAATGGAAGGTGGGCACATTGGTATCAGCTCCTCCATGCGATTGTAGGATAGGGATACTCTCGCAGTTTTCAGCTAAGAGCTCATGCCGATATGTATTCAACGCAGAACGAAGCACCGATTGCCGGCCCGGGTCTATAGTCGGAGACCAGAATTCGTACGGGACATATCTTTCAATGGACAAATATCCAGAGACGGGTACGGCAGCAATAATCTTATCCGGCCGGTGCGTCATTGCGTACCAAGTGCCTTGGCCGCCATTTGAGTGGCCGCTGACGAGCCACCGGTTCGTGTCAACACCCGTTGCATTCCAGGAATTGTACTTGATCCAATCCGGAATGGCGGAGACAGCAGCTTCCACGTCTTGGAAACCCCAGGCGTGCCAGTCATCAGCGCTCCAGGGTGTGACTCCCGTTGGGAAGAGTACCCATGCGCACAAATCCGGAAGAGGGTCGAGAGCCCGAGCGACACCATCCACGTCTGCCTCAAGGCCTGCTCCGTGAAACTGAAGGAGTACTGGAGCGGAGGTCTTGGAACCGCAAGTAGCATTTCGAGCCGGCGGGCGTAACATGGCGTAGGAAACAATGCCACCGGGATGTTTGAAAGTGATTTTGTGAGACTCGTGTGTCGATTTTTTGACAACCTCCTGTACACCGCGTGCTATGATTTGGGTTTCTGCTCCGCGGTAAGTGTAAAGCACTTCGAGTCGCAGCTCTGTTATGCTTGGGTTCTTAAGATAAACATTGAACGGGATCGGCTTGGTCTGTCCTGGGGAAACCTCAAGGCGAGACGAATTTGTTGAGCCTGGGCCCCAGTCGTTCTACACATATACTTAGTCTTGGTTCGTGAGATAGGAAATTCGTTTGTGAACAAAATGCGGAACATACGCCATTCTCGGGCCGTACACCAAGTACAGTGATAGTATCCAGGCCGGTATTGCGTACTGCCACAGACGCATACTCGCTAGAGAATCTTCCATCTATGATATCTGGGATCTTGATGGGTTCCTGCGTCACCTCCAAAGGGTCTTTGCAGGGTCGGATGGCGAGGTCAGTCGTGATTTGGGGGTTTCCTTCGGTGATCCCTCCAAATGACCGCACATCTCGTACTAGTCTTAGATCGAGACGGTGCGTTCCCGGCTCGAGGTGAAGCACGGGAGGTGCTTTGCGATACGAATAGAAGTCTCCTCCAAAGTAAGGTTTCCCGTCGACCCAGAATTCGAGAAGCCAGTCAGTGTAAAGGACTACGGCCTGAGCTGTGTCCGCGGTCACAACAATCTCGCCGCGGGCCCATGCCTGAAATTGCAAAGCAGACCAGCCATAAACGGTCTGGAGAAACTCCCAGTCGACGTTGGAAAAAGCAACAGCTAAGGAAGCATTTGCTCCAGTGGCATTGCTCTCTACGCTGGTGGCACTCAAGGTTGACCAGCTTGCAATAGCATTGGCAGGCAGAGAACTCTTGAAAGTGGCAGACTCGTTAAACTCCAGATTGCGGAAGCCGCCGTAGTACTCGAGCGGGTCAGCGCCCCACGGGGCCTCTGCGGAGGATCAGCAACGGCGCGCTTGCGAGACACAGAGAACTCTGGAAGCATGCCTCGTGTCCCAATCTGAAATGGACCAAGCACCTGCCAAACAGCAGAGAACTCAACAGTTGGAGAGTCAATAGAGGTGGATTTGGCAACGACGTGTTTGAAGGGTATCATGAGCGGGTCCATCAGGCGTGTCGCATGGGCGCCACACGCATGAGCGACGGTGGCACTGAGCAGCACAAACAAGCGGGGCACCATGCTGGTGGAGGGGCTGGAGTGGCCAGAGGCGCAGGAGTCGGCGGACTGTTGGGCGACATGGCGTTGACGGCGGCTGGTGTTGAAATGAGGTGGAGGTCGATGCAGTTGCCTGTCCGGGCCTAGCGCAGGTGGGATGACATTGGCGTGCATAACGATCTCTGGCGGAGGCCGCGCGTGCATAAGTCGGCGGGTTCATTCAACGTCCGCCCAAGAGCGCAACACCGCCCGGAAGCGTCCGCCGCACCTCGCCATCTACAGAGCCTCAGGCCCGACCTCCATGCAACCGCGCGCTCGCTACGCCCCCGTCCTGCACCCGCTGTCCTCGTGTCTGTCCTGAGAGCGTTACGCCCGCTGTCACCCACGTAACACGAGACCTCCGAACGACATACGTTGCCATCGCACCGAGCCCCAGTCTATATTGCGCCATTGCTCGCTCGCTCCCCCGCCCGCACCGCTGCCACGCCCGCGCCGTTGACCACCCCCATGGCTTAAGCGACCTCGGACGAACCCACAGCGACCCGGCCTTATGGCAAACAACTCACAGTCACAAAGCGAGGCGCGTTCCTCGGCCTCTGCGTCGCCGAGCACCTTCAAGTTCCCAGCCTTCCAGCCCGATGTGCTGCCCCCGCACAGCGAAGAGACCGCCATCGATATCGGTATTCCCGTCCGCTCGCCCAGTCCGCTGAAGAATGGCGAGATCGGCTTCCCTCCCGGCGACCGCTGGTATCCGCGCAAAGACAAGGCTGCTCGCTGGGTCAATGGCAATGCTGGTGGAGTCACAAGACACGGGCGTCAGAAGAGTTTGAGCGAAGCCATTAGGACCATCAAGGGCCGACGAGGGAGCATCAGCGCTAATGCGCATGAGATCGCAGACGCGCTGAAAGCCCCAATCTCGGCCAAGCTCATCGTACGTATCTCGCAGAGACATTACAGCACACTTCCACTATGCTGACTGTCGCAGCTTCTGTGCGGCATCTGGTACTCAACGTCCATCCTGTCAAACACGTCCTCGAAAGCTATCTTGACCGCGTTTCCCAAGCCCGTCACGCTCACGCTCATACAATTTGCTTTTGTGTCCACATGGTGCCTTGTCCTGGCATGGCTGGCCAAAATTTTCCCTGTCCTGAAGGTTTACATCCCGGCTTTGAAATACGGTATCCGGCCTCCGAGCAAAGACCTAATACTCACGACGCTTCCCCTGACCCTGTTCCAAATCGGTGGCCATATCCTTAGCTCCGATGCTATGTCTCGAATTCCGGTCTCGCTCGTCCACACCATAAAGGGTCTTTCGCCTCTGTTCACCGTCTTGGCATACCGTTTCTACTTCAATATTCGCTATTCGAGTACCACGTATTTGTCACTTATCCCTCTGACGTTGGGAGTGATCATGGCCTGTTCCGCAAATTTCTCGGGAAACTTCATCGGTCTGATCTGTGCATTCGGCAGTGCACTGCTCTTTGTCACCCAAAACATTGTTTCGAAGAAGCTTTTCAACGAGGCTGAGCAGGCGGAGCAAGATAATCAACCCTTGAAGAGGCGGAAACCGGATAAGCTGAATTTGCTTTGTTACTCGGCCGGCCTCGCGTTCATATGCACAGCGCCAATCTGGTTCTTTTCGGAGGGTATCGGAATTCTTGGAGACTTCTTGTACGATGCCTCGATCGACCTCAATGTCAGGCCGGGCTCTCTGGACCACGGACCTCTGGTCTTGGAGTATATTTTCAACGGAACTTTCCACTTCGGGCAGAACCTGGTCGCGTTCGTCCTTCTCTCTATGGTTTCTCCCGTCACCTATTCGGTTGCGAGTCTGATCAAGCGCGTTTTCGTCATTGTCTTTGCCATCATCTGGTTCGGCAAGCCTGTCACGCATGTGCAGGCAGTCGGTTTCGCCATGACTTTCCTGGGCTTATATCTGTACGACCGCACGCGCGACGGCAAGGCCGACGCCAAGGCCAAATTACTGCATTCCGCCAAACAGGAAGCGTTGCTCCCGATCTCCCTCGATAAGATGAACGACAGGAGCTCAGGCAGCACCCCTGTCCCGCAGAACTCGTACTCCAACGGTTATGCTAATGGATTCAACAGGGACGAGAAGAAGAGTGACGATGTAGGGCCGGGTAGACCTAGAAGGGAGAGCGGTGTGGGCTGGTTGCCGCGAGGCACCAAGCAGGAGGAGACTTGGAGGCCCGGAGATGCCTCGCATGCGCACGGGGTGCGCGTTTCCTAGATGACCTAGATGTATCCATGAACGTGGTGGCGTTGGGTCGGGTTCTTGTAAAGTCGTGTACGTTGATTGAAACGAAGCGGTATGACTTCTATTAGAAAAGGGGGACTGTAACAAGTACATACTGCGTCCCCAATATTAATTCCCTCTACCCATACGCAGCGAGTCACTGTTATAGTGCATCGTCTGAGTTCTGGACAAACCTTTTTGGCACAACCTCAAAGGTTGTGCGCGGTCCACCAAAGATTTGACGAGAAACATGTGGATTTGAGGCGTTCCACCGGATCAGCCGTGCATTACTTTCTGCGCTATGTGTCTTGCCTGCTTACAAGGACCACTGAAATCGTCGTACCAAAATTGAGTGTTCCGGGCTCAGCTTGCAGTGTACTTATATCACGCATTCTTGACCATGCCGAGGGGAGTACGGAGTCGCACACTGCAGCCGGATGGGTGAGTGGAGCAACCGGTTTTCCCTCCGCCCGGTTGAATTCCCCCAACTCTATTCTTCTCATTAACTTGAGACCTCAGCGGGTGGATTGGGGATTAATAACCTTCTCGGTCGGAACGGACGACGACACTCTTATCATGCTGAGGGACAAATTTTGGAATTATGCATTCTATAGTTCATACAGTGCAGAGAGATGATGCAGCATCCCTCTGTATCTACAGTCTACCAGATCAAACCCACGTATCGCATCAAACCCACATCCCAATCAAACAGTGCCTTCCACACTCTCCCTCGGATACACAGCCTCCACACCATCCGCGCCGCGCCGCGACCTCCCCCTCCCTCCCCGCACCAGCCTCTCAACCTTCCCGTCACTCCCGTAGACGCCCAACGGATCCATCGCAACCCTCCATGCCGGCCGGCCGGCCGCCCCTCTCTCCGCCTCGACCGCCCCGATCTCGGCGTCCGTCATCTCCCAGAAGCGCGTCTTCTTGTCGCGGCCCTGGCACAGGCCGGCGATGTCGAACGGGTCGGCCAGCGTGACGGGCCACGGGCGGTTGTCGCCCCAGCCGAGCCCGCGCCGCTCCGTCACGCCGTCCTGCGCCAGGAAGACCGTGTTCGAGCGCGGCAGGCGCCTGCCCGGGTGCCAGCAGTTGAGGATGAGGGTGGTCAGCAGCATGAGCGCGGCCTCGAGGATGTAGAAGTAGAACTCGTGCGTGAGGAGCGCGCCTTCGTAGCCCTCGAAGTACTCGACGATGCGGCAGATGCAGCGGGTGAAGACGGCGGCGGAGGTGGTGTAGAGGATGGTGAGGACGGTGCGGAGGGGCCGTGTCAGGACGCGGCGGCGGCGGGCGCGGATGTGGAACTGCGCGGCGAGGAAGAGGAGCGCGATGAAGACGAGGGCTTGCGCTATGAGGGAGACTTTGACCATGACGTCGCCAGCCTCGCGCTGGCCCGAAGTGAGGGATGTGTTGGTTACTCGCACGGCGCCGTTGGCGACGAGAGCTTCGATGATGATGTCGAGCCCGAGGAAGGTGGTGAGGACTCGGCCGGGGTGCATGGGCGAGAGGTAGGGGACGTAGAAGAGCACGCGTGAGAGCACGAGGTAGTTGCTCGCGGCGTAGATGGGCGGGCCGCTCATGAGGAGTACTTGCGAGGCAATGACTATGCCTAGGTCTCCAATGTGGTAGGCGCCGGCGAGACGCAAGGCGAAGCCAGCGCTCATGAGTGCTGCCCAGGGGAGGAATACAGTGACGCGCCAGGACTTGTAGTGGACGGTCTGGTACAGATGCGCGAGACCGGAGAGCAGGAAGAGGATCATAAAGATGATGGGTGCCACCTTACTGGGGGCGTAGTACCACACGCTCCCCTCGACGTAGCTGCTCATGATTGGATCGTAATGGATATCTGGAGGGAAGAAATTGAAAGAGATCTAGGGGGGATCGATGTGCAAAGGCGAGACTGGGCTGAAGCTAGAGGAGCTGGATGCAAAGCGAACCAGCAGCTGTCACGGCGGGTCTATATAGAGGGAGATGGGCAAGAAGCTGTGGTAAGGCTGATTTCTTTGTCCATCCAAGCGACACATTTAGCAGCCATGCGCCCGGTGAGCAGAAGAGAAGCACAATCCTGCAGCAGCATGCGGTCGTGCGCATGGCGAGGTTGCGACATGGCTTGACGCTGAGCGCGGAAACGGCAACAGGGCGCGAATGGTGGGAGTTCGGCGGTGGACAGCCGGGCAATGGCGCGGGGCGAAGCACTGGCAGGATCCGCGTATCGGCACCGCAGCCACTCACAGCGCGGGGCGCGGGGGCTGAGTCAGTGGCAGGCAGCCGGCAGGGCTGCATCATCGTGGGCCATTCGGGGTGGTGAGAAAGCGGAACGTCGTTGCGCGGGCGAGACGGGTGGTTGCGTGCCGCGTTGCTTCGGTGCTGCGGCAGCGGGCGTGGGCGGTCGGATCCCTGGCCACATCATTCCCTTGTCGGCTTGGGCTGTCCCGGGCGCACCCCTTCACCGCAGCCGGACCTCCAACCCCAGCAGCGCCCGTGAAATTGCACGTCCAGCCGCAACTGCAGCTGCCGAAGAAGGCCGTCTGATGCGCGAAGGGCATGACGACCAGCGCCCCGCAGCCCCCCTCGGCCTGGACACCATGGCCGCCTCCTCCAGCTCCAAGGTCACGGGTACGTCGCCAGATCCAGCCCGTCTCCGTCCCCGGCTGACCCCTACTTGCAGTCGAGTATCACGACCCAAGCGGCTTGTTCAACATCCTAGAGCCGCATCTGAGGGCTCGCTTGCCCTTGCGCAACCTGCACTGGAAATCTCCCTCGCGCCCGCTGCGCTCCATTGACTCGCTGCACGTGGACTTTGTGCCTGGCCGGGACCCCACCGATGACTTTCTCAAGTCGCTGCCGCCGTCAAACTCCAACGATGGCAGGCGGAGCCGTGCTGCTTCCGCCGCCTCGATGCGCCCGGGCTCCGCTGATGGCCGTTCGGGACGTCGCCGCCACCAGATTCCTGGCCTGAGTCAGACGCCCTATCTGAAGCTCTTCATCTTGAGGTGCGATGACAACGACGCCTACAAGGTATCGTCTCGCAAGCTGCTTCGTGAGTGGGTCAAAGACAATACCCCACCATCAGAGAGCGGCACCAAGAGCACCCAGGAAAACCACGATGCCTTCGAGTGGTTGATCCTGCATGTCGTGCTGCCCGACACGCCTGCAGCCGCTCAGCCGCGCCTCAGTGGTTCAGCAAGTGCCTCCACTGGTGCCATCGAAAAGTCCAGCAGCGGTTCCCGATGGCCAGGCCGTGGATCCACCACCATCTTCGAGAAGATTCGCTCCGACTTCAACTCGGCCAGCAAGTCTGCGCCGGACAGGGTGTCGCAGATCCGACTGGAGATGAAGGACATTCCGCCCCATCTAATCCCTCCTGGAATTGGTCAATCCTCCAACCCGTACAATGACAGCCCCCAGGAGATCCTCAATTCGTGGAGTGATACCATCATCAAGTTCAAGACGTTGATTCTGTCGTCGTTTGATCTGCGGGTCCGCCAGTACGAGGAAGACATCAAGGAAAAGGATGCACAACGGCATTTGCCTGGTTGGAATTTCAACACCTTCTTTGTCCTAAAAGAGGGTCTGGCACGAGGCTTCGAGAGCGTGGGTCTTGTGGAAGATGCGCTGGTGGGCTACGACGAGCTCTCCGTCGGTCTCGATTCCATCATCCGCGAGCGTGCAGCTGATGGCTACGGTGGCTCGTTTCTCGAATATACCGAAGATCTGAAGCAGCAATTGCTCGTTTGTACAAAAACACCAGGCACTAATCCCTTTGGCGAGAAGCCCATCAGCTCCTCACGAAAGGACTATAGAGGCCTCATCCTCTCCAATAACATTTCAATCTTCGACTTCAGATGTTACATTTTCTCTCGTCAATTGGCACTTCTCTTGCGCCTAGGAAATGCCTCTGTCTCACGATCAGAATTTCTCACCAGTTCCAGACCGAACTCAAGGCCGAACTCAAGGCCATCGACGGCTCAGCAAGCAAAGGCCTCGACGGATGATTTTTTCTTGGGAACTCGCACAGGGCCGGATGAATATGAAAACGAGGATCTCACGTCGCTTGCTGAGCTCTGCCGTCGAGCAATGAGTTTCTTGAACATTGCAGCTCATATCCTCCGAGACGACCTGGGACATGGGTATGCCATTCATGATATTTTGGAGATATCTACTAACCGTTTTTAGGGCTGAAAACGAGTCCGAGAAGATCCCTGCCGATGTCGTCGATAATTTTGTCTCGTCATGGAGCTATGCGGTTGCAACACAGATTCTCAACGATACGACGTCATCTTCTTTGCCCATTACCACGTTCGAGAAGACTCCAGGAACGACATCGTCAGCAAAACAACTCGGCCCCAAGCATGACCTCAAGGTTTCCGTTCCAGAGCAGAAGAGCTTAGCACATCCGAAGCGGAGCAGTTCACTACTCGACCGCCGCGCGTCAGTTCAAGATTTCCCATACAACCGAGGTGGACAGGTTGTGTACGAGCACGGTAGATTCAATAGCACAGGGAATCAAGTAGGGAAGAAGGACCAAGGGCCTTCAACGAGTACGCAGCTGAAATCTGGTCAACTGGAGCTCGCAGCACACCGAGCCGAACTGTATATCATCCAAAGAAGGATACTGGAGCGCCTTGGAAAGAAACTCAACTGGCTCCTCGGTTGGGCCGCAGTAGCTACGCAGCACGAGGAGAACAAGTTCACCGAAGTTTCCCTCGATGACGACCAGCCGGCATCAGTCTCTGTTGAAGAGCAAAATGGCGATTCCACAGCTTCCACAGCTTCCAAAGACGAGAAACTTGCTGGACTATGCGAGAACACGCTTCGGGTCGCTCTCGATTCTAATGAAGACTTCAGGAATATTTACGAGGTATGATTAATCTGGAGCTATCGTATAGCAAGAGCTGACAAACGTCTCAGCAACTGAGCGATCTTGCCGTCAAGCACTATTTTGCTGCAAATAGGTCGAAGTCTGCCGAGGGCATCATGGGTGATCTCGCTGCACTGAAATTGTAAGCTTGTCGTCCGTATGCTGCTAGAATCGGCTAACTTGAATCCAGTGAGTCAGGAGATTTTTCTGCTGCAGCCACGTATTTCAGCCGGATGGCACCGCTGTATGCCCAGAATAGGTGGAATCTTGTGGAGGTCACCATGCTCAAGATGTACGCTCAATGCCTCAAGAAGCTCAACAGGAAGGATGAGTATGTCAGGGTACTTCTTGATCTCCTGGCAAAATCCGCTTCCAACGGGAAGCCCTCTCTTTCTCTAAAAATGCGTCGGGCATCGATTCATACTCCCTGGCTCAACGATGATCACTTGGACACTACAGGAATCCTCCAAGAACTGGTTATGTTCTCGGACGAACTGCCTTACGATGTTCCCGCACCAATGAGCCGCTACTTCTCAGACGTCCTTGTGGACCCTTACATCCAACACTACCAAGATAGAGATGGCTTTCAAATGAGGCTCAACTTCCGCCATCTTTTGGAAGACGATATAGAGATCGACAAAGCCAAGATTCGGCTTGTCAGCATCGAACCCGGTGAGAATCGCGATGTTTGGCTCGAAACGAGTGAAAAGCTCGAGGTGAAGCAAGGCCATACCACCGCCTGGCTCCATTCTCATGTAAGTCCAAGCCCTGGAAGCCCTGATACTTTTCGTTAACGATCTCAGGTGGTCACTCTCGGATATTACGCAGTTGATAAAATCGTGCTGGAGGCGAAGAAGATCCATTTCACGCATGAGACCACGAAGAAGGAAGAGACGCTTCAGCCGCTGGGGATCACAATACCTGGGGCATCCTCATCGAGCTCACGCAGTGTTCCGAAGAGATACCGTGTCCTGTCCTATCCACGCGCCGACGCGTTCGATGCCAAGTTGACCGTGGCACGCGCCATCCACATTGACAAGATCAAGTCCTTAGAGCTCGATTGCCACACATTTGCAAACAACGTAACTAAAGCCGAAGTACACTTGCGGGCTGCGTCAGCTGGGCTCAGACTGCGCACTGCTAATGCGAGGATCTTTGATGGGGATGCCAAAATCACAGATCGGCCGAGCCCAGGCGTCTTTGCGCTTTCAGAGATGGCACCACAGACTGCCACAAAGATCAGCATTCCGTACGAGTTGGAAGTCAACCTATCAGAGCTCCACATCAAGCTCGACGTTGTCTATCACACTGAGCAAGGAGAGCACGAGTTCCGTGCAAACTGCACAATCAACATCGAGTTGCCACTCGATGTCAACGTGCACGATCAATTCATGGAGCGCATGCTCCTTTCCACATTCAAAGTCACTACGTCCAACCACGTCCCTCTGGATGTGCTGAATATTCAGCTCAAAGGAACACCTGCTTTTGATGTCGATCCAGCGAAACTATATGGGTCGCGGAATCCGGTTCGGCCAGGCCAGCCACCGGCATTTGTTTACCGCATCTCCAGAAAGGAGGGCTCCAGTCTAGCAAATCTCGCGGATTCCAACTTATCTCTCAGCATCAACTACCGTTGTCTTGATGACCACGTATATGAGGAACTGGAAAAAACCTTCTCCAAAGCGCTCCAACAGAGCAGGTTCGCCAACTTGAGCCGCCTGTTGTTTCCCCGCCTGTGGGAAAATCTCAAGGTAACCCTCACGTCCGAAGATTGGCACAGAGCCTCGTTCAATGATGAACTCCGCTGCGGCTCTTTTGAAGACGCCGGCTGGATGGGCACAATTGAGAGCCTTCCCAGCAGCGTCCGTGAAGAGCTGCAGGATTGGCTCTTGGAATGGCACAAGGCAAGTGGTACCCAAAGCATCCAGTCAGGTCATCAGGATTCTAACAATCATGTACAGGACAATCCCGCCATCGACGTCACACCGCCCAAGGACCGCACCGAAGCCATGATCGCGCCCGTCACGCGCCGCATAACCATCACAGTCGCCGTCCCGCGCGTCCAGATCCTCAACATCGCGCACCTCGACCTCAAAACCCCGGTGCCCAGCCCAGCCTTCACGGCGCCCATCGCGCCCCTCGGCGTGCCTCTCTCGGCCACCCTGCGCATCAAGCACACGCGCAAGTGGGACGACGCCGCCACGCTCGCCAAAACGGCCAACCTCGCCGACCAGTCGGACCCGGTCAGCTTCGTCTACGAGGTCGACGCCGACCCCAACGTCTGGCTGCTCGGCGGCGCGCGGCGGGTGCAGTTCGAGGCGCGCGAGGGCGAGGTGCGCGCCTTCCCGCTCACGCTGATCCCGCTGCGCGAGGGCTACCCGCGCTGGCTGCCGGCCGTGTCGATCCGGCCGGTCGCGAGGGAGGATGCGGAGAAGGAGCGCGACGCCAGCAGGAGCAGGGAGCGCGAGCTGCCGCAGATCACGTGCGAAATGGACCTGATCAGCCAGCATGCCTGCGTGCAGGTCGTGCCGGACTGGAAGAGCGTCACGGTGGGCGTGGGCGTGTTTGGCAGCGAGGGCGGCGAGAAGGCGGTCAGCGAGGCGGTGTTGCTGGAGGCGGGGGATAGGGAGGACGAGGTGGGGGTGGAGGCGGCGAAGGTGGCAGAGAGGGGGTTGGTCTTGGGGACGGGGTTGCCGGTGGAGTTTAGGGAGGGGGAGGATGTGGAAGGGGAGGGCGAGGAGAAGGCGGAAGGTGGAGGGAGAGGTGATGGTGATGGTGTAGGGCAAGCGTGATTGGGTGATGAAGAATGAGAGATGGTTTTGATCTAGACGAGGAGCTGGATGGTTGCTACTGAACGTGACTTTGGTGGTTGATGTGAATAAAGTAGACAGAGCAACGATGTGGGTGTGCTAATTAATTGCTTCGAGACCTCACACATACGAGGTCGGTTCGGAAAGTATTGCAACAAGTTCACACATGAGCAGTGTAAGTATTCATCCGGATGGGTTCGGCATTTCTTCCACTGCACATTTGCGCGCATACGAATCCTTCAACTGCCTACGAAGGCATGCGTGCGTTGCAAACCTTTCCGAACCGGCCTCGTACACGCGTTGAAATCGATCGGGAAACACCCTGCCTCCCATTTCTCTGATCATGCTGTCTTGTTCCATTCATCTGGATCGTATAAGCGTTCTTCTCTTATCATCACTGTTACACTGAGGCTCCCGTCAGCACCCCCGTTGCGTCAGGAGTCGTTTACACGGGCGCTGGGTGAAGGTGGGAGAGAAGCCGGGGCTCGGATGGGCAGGTGCAGACAGGCAAAGTCGTGCGACACAACGTATGTGGAGAGATGCGCAATAGGCACAAGGCAGAGCTGCGCAGGAAACTGGACCTTCCTTGGTGGGGATGAATTGGCGTGGTCCATACTACATCTCGGATTCCAGACAGCGGCACGCTCCGTAGGAAGACGACGCTACTACTACAACACCACGCGGACTGGTTGCTGCTTACGCGTAATGGACTGGGAAGACGTGACGGCAGTTCATTTCAACATATGGGCGGGGAGATGAAGAGCGATTTAATGGTAGATATAGCTCGGAGGTCAAGTATTGATATAGCAGCGGTGATGCCTGAGAAGAAGAAAATGCGGGCATGCCGAGGACCGAAGCATTCACCGAGTAGGAAGGCCCGTCAGCGGCCTTCCCCACGAAGTGACCCCACGTGGCACAGAGGCCAGTCGGTCCCATCTGCTCTTCTAATCATTGGGCGCTTTTTCCTTTTCTTCTTTTCTTTTTCCCCAAGATCTGTTTCAATCGAAAAAAGCAAAAAAGCAACAGATAGCAGAGACACTCTGACGGAAATACGACACAATAGGAAACGGTCGCCGGTGGGTGGCGGACGGGAGAGAAGAGGCGGGCTGAGCATTTAGCGCATGACGGCAGAAAGTAGTGCCGCGGTGCGGGTGACCATTCGCTGTGCCGCCAGAAAGCAGCAAGGCCGGAACTAATAATTATTGTCTTACTTTCCTGCGTGCGCCCCGTCCCGGAATCCCTCGCTCGCGCCCCCCTGACCTCAGGTACGCCGGCCGTAAGCAGAGCAAAGGGAACAAGTACTTAGCGCGCTTCGCGTAGAAATTAGACAGCGGGCAAAGGCGACAACCAGGCCAGGGTCTCGTCTCTTATAGAAGGTGTTGTTGGCGCGCAGTCAACCGTGCTGATGGTTTGAGAGACTAACTAGTGGGTACCACGTTGGCAAGGGAGGGCGGGAAGGAGCTATAATGGAATTTGTGGCGGTCGTGTTAATGAGGATTGCCTACTAGCGGCGATCAGTGCACGCACTTTTGTTTGAGCTAGAACCGAGGGCCTTGGGCCAGAAAGTCAGCCTGATTGACAAGCTTCTCCGCGGCGGCACGTGAGTTGATGGGTATGTAGATCTGCACTGGAGAATACATGGCTGAAACGGGGGCTGCGTAGGTAGGAGCAGGATCAGGAAGGAAGAGAGACAGAGGTTGTGGAGTGCGACACTCGGCCGCTGCATGAATACGTCAAGTCCCTCCACGGCCCTGAAAAATAGCCTTCGGCATCCATCGGGAACCTAGCTACTGGGCAGCAGTGCGACCGATGCTCAGGATGGCATGATTCCACTGGGAATCTAGAAGAAATCCTGCCTGCTTACCCAGGCGCTGGGACCTGTGCGAAGGAGTGCCCAGCCCAGTATTCAGGCAAGGCGACACACGGTTGGATTTGGGATTTGTAGGTGTGGTACTTGGGGCAATGCAGGGCCAATGGAATGCTGGAGCTACAAGGATAAGCAGACAAGACACCGACCAGATTCTTGGACTCTCACACTTGCAGTCTCATGAATTCAAAAGCCGAAGATCAGTGTGTTCATCGGACAGAGGCGAAACATTTTTTGGGTTAAGGTGTCCAATGGCAGCACACACCGCAAGTCCCGGGCGGCAGGCATACTGGCGGCCGCATCCCATCACGGTGATAGAATAAGCTCGGCCTAGTGCATGCCAAAGACGCAGAGACGATGACAGCCTGGGAGCGCCCTTCACGTCGCCAGCAGGGCCCTCAGCTGATGGGTGCAGCAGGTTAATCAACACAATGCTCATGGACGCCGTGTGCATGTAACGTCAGTACTCGGGTGGCATTCTGGCGTGTTCGAGAATGGAGAGGGGGTTGGCGTCGCCCGAGTCCGACTCCCCTGTGGCATCCAAGCTCGGCGACGCGGGTTTCCGGTGGCTTGAAGGGAAGAGCTGGCCCAGGATCAACCGTTCGCGATGGTGTCTGACACTTGACAGGCGCTAGCAGCAGGCTCCTCGCAGCTGCGCGGTGGAGGGCGGCGGAGGCCAGCAATCGGGTCACGGTGTGCGTCGGCGTGGTGCAAAGCGCGCAAACTGGCGACAACGAGACAAGCGCTGCGCTCCGTCGCCAGCCACGCGCCTCTTGCGCGTGTCGCCGGACGAGGATGAGGCCGGCAGGGCCTGGCCTAGCGGGCGACGGACGCGGCTCCGACTATTTAACACGCCTCGACCGGGAAGGTGGCGATTGTCGCGCGACGGCACGGATAGGCTCGCTCGTCATGGCTGCATGGGTGCCCGAGCAGCGCTCGAGCGCGCGCATGGGCGCCGATCGCTCAATTGGCTTTCTTGGGGAGCAGTTTGGAGCAGAAAAGGTCCGATGAGCGGTGGCTCGTCTGGCGGTCCGCCGGTGTCCAGGCTGCGGGGAGCGGGTTGCCAGGGCGCTGGGCTGGCGCAGGCACAGCGCGGCGCAGAGCGCCATGCTTTGCATGTGTCAAGTCGCGTTGGAGTGGCTCGCATGCGGGTGGTTGCGTGTGGGTGGGCGCGAAACAAGAGGCCGGAGCAGAGCCGTGCCGGCGGCTGTCAGGTCACCAGGTGAGGCTCCGGGGCGCGGGCAGCTGGCGGACAACGTGGGCGCCACAGCCTCCCTTAATTCCCTGCCGCCGGCGCTGCGCTAGCTCGGCGGAGGCGTGCGTGTGTGCGTGTGTGGCCGTGTGCCAGGCCTCAGGCCGCGCCGTTCTGACGAGACGAGCCGCCGTTTTGGCATCTTCAGCAGCTTCACCACCACCACCACCGCCAGCCCGCCAGCCCGCCAGCCCGCCAGCCCGCCAGCCCGCCGTGCGAGCATGCACAGGGTGATCTGATCGCCGCCGGGCCACAAAGCCACCTGCCGCGCGAGGGCTAGCAGCAGCCGAATCAGCGCGCCGGGGCCATGCGGAGGGTGTGCTAGCCCGCCGGCTCATTGGCACGCCAGTCCCGCGGCATGATCAGCCCTCGCGCCCAATCAGCGCGCCGCCTGGGCAGCCGGCGCGCTGGGAGGGCGCCGCCATGGCCTGATGGTTGCCAAACAGAATCGCCTTGCCCTTTGCGGCGCCCACACGACACAAAGACCCCGGTGGGCCCCTCAGGGACCAGCCAGCGCCGTTGAGTCCCCGCGTACCCTGGAACCACAGAGGCAGCGCGCGTCTCCAGCCCGCGCACACGGCGGGCGCAGCTGCGCGCACTGCAGCCGCCCCATGGTGTGACCGATCGGGCGCATCGGCGATGTGCAGCACGGAAGCGCAGGCCGAGCAAGATGGGCTGCAGGCCGGGTATTTTGCTGCGGAGGCGCCTAGCGCTTGGCGCCCACATTCCTTACCTCTGGGACGGCTGCGCAGCGGGCCAGAAGCGCGGCTGGGTCGCGGCCGTCATCAACGGGCGCGCCGCAGGAAGCGAGAGTGCGAGGGGAGCCCGCGCTCCAAGGACATGAGCTGTCAATCTCGCGAGGCCAAACACACCCGCGTCCCGCCGTGCGCTCTCCGCAGCCCGTCCCGTCATGCCGTCCTGGGCGGGTCGCCGACGCGGATTCCGGCGCACAGGCCGGCAGACGGCTCAGCTCCGCCCAGAGCAGGGGTGGGCGAGACGCGGCGCTGTCTGGTGTCTCTCCGCTCGGCTCGCGTCGCCCGTCGCCAGCGGCGCGATAGGCTGCCGGCAGCGAGCGGTGCGCACGGCAGGCGCAGGCGCAGGCAGGCGCAGGCCGGCGCGAGGACAGCAGCAGTGGCAGCGCCGCGCGTGTGTCGCCGTGGCGGAGCGAGTGCGCCGTAGCTGCGCGCCGGACCCAGCAGGCTGGCATGAGCAGCGAGTCAGGCGGCGGAACGGGGAGCGCGGCTGCGCTGCTGGCTCTGTGGCTCCATGGGGCCCGAGCGCCAGTCCCCAGCCTGCCGGTGCCATCCCCCCCCCCCCCCCCCCCCCCCCCGAATCGCTCCCGTCTTCTCACCCACCACCCGGCGCGAGTCGACGACCACGACACCTCTCTCTGTGGCCCTTCAGAGAGCGACGCCCGCGCGACTCCGACCGTCGACTCCTCCGCGCCCACCGTCGACGCCCGCGGCTTGCCAGCTCCGCCCTTTGCCCCAGTACGTTGCACCTTCCCTGGCCAAAGTAACGCCTCGACACCGTGCGACCGGCCGCCCGCCTGCCTGCTACTGCTCGTCTGACAGCACCACCCAGCAAAAGAGAGCCCGCGCCATTGTGCCCGCAACCCTCGCCCGTCGCTCGCTGCTCCTTCCCTTTCCACCTTTTCCACTGTGAGTGCTGCCCCAACCCCGTTTCTTTGAGTCTTCTCGCGCCCCCACCGAGCAAGCACACCACGCGTTCGCTCGCTTGGGCTCTGCACCGCCGTCCCCGGCTCCGCATCCTGCCAACGCCAGCCCCGTGTCCTGGACTCCCCAAGCTTTCCCGCTGACCACTGCTTCGATCCAGATACCAATTCTGCGGGAGTTGCCCTCTGTTGCTCTCCGATCGTCCTTGTGTGCGACCCAATTATTCTTGTGAGTGCCATTCTTGGCTCTTCTCAGGTATGCGCGTTGACACGCCATGCAAGGGGGAGCGACAGCCCACGCTCTGCTGTCATGCCACCAGTCTGCTAATCTGTCCCTCGTGTCCCAGCATCTTTTTCTTTGACCGTTTGATCCTCTTCACCACCACCAACCATGGCGACGAGCATCATTCCCGTGGCCAACGAGACCTTGAGCTCGTCCTCCAGGATGACCAAGGAGGGCAAGAAGATCACGTATCAGATGCAGGTTATCCAGCAGCCTGAGCGTGCCAGAGCTTGTGGTTCCGGAGCCAAATGTGAGCAAACGCACCAGACCAAACGTCGACAACCACTCGACTGACCCCAATTCAGCTTCTGCCGACCGCCGTCCAGTCGACCCGCCCCCGATTGTCGAGCTGCGCATCTTCGAGGGTGAGAACAGGCAAAACGACATCACTTTCTCATACAACGCGAACTTTTTCCTGTTCGCGACTTTGGAAAATGCGCGTTCCATCGCCCAGGGACGCGTCCAGTCTAACCCTGCTAGCTTCCCCGTTTTGACCGGAACTCCTGTTGCTGGAATGGCTTACCTGGATCGCCCAACGCCCGCTGGCTACTTCATCTTCCCGGATCTGTCCGTCCGCCATGAGGGGAAATATCGCCTCAGCTTTGCCCTGTATGAGGAATTGAAGGAGCACAAGGATATGGACAGCGATGACCGCGGTGCCGAGCATGTCCAGAACGGGCGTGTTGACGCCCACGTTTCCCACCGGCTGGAGGTCAAGTCCGCGCCTTTCAGTGTCTACAGTGCCAAGAAGTTCCCTGGCCTTACGGAGAGCACTGCCCTCAGCCGCATGGTTGCCGAGCAAGGATGCCGTGTCCGTATCCGCCGCGATGTCCGGATGAGGAGGCGCGACAACAAGACCAAGGATGAGTGGGAGGACTACGAGGAAAAGACGGCCTACGAGCGCAACCGGACGGCTACCCCGGATGTCTATGGCCAGAACGCCGTGCACACTCCTCAGCCAATGACGGATGGAAGCGATCGTCCCAGGTCGCAGAGCAACGCCAGCAACGCGTCTTATGCTCCGCCGCCGCCGCCGCCCCGTCGTCCCTCCATGCAGGACATGACCAATTCCTACCAGCAGGGATACCAGTCTCAGATGCCGCCTCCCCAGGCGCCCCAGAACTACTCATCGCAGATGCAGTATCCGCCCGCGCCTGCGCCGCAGTACCAGAACCAGTACCAGCCTCCGCAGCAGCCGCCGGCCATGCATCCTCCTCAGCCCCCTTACATGCAGTCGCACCATTCGTGGCAGCCGCAGGCCCAGCCCCAGATGTCAATGGCCCAGCCCTACGGTTATGGCACCAACCAGCAGTATGGGCACTACGAGCAGCCGGCTCCTGTCCGCCATGACAGCATCGACTACAGCAACGCGGGCTCGGAGTATCGTCGGTCCTCCTTGGCAGGCCCTCAGCAAGCGCCGAACCAGATGGTTTCTCCCTTCGGATCCTTGGACTCGGGATACAGCCGGCACCAGAGCCAGATGAACCCGCCCCCTGCGCAGCCGATGCCGAGCTCGCAGGCTCCGCACCCTAACGGACCCCAAGCTCCGGCTAGCTCGCACCCGATGAACGGCTACGCTCTGGCACCGCTGAAGACGCTCCAGCCTCCTACGGAAAAGCTTGAGCCGATTTCGCCCTCGTACCAGATGTCTGCTCCTGGCATCCCCATGTCTGCTCCTGCACCGGCGCCCAACGACCCGATGGCGCCGCGTGGCTACCCAGGCAAGCCGTACAGCAGCCACGGCGACACGAACGGCCAGGCACTTGCTGGCGCGACCAAGCGTTCGTACTCGGCCACGTTTAACACGGACCACATTGAGCAGCCTCTGCGCCAAGGTGCCCGCCCCAACGTCAACCTTCCCGTTGACGACAGCGGACTGAGTGCCCTTGACGCCTCCACGGACGAGGAGATTATTGACGAGCGTGCGATGAGCTACCGGCGCGCCGACGGCACGCACCGGAGTAGACGTGTTCCTCTGTCGAACTGAGGTGGGATGATGTGTTGGTGTTCTTGAGATTGTAAGCGTGTTAACAGACGCTGGGAGTTGTTGCTTTCTGTGTGATTCTTTTCGGCCGAGCGTCCGGCCTGACGACGATACCATTTCCTTTGCGTTGGATTTTTCCCTTACACTCGGCGCATTCTGGCGTTCAAACGACGTGTCTGCAATCTTCCCTTCTTCTCGCCGGGGGCACACTGGCCCAGACCCTCCCTATAATGCAGCATCATTCCCTTGGCCTGTACACTGCCAGCAACTGCGCCAGTCGGCGGTGCTTTCGTTTGCGTCTTGTTCGTCCCGGGAGGACACTTGCGGCTTCGTTTCCGGGCGGTTAGAGCGAATGCCCAGCGCTTTCCTAGTACGGGTGGATATCTGGCGGCGGCTGGCTCTCGGTAGTTAGATAAGCATAAAAATCGGAGGTTTCATATTCGAGCAGAAATGAGCGGGCGCGCGGGCGCGCCGGCGGCGTGTGTGAGCACAAAGTCTATGGTGGCGCTGGTTGGCGAACAGGCCATCGCTGTGGAAACCAGCGCGACCCCGGCTGCAGGAGCGAGCATGGGTGGGAAACGCGACTACACGCCCACGCCCGCGCCCGCGCCCGCGCCCGCCCTCCTCCACGCGACGCCCACGCACGCTCCCGCCAGCCCACGACTTACGGCCTCTCCGCGTGTTTGTAGACCATTGCTATTCCGCTGCCCTCCTGCAGTCGCCCGCCGCGATCCCGCACCCGCCAATTTCCTGCGTTTCAGCGTGCCACCCCGGCCGCCGACCGCCGCCGCTGCGCGCGTCGTTCGCCATGGCGCATCCCGACAGCGTGCGCAAACCCTCCGCCGCACGCCCTGCCGCCACGGCAGCCTCTGACAGAACCCCACAGGACGTGTCCATGGACGACAACCAGCCGTCCGTCGCGCCCGCCCGCCGCCGTCCATCCATCGCCGACGGCCTGCACCTTCCCTCGACCGCCATGCACGACACCACCTCGGGCGACGAGGCAGCCGAGTCCTTGACGAGGAAGCGCCGCCACAGGACGCAGGAGCTGGACAATGAGCAGCAGCCGGGCGGCGAGGTGGATGCAGGCTCCTACTCATCCAAGCGCCGTCGCTCTGCGAATTGGCCGCTGACCGACGAGCAGCCGCTGTCTCCTGACTCTTCCCAGCGCAGCCGTTACAGCAAAGGCTCGCACGACCGTCGCCAAGTCTCGTCGCCGGGCCGCCTCTCCAGGTTCCAGGAGGCCAGCATGCGCGACCGCGCCAGCGACCAGCCGCCCAGCGTCTTCACCCGCTTCTTCCCCGCCCGTGGCATTGCCCCCATTGACCAGCTGATGGAGGACTACCACGCCGCCAACGACTCTGCTCCGACCAGCTATCGCGCGACTTCCAGAGGGCCTTCGCACCATCCGAACCAGTCGGTAACAAGCTCTGCATCCGGCGCAACTGCGGCCACCGCCGCCACCAGGGAGTCGGGCATTTTCCGCTTTGGGCGCTCTATTGCTACAACTTTCAATCCGGTCACCATCTGGCAAAGGATGCAGCAGAAGTGGGGCGAGGCGCGCCAGGAGCTCATCGAAGAGGCGCTTGACGAGCAGGCACGCCAGCTGAGGGAGCGGGCATTGAAGGCCGACGAGGTGTACGCACATTTGAAGAAAACGGGCCAGCTGGGCACGCAGGGCACTCATGGCATCCCAAACGGAACCCAAATCTTCACCCCGGGATACACCGCGCCGGTCGGCGAGCACTCGAAGCAGAGGGACTCGGGAATTGCCGGCATTGAGCCGGACTGCTCTCGTCCTTACGAGCAGAAGGACGCCGCCAAAAGCGCCACCAATGTCTCGTCTCCGCCCGAGCGCAAGTCCGCCCTCCACTTCAGGACTCGGTCGTTCGCAAACCTGAAGAAGGCACGATCCGAGGCTCAACTGGCCAAGCGGGCCCCTTCGTCCCCCCTCGCGGCGGATATGAGCGATGCTCATACTCCACGTACGCTCCATAGAACCCATTCCAAGAAGGATATCCAGAAGCAGCTCAAGCTCCACAAGCGCGTGAGCGATCTAGAGACAAAGCTGCAAGATGCGCGCAAAGAGCTGTACCAGTGCTTGGGTGACACTCCTCCTGTCCCTGCGCTTCCCGCTCATCTGGCTGCTTCTCTGAACAGCAACAAGCCGCGCATCCCTACGCCTCTGCGCCAGAAAGCCTCTAGAACTACTGGCACCTTGCCCTCCCTACCATCTGAACGGCTTCTCTTCCCCGACCAAGCCGATGACCGCGAGGATTTCCTTATCTCGTCGCCCCCGCAAGCTGCTGGCACGGAGGACGAGCAGGAGGCGGCCGCTTCGCAAGCTTCCGAGCCGCCCACGCCTACTGTGACCAAGGACATTTGGATCGCAGATGTCGAACCCGCCAAGACGAGCAAGTTTACCAAGCCGGCGCCTGCTAAGAAGAGGAAGAGCGGCGGCGAGGATGACCTGACATACAGGCCGGGTGCTGAGGCTAACGATGACGCCGAGTGGGAAGAGGCAGCCCAGGCCCACGACCCTCCGAAGAAGAAGCGTGGCAGGCCTAAGAAGAACACAACCCCTGCACCCGAACCTAAGCCTGACGCGAAGCTCACCAAGAAGCGGCCTGAGAAGCAGACCGAGAAGCAGGCCGAGAAGGAGACCGAGCAGCAGTCTGAGAAGCAAGTCAAGAAATCTGAGCGGGTGAAGGTCCCAAGGCAGGCCAAGTCAGCCGGCGTCGAGATCACTGAGACGGCTATCAAGGTTGTCGAGCAGCAGCCTGTGGTGCATGCTAGTATTGACGAAGCGATCGAGTCTATGACGGAGGAGGACGTGACGACTGCGAAGGTCCTACTGAGGGATGGCTCGCCGGGCAAGCCTTCTGCTCTCGCTACGCCTTCCCACCCGGCTATGCGCCGCAGCACGCGCTCCGCCTCTCCTGGTCAGGGACGTCGAGGCGAGCTGCCCAAAATCAACGCCGTGAGCGCGCGGCCTAACGGCAGGTCCGTCCCGCCTATGCCGTCAGTTCCGGAGAACTTGAGGCTCCAGACTTCCAAGGCCGCTGTGGCTGCTCAGCGGAACCCTTCCTTTGAATGGCCGGAAGACGTTTTTTAAGCTGATGCTCCACTAGCCAAATGAACGTGACGTTCGCAAGGTCGGCTTTTCTTCGAAGACCATGGCCTTCCTTGTTCCCCTGATCGGCCCATTTTGGCCTTTCCTCACGTTATCAGTGTGCTATCGGTGGATGCAGCTGGAGTTTTTCTTGCTTTGCTTGCTTTGCACCCCTCTAATGCCGAAACATGCGGCTCTCACAAAAAAGGCATTGCGATGGCGCGCTCCTTTTAATCACAGCATTTCCTCGAACAAGTTTTGCGTTATTCTTGACGTGCCTGGTGCACCTCACTCTCCCTGCATGGATTTTACGAATGGTTTTATTTTAGTCTTGCTAGCGAGTTTGCTGCTCTCCCTCCTTAACCGTTGGCTGGGCTTCTTTCAGCGATGCTGCTTTTCTTCTTTTCTTATCGATTTTGCGGACCGGGTTGGATTCGTTGTACCTACTCAGACTTGAGGTACAAACGCAGGGAAGGGATGGGCCTCTGCAACTCCGAGAGCAGAGAGGGAAGGGCTTTGAACACGAGTTATGATTTGATACCTTTTTCAACATATCCACCATATCGTTCCCACAAAATACGTGCTGCCCAATATCTCTTCCTCGCTGGTGTGTGCTCTGGTCAAACAACCCGAAAACGACACTATCCGAACCCCCTACTCCGCTCGACGATCACGCAGCGCGTTCCAGTCTCACTTCGTGCAGATCTTCGACGACTCTTTATTTTTGGGGCCCCTGCCGTTCTCAGCCCAACTCCACGAACTCCGCGAGACTCCGAAATTACCGGCCACCCGGCAAAGGGCTGAAGCAACGGCGGCTCCCAACGTATGCGGTCAGAAAATACACACAAACACACACACACCTACATTCAGACAGGTTTAGCCTGCAATCGGATCGGTGTCCCGGCGGCGCACGCCAGCGGGGTCCCTCGTCAAAACCCGGTGCCGGCCCCCTCCCGTTTCCGCGAGCGAGCGATTTTTCAACCCTCCCCGACGCAGGATGTGCAGAAAACGGTTCTCGCGCGCGCGAGAGGCACAGCAAAAGTGGGGTCGGATCTATAAATCCGCCTTTTCCAAGGGCGAGCGAGATTGCATACTCTCCCCTGCTGCGGTGGGTTTTCCCGGCGGTTCGGTCTCGCTCGCTTCGTTTCATGCGCGCTTCGTGCTGTTCTTTGTTGTGCCTCTTTCTGTTTTTTTTTTATTTATTTCCGCGGGTGGGGCCGGGGGCCGACCAGGTCGTTTCCCGCAGTGGCGGCGCGGCCGGTGGGGATGGGATGGAGGGGGATGCGGGCCTCGAGACGGGGTGGGTGAGTGGGTGGTTGGCTGGTTGGCTGGTGGAGATCCTTGGTCGTTTTTATGGGAGGGGCCGTTTGTTCAGCTCGGTTGGTGGGGATGACCGGCCTTTTGGTAGGGTCGGATGAGTAGGCTGCCTTTTTTTTGGTACGTTGTTTCGTCCGTGTAGTTAAGAATAGGTGAGTGGTGTGGTGGGGCTGGAATTGCTGACGCAGTTTCGCCGTCCGCGTTTTGGTGTTGACTCTCGGAGTGGTGGCTCAGCCTCACAGCGGGTCGCGAGAGACACGGTAGTGCAGGAAGAGGTGCTCCGGTGGATAAGTAAGCTATCTGTATGGATAGTTGGAGCATTCATCCGATTGGTTTTGGAAAATAATTTGAGGTACTGCGAGTCCGGACGAATATTCCAACTACCCATGAGCGATTTGAAGCCGTTCATTTCTGTTGCGACCCACTGTGGCCTCGATGTGTATGCTTGCGACATTCAGTATGATCAGTGAGCTGTACGGGTTGGATGGGGTCATAATATATGAGAACTTCGGTTCAGGGAATCAGCTTGAGCGCTCTCGTGGGAGAACGACGTCAGAGACAAAGAATTCTGCCTGAGGAAATCGAGGTTAAGCATGTGTGAGAAATATCGCACGGCCATTCAAATATATGCAACGTCCCCCTTTGGGAAAACTCAATTCTACCTCTCGCGTTAATGCTAAGCGTCGTCCAGCCGTGTGAGCCTACTGAGCACCCTATTGGGAGAGCTAGCCGTTCATTCATCCATACATCCTCGGGCCATTAGAGCGGTTGATTCTTGGAAACGTAAGGTGGTCACATTGCATCAAAGACAAAAGAATTGAAGTAGCAAGAAAGCTTGTCGTGATCTACGTCACGCTATTTACCTTTACCACCTCCCGCCACACTCAACCTCGCCAGCCATGCCTCGTCTCTCAACCGTAGCACACTGTCCTTGAATCGCTCTCCTCTCCGCCGTAAAAAACATGATCAGAAAAGAAAAGGGTACATCGCTCCGATATAAGGCAGCGAACGGGGTATCTCTCTGTCTCTGTACCGTGGTCCAGAAGTCGCCTACAAAGCCGAACAACCAAGACGAGAGAAAGCCATACCTCCTCAAGCTCCAAGGCAGAAGAGAGAGGGGAGAAGGTCGAATCTCTGTACGAAAGAAAGAGCAAAAAAATAACATAAAGGAGAAGATTTGCTTTTGTTCCTTTTTCCCCAGGTTCCCAAAAAGAGGGAAATCAAAAGAGGCGCTCCAGTAAAATGCAAAAGGCTCAAGCTATCCGCCAAAAGCTCCTGAATACCATAGAAGAACGCCGCCCGCAATGCAAATAGTTGTCCAAGAAAGGGGTGTTGCAGGGTGTATGCAACACGATGATTTAGTTGTCGTTCCAAGATGATTTCGGGATGGGTGGCATCCTGAAATCTCGCAGAATGGCAACCAGATCGTCCTGCCTTCCGAGTTGGGCCAGAAGCTTCTCTTCTGACTCCCTCCATGTTCTCAGTGCCCTCTTCTCCGTTTCGGTTAAGAAACGGTCTTCGTTTCCAACGACGTCCGACCTCTCTGCCTTGTCGATGACCGACTGTACCTTTGCTCGCTCAACTTTGATCCTCTGGAGGATCCGCGCCATGGCCTTGTACGTGTCGGTCAAAACAAGCTGACGGCATCTGTCCTGATCGAAGAACCAGAAGTACATGGTCCTACTTGGAGCACGCGTGTTGTCTTTCGGCACTTCCTGAGTCTCCACAAAGCCAGCTTCCTGCATGGCAGTCAGGGAAGCCCTAATTTCCTTGGTACGCATGAGGCCTGTAGTGGAGACCTGCTTCTCGTCGAGCTTTCCCTTGGCGCTCAGGATGCGAACAATTCTGGCAGCGAGAGGACCCCACCGAGCGAGCACGGTGGCCTCGAGTTCATGCTGAATGAGAGAATAGGTAAGGGGCCGGAAGTCAACCTTGTATTCACCTCCACCGCGTGAGCCTACCCAGCGCACGAAGCGCCGTGGGTCTTCGAAGAGAAGCGAGCAGTGGAGCTTGACAAGGCCCAAGCGACCACCTGCATTCGCCGGACCAGTCCCGTTGATATGGGCCGTTCCATTAGGCGTGGACACACCGTCTTCGTCTTCACTGTTGTGAGCATCGCCGTTCATCTGGGCCTCGGGGTTTCCAATTCCGGCAGCGAGGTCGATACTGGGATCCAAAATTTCCAAGACTTCCCTGGCGGTCACAGAAGGCAGGGAGTCGGCCTCATCGTCTTCGCTTGGCGCTTGGTTGAAAGGATCATTGCAACGGTGTACCTTTTTCTCCATCTGTCGCAGTAGGGCCTCGTAAACCTTGGAAGTGATCTCTCCGAGATAGCGATTGGAGAAATCGACGAGCTGCTCGGTTCGGAGTGTAACAACGCACTTGTCCTGGCTGACCGCAACAACGAGGTCATCCTGTATTCGTTAGTCAACTGGCACCCGCGCTTCACCTGCGGAGACAACATACGTCCAAGGAAACACTTCCGGCGGCCACGGAGTTGGATCCATTCGGCAACCTGGCGTTGACTTTGATGCGCTTGCGAGCCAGTGTGTTGTTGTCTTCTCTTCCCCGCTTCATGCCTGCAGAAACTCCGTCCGCCTGGTCCTCCTCGTCGCCGTCTTCGTCCCTCCACTTTTTAAGCAGCTTCTTCACCTCCGCCTCCAGCTCGAAGACCTGTTTGCCCTTGACTTGACCCCCGAAAAGTGTGTGCTTGACTATGCGCTCAGCTTCGTTGCGGAGGTCGGAGGTCGGATAGAAGTGCCTGCGGCGCACTACGGTAACGAAACCGGCATCGAGAAGTTGGCGTAGGAGCTTGTGGAGATCGTCTAGAGACTTGACGTGATTCTGGCCCTTCTCGGCGCCAGCATTGGCGTCGTCGCCGTTCACAATGCCGTTTCCGTTGACGTGCAGGCTTTCCGAGTCCACCGCGCCGGTCTTGGTGGAGACTCCGTAGGCATCGGCCAGATCGCTGATTTTGGCGTGGCCAAGGAGCAGCAGGTTCGATACCAGACCCCCAGCAGACTCTCCAAACCTGTCCTCGACCATTTTCACAATCTTGCCTGAGCGGACCAAGGCGTAGGCATGTTCCCAGTGAGGCTCGTAGAATATTTCGTCCTCGGTGGTATAGTGGAGGACGAGGTTCTGCTGGATGAGCACAGCAAGGCCATGCTTGAGGTCGCGGGCGCTCAAGTCCGAATATTTGACCAAGCCGCGAATGGTGAGACGGCCGAGCTTTGCGAGGATCGAGAATACTCGCTGGGGAGCAGGTCAGTGAGCGGGGCGAAAAGAGAAGCTTGGCGGCGGTCGCGGGGAGGGTCGCGGGGAGGATAGAAAAAAGATGGCGTGCACGGGAGCACGTACAGAAGAGAGCTCGCCATACAGGTCGTCGACCAGAAGGGTGCAGAGTTCGGAAATGTGCTGCGCAGAGCATTAGCACCGTGGCAATCGGGTGTGTGCTGCAATAATTTACCTCGGCCATGGCTAGGTTCTAGAGACTCTCACTTCTCTAGAATTGACAGTTGTGCTACCGGTGAGCGCGCATGGGTGCGCAAGGTCGGAAGAAGTGCTGGAGGCGGAGACGGTTGAGCAGCTGCAAAGATTCCGTCGCAAAGACGCAGCCTCGCTAATTCTTGGGCGGGGCCCTCTGAGTAAGTCGTGGCCGCACGTGCTGTCTTGAGCCAACGTGCATCTGGTCGTTCACCAGTGCCAACACTACTAGAGTATGTGTCAAGAGCGAGGTTAACTACTGGAAAAATAGAGCGTTCACAGATGCAGTCGTTCGGGGCTGTGTCTGACTGCGCTCCAGACGCAACATTCTGTAGATAAATTACAGCGGCCATGACTATTCTGTTCTAGCTGACGGTGATGATTCACATCTCTCTGACACATGAGCAGCCAGGCTAACACGCGGGATCCTGACATGCGCTGCGAGGATTCCTGAATACTGTCCTAGCTCTCGCGCCGAGTCCAGGCAGCGACGGGGCGGCGCAAGAGATGGCAGCGCCGTCCGGTCTTATACCGGGTAAACGGTTGCTGCGCACCTGCCAGACGGCGAGAATAAAGTCGTCTGCGGGCGGCCGAGTCTAGGTAGGTCAATGTAGAAAAATGGCAGAATAGGCCTGGCAATTGGCACGCATCTGATCGGAGGGCTCGAGAGCGGGCAGATCCGGGCTGACTGGACGATGAGCGCATGCGAGGCTCGATTGCCGGCAGCCAATCAGAAGACAGGCTGTCAGCAACAGCAACTTCGTCGGCCGGCCGTCAACGCCAGTAAAACCCACCTCCATCACCCATTGCTCCCACCCGCCCCGTCCTCCGTCGTCCGACGCCGCTCCCCGCAACAATGCTGTCGCGCCAGTCTGTCGGACGCCACGCTCAGCGTGCCCTGCGCCGCCAATGCGCTCAGCCCGCCAACCGCCGCGGCCTGGCAGCTCCCGCCTCAGGCTCTTTCCAGTATCAGACCGGCGACCACTCCGGCGTCAAGTTCGCCAGCCGTGACATGGCCGGCCCAACCACCACGCTGGCCCTCGTCTCCAAGGCCGGCACGAGGTACCAGCCGCTCCCTGGCCTGACCGAGGCGCTGGAGAAGTTCGCCTTCAAGGTACGCCGTTATCCGCTGCCGCTCGTCCGCCATCTGTCCGCTGAGCGCTGACGTCCCAATGCGCAACCCAGAACACCAACCGCAGGTCCGCTCTCCGCATTGTCCGCGAATCCGAGCTGCTCGGCGCTGAGCTGCTGCCCTACCACTCCCGCGAGAACCTCGTCCTCGCTACCAAGTTCCTCCGCGACGACCTGCCCTACTTCGTCGAGCTGCTCGCCGAGGTTGCGACCCAGACCAAGTTTGCCCGTATGTGTCATTGGGGGTGACAATGAAGGAAGTTATGCTGACAGGGCTGTGAAGCGCATGTTCTCCATGAGGAGGTCATCCCGCTCATCCAGATGGCGCACAAGAAGGGCCTCGCCAACACCAGCGAGTTGGCTCTGAACTCGGCCCACGGCCTGGCCTTCCACCGTGGCCTTGGCACACCGCTCATCCCCACCTCGTCCGCCGCCTACACCAAGTACGTCGAGCCCGAGACCGTCGCCGAGTTCGCCTCGCAAGCCTACGCCAAGCCCAACTTCGCCGTCGTCGCCAACGGTGCCGAGCACGCGGAGCTGACCAAGTGGGTTGGCGAGTTCTTCTCCGGTGCCTCTTCTTCCTCCAAGGCGCTTGAGTCTCCCGCGACCAAGTACTACGGTGGTGAGGAGCGTATCGCCCACGCCGGCAAGAACACTATCGTCCTTGCTTTCCCCGGCTCCAGCTCCTACACCGGCGGCTCCTACAAGCCCGAGAGTGCAGTTCTTGGTTCGCTTCTTGGCGGCCAGTCTCAGATCAAGTGGACTTCTGGCTTCTCTCTCCTTTCCAAGGCTGGTGACAAGTTCCCTGGCGCGAAGATCGACACCAAGAGCCTGATCTACTCGGATGCCGGCCTCCTTACCGTCACCATCAGCGGTGCCGCCAAGGATGTTTCAAGCGCGGCTGCTGAGGTCGTCAAGACTCTGCAGGAGATTGCGGGCGGCAACATCAAGAGCGAGGATATCCAGAAGGCCAAGGCCCGCGCCAAGTACCTGGAGCTCGAGCACGGCCAGAACATCTTCGGTAGCCTTGAGCTGACCGGTGCTGGTCTTGCTCACAGCGGCAAGCCCTACCAGCTCGACGAGACGGCTAAGGCCATTGACGGTGTCTCGGAGGAGGCGGTCAAGAAGGTTGGTCATTCACAGCGTGATATACGAAGAATTACGGCTGACATTGCATTCATCACAGGCTGCCAAGGAGCTGCTCGAGAACAAGGCGTCGGTGGCGACTGTCGGCGACCTCTTCGCACTACCGTATGCGGAGGACCTGGGCTTGAAGGTGTAGATAGAGAAAATGCCGAGAACGGGTCGCGTTGGTTGTACCATTATTTAGAGAGTTGTATTTGTGGATACACTAAGACCAATTTCATTTGTTGAGTTTTGAGGCGGGAGACACCGCCAGTTAATAGCATTTGTTCGGTTCCTCGCTCTACTACGTAGACGTGCGGCCAGAGCGGGAAAGAGCCGGAGGCGGTGGCGTCACGTGCGTGCGTCTTCCGGCCTAGCTCCGACGAAGTTCGGAGGGCGCTGGCTCGAACGTGCAAGCAAGCTCGCGGCCGCTGTGCATCCAACCTCTCATACCCCAATCAACCACCGTCGCATTCACAATGGCATTCGCTTGGAAGACCGCCGGCCTCACGTATGCGCCCGACAGAACCAATGGCCCTCCCGCGCGCTGACAATGGATGCCTCCGCAGGTACAACCGCTACCTCACGATCGCCTCGCGCGTCGTCCGCCGCTCCCTCAAGGAGGAGCAGAGGCTAGCTGCCGCCCGCCGCGGCGAGTCCGACCTCAGGTTTGCCAAGTGGGAGGTGAGTAACAATGGCTGCGGGAAGCGAGGCTGCGTGGATGGGGCTCTCGGGCTGACGGACGGACAGAATGGCAAGCAGGGCGAGGTCAAGTCTCTGAACAGCGCCAACCAGGCCGCCATCGAGTCGGCTGCCAAGGAGTCCTCCTAGGCGCGGAAGGTGCAGACTGGGAACGCAAGGATGGCAGCGGGCAGGAAAGCATAGAGTGGATGGGAGGCTGCAACTAGCGCGGCCGACTGGAGTGCATTTTGTATGATGGGGCTCAGGCAGTCGCAGCAGACGCGATCCTACAACAATCTCAATGACAACTTCCTCGCCGTGCCTCAGACGTGCCACCACCCCCCGCAGGACCCCGTGCGTGCCTAAACATGATGCCCAGCGTCGACCACCAGGCGCCCGCTGATGCCGATGACGGCCTGGCCCAAGGTTTGCCGCCGCCCAAGCTCTGCGACGCTCCCCGCAGCGCCCGCCGCCAGTGCTAATGTCCCGTCGGCAGAAGCAGCCCACCTCCGCCTCGAGGAGGAGTACGCTGCACTGCCTAGCCATGGTGAGCCTAGCAGACAGCTCCGGGGCGGTGCAGTTGACACTGACGCGCGCGCGAGCGCATGCAGGCGTAGCCCAGGAACCAGCCCAGCCCGCCTCGTCGTCGACAATTCAGTCCCGGCCTGTGCCCAACGGCAATCCGAATGCGGTCGACATCACCGCGCACTTCACTCAGGCCTGTGCTGGTAATGCCTTTGCTTTTGCTTTTCTTCTCTCTGTTTCACTTTTGGTTTTCTCATATTTGTCAGGCGGCGTTTCTTTCAATCTTTTCGTTTTCCCATGCCCCGCGATTAATTTTGGAGTTGCCCGCATGCTCGGCGAGCTGTTTGTGCTCACAACTGACATGTTCCAGCACTCCGCACCGGTCAGCTCGTGAAAGATGAGTACTTTACGCTCTTCGAGTCCGTCGGGGCTCTCGAGGTCTGCCCGTCCCGCACACTCAATGTCGATCACAAGTTGCTCACGTGGCTCCTAGATCATGGATCCGAAGATGGACAGCGGATTCCTTGCCCCCGGCGAAACGCTCGAGGAAGACTTCGACGTGCTGAAAGAGCTTCTGCCGGAGGAGATCATCGGAATCATGGACCAGCTACTCTGCTATGAGATGTCCTGGCACCAAGGCTACCCACTATCACAGACTCTTTTCGTGTCAGTCCACGTCGACAGGCTCCTTTGGCCCGAGCCCCGAACGCTAGACGAAGCATTCTTCCATCGACCCATAGGCCCACCGGCAGCTGCGAAACGCGGCTTTGATGAACAATCTCAGACTTATAGCTACCCTGGTGGGAAGTCGCCGCTGTTGATGATCCTGCGGGCTTACTGTCTGGGACTCGTCAAGTACTGCGACAACGTCATCCAGAGAGTCACGTCGAGAGATTATTTCGAAGAGGAGGACTTCTCGACGCACACATATAGCCGACAGCTCTTAACTCGATTCTCAGAGGAGGAGATCGTTGACGTCTTGCGGCAAGCTCAAGATTGGATAGAAAACAAGGGGAAACGGGGGAAAGAGTGCGTACCGAAGCTCCGCTCTCCCACAAGGCTCCGACAATTCCATGCGGTACTAACGTCGATAAGGGAGGAGTCTCTAGAATTGACAGAGGAGACTAAAAGTGCTCTTCTATCGAGATTGAAACTGCGGGAGAAACTGCTGATTGTAACGTCACCCGATAACCCGTTAGACCAACAAGAAGACGACTGGTCAGCGATACGGCAACATCTTCAAGAAGTCCAGAAATCAAACTCCATTGGCAGTCCTGTGAAGGATGCTTTCAGCTCCAAGATTCAACGACGCTTGGCAAGCACAGTCCCACCACGACCCGTGGTTGAGCTGCCATTTGCCGACGCGTGTCAAGTGTTATTGGAGCTGTGTCAGGACAATCTGGAGGTTGTTCGCGGAACAAAGCTTCAGACATTGAGCCCCCAGGAGATCATGGTAAGTACAGTATACTGAGCATGATCGCCCAAGACGTCCAGTTACAGATTGCTGACTCTTTCCGAAACAAAAGTCATATATCTGGGAATTCAACTCTCGCAAGCCTCAACCCCTCAGCTACTCCCGCGCCTGCCTAGCAAACCTTGTCTTTGGTCATCCAAATGACATGTACGAAGAGCTTCTTCGGAAAGAGCTGGACGAGCTCGTGCTCCCTAAGGACAAAGTTCTCGACCCGGTCAATTGGTCTTTCGAGACATCTCAGAACCCGCTTGTGCCAACGGAGAGACGAGCGGTCATGGCATCGCTAGTCAATGACTTCACAAATAGGACCGCACAGGTACGTTTAATAGTGGTGACAAATGAGCAATACTGATTCGCACAGAACTATCTGGAAATTTTGACAAGCCTGTGTCAAAATCGCTGCAGAACACGCCGAATGCTCTGTCATAACTTAATAGCTTTCAGCAATCTGGAGTCGGACGTAAGTCATCTCCCAAGAAACATGAGAAAGCAGCCCCGTTCTGACACATAATAGGTCCAGGTTCTAGATCAAGAACTGCACCAGCTGACGGACGACATTCTACTGTACCCCTTCGCATCATGGGTTTACCACATGAAGCTGCGGCAAATGGAATGGATCGTGCAGCTTGGCTTCGAGCAAGAGATCTACCTACCAGACGAGCGGGCAGGAATGTACTGGTGGCTCTCCAGCATATCAGCATCGCGGGTAGATTTGCTCGAGAGGATACTTTCCTTCATCCGCCAGAGGTACGCCCGACTTGCGCAAGCCGGCCAGAACGACGATCTTGCAGAATTACTCGAGACGCAAAATTACGTCGAGAGCATGCTCCACAGCACGAAGGGCGGTTCCTCGTTGGCCGAAGCTCTATGCAGCGTGAGTTCATCCCTGCCCTCGTCACCGTATCTCCATCTGACCGCGAGAACAGTTGTACACGCTCCTCCATTATCTCGGCGCCATTCCCACCCCACCACGCCCGTTCGGCCAAGCATCCCTGCGCTACGAGCTGCGCATGAAGCCATTCTTAGCCATCGAAACGCCGCGTATGCCGCCGTTCGAAGAGTTCGACAAGGACCTCCACCCATTCGGGCCATATGACGCGCCGGACAGGCCTCTGCCGGAGATCATCTACCGGCTGACGCACGACGTCGAGAACATGGTTAAGGAGGCGAAGAGCGAGATTGCGGCGTTGAAGAAGCTCGGCGCTAAAGCGGCCAAGAGCGAGGGCGTCATGGAGGCTTGGGAGAAGGTAAGACTATTTGAGATGCCTTTGTAGGATATCTGTTGGCTGACTGGACATACAGAACGTGCAAAATGCGCTGCTCTCCTGCATCGCAACAGGTCTTGCAGGGGCTACGCTAGCGAGGTTGACGAGGGCAGAGAATTTGGCGGAGATTGTGCAACATAAGGGAGTGAATATGGGAGAGGCGGAGCCGGGGAAGAAATACCACGATTGGTGGATTGTGCCGAAGGTGGAAGTTGTAGATAAAAGTGCCTAGTAGGTTGGGTGTGACCGTGGGAATACGGCATTCTTCCTCCCCAAAACACAGTCTGTATTCTTCTCTTTCGCTCTCCGCAAAACGATGCGCGCGCGCGTAAACGAGTATCAATCCGTCCGTCTTCCCCGATCGCCCTTGAACAGATCCCGAATCCCAGAAACGCCTGGCAGTCCCACCCAGCCCTCAATGCACCCGAAACTGTGTCTTCCGTTGTGCTGTTATAATACCCCGTCCATCTCATCATCAATCATTCGCAACGACTATCCCGCTCAACCCTTAAACTTCCTCAGCGACGTCTGCACACACACCAGAATCAGCATACCCCTCCACAGCCAGCCTGCAGGGCTCGAGAACAGAAGCTGGCAACGCACCTCGCGCACTTTGCGCACCGACCGCGCCGAGATTCCCCGGTCGCCGGCCTGTTTGGACTTTATGTTGGCTTCGCGGATCAGGCTGTTTTCATTATGACTTTCGCGTCAGCAGGCGGTCTTGTTCCTCTTTGTTTCCTTGCCTCGGGATCGGGGGTGGAGACTCGTACTCGTTCATGAAAAGCATGTAGTCGAGGAAGATCTGAGGGGCGTTTTGCGGCGGGGTTAGCGGGGTGCGTGTGTGCGGACGGGCGGGCAGGCGGGCGGCGTTGCGGTGCGTACCATGATGTCGGCGTTCTTGCTAAGCGGGCGGTTGCTGTGCGCTTTGACGATGCGCTTGACGGTTGCGCGGGGGTAGAGGGTCTGCGAAGGGGCCATGGTGGGCGGTGGAGCGTGTGAACGGGCGGGCGTGGTTGTGTCGTGTTGTGTTGTGGAGGGGACGAAAGGTCCCGTCGCGTTGACGTCGATGCTCGCGAGCGCGACCCGCAGGCACGTGAATGATATGAACGAGCCAGAGCAGCGATGGACCGGCAACGGAAACACCATGCCAGTCACTAGAGTCAGTTTCATTGATATTTCGCCATCATGCTACATCCAGAACGCGTCTATGACACCCTCCAATGTTCTCCCCCCAGATGATGCCTGCCTGCCCTGCTCTATGTGTCGACCTCCATGCCCTCCGCACCGCCTTCCCTGTTCTCGAAGGTCGTCTCCAGCCAGTTGGTGATGGCGGTGCCCTCGTACAGCTTGAAGTTCTCGCCGACGCCGGCGACGCCTATGCTCGTGTTGTCGACCGTCAGCTCCTTGTCCTGGCTCAAGCTTTCCTTGAGCGCGCGCAGTGCGTGCTTGATTAGCTCCTCGCGGCCCGACCCTTCGAACTCGTCCAGGTTGCGCTCGAGGTAGGTTCGGGCCATCTGGCTGCGCGCGCCAATGCCGCACGCCGTCATCTCCTGCGTCACGCCCGACGGCTGGAACTCGAACAGGTGCGGGCCCTTCTGGTCGACGCCGGCGATCAGCAGGCCCACGCCGTAGGGCCGCTTGCCGTAGTGCTGCGTGTTCGACTGCGCCCGGTCGCCGATGCGCGACGTGATTTCCGCCAGCGGGATGGCCCGGTCGTACGTCAGGCGCGCGGCGAGCGACTGCTGCTTCATGAAGTTGGACAGCACGCGGGCGTCCGAGGCGAGGCCAGCAAGAGCGACGCCGTAGTGCGAGTCTATCGGGATGATCTTCTTCTGGTATGACGAAAGCTCCTCGGCGTTACGCTACGGTGCGGCGGCTGGTGTTAGTCGGAGCGATGGTGCTGGTTCGGAATGGACGGCGGAGCGTGCTTGCCTTGATTGCGGCCAGGACGACGTGGGTCTTGCTGACGACGCCGACCACCACTGAGCCCTGCTTCACGGCCTCCTGTGCATACTCGACCTGGAAGATGCGGCCCTGGGGCGAGCTGCGAGCTGTCAGCGGTGCTCTGATGGCGGCCGTTGGGCGGGACGTACAATGTGACGGAATCGTTGTCGTAGTTGTTGCGGAACATGGCGGCGAGCTGCGGGTGGAAGATCGGCTGCGAGCTTGGAGGAGGCGGCCAGATGCAGGCGGATTGGCGGGTGTTGAGGTGGGATGGGCGGTAGTGGTGGTGTAGCTCTGAGGCAACCTCGTGGCAGACGCGGCGGCCGATCAGAGCTTCTTTCCGAGCTCAGCACAGCACCGGGGCAGGGATCCGTGCGAGAGCCGCAGCCCGCCAGGCCGCGCTAAAGTCGTCAGCATGGCCAGCGCCTACGCCAGCCCTCAGCTTCTCCAGACCCGCCCGGCATCAACGCCTATCCACGCCCCGCCAGCAGCCTGCATCCCGAGCGCTCAGTCTGCGCTCCTGCCGCCTGTCAACGTCTGACGCATCCGCATCCCGTAAACCGCCACCACGTCGTCGCCCGAGCGTCCCGCCGCCGGTTCAACCATGGCCGGCCTCAAGACCATCATCGCGCTCTCTTTCGTACGCACCGAGCCCGCACTGCTGCACGCGCCATTCCAGACGCCCCATCGCTGACCGCTCCTCCCGCGTTACAGGTCCTGGCCATCGGCTTCCTCCTCGTCATCCTCTCGTGCGCGCTATGGCACAACTACTTCCCGCTGCTCGTCGTCGCGACCTACGTTATCGCGCCGCTGCCCAATTGGGTCTGCGGCCGCGCCGCCAATCCGGATGACTTCATGGAGAGCTCTAGCAGCGCCGTCATCGATTTCGGTCGCTTCCTGACTGGTTTCCTGGTTGTCATGGGCATTGGTACGTGTTCGACGCCTGCCTGGCTGCCCCACCAGCCAACCTATGGCCAACTTGTACGAGCTGCCCTTTGCTGACGGGACACTCCCCATCTCTCCAGCTCTGCCCGCCCTTCTCGCCCACTGCGCCCTCATTTCCTCGTCCGCCATGGTCATGTCCATCATCGGAGGTCTTCTTATCTACGGCACAATTATAAGTTTCACCATGTTTTTCCAGGAGGACGAGGAGTTCTAAACGGCACGGCTGGCCTGTTTTATTCCGTTTTCCTTGCCTTGGTTGTTTGTGGGATCTTGTATATTAGATTCTAGCGCTGGAGGCATGGCGTATTCAGTGGTCTTCTCCTGTATTCACACCATCAACGGAGGGGAAAATTGGAGCAACGAATGTTTTATGTTTGATGCACTAGGCGGAGCTGTCTTCATGGGGTCTCTGGTATCTGCTGAGTAGTTTTTGAGTCCCTACAATTACTCGTAGATCTGAAGCTTCGCTTGAAGTGAACGGGGAGACGTGATTGTTGCCAGCATTCCTCACATCTGACGTCACGCGACAGTTTGAGTATGTGTTTTCGGGACTGGTCGAGGCATATTGAGCTACTCAATCACTGCATAAAATCATAGCTTTCTAAGCATACATCAACTTTGTGAAAGCAACCCGTAGCGCCAAACTTTCTACCCCAACTGATACTAACACCTGATGCTTTATTCAAACTTGTTTTACAGTGCGAGGTTGTAGGTGTACTCGTCCTCCATATTCTGCACGACCCAAAGAATGGCAGAACTAGAGACCGGTTAATACAATCCTTATATGTGGTTAATCTAACATACCTGACCATGATAAGCGCATTTGCAACGACATTGGAGACTCCAAACCAAAGAGTGGGGAAAGTGTAGTTTGGAACAACGTATTTGAGCACCATTACAGTCTGTTCGCAGAGTCATAGTTAGCACCCGTGTATTCTTGAAGTTTCCAGTAGAGCCACATGCCACACTGCCAGCTAAGCCTCCAGCCATAAGAGCAAACCCGAGGAACAGAACCAGCTTAGCCTTCCACGCGACGCCGTTTCCAGAATAGCTGAAGCTGTCGGCACTCAGCCTAGACTTGTCGATGCTGTTGATGACCAGCATGCCGAGGGCGGAGCAGATGGCCGGGATCCAGTCGACGAATGTGATGTGGACATCGGAGCCGTTCTTCGCAGACTTTGAGTACGCAGCGGCATCGATGAAGAAGAAGAATCCGAGGGAGAACTGCGGAGATCATAAGCCTTTCCGCACCAAGCGGTATATAGCCAGAGGCTGCGTACCAGCGCGCCTGCCGAGTAGACGCCGGCGGTGCGCGTGTTGGCGCTGTTAAGCCATTGGGGCTTGGGGAAGCGGAACAGCCGGTGGCTCGACATGGTTGCAGATTGTCGCGGGGTACGGGTGCGAAGAGGGATGGGCGAGTTGAGCGGTGCGGCAGGAGCGTCGCGAAGCGTGATGCGCAGAGCTGGTGCTGGCGGAGGTGACGATGACGGCGGTTCGGTGGTGGGCGCTTGGGTTGCTGCTGTCGCGGCCTGGCCCGGGCAAGCTGAGCAGGCGTGCCAAGACTGCAGCCGCGAGCCGAGGTGCCTGGACCCCAGCAATAATCGCCGCAGCCAAAGTCCGCCCGCTTCTTCGAGATTTCTTCGCCCACCGCCTTTCACATCGCAACTCGTCGCCATGGCACCGACCAAGCCGCAGAAGCCCAAATCGGGCGCCGTCAACCCAGGCACCTTGAGCGCCAAGCGCGCGAAGCCTTCCAAGCCTTCGAAGGCGAAAACCCACACCTCGACCGGCACCGCAAAAGTCGATCAGAAGAAGAAGAAGAAGAAGAGGACCTACACCGAGGAGGAGCTGGGAATCCCCAAACTCAACATGATCACTCCCGCTGGCGTCCAAAAGCCCAAGGGCAAGAAGAAGGGCAAGGTTTTCGTGGATGACCAGGTACGCGTGCTACCACCACCCAGTGCGCGGCTTTTTTCTCCTTGAGCAAAGCGGGCACCAACCGGCTACATCACCTCAGATTGCAGCAAGAACTATTCGCACCGTCGTCGACGGAGGTCGCTCGCCAGAGAACTCCGCGCAGCCACTTATCCTGGTCTTCGTCTTTTCCGGCTTTTCGCCCGAGTTTCGCGAGTTCATTCTTTGCTGCTTCAGGCTTCTGATGGTAAGCCGGTTGGGCTTGCGCGTGCTTGCTCAAGGAGGCCGGCATGGCTGCGGCTTGCGCAAAATAACTGACAAGCATTTAGGAGAGCATGATGACAATCCTCGCCATGGTGAATGCCGAGAAGGAGGGCCAGATCGAGTCGAAGATGATGAAGGCGAGACAAATGGAGGAGATACGGGAGGCGAGGAAGAAGGAGGCTGAGGCTCGCTCGGACAAGAAGCGCGAGAAACTTGTAAGCGTCCTCAGTGGTGGTAACATGCTCGACTTTGCTGACAGATTTTTAGGAGGAGACGAAAGACTCTCTACGGAAGAAGCGCAAATCCAAGTCGGATGATGTGCCGGAGAAGAAAGAAGATTCTTCATCTAAAAAGTCCTTCAAACCGAGAAAGAGGGTGTCTTTCGGTTGAGCTCTTGTCTATTCTAATCTATGATTCCCCGCCTGCGATTGCAAAAGCAGACAGTGAGTTAATTCGCGGGTCTGGATGTTGCAAATGTCGAGAGGGAACTAAGTCCGATGAGCTTGCAGGACGCTTCTACAAAGTCGTAATCCCAACCTTTACTCGGCGTGGTCTTTCGGGATGTGCAATTTACGGCGCATCGGTTCGAAAACAAAGGCCCTGCTCCTGCCATCCGTGGCACCGTTGGCGTTTTGTGTATTGAGGTTCTGCGTGGCGTCGAAGTCCACATCTTCGGCCATCTTTTTCAGGAATTCATCGGCCTGTTAAAGTCAGCCTCACGCACGGTCTAGACAGTTTCGTGGGTATTCTTACAGCCTTCGCAAACCAACGGTCGCCATTGCTCTGGAACCAGCTGAGGTGACCACCGAGAGAAGTAGCACAGAGCACGGCGTACGGGTTCTGCTTGAATTCGTCATACGGAATGGCTTCGTTCACGGAAATCTATTTTGCCGGTCAGCATAACCAAGGTCAATTGTTAGAAGCCACATGTTGAGACAACAATCCGTACCGGGTCGTCTTGGGCGTTGATCGCGAGGAAGGGGATCCTGATAGCCAGCATAGAGTCGCAGGACGAAGCATCGCGGTAGTAGGCATTTTCTGTGGGGTAGCCCCAGCTTCCACACTGCACAGCTCTACCATGGCAAGTCAGAATCTCAGACGACATTAATAGAATCCAGACATACCTGTCAAATTCGTAGAGATAAACACATCTCCTGACTTCCTCAGAGTCGATATTCGGGTTCTTTTCGATTGCTTCGGCATGCCTGATAACGTGTCAGTGTCTCAAGGTTTACAGCCCCACGGAGAGGTACTCACCTCTCGAACAACCTCCTCATGCTGCTTCCCATGGCCTTCTGGTAGACGTTTAATCCCATCCATGAATTCTTCAAGGCCTGGGAGGAGACGTCTAGATTCCAGGGGTTCGAGCAAACGACAGCTGCCTTGAGCTGGCAACCATCACCCTCTTCGCCCAAATACTATAGCACATGTCAGATCCAACCGTCAGTTTACTAAGGGCAATAACACTCACATTCGTCATGATGTTGGCACCGAGGGAGAAGCCAATGCCGAAAAGAGGTCTGTTAGGGAACTTCTCTCTGAGCCAGTTCACAACCTGTCTCACATCCCACGTTGCACGGGCATTGTAAAGAACGTTGGAGGTGATTTTGCTCATAGCACATCCCCTAGAGTTGACTACACAGGCTTCCCAGCCACCCTCTTCGGTGGTCAGAGGAGCGAGAACATGGCGCAGATAAATTTCATTGCTGCCACCTGCCAGGCCGTGGAGGGTGACGAGCATGGGCTTGCTGTCATCAGAGCCAATGTCGCTAAACTCTTGCTCGGTGAAATAGGTTGTCCGGGGAGGCAAAGTGGAGTCAACGGCTTCAGACGCAATACGGTGGACAAAGTCCACAGCAAAGCTACCCGCAACGGCCGGGTTATTCGAGGTGAATACCTTTCGCTTGTAGATGACAGGGATATCGTAGCCTTTCACCACTGCACGGGTTTCTGGGTCAGTAGCCGCACTTCACGACGAGAGGACGGCCCAACCTGTGTATGCAGTTTGCAGATGGCCGTTGAACAGCAGCGGGTTGAGGTGGCATGGCGGCGTCACATCCTTGACCAAATCCGGCAGAGGGACAGACTGGCCAGACTTGGTAACAATCGTCACTGGTTTGGCACAATTGGTGAAGGAGACTCTAGCGCGTCCCAGCACCCAGGAGAGATCAAACATGACTGCTGGTTGGCAGGGCGTGATGCTCACGGGTGAGGAGCGGCGGCGGAGAGGGAGGGAAGAAAGAGGATGGAGCAGCGGCGCTGTGGCTTTTGCAGAGCAAAGTGGCAACGCAAGACAAGTCAGTCGATCCACGCGGAAACCGGCGCGGTCAGTCGCGCAGTCAGCGCTCCGCTCTGTGCTCTTGTGGCCGTTTCTTCAGGCCCGCAGCGGCCGTACCGCGAGCCTCGGTCCGCGCTGCGCAAGCGCGCGTCTGTGCAGCCAATAAAGCCTCTCCCCACGCCTCGCATCAGCTGCGACGGGCCCAATGCCAAGCCCGTCACGTCTCCCGCCGTTGTTCGCGCTTCGCGACCCGCATCAGACCCAGCCCGCGACACCTGCAACATGAGAAAGCCCATATAGCCCGTCATCGCCTCTGCCCGGCATGCAGTACTATCACCCACACCAGCCGCCGCCGCCCGGCGGTTACGGGCCTCCGCGGCCGCCTCCGCAAGGTTACCAGCAGCAGCAACAGCCCGCCGCCTATCCTCACGTGCATGGCTCGCCGGTCTCTGCTCCTGTCGCTGGCTCACCGGGCGCCTATCTCGCTGCGCAGCAGCAACAGCAGCACAATCCGTACGCTCAGCCGCCTGTGCCTCCACAGCCTCAGCGTCAACCAGGCCATCCCATGGTCATGGTCCCGCAGCGGTCACCCCAGCAGCCGATGCTGCAACACCAACAGCAACCGCAACAGCAATTCCAGCGATACGCTCCACCGCCCGCGCAGTACCCTCCGCGCCATGCACCGTCGCCTGTCCAACCCCCTCGCCTGCAACCGCCTCCGCAACAACGCACCTTTCCCCCCGCCAACCCACAGGCCGCCTCACCCCCGCGCCAGCCGTCGGTCCACGTACAGATATCTCGCCGGAACCCTACCTCGCCGCCCGCGGTAGATAACCAGCAGCTTCTCGTCTCGCTCGCGGATGAGTATGTGGCTGCTGCCCATGCCATGGGTTCGACCGTAGCCTTGTCACGCCGACAGTCGGACGAGGACAAGTACTACAAGCTCATGTCGACTGGTTTAGGATGTATGGAAACGCTACTCAAGAACTTTCGCATGCATCCGCGCGCTGAGGCAACGCTGGTCTTGAGGTATGCGACGCTGCTACATGAAGAGACAGAGAACACCATAGAGGCAGAAGAGATATTGAGTAAAGGCATCACGCTTTGTGAGAGACACCGCATGCTGGACCTGAAATACACCATGCAGCATCTGCTCGCCCGTTCTGTGTTCAAGACAAATCACGCGGCTGCCTTCAAGTCAATCGACGGCGTGATCCAGTCCGCTGAAATGTGAGGCTCCTCATTCCACTCTTGAAACCTGCTAATCAAATCTTACAGGTACCAACACGTAGTGTGGATATACGCCTTTCGACTTCTTCGGGCTTCGATATGTATGCAGTCAGGCTCACATGCAGACCTCACCGCAGCCGTGCACACGCTTCACGAAGTCTCGTCCCTGTCTGAGAAATTGGGTGACCTTGGTATCTACGTTGCCAGCACGACCATGCTGGCCATGGTCTATTTGCGTCTCATGAATCCTGACAGCATCGAGCAAGCACAACGTGCAATCGCGTCAGCACGGAGTCTGCAGTTGCAGTTGACTGTGGATGAAATAGGCCAGACAGTGGCTTTGTTGGATCTCATCGACCTAGCGTGCAACCTGCAAAGCTACAAGCCCGATCAGGCTGTCAACAAAATGCGCGACTTGCAAGCTATCATGGACGGCGCCGTGAATACGGACAACACCAGAGACGATGGCACGTTCTCTATATTAATACAACGGAGTCCAAACGACCAGCTCACCGGAACAACTGGCGGGATCTTTCAGAAGAACGGGGATGGAAAAGATCGCTTGTCGATTTCGTGGATGCGGCGGAGGGATTTGTGGATGCTCGGGTACTATCTCAGTGGCGTGACTGCTCTGTTGAAGAATCCCACTGAAGACAAGGCCGAGAGTTATCTCAAGGAAGGCCTCAAACTGACTAGAGGTATTTGGCACCTAAGAAGGACCAAGCTTGCTGTCCTGCTTTGCTAAAGTCTCCCAGAAACTCTCAGTGTACCAGATCGCACTCCCATCTCGATTACTGGAGCATCGTCCCGCATGGAATGGCATCGATCCTTGGATTGGCATTTCCGTCTCTATCAGTGTTTTATGGCCTGCAACAAGTCGGATTGGAAAACGGCGCGGACCCATCTGTCTGCACTCGATCAAGCCGCTCCAACATTCTCCGACGGCCGCAGGGCATCAATGACCCGCTTCGCAATTTATCTCAACGGTGTGATAGAGCAAGGTTGTGGGAACACTGATAAGGCACTTGGTCACTTCCGCATGCTCTACGCCGCCGCAACACCTGCGCAGCGCACGGCACAAGCAGATTTGAGCATCCTGGCTATCATGAACACGTTGTTGATGATCCGCTCTCCCACTCACCCCAAACATTCTGAGGCAGAAGACTTGTTGAAGCGCATCGAGCTGCAGTGCCAACATCATCCGAACCTTTCCATGATCTCGGCATTCCAGATGATGAAGGCCACGACGCAAGGCAAGGATTCATCGATTGTCAAGATGAAGCAGTGCATTCAGTTGGCACTCCACGCCGCGAAGGCCATAGCCAACAACCAGCTACTGTGCATCTGCATGAACTATATGACAGCGGCTTTCTTCACCAACATCATTGGCGACCAGACGGAGAAGAGCGCCAAAGCAGGAAGAGTGCTGTCGAAGAGAGCAGGAAATCGGCTCTGGCAATGTGTGGCGGACCACATGTTGGCGGACACGTACGAGAAGCGTGGCGAGGCGCAACAATCCGTACAGGCACGTCAGGAAGCCGAGGCTCTGCTGCCTTACCTCCCCGCGCCATTGAGGGAGCCGCGCTGAACTTGTGATTTGTTGGGCACTAGCATGGCTGGCGTTTCGATGGGACTCTGTTTGCTATCTGCTGCCACAGCAGGCGTTTTTGGGAAGCACGAAGCATCTGCTTTTTCGGGATTGCATTAAAAAGGAAAGGGATGGGCATCTTGTTTGGCGTATGAAGGGAACCACGATGGCACCGACTAAGTAGGCCGGGCGATGTGTTTGGGCTCTCCCACACTGTTGCTATCCCGTCGGCTACTTAGGGCTCACCGCGGCAGTATAATTGTGAAGCTGCTGCTTCCGCGGCGTGCAGTAAAAGATTGCTCCCGTATCGGGTGGGGCTTTCGAAATGACTTTGAGAGATTCAGGAAGACGTGCCTAAGTAATGTGGAATCTGCCCAAAACTCCCAGCGCGGCGCCCGGGACGGCTATCCGCCGGTGCGCATGGGAGAGCGCTTGTTCGGCCAGTGTCAGCGTCTCCACTGCAGGGAGAGCAGGAAGGTCCTCAGATCTGATTCCTACCCCTGCTTTTTGTTGTCTGAAGTGAAGAAGGAGGATGTCATTTCTCCGTGGAACTTTGATGATTGAGTGTAAAGTCTCAAGCTGCATCTTGCCACGGTGGGTCGCAAAAGAAAAGGGCTACTCCAACCCAAGTGAATGAGCCTCGCTCACGGGCAGTTGAAGCAATCATGCGGATGGCTTTGGTAGTTGGATCGAAGTACATCTGTATTTGGATGTATGCTTGCTTCCTTCACCCGTTCTACCGGCTGAAGCACCACTCCTGGCCATTGATGAGGGCTGCATGGCCCCACCGCAGAAACCAGGGATGCAAAAAGATGAAAAGCAAAAAGAAGCTCCCCCGGACAGGCTTGAACTGTCAACCTCCTGATTGCAGTGAAAGATGAACTCCCGTAACAGTCAGACGCGCTAGCCAATTGCGCCACGGAGGATGAAATTGTGAGAATTTCAAAGGATCCAGTCTTTGCTGGAGTGGCACCTTGGTGAGGACCAGTGAAGATTATTATGTATATATACTCTAGGTGTTCACTGTCATGTGAATTCTAACCGCCACCACCACTCCAACAAAACTGGAGTCTCTGAAATTCCCACAATATCATCCTCCGTGGCACAATTGGCTAGCGCGTCTGACTGTTACAGGAGTTCATCTTCCACTGCAATCAGGAGGTTGACAGCGTTGCTGTCGACGTCGATTTCTGCCGGCCTCTGCATGACTCGCCGGCGCGCCAGCGCCTCTCGAATTTACAGAGGCCGCGCAGTGGGTCGCAAAGGATATAGAAGTACCGAGGAGTGCTTCAGCCGGTAGCACGCGTCAACTGTCAAGTAAAAATGTCGACTATATGGGTAGTTGAAGCATGCATTTGGATGGCTTTGGTAGAAGAAACTCAAGTACATCTGCATCCGGACGGTCGCTTCAACTACCCATAGGCAATATGCGTTTGAAATGAAGTTGCCCATTTCTTTTGCTACCCACTGTGACTATCAAATCCGTTTTTCGTTGTGTTAAAAGGCGAATATTGACAGTCCCGGGAGAGTGACGAGACATGCAAGCGGAGTTGATGCGACTGCTTTAATTTAACAAATCGTTGGAGCGGCTGTTGATGGAGAATGGAACTACATATACTACTTATGTGTTTGAGTCTCTTGTACAGGCCATCAGGGAGTCAGCAAGTGCATGCGAAGTTGAAACAGTCATCAAGAGAACAATGTCCAACTCATCCACTCCGGACGGACGCTGCAACTCCATACGCATTGCCACAAACTAGCTGGGTGCACCCCTTGAACCCAAGCGGAATGCTCGGTGTAGCAAGCACTTCAAGCGGGAGCGGCTGCTTGCGAACGAGTACAGTACAGCAGTCCGAGCTCGGGTGGGATTCGACCGGCACGCGGGACGGAAGACTTCTGCTCGGGCTTTAGTCATCTCCAGACGACAAACAGTCAGGCCCGGCGCTGTCGACAAACGCCCATCTCCTGCTGCGATCATCATTGCGATTCGCGAAAATCTCGTAACAAGCGGCCATGCGGCCAAGAGCACGACTCAGGGCTGCCGTTTCGGATCACCGCCCTCAGAGAGGCAGCCCGACATAGGTGACCTCAGCCAGCTTCTTCATCCGACTGGGTTATCGCCCTGTGGCCCCTCGCCCAGAGCCTCGCTCCCTGATAGGAAGGCTGATCGTAGGCCCGCCATGTATGTTAGGGCCGGTGGCATGCATATAACTAAGCTTCTGTAAGGTGCATGCACGATCCGGACACCCCGACTGCCCTGGAAGCGCCTGCGTTTAATCAGTCTCCACTCCCCATTCAACCCCGAAACATGCTTGCTCGGCGGCTTTTCCCCAGCTCCCCCAGTCCCCAGAGGGCCAGCGTTTATCCGAGTCTTCGCCATGCTCCTTTAATATCCCCCGTCTCGCTCTTTTCCCGCCACTGCGCCCTATCGCACACGCTCCACCGTCGCCGCGCTTTGCGGCCGGCTTTCCGGATGAAGCATGTACCAGCGTCCTTCCAGACGCCGCCGGACCGCTCGCCTGGCCTTACGCCCGGTACCTGCGTCGGCTGCGCGCCTTCGCTTGACTCGCTGCTTGCCTCGATGACATGCTACGCCAAGCCACCGACAATCGGAGCATCTCTTGGCCAGAGCAATCATGCGGTCCTGTTCTAGGCAAGAGGCAGTGCTCTGCGTGCCCTGCGAGCTGTTTCTCTGGCTTCGGCTGGCTCCGCTTGCCCTCTGCAATACGAGTAGCCCCATGACAAGACCAGTGATTGCAAGGCGCTTGGAAATGCTCAGCTTGGACTCTTGTGTGCTGTAGCTGGGAGCTCTGTGCCATATAAGTACGACTCAGGCCTGCCACTGGGTGAGCCTTCTCTTTCTCCAACCGCCGCCTGTTGTCGCTCTTTCGTGGTTGCCGCTGCTGTCATTCCTTGCTGCCAAAATGCGCCCCTTCTATTTCCTCGCGCCATTTGTGGGCTCTTCCCTCGCAGCTGTGCCATGGCTGAACGAGCCGGATACAGGGTGAGCCACTCCGATCAAGCTCTCGTCCGTCCGTTTCTAACCTTTGTACCAGACTCGAGCGTGTCCTCGGTATCGATGAGCCTCCGAATGTCTGCCCCGAACTGGACCAGATGCAATGTGCTCCGGACTTCGAGTTTGCGGCGCGGAACTGCCTGAACGCCTCCAGCTACACCTGGTACAGGCACGCGTCCGGCGGTGAATGGACGTACAGGAACAACCTGGACTCCTTCCAGCAGCTCAGGTTCAGGCCGAGGATGCTCAAGGACATCTCCAACACCAAGAACACTCTGGGGTAACTCTCACCCTCTCCTGCCAACAGAGTGTGTTACTGACGCTGCTGCAGAACGAGTATCTTGGGCCACAACTTCTCCGCTCCTTTCTTCATTGCTCCGGCTGCTCGCGCTATCTACTCAAACCCCGAGGATGCCGAGATTGCATTCATGAAGGGTGCCTACAACCAGGACATCCTGTACATGCCTGCTCTCTATGCCAGCAAGACCATTGAGGAGCTTGCCGCTGCCAAGCCTGCCAATGGATCGCAGGTCACCTTCCAGCAGGTTCGTTCTGAAAGTGTTCTTTGCTGAGACAGTGTGCTAATGGCGCGTTAGCTCTACGTCACTGTCAACGACACCAGCGTTCAGGAGAACATCAAGCGGGCCGAGGCTGCCGGAGCCAAGGCCATCGTCTTCACCATCGACGCGGTGGCCGACGGGGACCGCACGCGCGACGCCCGCTACCGCTCTCGCGACGCCCAGGCCACCGACACCGAGGACCTGCAGGCCCTGACGTGGGACTACTACACGGAGAAGCTGACGCAGTGGACCGACCTTCCCGTCATCCTCAAGGGCGTCTACACGGTCGAGGACGCCAAGAAGGCGGTCGAGGTCGGCGCGCCCGCCATCTACATCTCCAACCACGGCGGCCGCCAGCTCGACGGCGCCCCTTCACCGCTCGAGATCGCGCTCGAGATCCACGATCAGGCCCCCGAGATCTTCGAGCAGCTCGAGGTCTACGCCGACAGCGGCGTCCGCTACGGCACCGACATCCTCAAGCTGCTGGCTCTGGGCGTCAGGGCTGTCGGTCTTGGCCGCTCCTTCCACTACGCCAACGTCTTTGGCCAGCCCGGCGTCGAGCGCATGATCGAGCTGTTGAAGGACGAGATTGCGAACGACGCCGCCAACCTGGGCCTGTCGAACCTGTGGGATATCAACGCTGATTACCTCAACCTTGCCAAGCTCAAGTGCAACGGATGGTAAACCCGTTCGAATGTTTTTTCTCCGACGAACAGCTACGCATGCAGATGCTTCTGCTTTCTTCTCTGTTTATATACGAACATGTATCAATTTGATGTCGGCCATGTCGCGGTCACCGTCCCAATGAAATCTCTTCAAGCCCTCTGCCAGAAACATCATATTCGTTCGACTTGTCTAGAGATTCTCTCGGGAAAGCTCTGGTCTCGTTGCAATTCTTTTCTCTGTCTCACGCTCTGCCTATCTCTCGGAATCGGCTACAAGTTTGTCGTAAGCCAACACTGCATCGAGCAATACCTGCGCGCCAAGAGCGCAGTGCTCCGGACTTGTGTACTCGTTAGGATTGTGAGAGATGCCCTCCCTCGAGGGCACGAAGATCATGGCCGTCGGCACAACGCGCGAAGTCCAGGCACTATCATGACCTGCCTTGGACTTCATCTCCAGTACTTGCTCCTCTCCGACTTCCTTCACAGCCGCTTCCCGTACTGCAGCAATGCAATCCGGATGGAACTTAGACTCGGGCAGGCCCCATGTCCGTTGGACACAGTAGGCTGTGCCGTTCGCTTCCTCGGACACGATCTTGTCGAAGCGCTTGAAGATGTCGGCAGAGAGGTCGTCTACCATCTGGTCGGTCGAGCACCGCACGTCAATGATGAACTCGATCCCGGGCGGAATGGTGGCCTGGCTGGACGTGTCGCTTTGTATCACGCCAACAGTGGCCACACCTAGGCCGGTCTCGAGGGCAGCGTCTCGTACAGAAGCGATGAGGCGAGATGCGGTGACGAGGGCGTCGGAGCGATCCGCCATGGGCGTTGTCCCTGCAGCCGTCAGCACCAAACCCGCTCCAACCACGTCCGCAAAGGCGTCCCATCACCCACCGGAATGCCCCTCCACTCCGCGCACCCTGACCCGGAACCACTTCATCCCCTGCACCGCCGTCACGACGCCCACGCTCCTCCCCGCCCTCTCCAGCAGCGGCCCCTGCTCGATGTGCAGCTCGAAATGGGCCTCCAGCCCGTTCTCGGCGCAGTCGCAGGGCGTCTCGCCCAGGTAGCCGATCTCCCGCAGCGCGGCCCGCACGCTCACGCCGTCCGCGTCGGCCACGGCGTGGCACTCGGCCAGCCCGGCGGCCGCCCCGCCGCTCCACACGCCCGACGCCATCATGGCGCCCGGGAAGCGCGCGCCCTCCTCGTTCGTCCAGTCGACGACGGCGACCGGGCAGTGCGTGCGCACGCCGCGCTCGTGCAGCGTGCGCAGCACCTCGAGCGCCGCGTGCACGCCGAGGATGCCGTCGTAGCGGCCGCCTGGGGACAGACACCGCGCGCGTCAGCTCTCCTCCACGCCCGCCCAAAGTTCGGGGTTGCCTGCCTACCGGACGGCTGCGTGTCCAGATGCGAGCCCACGCCGATGGGCTTGCGGCCGCCGGGCGCGGACCCGGCCCGCACGGCGAAGACGTTGCCCATCCGGTCGACGCGGACGGCGCAGCCCAGGCGCCGGCACTCGGCGACCAGCCAGTCGCGCGCGGCCTTGTCCTCGCGGCTCAGCGCCAGGCGCCGCATGCCGGTGGACGGCGCGGCGAGGGCGCCCCAGGCGTCGCAGGCGCGGTGCAGGGTGGCGTTGAGGCGGGCGCCGTCGATGCGGAGGGGGCCGGCCATGTTGGTGTGGTGGCATGGTGGGTGGTGGGTGGGTGTTTATATGCGCGCGCGCGCCGCCGCCGCCGCTGGCCCTTCGCGGCAAGTGGGCGGGTGGTGGCCGGTCGGCTGGCTGGCTGGCTGCGGGGCAGGGCAGACAGGTAGGCGTCGGACAGGGCGTCGATAAGCCGGCCGTGATAAGGCTGACGAGCTTGTTCCCGCTTCTTGCTGCGCGAGCTCGCCGTCGGGCTTCCCGCTCGCGGGCACGGCGGGGTATGTGTGGCGGGGTATATGTAGGCGGCATGCTCTGTGCCCCTGCCGTCTGTCTCTGGACACGGATGTGATGGCCGGGTATGATCTTCTGATTGTCAACGGCGTGGTGGTGACGGACGAGGCGGCCGGAGAGCTCGACATCGCGGTCAAGGGTGGGAAGATCGATGCTGTGCTGCCAAGGGGTGGGTTTGGGAGCGCAAAGGCGGAGAGGACCATCGACGCGGAAGGCGGATATGTGATGCCCGGTGAGTGAGTGGCCCATGGGCGTGTCGCGCAGGGCAGTTGCTGATGCAGTGCGCAGGCGGTGTCGATGCGCATGTCCACCTGGAGGAGCCGCCGCTGTTTGACACATATGAGACGGGTAGGCCTGCTTTTGTGCGCCGGCATTGCCTCCCAGAACTGACGTCCTCCAGGCAGCCGGTCAGCCGTTGCAGGCGGCACAACCACCATCATCACCTTCGCACCGCAGCGCAAGCACGAGGACTCGCTGCTGGACGCGCTGCAGGCCACGCACGCAAAGGCCCAGGGCAACTGCTACGCCGACTACTCGTTCCACCTGCTCGTCGCCAACCCGTCGCCCACCGCGCTGGGCGAGTTCGCCACGCTGCGCGCCGAAGGCATCTCGTCGCTCAAGATCTACATGACCTACGAGGCGCTGCAGCTGCACGACGGCCAGATCCTCGACGTGCTGCTCGAGGCGCGCCGCGCGCGCATCACCACCACGGTCCACGCCGAGAACGGGCACGTCGTCGACTGGGTGACCTCCAAGCTCGAGGCGCGCGCGCTGTTCGCGCCCAAACACCACGCCACCGCCCACCCGCCCGTGGCCTCGAACTCGGCCACCTACCGCGCCATCGCGCTCGCCGAGTTCCTCGACGCCCCCATCCTGATCGTGCACGTCAGCTCGCCCGCCGCCGCCGCCCACATCCGCGCCGCGCGCGCGCGCGGCCTGCCCGTCTACGCCGAGACGTGCCCGCAGTACCTCTTCCTCACGCGGCGCGACCTCGACCGCCCCGGCTTCGACGGCGCCAAGTGCGTCTGCGCCCCGCCGCCGCGCGCCGGCCCCGCCGACCACGCCGCCATCTGGGCCGCCCTGCGCGACGGCACCTTCGCCGTGCTCAGCTCCGACCACTGCCCCTTCTCGTTCGACGACGCCGCCGCCGGCAAGCGCAGCGTCGTCAGCCCCGCCTTCCCGCGCGGCCGCTTCAGCGCCATCCCGAACGGCCTGCCCGGCATCGAGACGCGCCTGCCGCTGGTGCTGGGCGCCGCCGCCCTCGACCCGCCGCGGTTCGTGCGCGTCGCCGCCGCCGACCCGGCCAGGCTGTACGGGCTGTGGCCGACCAAGGGCGCGCTGGTGCCCGGCGCGAGCGACGCCGACGTCGTGGTGTGGTACCCGCCCGGCCGCATGGAGCCGTTCGAGCTGCGGAACGAGATGCTGCACCACGACGTCGACTACACGCCGTACGAGGGCCGGCGGTTCGGGAACTGGCCCCGGTACACGGTGTTGAGGGGCAGGGTGGTCTGGGGCCGGGATGGCGGCGGGCTGGTGGGCGAGAAGGGGTACGGCCGGTTCCTGAAGCGGGGGGCGAGCTGTCTGGCGGGGAGCAGGTCTGCCGCGGACTGGGATGTGGAGGCTTGAGGCTCTGGAGAGAACCGCCGGCGTTCTTGACGTGGATGTTTCAGAGAGGGTTGGTATTGGATGCCACTGTGTCGTTGTAGTGCAAAAGGTTTGGAATTCCCGGGAATCAAGCGGTCTTTTCTTTCTTTCTTCCTTTCTTTCTTTTTTTTGAGCTAACGGCGCGGCAAGGCTTCGCATCTTTACTTTCCAATAAACACTTCAATCTTCAACTCACTCCATAGTTACACTTACAGGAGACCGCACACCTCTGCGTGTTTCTTTTTTTTTTTTTTTTGGTACGTTACGTTTGAGAGTCGAGTAGATAGAGATTGGCCCAAATATGAAGTCGGGTTTGTTGGTCTTTGCGGCAACGATTTTCCTGGCCACCGCAAGTGCGGAGTTCGGGTCCGTAGAACGACCGGAACTCCGACCTCAAGAAGCCCATGTCGCGCAGAACAAGCCCCGTCAGCTCCGCACCGTCGATACTGCTTAACAACCATGCACCATGCCCCGCACTGGGTTTCTTTTGTCCACTTTGCCTCTTGTATAAAACACGAGCTCCAGCTCAGAGTCCGGAGCAGTTGCAACTGCATGGATCGAACTCCGCATGCGCTATGGCTTCTCACGACGTCGTCAGGACATTTCGGATCGGCAACGGTGGTTGAACCCCGTGGCTCCAGGCAGAGCCGATGCCGAGTGCTGCGAAGGGCGCCCACGTGGAGATGGTCCTCGGCCACACAGTCCCGGAAGACTCGACTGAGAGACTGGCGCTGGACACCGCATACGACGGAGAGCCGGGCTCCGACGTCTTCCATGTAGTCGTTGCTGCAAGCTGCAGAGGAATCAAAGCGCTGGAAGAGACGGACTGTAGGGCAGTATGCAATGTCATATTGGATGTCCTACTCTGTATACCACTTGCCGCAGAAGCTTCTCAGATCATCGACCATTTCCTGCGGAGTCTCAAGCGCCGCGAAATGCCCACCATAGTCTCTCTCCTTGAACCACTTGACATCCCCAGTGGTTGCCGCCGAGCGCTCGGAAGTCGGGGAAATGTCCCACCTGTAGCTGGTGAAGCCCATGGGGACCTTGATGCGGTTCTCGTCCCTGGAGTTGAACTCGACGTAGTCCTCGTGCCTGACGTTCTCAAAGTAGCAGAGCATGCTCGTCATGATGCTCGGGCTCGTGAAGCAGTACAGGCACAGCGTCGTCACGACGCGGTCGTTGAACTCGGGATCCTGCAGGTCCGCCCAGCGCGGGTCGGCCAGCTCGTTGTACTTCTCGCCCACCCACATCATCACGCCGACGGGGCTGTCGTTCAGCGCCACGCCCAGCGTCTGCGGCCGCGTCCGCATCTCGACCGCGTACCCCATGTGCCCCTCGGCGCCCGCCCGGCCCACCCACCGCTCCATCCGCTCGCGCGCCACCCGCTCCCGCGCCGTCTCGCCCTCCCCCCGGCCGCCCGTCGTCGCCGCCGGGGGCGCGCTGGGGCACATGTTGGTGTGCACGGCGCGGCACGCGGGGAAGCGGCCGGAGCCGAGCTCGCGGACGACCCAGTGCGCCCAGTCGCCGCCCTGGGCGCAGTACGAGAGGTACCCGAGGCGGCCCATCAGCGTGTCGAGCACGCGCGCCGAGTCCTGCAGCGTCCAGCCGCGCCGCGGCGGCGGGCCCGACCACGCGAAGCCCGGGAGCGACACCGCGACCACGTCGAAGGCGGGCCCGGAGCCGGGCGGCGGCCCGCCCGTCGTGAGCGGCCCGATCACGCGCGAGAACTCGTAGAAGCTGCCGGGCCAGCCGTGCACGAGGAGGAGGGGGATGGGCTTTGCGGGCGGCGCGGCGGCCTTCTCGTGGACGAAGTGGACGTCGATGCCTTCGATGTGGGTGGTGAAGTGGTGCCAGGCGCCGATCTCCTGCTGCGCCTTGGCCCAGTCGTATTTGGTCTCCCAGTACTCTTTCAGGCGGCGGGCCCAGTCGAGCGGGGCGCCGTAGTCGTCGTTGTCGGCGGAGTCGGGGACGATGGGGTACTGTGGGAGCCGGGTGTCTCTGAGCTTTCGGAAGAGCCTCTCCACCTCGTCCTGGGGAACGGTGGGGTCGAACGGCTTGATTTCTGTGTTGACGGTCATCGTGAATGTGCTGGCGGGAGGCGCGCAGGGGTGGTCGAGGACACGGCAGGCATTATGAGTGCGCGGGCGTGGTGGTGGTGTTGCGCTAGTGCACCCAAACGTCATCGCGGCGGGAGAAGAGCACACAACCTTAACTTTATGTCCGAGTCTGCGCTTCGGATTCCCTTGTTCGGCGGCATGACGTCAACGTGGAACAACACCTATGGCTACTCGCCTTTTCCGCCGGACAAGTCTGCAGCCCTGTGCACGGTGGGGTGGAAGGAAATTGCAACACAGGAGCAGCGCTTTTTCTGGCAGGGCAGGAGAAGTAAGGGAAGCATTCATCAGTGTTGCTTTGCTAGAGTACGTGGACCAAAGCACCTTCTGCCTCCGGATGTAGTCTTCAACCCTCCCAATCAATGGGCTTGGGTCGAGTGGTGGGCATCTGTCTTTTGTGACCCACCGTATGCGTGCACATCAGCAAATCAGTATGTTTCGCGAGCCTATCTGTGCATCACAAACAGTGGGCCCAGCACGAAGGATCGGCCAGGCCAGAAAAGCGGAGAACTGAAGAATCCGCGGACTGTGGCGACCGGATACCGTCAATTGAGCCGTCTGAATGTCCTCGGAGAAGTTGAAAACGGCACGTATCTCCAATAGCAAATGCAATGGGTCGATCTCGCTTCGATATTCCTTCCATTTCTCACCACGGCGAGATTCCAATCTCGAGCAGCTTCTGCAAGAAAAGGCCATGGATGATCATCGAAACAGCACGCAAAGACCAGCTATGCTCCCTCTTCTCTGGATCACCCAGGCAACAACAGTTCGGTGGCTTCTTTGAGTCTGAAGCGCTCAGTGAGTGCCCCGGGAGAAGACGCCGCAAGAGCGACGGCGGAAGGGCCAATCCGTCCATACCGGCAAACCCAGTACGTAGGATCTGGAGGACGTCAGCATGGATCGTCTCCTCAGGCGGCAGAACAATGCCGCGTCACTGACCTGCCGTGGACTCGAGCACAACGGCAGTGACGTGTGCACGCCCAACAGCGCCGACGTCAGCGGCACGGGCTTTCACCACCTACGGGGATGACGTGAGAGTGGATACAACGCAGCGGGTCTGACGGAGAGCACGACAGACTTCATACAGAGCGCCAACACGACGAGCTTGTACTAAGAAGCCTGCGGATGTGCATTGGACGTGGCTATACTGCCCCTTGCCGCGGCGCTTCTGGCGGGTTCCGTTATCGTGAATCACCAGCAGCTGTGGGGGTTGTCGGCGTGGCCACCGACAGCCACGGGCTTCCGGGCGGCGATGAGGACAAACAGGCTGGAATGCACGAGATAGATGGTATGGGGAAGAGGGCGAAGAGTCAGTCAGAGGAGTGGAAGTCTGTGCTCTCCTCCTACCTCGTCAATACTACTCTTTGACCACGATTGACAACGACCGGTAGTGTTGGCGTTTGAGACGATGCCAGTCCCATTTTAAGCTGTGTTGGGCCCTCTGGCTGATCAAGGACGGTTGTGCGAATGCTGCATGTTCTGCGTCCAGAAATAGACACAGCAAATCGGAACAGCAGGAAGCTGCCTTTGCCGCACTGCAGCCTGCAGGCTGGCCAGAGGGATGCTGCGGTACAGTGTCGGGAATGCTCTGCTCTCGGCCAGCAGGCTCCCTCAGCCTTGCGGCGCAGTGCGTGACGACGAGGCTGAGTCCCAGCGCTGGGCGGAACTCCAAGGAACAATATTGCATTCCGCAACGACGGTTGGAAAAGCTCGACATCGGTTCGAGTCATAGCCTCAATCCCGCCCTGGCCAATCACGCGCCCAGGCATCGGGGGCTGTGTTGCCTGCGGTAAGACCAACAGCCGACACCGCGAGGCAGTCACAGTCACAGTCACAGACCTCGCGTACAGCAGGCCCGAATTAGGCGGGCTGGAGCCTCTTGGGTCTCACGCCAGCCGTCCAGATATATTGACTGGAACGGCCGCTCCAATGCCTCCCACGATCCAGCGCTCTAACACAACCAGACGTCCCTTCATGGAAGCTCCACGAGCATTTCCTCCTCTGTCGCCAGCCCCTCAGCCCAGCTCATGACAGCATAACCGCACCCGCCCGACGAGATGCACACCCTCCGCACCGTCACCGGCGCCACCCTCGCCGAAATGCTGCACCCCCCCTTCCGCAAAGTCAACTACGCCGACGACCCGGCCGTCCTGACCGTCTCGACCCGCCTGCGCCAGGCCTGGGCCACCTCTCCCTCCCTCCTCGCCTCCTCTCCCGGCGGCTTCGGCCAGATCCTCCGCGCCGTCCAGTCGGCCTCCCCCGCCGAGCTGGAGCGCGCGCGCAACCCGGACAAGGACGCGCTGCACACCCCGCTGCGCGACGCCGTCTACCACAACTGGAACCACGTGTTCTGGGACGTGTCGCGCTTCCTGCAGGACGCCGCGTGCGGGACCGGCCACCTGCACCCGCCGAGCGAGACCGTCTTCGCGGTCGAGTATCCGGGGGAGCCCGGCGAGGGCGGGCGGATGGTGGATGTGGTGGAGAAGGCGTGGGAGACGAGCGTGTTGGTGGTGCCGACGTTCTTGGAGGAGGGGGTTAAGGTGGGATTTGAGATTGGGGAGGTGGTGGTGGTGGTGGTGGTGGCTCGGGGTTCGTGTTTGATGCTGCGGGGACGAAAGGCGTGTACAATGAGACGGAGGTGTATTGGATCAGGAAAGGCGAGAAGGCGCGGATCAGCATCGGCGGGGACTACGGGGAAGGAAGGTCGGGTATTGCTGCGGTTTTCGCCTGCGGAATGCTTTGTGACCGCGTGCCGGAGGAGGAGGAGGAGGAGGAGGAGGAGGAGGGAGAAACAAGCGAGAACGGCAACGGGAAAAGGCAGAGGGACGGGGATGACGGAGAAGATGGGGATCTGGATGAAAGGGCAGAGACGGCATCTGATTAGACAAAAGATAGACAGAGAGAGACATCGATATCATATTCCCCAAGGGCACACTTTCGCCATCAACGGCCTCGTTGCTTTTACATTACTGCCTACCACACGGCTCAATTAAATGATCCACTGCACTCAAAAGACCCTGCCTTCGTTGGATCTCCACCCATGTAGGCAGACACAAGCGGGTACGGGCACAGGTTCTGCTCTCTGGTAACATTGCTTCCCGACACCACTACGCTCGCAGGGAGAGAGTCCGGCGCAACACCCTGCTCAACCCAGGCGACCAGTGAGTCAAAAGCCTTGGTCGGAACCGGTCCGGTCCCGCCGCTGCAGTGACCAACCCCAGGTGCCTTGAAGTACCGGTAGAAATCATGCGCCGCGGCATCAAGCCCCAGCACACGCTCGTAATAGTCGGTGCTGCCTTCCGGGAAGATGAGCGGATCGGCAAGACCGTGCCAGGTGATCATCTTGCCCCCGGCCTCCTTGAATTCCGACAGATTTGGATCGTCAGTGCTCACGACCGACGTGTACTGGTTGGTGGACCGGCGGAAGATGGAGTCGTACTCGGCGTGAGAGATGTTGGCGGGGTCAAAGCTGGGGTCTCGCTTGATCCAGAACTTGATCCATTCCTCCGCAATGTAGAAGGGCGCGCCGGTACAGGCCTGTCCGGAGCACGACGTGTTGACGAGGCCGGAAAGGGGGGCGCCTGGGTTGAGGCCGTACCAGGAGAAGTTGCCGCTCTGAGTGCGTGCGCCAGACCATGCCTGTTGCACGATGGTGGCGGCTTCCTCTGAGATCGAAGTGCTGAAGTCTCCGCAGGTGATTTCGAGGCCGACGATCGAGAGCGGATCGAACGTGCAGTTTGCGGGGTCGGAAATCACGCCGTCTTCAACGCCGTCAAGACCATCGCATGCTTCAACTGCGGCGGCTGTGATGGCATCGAACTCACATGGCGTCGGGTACACGCCAAGTTGGTTCATGACAAACTGCGGCCAGTACTCTGCAACGATGAACTTGGCCCAGTTGATGGCGGGAGCAGTAGCCAGAATGCCGTCGTAGAGTGCGGGAAACCTCTGGGCAATCATCAGGCCCTGGCGGCCGCCCGTAGAACATCCGCTCCAGTACGAGAACGTGGGCTCCTGTCCATAAAAGCTCGTGGTGATGGCCTTCCCCAGGATTGTTGCGTCTTCCAGCGCGACGGCAGCGAAGTTGTTGAGGAGATATGCGTTGATATTGCCGTGACTGAGGAGCGCCCAAGACTCAGAACTGTCCGCAGTCCAGCTATGGCCGCCATCGGTGGCCGCGACGGCGTAGCCTAGTGCGACGTTGTTGGCGAGGACAGTGTCATTGGATCGCATGCGGTAGCCTCCGCCTCCAGAACCCAGGAATCGTTCGTTCCAGCCTGACAGCGGAAGGTAAACGTAGACGTTGATGCGGTCGTCCTGGCCGGGATGGGTATAGAGGACGGTGACGTTGCAGAAACTGAGGTTTCCTGAGTAATTGGAAACCGGTGTGGCCGAGAGGGACAGAATGTCTCCGCCGAACAGCTCAGGGGTGGGGATGGCATCCGGAGAACATGCTGCTGCTGCGTCGGATGCTGTACTGGCAAGCGCGGGCAGAATCAGCGCGGCGAGGAGGCCGGGCGCGTGCAGGTATTGCATCTTTTCGGTGCGATTCCGCGATAGAGCGCTGAAGTGAGTAAACCGAAGTCCGAGGACGAATTCCCGCCATTTCTTCTATATCGCCGCCGCTCTTCTTTATACCAGCTGGCCGGGCAGGTGCCGACGACTGCTCCCGGCGTCGGCAAAAAGGTGAAAGTTACCGCAGGCAGACGGTGAGCCGCCTCATGTACGTACTGGTGTGCGTGCAGTATTACCCCGCATTTTCGGGGTGATTGGTAAGATTGGGGGAAGGAGCGAGAGCCTTACAGACAACTTGCGCCGAAGGTCAAGAAGCCAAGCCGCTTCCGCGTCTGTTCCGAGAGCGCTGCGCCGGATCACTGCCGCTTTTCGTGTGCGTGGAGGCATACGGTGAAGATAGCAATGTGGCTTGGCACTCTCCCAGTGCCGCCGAAATCAAAGCACCGCCCCGGCTACGTGTAGCAGCCGCCAACAATCAGCCGTTCTGGAGAAGCAACTCTTAAGCAATGGCCCTATGCCTTGGCGTGGTTCGCTGCCGCAGGTACTACCTTCTCGGGACCAACTCTCAATCTTCGGGGAAAGCTTGTTCGTCCGGAAAAGAATCCGCCAACGAGTCAAACGCCGATGGGTAAAATACCACCGAGCGCCCTGTCTCGTTGGCAACCGACGCGGCGGAGATCAATCCCGTGCTTCTGCATACTAGAACGGAACAGTGCTGGAGAAAAAGAAGCATGTCATTCTGGTCAACTACAAACGAGTGAAGCCCGCTTCCAAGCCCAACAAATCTTTTCATCAAGATGCCATGTACCCGAATGCCGCGTGAGAGGAGCACCAAGCATTGGATCCATCCCGCCAGCTCAAGAAAGGCCGAAACGAATGTTGGAAGCGAAGAAAGTATGTACGAGAAGAAGAGGGCTTTTTCTATTGCTGGACAGCGTTGATGCGCTGGGCCAAGAACGACGCAGCCTCGGGAACCCTGCGGACGTAGTCAAGGTGGGGAGCAGCAATGACGAGCGTTCCCGAGCAGACGAGGTCTCCAGTGTTGCAGATGATCTTGAGCTTCTCCTGAGGAAGACCGTCGATGCGGCCGCCCGACTGGAGGTTGTAGGTGTCGCCGAAGGTGACGATGCCGGCAATCTTGTCGCGGACACTGGCAGAAATGTCCTCCACAGACCGGTGGGTCAGGGCAGCACCTTGGCTTGGGTGGGTATCAGCCACTTGATCTTTGAACGCACGAGAAAGGCGCTTTACCTGTATCCGCCGCCGACAATGATGGTGTCGGGGCACTTCGAGGCCGCGAGGTTGAACATGTCCCTCATCTCGCTGATTCCGACAAGGGAACCGCCGAAGAAGTTCGTCGTCAGGCCGGCGGGATAGTCGACGCCCTGGACCGCAACGTCGAACTGCGACCTGAGCTGGTCGGCAAGCGCCGGTCCAACTGTTTGACCCTAAATTCCCAACTAGCGTTAGTCACACAATCTGGCGTTGTTTCGTTTCAGGGTCCGAGTGGGGATTGGTGAGACGCACCAGGTTTCCAAGCTCGGTTGAGCCTCGTGCGAAGATGTACGTTACGGGCTTGCAAGGGCCGTTCTTGAGCTCGTTGGCCGTGACTCCCGTTCCGGAGAACTGACGGGCTTCGAGTGCGGCAACGGCTTCGGGGCCGCGCACCTCAAGCTCGATGGGGGATCCCAAGCTGAGGCTGGCAAAGAGAACAGAGACGAATGCGGCGGTCTTCATTTTGAAGTGATGGTGGGTGGGGAAATGCTTTTGTTGCAAATGAGAGAGGCTCCTTGGACTGGAAGGAGCTGGAATCGGGCTTCAGATGGCGCTTGCTGTCCCCATTGCCTGGCGGCTGTCTTCTCTTATATAGGCACTGAGGTCGTCGTGTCGAAACAAGCAGAGCTCTGTGACGGTAACTGTCAACCACATTGGCCCGTGATCACGTGTTTTGTTTGCTTTTGCGTATACACGCGTTCTTTCTTTGCTTTTTGCCGCACCATACACTTACCCCTACACACCTCATTTACTTCAATTATGCGTATTTCCGTAAATCCGATTACTGCAAGTATATAGCAGACCTTAGTAGCAATAATAAGAAAACCAGCGGTGTATTCTTTCTCGCGCCGTTCGACAGTAACCAAATCCATCGCGAGTGTCGTCGATGCCTCGGCCGGAAGTCTGCAGGCAGAACTCTTCAGAGACGAAGTTAATTGAGATGCAGCCACAGCGTGGTCTGGTGAGGGGTGTTTGAGAAGCCCGAAAAAGATACCGAGGAGGTAGATGGCTGGCGGCAGTCAGGAAGGCCCGTTGGACAGGTCATCTGTGGTGCAAGTGGTTGCACAGCGGGCTTGGCTGGAGCACTAAGCCTTAGCAGCCGTTTGAGCAGTTTGGGTTCCAACACGCCGTTTCTGCAAATTGCCGGCCACGCAGGATGCCATCCGGCTTGGCAAATTGGAGGTAGAGGCGTGGGGACCCCAAGTGGTTGCCAAATCAAGACTTGCCGAGGCACGTATTCGAGCGAGCAGTCGTGGTTGGCGGACTGCGTTTGCCAAGCGAGCACTTCTCACCACCAGTCACCTCAAGTGCCCAGATCATTAAAGCGGGGTGGCCAGTTAAAACGAGCGATTGGGGAGATTCCAGGCTGAAAACTAGAGCCCTACGAGCTCCAGGCTCCGGACTGCCACCATCAAGCCTCGGTAGTTCTCTGCAACCGCCACATCGCTAATCTTCAAGCAGCCTCTTGAAGAGTCCTGTAGGTACGGATCGTCTTTTGGACGGCGCGGTCGTGCTCAGATACTCGACCTGGGTTTCCTCGCGGGAACAACCCGAAAGGCACTTCTTTCAGCGAGGTTCTTCGCGGATTCCAGAAACACGGATATCGGCCCATCGCGAACGATCACTCATATCCACCGGGTTGGATAAATCGGCAGTGTCTCATGCTACTCCGGATCCATGCCATCAAGATCGTAATCTGCGTCGGAGCTCTTCAGCCGCGAGGTTGGTTCGTGCATACTGGATACGCAATACGCAAGAAGTAAGCATATCGGCGATGCGGCATCTTGCTCAGAAACAGGTCCCTAAAGATTCCGAGCTCACGCGGGCATACTTGGTATTCCTGCCATGGTCTTTGGAATTGGGCTAGCTCGTGGGGTACCTCGTCCCTGCCGGCACTAAGCGCCCATCCCTCAGCGCTCTCTGCATTGGATGCAGGAAGAGCCAATGATCTTGTCGAGCATTTTTCCGAGGCACAACTTTCGATTAACAACCGGACAAGGCAACGGATCTGGCCAACAGTTGAAGCACTTCACAGCTTGTCAGCGTAGCGTAAGAAGAATAGCTCTGTGTGGGTGATCATCATCCAGCCAATTGTTTACATTACTACGATGAAGCTTTGATAGTCAGATGAGAACAGTGTGTCGACAAGAAAGGTGTATGTCACTTGTGTTATGAGACGGAGAATTGTATCACGTATTAAACTTTACGAGTCTTACCCGATTTGGTAGCTTATGCAGCATTTGTCTGTTTTGGTGTATATCGTCCGGACTTTAAGTCACTGACACGAGACTTCTACCGAGGCACACAGGCCATGGAGAACATCTTCAGCCCGCTTCAGGCAACATAAAATGAGAAATGCGGAGACCTGCGGTAAAACACAAGAAGGGGAATGTTTCCTGTGGGAGATGCTCTGGAAGAGGAGATGGGAAGCGAGGCTTTTGAAAGCTCCGAGGCTCCAGGAGCAAGAGCATCAAGCAATCCTGATAGCCCAGCTTCCATGACCGAGAAATTGCCTAAGAGATCATGTACCATCATTACAGATCGCGGCTGGCCCTCAAGATCCTCATTAGAGATACCGTCACACGACGTCTTCGGCACTCCCTTGCTTCCTGCTGAATTCCTCCCCGCGATCTTTCCTACCCAATATGCTCCCAGATCGTCAGCATTGGCGGTTCTGGGCAAGCCGCGGAGCCTATAGGCGACATTGACAGAAGCAAAGATACTCTTGCTAATGAGGATGTGATTGCCTCTGGAAGAAAGCGATGATCTGCTCAGAAACAAGAAGGAAGGGTTTTGTCTTATTGGGAGCCAAAGGCTTGCCTTGTGGAATCGGTGAACTGCTTAGCTTTGCTGGGAATATTGGGTTGCCAAGAGTAGGGAATTTTGAGTTACGCTCTTGAGCAAAAAGTCGTTTAATGCATTGAGTTTGTACGGTAGTCAATTTTCCTTTGTGGAAGTCTTCGCACGTTCTCAGACTCTTCAGCTGGTTCCGCGCAGCTGGACCCCCCTTTTTCACGGTGCTACTCCCTCGAGATTTTCCACCCCGGTAAACACCCGCATCATCCAGGAGCGACCGGATGCCGCCAATGTCCATGGTGGCAACCTCCACAGCAATCGGTATTATATTTGCACTCGCGGCGTCTAACCTGACTGTTTCAGGCCGGCCGTATTCCCGGTAACGTCGGTCCACGAAGATCATAGTGCGGTCTGTCTTGGTCCGTTCATCCGCGATGAGACGATGGTGAGAAGAGATAGCCGCAGGCTCCGCACGTTCTTGCAAGAAAGAAATAATCTCTTTCATAGAAGCTGACGTGAACGGACAGTCCGAAATCCGAGGTATTGGAGGCATTGAGGGTGTTGCTTCCTGGGGAAGTTCTCGTGAGCTTACCACAAAATGACATGGGAGACCTTCTGGGCAGGATGCGTAAGCGGTAGCTGCCACTGCGTCAGTGGTGGAGTGTATCCCGAGATGTTCAGAGTACGTGCCTCGGGTGGTACATCAGCTGTACAGATGACAGGGAAATACCTCTTCCCCATGGCTGCTCCGCTGCGATTTAAGATGCCAAGGCGAGGTATTTGGTTTGTTCAGAGCGCCACCACTCCGGCTTAACGTGGCGTGGAGGAAGGAAGCTCGGCATACGTCAGTATCTAAGTAAAGTGGAACGAGAGGGCCAAAGACGGGACGAGACCCCAACTGCTCCCTTCGGACAAGAAATTGTCGATAAAAGGCCGGTTGGAGACCGGTGCTGCAGGGGAAGCCCCATCCGGTATGCGAGTACCTGCATGTCCATTAATCGACAGCCTTTGAGAGGTATTCAAACTGTGCGTGAACCAACGGAGGGGCACGAAATTGCGGGGTAGCAGGGGTCATGCCGGCGGGAGGCCTGACACGCTGTTATATTTAGCGGGATCGAGGTTTAAACTTGCCACTAATCTGGATAAGGATTATGAGGTCCATCCGGAAAGTGTTGAAACCAAGCCACATATGGGCAGTTGCAGCATTTTTCTGGACGCAAGTATGTAGTAAAATAAATACCAAACCCATCCGGATGAGTGCTGCAACTGTCCATGATGGTGTGCGCGTGCTGCAATACTCTCCGAACCGATCCCGTAAATCAACAGCGGAAGAGCCTTAAGATTTACCGTTCTTGCTCTTCTACGTGCAAGTTAAGAGTATATGCATGCTAGCGGGCCGTGCAGAACCCAGACTATAACCCTCCGGAGCTACCGGACATTGTTTCAAGCACACTGTAATTCAGCCTTCATACCCGGAAACGCCTTCGCAGAGTTGGAGTATCCCGAGTGCTCGCGGTCCTCTAATATCATGTTGCCTGTATGAGATGCGAAGAACTTTGGATATAAGACCTTAAATTAGACCTACAAACATGTGCTCCAAATAATTTTCGAGATATGTGACGTTCTTGATGCTCTCCTTCTCTTGATCCTTCTCTTGGAAACTTATAAGCATCGTATCAATTGGTTAGCAACCCCACGTTGTATAGTCTTGAGCCGCACACCCTTTATAGTGTTTCCAGCCAGCGTCCACCATGCCTTTCAAGAGATGTCTCTTCATTCTCGCAACGGCTCGACTCACCGCCAGCCAAGCGGACCTTAACAGTGGCCCACCCCAGATGGCGACCTTCCAATGGGACTGCACCCAGTCAGCCGGTACATGCGACAACGCCTGCTTCCACGCCCGATGCCGTGGCTTCCAAAACGTGCTGCCGTTGACATACGATTCCAACGGGCTTAACCGGCCTCAGAGACGTGCTGGCTCCGGTTGCAGCCTCGCTCCTTGCAAGAATATCCCTGAACTTGCCGGCTCTGGAGACTCCTGCGACGACTTTCCCTTTGCTTCGACGCAGCAAGGGGGTGTGGGCGCGACGATGAGATGCGTCCCATTTAGTGAAAACAGCAGTGAGTTCCGAATATTTATTCCGTGGAAACATGATTCTGACTGCAGATAGAGACCAGGGAGACCAGCTTGGTGTGTTTCGCGAGGGGATCCAGAATGGCCAACAATTCGACATCATCTTGATAAATTTCCAGAACTGGTCAGTATACCGAGCCTCCGTTGTTCCTTGCAGCCGATAGACTTTCCACTCATGAACCGTGGCGTAGTCCTTTCTGTCTTGAAACCATGGACTGTCAGAACGACGGCTACGAATTCATCCAGCAGGACGGCATCTTCTACTACGCTAGTAGCGTCTTCCAACAGTCCCAAAATCAGCAACCCCAAAGTCTCAACGCAGGAGATACTTCCGACGAGTTCGGTGCTTCGACCGACAATTACTTCTTCCGCAGGTATCTTGGCGCGGATGGTGTGGAGCGGTTGCATCTGCCTGCTCATCCCGACAAGTCCCTTGTTGGACGGAACGTCATCGCCGTAGATGGTAGCGAGATTGCCATCATCGATGAGCTCGTGTTCTAGCAACTCCTCTTTTCCGCGGCGATATTCGATTAGCTTGCTGTGAGGATAGGAACTGAGTGTCTGGTGTAGGACGTGATGACGAGAAATATATCAGAGCAGTCGAAAAAACTGTCCTAGTGCACTTAGCATAGCAGTGCAAGAATATTGGCAAATCGTAGCTACTCCCAAAGATAACACGCAATCCTCTAGAAGGTATCCAAATGCGATACAGGGACATTTTGAGCAAAATCGCTGCGACCGACCGACAGAAACAACAGCTTTTTTTTTGGGATTTCCCCCGCCTAACGCCAGTCCCCCAACAACGCCGTATCTGACCCATCTATGCGTGAATGGTCTGGCGTTGAGCAGGTTCGTGCTCATACTCGTACTCGATCTCCCGCTTGGGGCCCTTGGAGGGCTTCTTCTTGTTGGGCTTGGATGTGGTGTCGGGGCCGCGTTTCCTCTTCATGTTGGCGAGGGCCTTCTTCAGCTTCTCGGTATCTTCCTCGTCCTCCTCACTGCCCTCTTCGCTATCATCCTCGTCAGAGTCGCTAGCTTCCTCGGATTCATCTTCCTCGTCAGAGTCGCCGATCCAATCTTCCAGGTCGCCTAGGTCCTCGTCTTCAGACTCGCTGCCCTCGATGTCGCTGACGTACTCGACGTCTCCGACACCCTCCTCATTTTCCAGCTCCTCTTCCAACTCCTCTTCAATGCCCTCGTCAAGGTCTTCGTCTCTCTCCCCCTCTCCGCCACGCTCCAATCCCTTCAACACCTTCTTCCAGACCGCCTCGTCCACGTTCAGGGGCTGCTCGCCATATGCACCACTCCGCAGACGCTCGATGAGTTCTCTCTCGATAGCACGCTCGACCTTGGCAGCAGAAGCGGCCTTGCGCTCGCGCGTCTCCTCGCGGCGGCGGATCTTGGGGGCAAGTTTTGGTACCAGCGTCTCTCCAAGGCGTTCCTGTTCCTTGGCTAGACGTTGCGAGCGGATGCGGACCTGGGTCAGGCGGGTGAGACGCTGCTTGTTCTTGTGGATGAGGAACTTGGGCCAGTAGATGAGGCGTTGGTCGACCTGCTCGAGAGCCTTGGCATAGTTGGAGGAGAGCTTGATGCGCTCCCACCAGCGGCTTGGCTGCGGTAAGGTTAGATTGTGCTCAATGCTGGCGAGGTCCTGTGCCTGGAGCGGAAGATTCATACCTGATGCGACCGCTCAATCGTCTTTATGTAGAGGTAGAGAGCGCCAGTCTCGGGGTGGGCGCGAATGGTGGCGTAGCGGGAGTTGGCAAGCGGACAGGACTGACGATTGCAGAGGCCGGTGACATTGTACCTGGCGCAGGCGCGTCAGCATGGTGTGCATGTGCAGGGTGGCTGGCGTGCAGCGCGGGCACTCACTCGTTGCGGCAGAAATTCTGGTTCTTCGTCGGAAGCCTGCGAGCTGCGGTCAGCGAATTTGCGCGCACGGGCGAGGCGGGGCGGCGGACTTGAGCTTGAAGGAGCAGAACTGCTGGTTGATGACCTGCCACACGATCTCGTCGGACGCCATGGCGGGGAGCGAGGGCGCGGGGTGCTGGTGCGGTGCGGTGTTGCGGCGGCGCTGGGCTGCGCGGCGTCTCTGTCGGTTTCCTGCAATGGACTTTTCGTCGGCGCCTGCAGCCACAAGCTGCCGACGCTCGACGGCCGTGTCGCGCCCGCCGCGATTGGCCAGCGCGACAGGGCCCTCGCGGTCAGCTGATGACTAGCCGGTTCGGGCATGGCGCACACAACACTGTTTATGTCGGCTGCGACCCTCTCCTAACCCTCCCGCGACGGTCCACACGCTCTGATCAACGCACCGCACGGGGCTTCCTCATTACGCCTCAATACTCTCTCGCGCCCCCTCGCACTCCGTCGTCCACACACCACACATTCCCCCCTACACACCCGCCACCATGAGAGAAGTCATCAGCTTGAACGGTATGTTGCCGCCCCGCCGTCGCGCCCAAAACTTGACCGCCTCCGTCCGCGATCCCTGTTTACTGACCGAACCGCGAGCACAGTCGGCCAGGCCGGTTGCCAGATCGCGAACTCCTGCTGGGAGGTGAGTTTCCCGTGTCTGCCCGCCATAGGGGCGCGTCCCGCACGCATTCGCTGACTTTTTCTCGGTAGCTCTACTGCCTGGAGCATGGCATCCAGGTATGCGCTTTTTGCCGCCGCCCCGCGACGAGCCCGCCGTCCCCGCCGACTTCCGCTGACAATCCCACAGCCCGACGGCTACCTCACTGAGGAGCGCAAGGCCGCCGACGACGACCACGGGTTCAGCACTTTCTTCTCCGAGACCGGTACAGTTTCCTCTCCCCCACTTCACGCCACGCGCGCGTTCTGAGAACCCCGCCGCTGATAAATCAACAGGCCAGGGCAAGTACGTTCCCCGTACCATCTACGCCGATCTTGAGCCCAATGTTGTCGACGAGGTCCGCACTGGTGTCTACCGCGGCCTGTTCCACCCGGAGCACATGATCACCGGCAAGGAGGATGCCTCCAACAACTACGCTCGTGGCCACTACACCGTTGGCAAGGAGCTCATTGATCAGGTCCTGGACAAGGTCCGCCGCGTCGCCGACAACTGCGCCGGTCTGCAAGGTTTCCTCGTTTTCCACTCCTTTGGCGGTGGTACCGGCTCCGGTTTCGGTGCCCTGCTCATGGAGCGCCTGTCCGTCGACTACGGCAAGAAATGCAAGCTCGAGTTCTGTGTCTACCCGGCTCCTCAGGTCGCCACCTCCGTCGTTGAGCCCTATAACTCCATTCTCACCACGCACACTACTCTGGAGCACTCCGACTGCAGCTTCATGGTTGACAACGAGGCTATCTACGACATCTGCCGCCGCAACCTTGGTATTGAGAGGCCCAACTACGAGAACCTGAACCGCCTGATCGCTCAGGGTGAGATCATCCGCCAGAATACGCTAGCAATTTTCTTGCTAACAAAATTGCAGTCGTGTCTTCGATTACCGCCTCGCTCCGTTTCGACGGTTCCCTGAACGTCGATCTGAATGAGTTCCAGACCAACCTGGTCCCCTACCCCCGTATCCACTTCCCTCTGGTCGCCTATGCCCCCGTCATCAGCGCCGCCAAGGCCGCCCACGAGGCCAACTCCGTGCAGGAGATCTCCATGTCCTGCTTCGAGCCCAACAACCAGATGGTCAAGTGCGACCCCCGCAACGGCAAGTACATGGCCACTTGCCTGCTGTACCGTGGCGATGTTGTGCCCAAGGATGTCCACCAGGCTGTTGCCACCCTCAAGACCAAGCGCACCATCCAGTTCGTCGACTGGTGCCCTACCGGTTTCAAGATCGGTATCTGCTACCAGCCCCCGCAGGTCGTCCCCAACGGCGACCTCGCCAAGGTCGACCGTGCTGTGTAAGTTTATGCCGCATCATCTGTGAAAGTTTCGAATGCTGATGATTATTCTAGTTGCATGCTGTCCAACACCACCGCTATTGCCGAGGCTTGGTCGGCTCTTTCGCACAAGTTCGACCTCATGTACTCCAAGCGTGCTTTCGTCCACTGGTATGTCGGTGAGGGTATGGAGGAGGGTGAGTTCAGCGAGGCTCGTGAGGACTTGGCGGCGCTGGAGAGGGACTACGAGGAGGTTGCCGCCGACTCGCTCGGCGAGGACGATGAGGGTCTCGAGGCTGAGTACTAAGCGTTTGGAGTGGGGGTATGTCTTGGGGGGTAGAGGGGTTTAGGGGCCTAAGCGAGCGTTCGGGAAGCTTGTGGGCCTAGAATTATGTTCTTCGCCTGCAATAGTTGGGATTCCTTTTTCGTGTTACTTGCTTTTAATAAAACGGGAAATTCTGCAATCTCGCTCCCTGAAATGTATGCGATGGCGCATTACTCTCTAGTGTTCACGAGACTCGCAACGCAAAAGACCAAGGGTGGCTAAAACGCAAATTCGCAGCGCGCTTGTTGCTTTCTGCTTTAATCTTGAACAGTATCACATTGATTACAGCTTTACTCCGAACTCCCTCTTCCCCGAGAAATACCCAAATTCATGCATGCATGGAGCGGAAAGGACGGCGGACCGATCCGAACGAGACCCGCCACCCCTCTCTCCACAACCACTCACGCCCTTTGGCCCACAGCAAGCCACGAGCACGATAACCGGGGTCAGTGACGGTATGCTACCCCTGCGTAGATATCCAGCCGCCTCCCTGCTTAATCCTCGTCGTCGTCCAACCCGACCAGCCTCCTCTCCGCCAACTCCTCGATTTTGCCCCTCAGCACGTCCCTGCCGAAGCGGGCGGCGATCTTGGCCGCGGCGTCGAGCATCTTGCCCGAGCGGTCGCGCATCAGCCCCACAATCTCGAGCGCCCTCATCCCGCGCTCCTCGCCCTCGCGGCACTCGGCCGCCAGCAGCTGCAGCAGCGCCTTGTCGACGTCGAGCTCGCGCCGCGCCAGCGCCTGCTTCTGCGTGTGTGTCGCCCGCGTCGCGCCGACCAGGTCGTCCAGCAGCGACAGGTGCAGCGCGTTGCGGACGAATTGCTCCTCGAGGGATTGGGTTTCCGTGAGGCCGGAGGGAGTGGCTTCGTCGGACGAGTCTTCGTCCATGGCGTCGGGGCTGTGTCGGCGGGCGGATGCGGAGGGTTTGGGGGCGTAGATGGGGATTTGAAACTCGAAGTCCGTGAGGAGCGGGCGCGGGAAGTAAGGGTACTTATCGCCGCCCTTGAGGATGATGCAGTGGAAGCGATCGTTGGCGACGGCGACCGGCCAGTAGGTCTCTTCTTTGCGGCCGGATGCGAGGCGAGAGAGGAGTTTGGTGTCGAGGAGGGGGACCCAACGTGCTTGGGAGGGCGTGCGCCAGTGTTGGAGGACGAGGAGCGTGCCGGTTGTATCGTAGATGCAGGGGTCCTGTGATCATGGCGTCAGTAAGTGGATTTAGGGATTGGAGAATATGATTGAAGGTCTTACGCCTTGATCGGAGAAGAAGACACTTTGCAGCTCAGCACCTTCGCTGAGGGCAACGATATCCTCGCTCTGACAGATCTCATCACGCTTGACGTTCTCAATCGTATAGAGGAGACGCGTAGTACCGTCACCGCCAACGGGACCATTGCCGATGGTCATCACGTAGTCACGCCAGCTGGCGCAGGTCACGGTAGGAGACGATTTTTGCCGATAGACGCGAAATGGCACACCAAAAAGCGTGTATATGCGGACGTAGTCGGTGGACGTCGTCACAACCACGTACGATTCACTGAGTGAGATGGCCGTAATCTCTTCCCCCGGGGGCAGTTGCGTTCTCCAGTCCGTCCGGGTTGTCCAAGTCTCGTGCGGCCGGTAATAAACCGTGGCGGAATGATCCTTCGACGGCTGGCAAGAGAATAGAGTGCCATTTTCATTCAGGCAAGCCTTGTCGTACAGGAATGGATCGGTGAAGTGAAAGTCACGGTGAGCTTCACGGTCGTAGAACTCAACGGTCACCGTATGGTGGGTGTCCTGGTCCACAGTCCATACGAAGCCTGTGAAGTTGAGACACAAGTAACGTCTGTTGCCGCGCCATGGGGTACTGCCAGGCTGGAATGAAGCGTGCGTTTGCAGCTGCAGGGTGCTGTGGCCTCCTCTGCTGCGTTTGCCATTGGGAAGACCGATATCATCAACAGGTCTTTCACGTTTTCCGTGCCCGTTCATCTCCTCAACGTAACCGGCACCATCGTCATCCTCGATGAACCCATCCACATCCGACATGCCATCGTCGCCGAGAATTTCGTCCAAAGAATCAGGAGTGCCTCGCCGCGCTGAGCGCGAATCCTTGGCGCCATTCATAGGCAACCGACGAGCATTGCCTGTAGTCTTCGCAAGAGGGTCGTGTATGAATGGCGCAGCCTGCAAATCCTTATCCAGAATCGCAGCATGCTCAGAGGGAACGAAATCGGTGTGGATGAAAAGCTCGCCGTCGTTGTTGGTGTAGGATAGAATGTTCTCAGTAGGGTGCCAGACTATGGCCAAGATGGTAGCTCGGACATCGGCGTACGTCTTAATCGCGCGCTGAGTCTCCGTGTCCCAGATCGTGAGTTTGCGGTCGTGTCCACTGGTCGCGAGAAGACCACCATTGGGCGACCATGCCGCTGCAGTGATATCGCCGGTATGACCCGATTTGAATGCTCTTTGACGTTCCCAATCGCTACGTGAGATGACCTGAATGTCTTTCTGGTCGTCAGCACAAACCGTTCGCGCATCCTGCGATTATTCTTACCTCGAGTAGGAGTCGCTGCTGCGAAAGCCCGTCCATCCGGATGCCACAACACCTTTGAGCTTGCCTCGGCGTCTGTCTCGATGGCTTTGATCAAGCCATCCACCTTCCTGACCAAAGCCGGCTGCTCGGAGCTGAGCGAGTATACGTAGACCTGGCCGTCGGAGCAGGACACAGCCAAGAAGGATCCGCTAACGTCGAATGATACGTGCTTGACGGGACGCGGCTGTTCTCGGAGGTAGATGACGCGAGCCGTATCCTTGGTATTGACCACCTTGACCACCAATTCACTCCCGGTGTCAGCCTCGTCGTGCTTTTGTTGCGGCGGGTGTCTTACTCGCTGGCAACAGCTGCCCAGTTTCCGTCCGGTGACAGCGCAATGTCGCGAACGGGAAGGGTGCAACGGACAAGGTAGTCTTCGAACGCATTGGTCTCGAGCGAGTATTTACAGACGGTGCCATCTTCGGAGCCAGTGACGAAAAAGTCATTCTTTCGCAGTTGTTAGCGAGCCGGCGCCTCTTGTTTGCAAAACAAGCTTACAGCAGCAACCACGGCAGTATTCGAGTCCTGGGCGTTGTCGATGTTGGCAGGCTCTTCGACTGAGCCGGTTTGGAAGACGCGGATTGCGTTGTTCAGTCCGACGGTGATCAGCTTGCGGCCGTTCGGGGTGTAGCTCAGGAACGTCGGGCCAGGAGGGTCTGCGGATAGAACACTTAGGTCAGCGATTAGGCGCGTTCCGGGTTCGCAGGCACTTACGGGCAGGGAGGCCTCTCAGTCTCTGGTTGCCGGCCATGGTGTTGGTGTCGAGGGCTGAAGAAGATGCGGGCGCGCACTTCGAAGCACGCGTTTCCCACGGCGCGACGCGTACAAGCGCGTTAAGTGGCGCTAGGCTCGCCTCGTCATCCCCGCCAATCGCCCATCTTCTCCACGCCAGACACCACTTTCTCTCGGACTCTCAATTCGAACTGCAATGGGGATGCTCGGGGATTTGCTGCAACTCAAAAACTCCGAACCCCCCAGGTGACGCCCTCGCACCGCCAAAGGCCGACGCATCACCAAGGCTTGCAAACAACCCCAGTCAAGATGCGCTTCAAGGCTTCCATTCAGAACATCAACACATTCGCAAGTACGTCGCAGACCCATGTGCCCGGGGAGCCTCAAGCTGATCCGCTCTAGAATTCACTGCTTCTCTGGCCTCCCTCGGTCCCGTTGCATGGGTTAGGCTCAACGAGGACGAAGTCCGCTTCACCATTATTCCTGAGCAGGGCACCCAAGTTTGGGCGTAAGTATCGTGCGCTGAGCGACCTAGTTCTTGACTGACACATTTCACAGAGTACTCGTAATCGTAAGTCTTGTTTGTGCGAAACTAAAAGGCTCCCGTGAAATGCTCATCGAAGACATCAACGTACGATTCTCCGAAGAGTGTGACGACTGATTGCGAAACCGGATTAGGATACCATCTTCGATCAGTACAACATTCAGTCTGCTGCCGACAACGTTATCAACCTGGAGGTGCCGCTTGCGCCGCTGCAGCGTGCTCTCAAATCTGCCTTGTCCGCCACTTCCGCCTCAATCCGCTTGACAAAGAAGGACAACGTACCTACCCTGTGTCTGACCATTGTCACCAGCCCCCTCGGTGGCGGACACGGCGCATTTGGCTCAGGTGGCCCAAGTGGCAGCTACGGCTTTGGTGAGGGCTCATTAGACACTCAGGACGGCAGGGAGCGCGAAACAATCGTGACCCAGGACATCCCCGTGCGAGTGCTTGACCCCGGCAAGGTTGAAGGCATCCATGAGCCCCGCTGTCGCGAACCCGATGTTCATATCCTCCTGCCGCCACTCGTGCAGCTCAAGAGCATCTCCGATCGCTTCACCAGATTGGCGCTGGCGGCGAAGGCCAGCGGCGCAGGTGGCGCTAGGACCGGCCCTCGCCTCGAGATGGCGGCAAACATGCACGGTTGCCTGAAGCTGAGCATCCGGACCGACGCGATGAACATCTCAAGTGTCTGGACAGGACTATCGAATCCCGAACTCGACCCATCCCAGGTCGAGGGCGGCGAGGAAGGCATTAGGCAACATCCCAGCACCAGAATGAAGGAGCTCGGAGGCACCGACGGACGTAGTGAGGAGGGGTGGGCCACTGTCCGGATCGATGGCAGAGATTGGAGCAAGGTCATGTCAGTGGGCAGATTGGGCGGCAGAGTCATTGCCTGTGAGACGTCGCAATCTATGCCCCTCGCCGGAAGTTGCAGATGACTGACTAGCAGCCACAGGTTTCTGCGACGAGTATGCACTTATCCTCTACGTCTACCTGCCCAATGACGAAGACGGTCGGGATGATTCTGTTCTGACCGTAGGTTCCATTGTCTTTTGCTCAATTCGGGCAAAATAATTCGCTAACGGGGTGTAGTACTACGTCAGCTCATACAGTGAATAAATTCAGAAAAGGTCAGCTGGCCCCTAAGGCTATGGCTTCCCATGCGGCCAATGGGAAAGGGATCGATCCATAAAAAGACACGAATCGGACAATATTGCTCCCCGCTTGTCTTGCAGGCCAGTGACGCCACGACGCGCCACGGTGCCTGAGTGCACACCAGGATTCCCCGCAACCTCAGAGATATCGGGTGCTTCTGCCGCGTATGCTCCACGGTGGCATGCGGGCGATCTTTTTTCGACGTGAGGCTGGCGGACGAGGCTATGCGTTGCGCGATGAGTCGCAGGCCCACGAACTCAGGCGGATCCCATTGGGGCGGACTTCCTTTTGCGGAGAGCCTTAGGCTTCCCATCTGTGGCCTGCAGGATAGCCGACAAGGTGTGCTGCACTGCCATCTGTTCACGGTGTTTGATCCGCAGCGCCACAGCCGTGCGGCTGTGCGTCGAGGCCAACGTCCCAGGGGCCGACGAGCGAAGGATGGAGAGGCTAAGCGCTCCGGACCGAACCGCCACTTCCTCCTCTTGCCCAGTGCGGCGTGGAAGCAAGGTGTGGAAGAGGGCATGCGGGTGCGGGACGATCGACAATGTACGAAGCAGGAGCTCCTGCAGCTGAGCTCGCACACGGTTAAAATTTTGCAGGTGGCGCCCTGCACGAGACGGACTGGCCTACAGGGAGGCGACGGCGATGTTTGCATGGGCGAGGCTCGGAGAGTCTATTGGAAGGGCACTTTTGCTTGTTCGAAGCAGACGCTTCTCTCGTGTCAAGACACGCAATGGACGGCTGGTTCGTTCCTGCAGCGGCATGGTCTGCTTGTGTCACGGCAATCCAGCCAGGCGGCGCAAGCGTTGTACTGCATTGTGCTATCACCGTGTTGACCAGCGCGCCAGCCTGGCTCAGACAGCGTGGTTGCCGACGCTGATGGCAAGACGCAGCAGCCGCAGCGCTCAGAGCGTCCCAGTTGCCGAAAACAGAAGGCGGAGCAGTCAGCAGAGTCGGGTCACAGCTGGTGCATTCCTGGCACGCATTCCTCGGATGGCTGGCGTCCCGGCGACAGCGCTGGTGAAGAGCCCGTCGGGGTGGCTCGGGACAGGAGTCAAACGGCGCTGCATGCAAATATCGAGGCGGCGGCCGCTTGGCCATGCAGCTCGATGCCCAGACGGGGATGGTTCATGCAGCGAGAATATTGACATCGGGGTGCGCAGTCTTGCATCATCAGGCTTGACAAAGCACGCAGGACGGCGGGGCCTGGAGCGCAGGCAGACGGTCACCAGCACTTGGCGGCGCACAGCCCACCGCCCGCAGCAGCGCGCCGGAGGATTATTTCGTGGAGGAGGGGACTCGCGCGCCAGCAGCCTCAGCCCTACACAGCATGGGCAGTATTTTTAGCAGCGATCTCGCGTCATCCTCCCGACCGGCCTTGAAACCGACCCGGCGCAGCGGCGTTTCCGTCGCTCAACCCCCTCGCTCGGGACGGCAGCAGCAGGAACGCACGCAACGAGGACGGCAGACCTCGTGAAGATCTGCAGCCCTAGCCAGCTCCGGCATCGCGTTCGGCGTGGGCGAGCGAAGGGGGCGCTGGGGGTCCCTGAGCGGCAGTCACGAGAATGCGAGGTGCGAGGTGGCACGCGGGACACATTCTGCGCGGCTCGTCGTCGTGGACGCGAGGAAGCATGAGACGCGCGAGCTATCTTGGGCGGTGGGGGCGGCTGCAGCAAACGGCGGCCTCGCTGCCTCAGGAAACAGAAACACCCTCCCCCCCCCCCCCCCAGGCCACCGACGGCCGATAAGGTGCTGACGGCTGCTGCTGTGCGGGCGCGTGCGCTGCGATCAGGACGGCGCGGGTCATTTGCCATTATTTTCAGCAACGTGCTTCCTGCATGACTGTGTCTGAGAAGAAGCTACTTCCCCAAGCAGACCGCGCACCTTCGCCGGCCCCCCAGCGCTGCCTTGGGCTCGCTCGACGGCGCCATTCGCAGCTGTCGCCGCGCGTGGAGGAGAATGCAGCCGGCCACGGCCACGGCCACGGCCACGGCCACGCCCGAGAGCACGGGCTGAGCGCGGCCCGGCACCCTGGCCGCACATCGTCGAGGCTGATTCCGCGCCTTCGCCCGCACACCGCACACACTCTCATGATGCGCCGTACCTGCTTTTGCCCGCGCCTTCGCTCCATGCCGAACCGCGTGCACGCGTACGCACCTCCCGCGCCCTAGCACCCCGCTCCGACACCCTGGAACACACGCCTCGCCTCTTTTGTGCTCCCACCTCCCCGTCTCCCGTCAGCCGCGGCGTCCGATAGCGCATGCCCGGCATCGCTGCACACAGACACGGCGGTCCGACCACTGGCGGGCCGTTGTGGGCGCTGCTCGTCTCGCCGCCTTGACAGCGGCTGTGGCTTTTTCCCGGGTTAGCTAGGTGGTGGCTATGTGTACCTTAATCGAGATCCGATAGGCAGGCAGGCAGGCAACCGGCTCGCCGTGGGTGACGGTTTTGGATGCCGTCACGCAGGGGCCGCATCCCGCTGGGGCCACGGGTTTGCGCCCCCTTGTGTCTGGTCTGTGCCGTCACTGGCCTTTTTCGAGAAGATGCTTTCGAATGTGTCGGATGTGCCATGTGGTAGGTGGGCTGCCGGCTGTCAAGCTGCTGCTGCGGTCCGCCGGTGCCTGAGTTGCGCGTAGGCAGACCTGAGTTATAAGTATCATCGCCCGCGTCGAGTCATATCCCAAGGCATCAGCTTCAGCAATCCAACCTCTCTCTACCACTCTGCCACGCAGTTTACGTGTTTCCTCCGATAGAGCCTTTCTTATTCCTTCAGCGTCTCTTCCAAACATTGCTCTACTCTACTTGTAATCAACCCAATACAACACCATAGCACAAACCACACTCCCGTGCCAACAACACACACACCACAGCGGATCCAGACCTCCCATCCGTCTCCTCGCCCAAGAGAAGACTGCAGAAAAACAAATCCTACTTCATCCGCGCCATCGACGCCTGAGACATCCGAGCGTGCTCGTTTCGAATACCAGCAGCAGTTACACCCTTATCAAAACAACATCCATGGGCCGTGGTGGATACAACTAGACGAACTTACTACTCAAACCGGGACATCAACCAGATCTTTCGCACCGGCCGTCTTTCCTCCCTTAAGACGGAGGTCCGCTCCAGAAACCAGGTCACCAAGCAACACCACAATCCTTACTTCCCCATGGGCCGTGGCGGATACAACTGAAAGAATCCTCGCAAAAAGAGTCTCTGCCAAATCCGAGCCACCACCAAAAACTACCGCTTGACTACCGGCCTCGGGAAATTCCATCGCGCACAGCCAAGCACGCACCGCCACCCCCAAAAAACCAATACGTTCAACCACACTAAAAACTCACCACCTGCATCACCGTCAAACATGGGTCGCGGCGGCTACAACGGTCCATCCTCCGGCAGCAAGAGCCGGTCCCGGACTGCTACCTCTCCGTCCTCTTCGTCGCGGAGCAGCAGCAGGCAACAGTCTTTCCAATCAACCCTCGGCGCGGCGTTGGTTCTCATGGCCGGACGGGGCGGGTACAACTAAACGAACTCAGCCTCTCGTCGTCGTCGGTCTCCCTGACATTGGGGATCCGGCTGCAGCTTTTCCGTCTGGTTTTGATTTTATGACCTCTGTCCAGCGCTTCTTGCCCCCCTCCACCTGTATACTGTACGATGTGCGTCCTAGATGTTTGCTCCCTCTCTTTTGTCTATAGGATACCCCATTAGACCTCGGGTTTTTGTTTCAGCGCTCCTGGCTTCCTCGGATTTTTTTTTTGTTTACTGCATAGCGAACGGTTGCATTGGGTCAGCGTCAGGTTTTGGGTTTGTGCTCTCTTTCATCGGAAGATCGAGCGAGTAGTTGTACGGTGCCAGGATTTCCTAGAAAAATATTGTCATAAAAAAGGCATGGGATGCATTCGGATTGGCGTTTTTGTTCGCCTGGAGCGGCTTGGGATTCGATTTTGCTTTCCAATCGTTTTTCTTTTCTATACTCTTCTCAACGTTCGGCGTGCTTTTCTTGCTAGAGCTAATATTCTTTTCCCCCCTTCACGTCTCACACCCTCTTCTCAGTCTTCTTTCTCGCTCTCTTACAGCATGGCGTAGTCGCTACACAACCCACCTTATCTATACACGTTCCTACGGAATCGCTGGGCGATTTCGATAAGTAATAATACTACTTCCCAACGCAGAACCTGTTCCCGAATTGTTAGCAGCGTGATCGAAGACACGTCTGAGCCGCGATCAGGATAGCACTCACTTCTCGAACACCACGCCCAACACCGCCTCCACATCGCCTGCCTCCCCCTTCCCCGTAATCTTCGCCAAGCATGCCGCCGCCGCCCTCAAGCTTTCAGCCGCTAGCACAATGTCCAGCTCGCCGTCCATATCGGCCTTGCCTTCTTCCACTTCCCGCAGGAAGTCCTCGAGGTGGGCCGAGCATTCTTCGAGCAAGACTCGCTGCCGCTCAGTCGCGCTCAGCGATTCTTGCCAGGCAGATATGTCGGGCACACCCGTGCCTTCGAGCTCGGGCGCGATGGGCGTAGTCATCTCCTTGAAAATGGAGATGAGGCCTGTGAGGAAGGACTGGATGTTGCCAGGATCGAATGTGGTTGGCGACGGTGGAGAAGGCGTGGCGGCTTCTTTGCAGGAGATGAATTGTATGCGTTCGGAAGGGAGATCCAGCTGCGATTTGATGACGGCGAGGTACTGGTCGGTGCGCGCGGAGGAGGGAAGCATGTCCGATTTGTTAACAATGGCCATGACCTGCCCACCGCGACCTACGCTCTCCCTCGCGGTCTCTACGACCTCAGGGCTCAGCATCAGACCCGGCTGCCCCGTCTCCCCGTCCACCTCGATGGAGAAGACGCACACCACGACATCCGCTCCCATTGCCCTTTCCTTCGCCCGCCTAATCCCTTCCATCTCCACCGGTCCAACCTTGTCCCCATGCCCACCCCTCAACCCCGCCGTATCACCCACCCTGCAAAACCAGCCGCCCAAATCCACACCCGTCTCCACCACATCCCGTGTCGTTCCCGCCTCGCGACTCACAATCGCCGCCTCCCTGCCAACCACGCGATTCAGCAACGAGCTTTTTCCCGCATTCGGCTCGCCCAGCAACGCCACGCTTATCCCGCTCCGCAGCAGCTCGCCCCTCACCACGTTCGCGGCGTACGCCTCGATGGCGCGCTTCAGCGCGCGCACCTGGACGGCGACGGACTCGGCCAGCTGCGCCGGCGGCTCGTCGAAGTGCTGGTCCTCGGAGAAGTCGATCAGTGCCTCCAGCTCGCCGCGCGCGTACAGCAGCGCCCGCGCCCACGCGTCGTAGCGCGCCGACAGCTGCGACGACGTGCCGCGCACCGAGAGTAGCCGCTGCTGCTCCGTCGCCGCCGTCAGCGTGTCGCCCAGCGCTTCGACTTGCGGCAGGCTGAGGCGGTCGTTGAGGTAGGCGCGGCGCGTGAACTCGCCGGGCTCGGCGTATTGTATTTGGAGCGAGGTAGAGCATCTTGGAATGGCGGAGAGGACGGCGCGGACGATGGCGGGCCCGCCGTGGACGTGGAGTTCGAGCAGGTCTTCACCGGTGACGGAGGAGGGGCCGCGGAAGAAGAGGACGAGGGCGCTGTCGAGGATGGCGTCGCGAGGTGGAGGGGAGGGCGCGGTGGGGTCGTAGAGCGTGCGGAGGGCGGCGAGGCGCGGTTGGGGGGGAGGTTTGCCGGGGCAGAGAGAGCGGTAGATCTGCGCGGTTTTCTTGTGTCAGAGAGGCTGGTGGAGCAGAATTGGGTTGGAAGCATACGTCAAGGCACGCCGGGCCGGATACTCGGATGACAGCAATAGCAGCTCTGCCGGCAGCGGTGGAGAGGGCGTAGATAGTGGGCTCGTCGCCAATTGCTGCTGCTTCGCTGTGCAGGAGGCGGGCCAAGGCTGGCTGCGCAATGCGCGATCGGTGCCATGGCGCAACGGCCATGGCGTGGCGTGCGTGCTCAATCCATCGTGATGGAGGCGATGCGAATGGTGCCGACCGGGGGCTGGTGAGCGATCTGGTGGAGGAACGGGCTGCACCGCGGCGGAGAGGAATCATGGTCGTGCACGGCGGGCAACAGAGATGCGGAGCGTCAAATCGGACGCGAGCAGCCCAAGCTCCTCCGCCCCGGCCGCGTCCCCTCGAGAGTTGATACTCACTGCGACGCTCGGTGAAACTACCTGGGAGAATACTCTCTCTACCGTGTGACCGTAAGCCCTACCACTGTCTTGTGATACATAACCACTACCAACACTGCACATCGAATACAGCCAACTTGTATAGACTTGTGGGTCTCACTCTGGTCGTTTCTTCTTGTTTCTCTCACGGCCTACTTTCCACGCTCTTAGGACAGCGACCGACAAAGCCAGCCATCTAGCGCAACCCATCCCACTGCCACCCGCCTCTCCATCTCCACCGCTGTTCTCTCAAACAAACCACGCCAAAACTCCCAAACCCGCCGCCAATGCCCCACCCGCCATCGCCGTCCTCGTGGCCGCCGCAGCAGTCGACGAAGACGTGCTCGTCGCGCCCGTCGCATCACCAGTCTCATTCTTCGGACACACCCCTCCCTCCGCGACGGGACACCCCTCGCCCAGACAGATCGCCTGGCTGGCAGCCTCCTGTCCTTGGACGACTGTCTCGTTGCCCGAGCACTTCTTGCCGAACGTGTCTTCGAGCGCCTTGCCGACGGCCTCGACGTCCGCGTCCGCGACGCCAAAGGAGCGCGCCGCGAGCCCCACTTGCGTGACGAAGTAAGTGAACTCGGCCGCCGTGATGTCCATGTACTTGTGCACGCTGTTTGCGAAGGGTTGCCGGCGTAGACGGGGAAGGCGGCGCCCGCTTCGGACGATAGGCCTGTGCAGCTGAGGAGGGTGCCGAAGTAGGAGTAGAGGTGCGTGAAGAGCTTGCTGAAGGGACGTCACTTTCTGTCTCATGGAAATAGGGACGCTTGGACTCACTGTTGCTTCGAACTGGTGTTGCCGCTGCCCGGCTTTTTCTCTAAGAGAAGTGCCGCACCACCATCGTCGAGGAAGCTGACCATCTCGCCGTGCTTTCCGCCACGGTTTGTCGAGGCGAGGGCGCCGTTGAAGTATCTGAGCTTGGCGTCAGCAGCCATTTCCTTTGTCTAGACGTGTGTGCTGCATATACTTACGGCAGAAGGCTGACGTTCTTGCCGTCGACGGTTCCATTGGCAAGGATGCTAGGGACTTTGATATCTGGCCAGGTGATTCCCTGGATTGCAGGCTTTGTATAGTTGCCAATGACGGCGGTATTGACCAGATAGGTCAGGTGGGCAGCCTGGTTCTCAGCCGTGTTGTTCTTGAAAGGAACGGTTTTGTAGTAGTCGCAAATGGATACGTTAGCTGGACGCTGCGCCAGTGACGAGCCGGCGAGGGCAGCTGCAACGAGGAAAGCCTTGTATTGCATGACTGAATTCTGATCGAGCTTGACAAGATGATTGATAGGTGATGGATGACAGCTGTCCCAGGGAGCAGTTGTATGTGAATGCGGAGTTCGAGTGTGATTTAATGAGAGACAATAAAGAAAAACAAAGCTACTGGTACTCCCGTGCATATTGCACACTCCTTTCTCTGTCTGCTGGGCAGCGTAGAGCCAATCCATTGGCGCTGAAGAATCCGGATGGCAGAGAGATCCGCAATCCTCAAGCCTTGTGAAGAGAGATTGCATGTTGCTACAGTTACAAACAGTTGGCAGCTTCCCAAGCTGGTCGTTCAGCATCGAAATGGTCCGGATGGAGTCAACTCTGGAATGCCAGCGCCACCACATTGCAAATTGCTGCTTGATGACTGGAAGATGAATAAACTTGCGTCTTGGCCCCTTAAGCTTAAGTCTGGTTGGGGGGTAGGTATGCAGGGACATGTACTAACTGTTATCGCTCGCTCATCACCTCAGGTAGCTGACTCGGTAACCAAGTCAAGTGATCAGAATAGCTCGTGGACTGACAAAACACATCGTGGCTTCACTAGAAGCCCTTGATACACAGGACAGTCATTATGTTGGTCATCTTCACTACTCAGGGTCAGGCCTACGTGGGCCGAACATTCCGCTTTCTTGGCATGCCTGAACAAAGTGTCGTTCGAAGAACCACAAGACACTTCGGGTGGATTTGAAAGGCTCGTGTGGACGACTTTGGTCCGGACGGACATTCCAACTGCCTGTGGCAAAAGTCAACTTAATGGAGAGATGAAATGTTGTGACACTCACAGTCTATCACCATCCAGAGGTCCAACGAGCAGTGTTCAGAAACCGTCCACCCGCGCATTGAGCCTTAAGAAGGCAACTACTGCCAACCCAGTAGCTCAGAGCCTCTTTCTCAAATTATTCCACCCACTGTCCCGACCAACCCATCTCCCCCATCACCTCTCAGTGCCCTCCACAACCTTCCCAACTCTTTTTTTGAACACCACCCAGCTCTCGCCCCACTGCCTCCCCTTCTCCTTCTCCTCCCGTCCTATCCTTGCTAGCGCAGCAGCCGCGCCGATACCAATCGCGAAGAGAGGGTCGAGCCGCCTGAAACCCCAACGTCAGCCAATGTACCGACAGACGCGGGAGTCTGATATCGAGTGGGCGCGTAAGCGCGAATCTGCGCGAGGAGAAACGGGCGACACGGACTTGGAGATGATGAATTGGAACGCCATGGCGAACGGGTGCTGTGCGTCTGCCGGTAGCGGTGGAGCTTGATTTGCGGCCGGTTTGGTCGAGGGAGCGGGCGTCGCGTGGCTCGGTGCGCGGATAGCGAGGACTCAGGTCGGAGACGGCGGAGCGACAGACAGCCTTCTTGCAGATGGGGGTATCTGGTAAAGAGAAAGGGAGGGCGTTGGAGCTTCGCGAGGCTCGAAAGTACACGGATATCGCCGGGGGCAGATTTGCGGGGGAGCGCGAATCGGTGCGGGAAGCGGCGGGTGAGGCGGGCGTGGGAGCGTGCACCTCACGGCGATGGGATGAGATCAGCCAAGGGATGTTGGCCGCGGGGAGCTCCTGCCCCCTCCCCATTTGGCCATCTCCCCTGGATCGATCGCGATCCCCAGGGAGCCGGTCACCAGATCGCGTCTCGCGCGCGAGGTCAGGGCCAGTTACGCGTGCTCTGCTGGGCGCGAGACTCTCACGTCAGGAATCACAGGAACAATCGGTCACCATGTTCACGCGTGGTAAATGCATTCTGGTTGATGCAGTGGCATTCTGAGCTATGAAGAGCTATCCCCACCGCAGAGGAGGTGAAGGAAGACGAAAGACGAGCGTCATTCTGGAACAGGCTTGCACGCACGTCACTGCTTGTGCTCTGCTTTGCTGTCGATGACTGGCCGCGGTGCGTCGGTAGATTGGTCTATCGAACACATGAAACAGTCTTGCTCTCCGCAGCCAGTAGCCTCGCAGGCGGCGGTGAGCTCTGCGCCGCCTGTCGTCTTCGTGATTTGCATGAATACCATCAATTTCCGTCAAAGCCGAGTAGTAGTAAAGTCGTCGAGTTGAAGAAGCCCCGAAAAAGAACACACAAAGAACACATCACCGAACGCCTTCTGTCGAGCGCCATAGGAGTCGCAAAGCCCCAGCTTGTCTGTCCGTGCCGTGCTGTTGGAAAAGTCGAGACCGGTTGAGGATGGGCAGGGGTGGGGTATTCAGCAGGCTTCACCGAACGTGTTCTCGCCCGAGTACCTGTCATAGGTGTCAGCTGCTGTCGCAAACGGCGGGGAAACAGGCAGCGGCGGAAGGAGCGACCCAGAGCAAGCGCTCTCGGTGACTCATCCGCGCGAGGCGCCATAACGGAGGAAACATACGTGATGTACAGGAAGCCGTCCTCGTCCTTGTGTTCCTCGTAGATGCTCGACATCAGCGCGGCGGTCGGCGGCAGGACCTCGTCGACGAAGATGAAGATGGCCTTCTCGGGCGACAACTTGATGCGCTTGCGGATGACGTAGACGAACTGGCCGACCGTCAGGTCCGAAGGCACCAGGTACTTCTTCTTGTCGATGGTCGCGATGTCCGACTTCTCGACCTTCTCGCAGATGACCTGGGCAGCGCAGTCAGTACGTAACCGCTCCTGCGAGCTGCGGGCTTGGGCGGGAGCGGGGAGGGAGCGCTCACCGGAATGCGGTCGTTGTACTTCTGGCGGATGCGCTCAGCCTCGGCCTTGCGCTTCTCGAAGGGGTGCTCGTCCTTGAACTTGGAGCGCATGTTTGCAGGTGCTGGGGAGGTTGGATGCGATAGAGTTGCGGGTTGTTGGGCGTTGGGTGGTTTGCTGGGGAGGCGGGAGTTGTTGCGAGGTGGAGGTAAGGTGAGGCGGAGAAGAAGACGTGGGTTGGGTGGGCTAGGCGGTGTTGAAGTGGGCGCAAGCGGCCGGGCGGTGAGGTAGAGGGGCAGCTGCCTGGGAGCCGGGAGTCAGGTGACGGCTGCCGCGATAAGGGACAGCGGCGCTGAACGATGGCAGCCGCTCGAAACCGCCTTATAAATGCGCTCTGGTGGGCTGGTCGGTCTGACTGGCTGCGGCAGTCATGTGGCGCGCTCTTTGTTCCCGCGGCCTTCCATGTACGTCACGCCCTGCCGCCTGCTGGCGCCCAAGCCAGGCTCACCAGGTACTGTCACTCGTACACGTCTGCGCCCCCGCCCTAGCCTCCTGGATAACTGCATCCCGCCCTGCCGCTGCCAGTGAGCCGGTCTCGCCGCCGCTGCGGCAAGTCGCAGCCGCCGTCGGAGGACATCAAGGTGGAGCGGGCGGCCACCACATAGCAGGCCAGGCTTGGCGCGCTCGCTCCGCGGCCGCGGCCTCAGGCGCCACACCGGCGATCGGCGCTGGACCCCGCGTACCTTGCGGCCGGGGCACGACTTTTTCTGCGCCCAGGAACTACCCAAATCTCTGCCCTCTTTGGCTGTTCCCCGCTTGCCGCAAGGCTGTGTGACGTTTTATTTCCGGAAGGCTGTGCGGCTCGTCCTCGCCCGAAGACCCCACCCCGCCCTGCACCCCGCTGCCAAGTGATTTTCTCTCCCGATATCACAAAAAGAAGCCGCAATGACGGAGCAGCACCACGCGCGCATCAGCGTGCTGATATCAGGCAGCGGCACCAACCTGCAGGCCCTCATAGATGCCATCAGGGACGGCCGTCTCCCCAACAGCTCCATCGTGCGCGTAATTTCGGACAAAAAGGCCGCCTACGGCTTGGAGCGCGCCAAACAGGCTGGCATCGCAACCCACTACCATGGCTTTCCTCCGTACAAGGAGAGATTCCCCCAGCTCTCGCGCCAGAAGCAACGCATGGAGTTCGACAAGGACCTGGCGAAGCTCGTGCTTGAAGACAATCCGGATATTGTAGTCTGCGCTGGTGAGGCTTGCCTTCTGCCTGCTCTTTGATGTACGAAGGACGTCTTAGTTGATTATTGTGTGCTGCGTAGGCTACATGCTCATTTTAACCGAACCACTCCTCCAGGCTCTGGCCGATGCGAAGGTGCCAATAATTAACTTGCACCCTGCCCTACCCGGCGAATACAATGGCGTGAGTCACCCTCGTGTTTTAGTCTGGAAGACAACATGCCCATGGGCTTCTGGCTGATCTCCAATCAGACTCACGCTATAGACCGTGCTCATTCCGACTGGAAATCTGGCAAGATCACCCGCACGGGAGTCATGATTCACTACGTCATCTTAGAGGTCGACATGGGCACACCCCTCCTGACGAAAGAGATCCCATTTGTCGAAGGTGAGGACGACAAGCTTGAAGTCTTCGAGGAGAAGCTCCACAAGGTTGAGTGGGGCGCCATTGTCGAGGGCACCAAGCTGGCCATCGAGAAGCTGCGGGCTGAAAAGTCAAAATGAGCTGTTCTTGAAGGTCCGATTTGAGGAACTGCATCATTCGACCACGACTTCCCAAGTGGTTGTTCTGGATGATAAATTGTTGGCCCACCTTACGGGCTGCGTGCGGAGGGGGGAAAGGGCTCGTTACAAAAGTACCACTCGAGGGAGTCTCTGGACTGAACACAGTGGCATAGCAAGGGCTGAATCGTCAAAATACCAAAAGTCTGGATTTTATCTTGCTGAATTTAGGAATTTGCGTATAATCGCATTAAACCGCATTGTAGCAATGCCCTCATTCCGCCGGGGTATCATTGAGGGCATCCATTCCATACTGCTCAAATAGACCACGATCTATTCCTCCGGTTCAAGGAAGCGGTCCAAGATAGACCCTGATCCCTCGCTAGCTTCCTCACCATCTCCACTTGCAGCCAGGCTTTGGTGAGCTGCCTGTTGGTATCTGGCGTGATATCCGGCAACAATCTCGGTACCAGATGATAGTGACCGAAAACGAACCTCATCAAGTCCTCCGGCCCCAGTCCCGATAGCACCTGCAGTGTAAGTTCCGTCGGCAGTGGCCATGCCCCGAAGATGGCAAGTGGGCCATGTTGCGACGGTAACTCCAAACCCCTGCAAAGAGGCGCATAGACACGCCAGGTCATGGGCGGGACGATCATCTTGGCTTGGAGCGCCGGGTAGGCAGCAAACGCGAAGTTTATTACGCTTGCCGGCTCCAGGTAATTGATGATCAGCAATAGAAGCTCTGTGGGAAGCGTGACGAGTGAAGGGTCGATAACGCGCGCCATGTTTGGTGCGCGGTGCGCCGCCTGACGCAAGTTTCTGAAGCTCTGCGTCTCTCACTCCGTGTGTACTTTGGGCGGCTCAATGGCGGAGGCCCAGCCGACGATGAATGACGATAGGTACCAGGCACCAACGGCGAGGGCAATGATGTATATGCCTGTTGGTATGAGAGACCGAGGGATGGCGTTTAGAACATAAGGGTCAAGAACTGGACATGTATGTCAGCAGGCCATGTGGCTTCCGATGAGGCAGAGCCTTACTAATATCCACCTTCACATCAGGCGGGCTTCTCATGAGCGTCTTGTTTGTGCTGTAGAAATCGGCAGCGGCCTGGATGCGCAGGAAAAGGAGTGAGGTGGATTTATCTCCGGTACCGTGAGCCTTTTCGTCGTCGACAACGGGCCTGGACTCTGGGATGCTCTCGGAATAGCTCGCAAGGGCCGTGATGAGCTCGGGTGTCTCGAAGACTTGGGCGATGGGGTGAACGTCCAGCCAGAAGGCAGTCGGTTGCTGCGGTGGAGTGAGCAGGCTGAACGAAGCAGGCACATTTCACGTAACGTACCGTTGCCGCCCAGCAAATGCGGACTTCGAATCTCTGGCCTTCCTTGAGCCCGCTGAGCAAGAACCACGATTCGAGGCCGCGGGCCGCGTCGTCAAAGGGGAAAGCAACGGGTATATGGGTGCGGAAGATGTGGGCAGACGGCGAGAGGCTGGTCAGACGCAGGTCTTGGAGGCCAGGGCGAACATTGGGAACGGCGGCAGCTGGAGGAGCAACAAAGACGGTCTTCTCGACGTTTGCGAGGACGGACGGAAGCAGAACGGCGAGCGTCGTCATGCAGGCGAGGAGCAGGCGCACGGCGGCGGGGAGCATCTTCACTGCTTGCGCAGACAGGCTCGACCGCAACTCTTGCAGGCGGCGGGCATGGCGAGCTGGTGAGGTTGCTGGGAGGCAGAGGCCGTTTGGGTGACGCCTGCCGGCGGGACAACGTCGGGGCCGGCAGTCGCCGCCCGCGCACCTGCCCAGCACCCCACCTACCATTCCTGGCCTGGACACACGCAAGGAAGGGTGCTGATCGCCAGCAGCTACTGCCACTCGGCACTACTACTACTGTGTAGAGCGCTATACGGAGCGCAGCGCTTCCGGGGCTAGAGGGCTTCTGGCGAGCTGAGCGAACACACGTCGCTTCCGGGCCGAGCGACAGGCGGGCCCGGCGCGCTGGCCCTCCCGAGAGTTTCTTGTCCTCCTAGTGCAAACACTGTCAAACCCTCACGTTGCATCCCGCCACCCAGTCGCGTCGTGAGAACGTTCATGTTTCCTATTTCATACACTGCCTGCACGGCGAGCTGCACCAGCACCGGCTTCGCTTGCGGTTGCGGAGAGCTATCTACGTCTAGTTCAAATCCAAAACAAACTTGGCCGACAGCCACACGACCGCTACAGAGCCAGGTGAACAGTGGGGGCAGTTGACATGGGGTGGGGGTATGTTGGTGGGTTGTGCTGGGGAATCATAAGATAGTCGTCAATCGAAAGGGATCGTAAAGGGTCGGTAGCGACTGTGAAGAAGGAATGGAAGACAAACCCACAACTGGTAAATGGTGAAAAATGAAAAGAGGCGTGCGCGCCATCGTCGGAACCTGGCAGAGGGGACAGACACCCAAAACCCAATATGAAACGCAAAAGCGCCCCTCAAATCCGATCACTCGAAAACGCCTTTGCCGGAGGGAAAACCACCCAAGGAAAACCAAGCGCCGTGTGCCACACGGCCCTTCCCAAGCCCTCTTTTTCCCTTTTTGGGCCTCCCATATGTCCCACAGTTCTATTGTACACCACCTCGCTCATCAAGTCATATCCACTGCTGCGTCGGCGAGACAGGCTTGCCGCTGCGTGCCGGGGAGTCGCCCCTCTTGATCGTGCCCGTGCGAAGGTCCACCCATCTGGGCGACGCTGTGCGCTCCGGCGGCGAAATTGGATTCATGCGCAACGGACTATTGCCGCGGGGCGAGGTGGCCGCATCTTTGTTTTCGTCCTCGCTCTTCTCGTCACCATCCGTGGGCGAGTCGCTCGGCGTCGGCGGTAACACCTTGTTCCGCGCAGTCTCCAGATAGTGTTGGCTATTCTGCGGATTTATGATGGTGAATGAGTTGAATGACGGCGCACTGTATTGGGAGCTACCGTCTTCCGATTCGTCGTCCTCTTGGAAGCGCGTCGACGCCGGTGACACCGGCGCGGCAGGCACCACCAGCGCAGCAGTCGGTGTTTCTTTCTTCTGCTCTTCTTGAACCTCAATTTGTGGCATCGTCATCGTCAAGGGCGACGGCATCGATGGCGGGGGCACCGATGGAGGAGGCCCGGACGGGCCCGATGCGATCGATGACTGCTGACGCTTATGGCCAAAAGGCTTGGTCGAAAAGAGAGGTGCGGGTGCTGGTGCCTGAATGGAGAGACCTATGCTCTCGCCGCTGGAGTCGGTCGGCTCCCGCACCAGTGACGAAGGTGCGAATGGGCGGGTTAGCGTGGTGTGGCTGCCCACCATCATCGCAGCGGGCGCGACCGACAGTCGCAGACCAATTTGCACGGTCGCGCTGCTGTCGACGCTGCTATCGCGGCGATGGAACGGGCGTTGAGCGAACAGGGGCATCGGAGGAAGGAGACCCTGGTACGCCTCCGACACATCGGTGACCGACGGCGCGAACGAGGCGGCAGTGCCCCGCTTCCCAGTGTCGAAGGACGGCTTGCGGGTGTTTGAAGATTGATTGGGGTTATAGACGGTTGCGGGGAGGCGAGGGACATCGTCTGCGGGGAGTTGATTGGGGAAGAGTGAATAGGTCGGGGTACGCCTCTCTCCAGATGGCTTTCTCGCATGTTTGCTCTCTGCCCTCTTGAGAGGCTCCAACGGAAGCGGCCATGAAGCCAGTTCCGATCCGTTCGATTGTCTTGATCGGCGGTTGGCCAGAAGAGTAGGAAGCTGGGGCGTGTACGTATTTTCAGGATCAAACGGTCGCGTCGGTTCCTCCGCGGTGTTGTATGCGAATTCCAGACCACTCTTCTCGGCCCTGTAGTAGTAATCTTGCATTGCATACGCGCGGTCCTTGATGCCCAATGGCCCGCTGATGGTCATCTCCAGATCACTAGGACCGAAGAGACGGAACCGGATGGCTCTCTTGTTTTGTTTCCACGGAACATTCACGGGCTTGATGACCATGCGGTTGACATTTACTCGAAGGAAGAGGTGAAGGAATGCGACAAAGATGCCAGAAGAGAAGAGGGTGATTTCGGCAACTCGAGAGCTTGTGAACTTGCTGTCGAAGTTACCAAGATAGGCTTGAATGAAGAAAGGGATAATGAGAGCCTGGGGCTTGTCAGTCGATGCCATCGCAAAAAAAATGCCTTATCCACTTACATGCTCGATGAGCGCAAAAGATAGGTAGTAGACTATCCTTGATGCTGAAACCCTCTCATCGGGGTCGAAGTTGGGGTCGTAGCGGAGTTTCAAGATCAAGAGCGAGCCCAAGACAATGTATGCGAAGAGCAGGACGGAGGTCAAAGGAACAATGACTCGGCGGTATCGGAAGGGAATCCAGATCAGCTCGCCGAAGCACCTGTTGCCACCAACCCAGACAATGGTTGGGATCCAAGTGACGACCAGGCATCCAAAGATGGCTGCCACGCAAACCGCCGTGGTCCACTTTCCTCGCTGTACCGATCCTTTGAGCGCGCGTAAGGTAGTCTCGATGCCAAAGACGAGATTCGTGAAGCCGACGAGAAAAAGAGCTGTGCACCAATGTTAATACAGAAGCTGGAGAACTACCCAGTTCATCCAACGTACTTGGCATAATAAGCTGAACGACACCTCGGCAGCTGTGCTCGAAGAACCTGTTGAGATTGGCCGACTGAACGGAAATTATGATGACCATCTGAATGATCAATGACACGGCAAGAGCCAGCGGGAAGACCTCTGCGGTGTGTATTGACCTCAACCATTCGAGTTTCCTGGCCAGTCAGCGCATGCTTCGCATCCATCAATCACTCTTTCTTACCTTGGTCGTAGAACCACGTTCAACTTTGATGCTCTCCAGCTGTCGTACAGGATCCTCGTCACCATGACTGTCGCCAAAGTCAAGCTGAAGACGCCGAGGACAACATGCATGCTTCGTAGCGTCTTCTGTTGGCCGAGCACCAGCTTCGTGATCTCCTGGCGCGTCTCGTTGAACTCGGCAGCCGACACCTGGAAATCCATGGTCATGTTGGTGCTCGCGCCGTTGGCGCTGTTGGCGCTGGCGATGTTCCGTTTTACTCCATCCATCTGCAGGTGTGCAGAATAGACTTGGGGGATTTGTCAACACGCTGAAGACCAGCAGCAGCAGGAGGCGAGAAACGAAAGCATTAAACAAGAAGTAGAAAGTAAAAAAGAGTGGCAGAGAAGGTGTAACCTGTGCTCGACCTTCATCCAGCTGCCAACTCGCCCTGAACCAGCCAGCAAAGAAACAGAATCCAGGAAGACGAAAGAAAGACTGAAGCGACCACACTCAAGAAGGGCAGCATGAGGCATATGAGGTGCAGAGACATCTTTGAGACCTGTTCGGCCGCAGATGTAGGGTTTCGCGTCAGCGGTCCTGCGGCATCTGCCCCGTTCCCGCCACGGAGAAGGAGATGATGACCCGGCCAGTGGCTCGACCAAGAACGCCGAGAGTCGCTTCTTGCTATGGGTGCAGGGTCTGATAGCGCCACTGAGGGTCGTCCTGATGCATTCCTGGGCCTGCATGAGTGCATGACGAGCGGCTAGGAATGTCTCCGCCGGCAGGCTTATCTGGCCGTTACCTCTCTCGATGGGGCAATTGCACGGGCCACTTGGTCTGTTAAAGCTGAGCTGCATTTGGAATCTGGCCTTTTACTTTTCTTCGACAGCCTCAGGTAGACATCTAGCAGATTGCGCCCAGCAAAAGATGCAAAAGATAAAAAGCGTGCCCACGGCAGGCAAGCGCCACGGCGTCGCTCAGCTTCAGAGCCAGAGAAGGGGGGGGGGGACTTCTGTGCTGTACAGGCGAACAGGGCAATGGCTCAGGCAGAATGCGGGGTGACATCAGACGCGAAGTGGTTTGTATGTGTGCGGGAGGCAGGTCGCTTCCGGGGGCTGAAACGGGAGCGAGCCGGGAAAGAGATGACCTGGAACCCGACAAAATCTCAAACCCACTATAACGGCAGACCTATAGCGCAACCGGCCGGAGAAAGGCCAGGAATGGGAAGAAGCATTGCGGCTCGAGGGGCGGTGATTGGTGCGGCGCTGAGACAGCAGGCGTGGGAAATCCCGGCAGCTGGCGCCAGCACCGACTCTTGTCCGCAGATCGTCGAAGACCGCGGCGGAGCGGGAGCCCAACGGCAAATCAATCGAGAATGGAGGCCAGGAATAGAAGTGAAGGCGGCGCAAGATGAAATCCAATGGCTGGGGACGGCGACGGCGTATCGCCGTCACCGCAGGCAAGCCGCATGAGATTGGTGGGAGCGACGATGGGATCTCCGATGCAGGCAGAGGCAGAGTCGCGGGTGTCAAGCGTGTCAAGACCCGCCACCAGAGCTTGGCTGCGAGGCGGGCGAATTGGGCGCTGGGGCTGTGGTGGTAAAGACAGCGGTGGACGGGGAGGAGCAGCTTGGTGGGAGCTGGGGTTTGAGGCTGTCGGAGGTGTCCAAGCGCGCCGGGTCGCTCAGAGGCCCCTGCGCCACAGCGCACCCTCAACACCATCCTGCCGCCCACGCCTGCATAGCCAGCCTCCCCACCGTCAAACCGCCAGTTCTCTCGAATTAGCCTGTATAGGCGCCGGTGATGGCTACCTTCACGACTGTCCTGAGACGCGTGCCACCCATACCGGCGCCGTCGCTCCTCGACTTCGCTCCGCTTGACCCCCAGACGGACGGCTGAGGACTTTACCTGGCGGACGCCTCGCTGTAGCGTGTCGACGTGTGGCTCACACCCACGACATCACCAGGGCCTGCCCATATTGTTGCTCGCACGACTCTTGGTCGGCCACCGTCAATGTGTGTGCGCGCGGGTGCCTTCGAGCATCTGCATGAGCCCTGCTATCAGCCCTGTCTCCCCGTCAATTTCCATTGCTTGTCATGAAGCTGGGCACCAACTCACTGTGCATTCGCCAGCTGCGCCGGCGATTGCTCCGATGTGCATGCAGATGCGTCCTACGCCTTATGATGCGTATTCCCGTATTTCCCACTACCTGTGCATCATTGACTTGGCCAGAGGAGATCAAAGTCACGCGAAAGCGCAATTTTACGTCTCTAAGATGTGGTAAGTCTTCATCAAGGGTTCCTGACTCGGCCATTCCACTACGAAGCACGGGAGGGGAGATGGTCCGTTGTCGTCGACAGCTGACCGAGCCGTGACGGCACGTCACAACCAATTCGCATCCTATCCTGGTGCTGGACAACATGACGGTTTGCTGAGCTGTCTTCTTTAGCGGTGGTGATCTGTGATATGCTTACCCTACAGCCAGGCCGGTGATAAAGGTGTGCTGTTTCATCTGAAGCTATAGGCACCACCCACGTTGCCCTCCGCCAAGCCCGAGGAGATTATCAGCTCGCCTCAGAAAAACCCTCAGACGTTCACACCCCGTAGGGACCAACCCTTCGAGCTGACGCGCCTTTCGGAGATTCCTTTTGGAACACTGATCTCACAGAACCTGGGCGCTTTTCCTTGAAGCCTTGGAGCATCAGCAAATGAGAGTATGGAGACACTTTTCCAGCAGGACCGGTCCTTTTACGTCGCAATCTTCGTAGTACAAGGCTATGTAGGGTTGCGGAGAGCGCAGATGCGGGGGAAACGTTTCAGGAAAGAGGGACTGTCAGCCACTCCCTGGACTGCGCGCGAGAAGGGTGCTGCTGTCGGTGAAAAGGTTGACCAACTCCTTGTACGCATAGGCTATCCCCACAGTGATTGCAGTGACTGCAACACGTCGGTCTCCAGCCAATCGGGTACGCTGGAGCCAGGTTGGATAGGATTGGATGGAGCATACTGGTGGAAGAGGCTGAGACTGAGCTTCAATGCTTTCACTGCCCCTCTTTGGCTCCGAGGCCTCCAATGGGAGGAACTTGCTCAACACAACACGTGCAACGGCGTGACGTGATGCCCAAGTAGCTGGCCGCGTGGAGCACATTGAGTAGCGCCCGCTGCGCATTGACGGCAGACGGCGCAGATACTCCTCGCGGCACGCCAACAAACTATACACTGTCCTTCATAGCTCTCGGATTGCAGCAGCGACAAAAACGGTCTCAGCAAATCATTCGGCACACTATTCATTCTAATCAGCGCTCAAGGGAAAGGTGTTCGGGTGGCTCGTATCCGCAACGCTGACCGCGCGGTTGTTTCAACCGATCGACACAATGCAGAGATCCTTCCAATTGAACGGGTTCTGGAAAGAGTCAGTGCCGTCATGCGGAGAGAAGCCATCGGACCGCGTGCGTCATGTCCTCGCGAAGAATCAGAACAAATGCGGAAGTCCGGCAGCCTCACGAGGCCGGCACTCTTGCCCATAGCCGGTGCGCACCGTGACACATAGGTGGTTATACTCTTGTAGCTGGGGCTTATCGCTCTGAGAATGCCCCACATGCGAGCGCGGTGTCCAAAGAGAAGCTTCAGCCAGCGGTCAAGACGAGTAACCTTCGACAAGCAGGATCGTGCAGGCGTTGAGGTACATGGGCAGGCTTTCCAGACTGGCAGAAACCGAATTCGTGTTCCTGAAGGTGCCAGTGAGCCAAAGGATAGTGGACTTTCGATCTCGGCGGCGAGCTGGTGTGGCTGGCGGGCGCGGCTGAGATTCTCGTGGGCAGCAGCAGCGCACTGCTTCGCATCCAGCCAGAGCAGATGCATCGGCATGCACATGCTGCCTCGCGACTGCGTGGCTGCGGCTTCGGAGGGCGTGGTGGTCGGGCCAGTAAAGCAGCGCGAATTGCTAAGCGAAAATCTGGGGAAGCCCTGTGCGTCAGGAAAAGTTGCGCGATAACGGCCGCGGCGCGCTCTGACTGTCCACGGCAGCAACCATGGCTTCCACCGTTCGCTCTGCTGCCCGCCTGGCTGGCCGCGCCGGCCTGGTACGACTGCAATGCCCTCCGTTGACTGCTGCGCGTAGCTGACCTCTGCAAGATCCGCCCGACCTCTGCCGCATGTCGGACGCCTGTCCTGCGCGCCGCCGCCTCCATCGCTCGCCCATCCCAGTCCTTCCATCGCCCGCGATTATACAGCAGCGCCTCTGCCGCCGCCCAGCAGGAGCATGTCTTCCACGCCCAGCTTGAGCACTCCGATGCCTCGTCCATCCTCTCCTCGCTCCAGAAGCCGCAGGCCGTCCCGCAGACCCTGACCGAGAAGATCGTGCAGAAGTACGCCGTTGGCCTGCCCGATGGCAAGTTTGTCAGGTCCGGCGACTATGTCACCATCAGCCCCGCCCACTGCATGACCCACGACAACTCGTGGCCCGTCGCTCTGAAGTTCATGGGCATCGGAGGCACCAAGATCGCGAACAACCGCCAGACCGTCATGACCTTGGACCACGACGTGCAGAACAAGAGCGACGCCAATCTGAAGAAGTACAGGCAGATCGAGGAGTTTGCCAAGAAGCAGGGCGTCGATTTCTACCCGGCTGGCAGGGGAATTGGACACCAGATCATGGTGGAGGAGGGCTACGCCTTCCCCGGCACTCTCGCTGTTGCGTCTGACAGCCACACCAACATGTACGGCGGCATTGGCTGTCTGGGAACCCCTGTCGTGCGCACTGACGCTGCTTCCATCTGGGCCACCACCAAGACCTGGTGGCAGATTCCCCCCATTGCCAAGATCACCTTGACTGGTGTTCTGCCCAAGGGTGTCACTGGCAAGGACATTATTGTTGCTCTCTGCGGTCTGTTCAACAATGACGATGTTCTCAACCACGCCATTGAATTCACTGGCTCTCCGGAGACCCTCGCCAGCCTACCCATCGATGACCGCCTCGCCATCGCCAACATGACAACTGAGTGGGGTGCTTTGAGCGGCCTCTTCCCCATGGATGCTACGCTAAAGGGTTGGTTGCGCTTCAAGGCCACGGAAGCTTCCATGTACAACTCTGGCAACATTTTGGAGAGCAACCGCATCGCCCGCTTCAACCACGAGCGCCTTGATGATCTCTTTGAAAGCGCCCCTATCGCCGATCCCGGTGCCACCTATGCTAAGAAGCTCTACCTTGACCTTGGGACACTCTCGCCCTACGTCGCTGGTCCCAACTCTGTCAAGGTCGCTACGCCGCTCAACGAACTGGCGGCCCAGGACATCAAGGTCAACAGAGCTTACCTCGTCTCTTGCACCAACTCCCGGAGCTCTGACATTGCTGCCGCCGCCCGCGTCTTCAAGGAGGCCGCCGAGAAGAACAACGGCCAGATCCCCAAGATTCCGGAGCACGTCAATTTCTACATTGCCGCTGCTTCGACTTTGGAAGAGGCTACTGCAAGAGAGACTGGTGACTGGGACACTCTCCTCCAGGCCGGTGCCGAGCCTCTGCCAAGCGGCTGCGGCCCTTGCATTGGCCTCGGAACCGGGCTTCTGGAGCCCGGCGAGGTTGGCATTAGCGCAAGCAACCGCAATTTCAAAGGCCGGATGGGCTCGACGGATGCCAAGGCCTACCTCGCCAGCCCCGAGGTCGTTGCTGCCAGTGCACTGGCCGGTAAGATCTCGGGAACTGGTTGGTATGAGAAGCCCGAGGGCGTGACAGGCGTGGTCCGTGGTGAAGGCGACTTGATCGGCAATACCATCGAGGATGCTCTGGAGTCAATCATCGGCCAGGTCGACGCAATTGTTGCGACCGGTGAGCAGGCCATCGCGGGCCAGGACGGCAGCGTGGAGGCCGAATCTTCAGACGAAGACTCCCTCACGGAGATTCTTCCCGGCTTCCCTGAGAAGGTGTCGGGTGAGATCGTCTTCTGCGACGCGGACAACATCAACACCGACGGCATTTATCCTGGCAAGTACACATACCAAGATGACGTCACTCGCGAGAAGATGGCCGAGGTGGTCATGGAGAACTATGACAAGGAGTTCGCGAATATGGCCAAGCCCGGCGACATCCTCGTCTCGGGCTTCAACTTCGGCTGCGGCTCGTCCCGTGAGCAGGCGGCTACCGCAATCTTGGCCAAGGGCATTCCGCTCGTGGTGTCGGGATCATTTGCAAACATCTTCGGGCGTAACAGCATCAACAACGCGCTGATGGGCGTCGAAGTTCCGCGTCTGGTCGAACGCTTGCGCAACACCTTCTCGTCGCACAGTGGTGAGAAGGCGCTGACGCGGCGCACGGGCTGGAGATTCGAATGGGACGTTCGCCGGAGCAAGGTCACGATCCAAGAGGGCGAGGGCGGCGAGAAGTGGAGCCAGAAGGTGGGTGAGCTGCCGCCGAACGTGCAGGAGATCATTGCGCTCGGCGGGTTGGAGAATTGGGTCAAGAAGAGCATCGGGTTGTAAAATTTGATAAAGGGCGGGCACATTTCCCTTTCGAGTTTTTTGGGCATGCGTGTCAAAATTCAGTTTCAAGAGTCATGGAGCAATTCGAGCTGGTATTGCAAAAACAGGGTTCGTTTGGGGGCTAGCTATATCCAATGGGAGAGTCTTTTCTTGGATACGGAGTACGCAGCTGTTCTTGATTATCGGATCTTCGACGTCTGGACTCATCGTCTCTGATCGCCGCACATCGTGGATGGTCTCGATCCGTGGCCATCACCTCGTCTCCCCGGAGATGTTCCCGCTCGTGGACAAGATCGCGTCCTGACGCACTTCCAACCTCATGGCGGACTCGCACCATAGCCGCCGCCCATTGCCACGGCATCGCCGTCTGACCAACGACACGGGTTCCGGCCAGAAATAGCCGCTACAGCGCCCAGGCCAGTCCAAACGAGAGGCGGATGTTTTGCCCTGGACCGTGCGACGGCGTTTCCGGGCCAGAAAGGTGCTCGCTCGTGAGGCTCTCTGGAGGTGCGACATGTGCTTGGACCACCCACCCACCTTTCCGGCATCGAGACGCAGCACGTCTCGCAAAACACTGCCCCGAGTGCGCTTGCTGCTGCACCATTCGCGGATCCGGAGAGCTACCCTCTACGTACCCACTGCGGTCTGCGTCCACTTCGCCACGCGAGGGGGCTGCTGCTGTCTGCGGGCCGGACGGGCGCCGCACGCACCGGAGGCAGGGTCGAGGGCGCGCAGGTTAGCTGGACGGCTCCGCGGCCCCACGATGCTCCTGCCAACGGCGAGGCTTCGCCTACCGCACCATGCCTTCGAGAACGAGCTCCGCACTTGTGCATGAGGCGGTCCGAGATCCACTACCACCGCAAGATCTTTGACGCGGCGTGATGTCCGTGGGTGTAGGTGCCTACCCACGCATCTGGCTTGTCTGCTGTCTGCAGGAGGCACACTTGGCCCCGGCTTCACGGCGCGTCCCGTCATCCGCTCGGTCACGGACTCGACAGTGTCCGAGGCTGCGCAGATAGTTCAGCAGAGCGCAGCATTTGTACTTAGGCTTCCAGACCCTTGGGCCCTGCGGCTGGAGCATATGCACGAACGAGAAATGCTGACGGTTCGAGGTGACGCTTAAGTCTGAAGACGGTGGCGTGGAGGCGGCGTCGAGCGCGGCGCTGTGGCACGACAGGTGGCCAAAACCAGGCGGTCACTGCTGTGGTGGCATTTCGACGGTGTGTTACTGAAGGGCGTGGTCTGCTATCTCGGCCAGTGTTACGGTGATTTGCTGCGACGCTTGTGGCGGCGATGTACGCAGGCTCGGTGGGCTATTCGTTTGTCTCTGGCCGTGTGAGCTGGAAGTCAATTTTGTGCGCGTCCTGGAAAGTTAACGTCAGCCAGTCGTCTTCAGTCTATGGCCTCTGGCGTTCTTTCTCGCCAAAATTAAAAGCAATGTTCTGCATGAAGTTTGACTCTTCTCAATGCCACGGCTGGTGATTGTCTCTATTGTGACATTGGAGCAGGCAATATCCAAGCGAGTGAAAGGGCTGAATTGACGGCACATGGTCATTGTGGCCCGTGCGTTTGTACGTTTTGGCTACAAAAGCACCTCCAACTTTTCTTCACCTGCTCTTTTTCCTCTACCTCTTCGCCTCTTCGCGCCAGGTTTCGGTTGCACTCGACTTCACATCAAGTGTTGTGTCCAGGAAGCAACCAATTGACTTCAAACAACAGCCACTCAACAAACATCCAGCACGCCATCACCTACTTCGCCACCAACCATGCCTCTTCGAACCGACTTCACCTCTTCTCCCTCAGCCGGCCGCCAGAGCTCCTCCAACAACGCAGCCCTTCCCGTCGAAGAGCAGCTCGACAACTCGCGTGTCCATCTCGACAACGACGAGCTTCTCGCCGCCGGAGGTCCTGTCCGGCCCCCTCCTCCCGTTGCTCCCGGTCTGTCTGGTCCGGCTCCTGCTATCGCCAGCCCCCTCTTCGTCAACCAGGGTGACGAGGCCTCCGGACTCATCCTCAGCGATGCCTTTGGTACATCCTCGCTTATCCCTTCATGTTCAAAGAGCCACTGAGTACAAGTCCAGGTTTGATGCATACTTTGTTCCCGGGACACGACCAAGACGTCGACATCAGTGTTCATGAAGACGAGCGGGAGTTCTTTGCCCGTGCGGAGCTCTCTGGCGGTGTCGTACAGAGGGCTCGGGGCAACAGCAGCACCAGTGCACTGTATCGGCTCCTCCAAGCTCTGCGGACTCACCAGCCTCAGGCGGTGACGCCTGAGGGCATCATGAACGGCATCACCGGTAGGCTATTCTCCACTCTATCAGACCGACAGCCAGCACTAAAGCCCTTCTCTTACAGGCCTCTTCCGCGAGATGTTCCCCGAGTTCGTTTCCCATCAGATCTCGGCCGGAGAGACGTTCCGCAGCAACGAAACCATCCGGCAGAGGGAGTTCACAGCCAATGTTAGGGCCTGGTCGGTCGATGATACGGAGAAAATTTCCGTGAGGTTCCGCGGAGATACGTGGGAGGATGCACTGCGGAATTTGTGGAGGGGCATCAGCGACCTTCACCAGACGTGGACGGACCTGGCGGAGGAGGCGGAGGAAGCCCGCTGGACTTTGTTCGTACTCCTCTATTTCCCCATGTCTCAGAAAGCACTGATATACACACAAGCATGCAGTACAGCTAGAAGGGCGTCCAAAGACTATCCACCAAGACCTTGAGAATCTGGGAGCTGGTGAAGAGTGCGGTTATGGGAGCGACATTGGAGTCCAAGACTGCACAAAAGCGCGCCTTGGATCCGAGGCTCATTTTTGTCACTGGCTTGGTAAGGAGCCCTCGAGATCCAGATATTTTGAGATGTTGGGAAGCCATGAGCAGTGCCCTGTGAAGCTTCGGAACCCCTGGGCCAACAACTCCTGAATGAAGAAAACAATTAGTGCGGAGGCACCTTCGCCGCACACCCACCATAAAGAGAAACTGTCAGCCCTTTGTGTCTTTGTCAACCACCGTGACTCACCCTCTCCATCACGTAGTGCAAGGGGCCTGCCGCACTGCGGTCTGTGCATACCTGGACTTGGAGTCTTCTGGCCAAGGTGAGGCTGCAAGGAGCTTACTGGCTGCTACAGGGGTGGGAGAAGGTGAGGACGGAGCGGTCATCATCACCGATGAGAAGATCCAATTCGATGAGTAGCTCAAGCAAGTACAGAAGGGGTGGCAGAGGGTGTGGGAGGAGTCCTAGGGCCAGGAGGTGGATATTGGAGATGTTTTGTAGATGGCCAGTGTTGGTTCAAGCAACCAAGGGCTGCTACTTTAATCTTCAGGTTGCTCAGGCGAGTGTCTCCGAATCTCTGTCTAGCGCCGGCGGATTTGTTCGTCTTCCTCCTATACATGCTCTCGCGAAATTGCCATGGCGAGTTGGATCGACGTCATCTCACTGTCTCACATAAGCCACGAGCGGATTGGCTCGGGGTTTGAGGAAGGCGAGCGGGGAGCTCAGACGCCATGGCGCATGCTCACCTTGAACACCAGGTAATTAATTGCTGCTCGTCGCCCAGAACAAAGAGACACCACGATTCCACCAACATGGCCGACATCAAAGTCACGTCTCCCGTCAAGCTCGCCCATGTCGTTCTCCGTACACGGCCGGAGACGTTCTCCAGAATGGTGGACTTCTACAAGACCTTCCTGGGAGGTCAAGCGTCGTACGAAAATGATTTTCTCTCTTTCATCACATACGACGACGAGCACCACCGCATAGCAATTGCCGCCGTTCCCAACGTCGGCCCCAAGGACGCCAAGACTTCGGGCTTGGAGGTGAGAGCAGACGCCAAAATGGCTCTCGTTTTCTAATCGCCGTCTTCAGCACATCGCCTTCACCTTCACCTCGCTCAAAGACCTGCTGGCAGCCTACGGACAGCGGAAGCAGCTTGGCATCGAGCCTATCTGGAACGTCAATCATGGAGTAACACTCAGCATGTACTACAAAGATCCCGACGGCAACCACCTTGAAACGCAGGTGGATGCCTTTGGTTCCGCAGAAGATGCCACCGTCTACATGCGTAGCGGCGACTTTGAGGAGAACCCAATTGGTGTGGACTTCGATCCCGAGGACCTCATTGAGAAGCTGGGAAAGGGAGAGTCCGTTCAGTCCATTCTGAAACGGCCGAATATTGGGCCACGAGATCTCACGAGTGTTCCTTTGGTCATGTAGCTAAGTAGACGACGGAGCGACTTCTCAGAATGAAACCTCAAGCCTTGCCACTGCAGGTGAGAATGATACGCTTTTCTTCCTCCTCCAATGGGGCCAACTCGGAATTCGACTGAACGAAGAGCAACCGCACCTGCCGATCTTGTGTGAGCCTCAACACTTCAAGCTGCAATTTCTTTTTTTTCTTTTTTTTTCCTTTTGAATACGTGAGGTATCCGCGCGCCCAGACTTGTGTTCGGCTGATAGACCTGCGGGGTCAATTCATCGCAGTACCGCACAGTAAGTATAGTAAGCTGATCTCAGCACCGAGCAAGGGTGAGCAAGCCGTGTGGTGAGCTTTCAGCCCCTGTTCCTCCTCATGTTGTGATTCAAGAGCCCGCGTTGGAAGACTCTCGCGGTGTTTAGTGCATGTGCATGTGCATGGATTGGTTAAGTAGAGCCACCACGACATCTATTATACACATCCGCCAGGACAACTAGGTGGTGTACTTCAACTGCTCACGTGCGTGCGAGTTCCGGTGCAACCGACATCATACACATGCCGAGCTGACTGCATTTCGAGAATCTTTCGGTGGCTGGAAAGCAGCCTCAGGTGCCAATCTCCCAGGTTCACCGCCCCAATAATCCCCAAGGAGAACACTAAGAGTTGCGCATTGGTTGAATGTCAAGTTCCTCGGCTGTGACGCGCGCGCTGATTGGCTCCAGCCCATGACTACAGTCTCGGCTGTTCAGCCTTTCACGCTGATCAGTACGTGGGATCTCGCGGGACCCGAGGCGGTGGGCTGCAGATCCAGAAGTCGGGGCACAGGAAATGCAGACGCGTGTTCCCTGCATAGTGCGTGAGTGACGGCGAAGTTCAGACACCGATTGGAAGGAAAGACAAGCGGACTGGAGTGCAATGCCGTGGCCTGAAGACGGCGGCTTCCGGGAGTGCCGGCCAGCCCACCACGTGGTTGGCAAGGACCCAGGCCAGGGGGGGGTTCCCGGGCTAGGCTTTCTGGACAGACATAAGGCCGGCAAATTCTCCATCGGGAACCACGACGATGGAATCTCTTGCACGTTTATCTCCGGCTCACGCGAATGCGGTCCGAGCTGGCGGAGCCTTGCCCGGCGCGTGGGCGGCTTGGGGCCCCAGCTCCGCCTGCACGCACATCTTCATTTCGTCCGCATCCGGCGCCGCGTTTGATTGCACTTAAGCACTTGATGGCCCTCTGGGTTGTCGCCGCCGTCTCCAAGGCTGCGGCCTCTCCGCTCCCAACCGCATCCGACCCCATCCGCTCCCTTCGAGATGCCTTCGCTCGCTTCCGCGCTGCGCTCTGCCTTCCTCCTCCATGCCGGCCTCAGCGCCGCCTTCCCCGCCAAGCGGAGCGGCCCGGCCTGCTCAGACGTCAGCCTCGCCGTCACCATCAGCGCGGAGAACAGCCTTGTTCCGGACTACCTGGCCTCGGGGCTCCAAGACGCCACCCTGACGCTGGCCGGACTCGAGCAGCTGCTCAACAGCGTCGGCAACGAGCTGCAAACCGCGCTGGTCAACGGCACGTACCGCATCGCCGGGCGCTTCTGCGAGCCCGAGGTGCAGGTCGCGGGGCGCGAGAACGCCGTCCAGCTGCTGGTCCATGGTATTACCTACGACCGCAACTACTGGTCGGGCGGCGGCAGCCTGGCCGGCTACCAGGGCGACAAGTACTCGTGGCTGGCGCACGCATCAGCGCTCGGCTACCCGACCCTCTCCATCGACCGCCTGGGCAATGGCGCATCCGACCACCCCGACCCCATCACCGTGGTCCAGAAGCCCGCCCACGTCGAGGTTGCCCACCAGGTCGTGCAGGCGCTGAAGAACGGCGAGATTGGCGGCCGTGCGTTCTCCAAGATCTCCTATGTCGGCCACTCCTACGGCTCCCTCATCGGCAACGGCCTCGTCGCCCGCTACCCCGACGACGTCGACGCCCTCGTCCTCACCGGATTCACCAACGCCCTGAAGCCTGCCATCCCCGGAGTGGTCCTCACGCCTCTGGCCCTGCCAGCCCCGCTCGTCGACGAGAAGTTCGGCAACCTCAGCATCGGATACATGGCCATGTCCCTCGAGCTCGGGGCGCGTGGCCTGTTCTACACCAACACCGCGTCCGAGTGGGATGCTGACGTTGTCCACATGGACTGGCTCAGCAGAGGCACCTACTCCCTGGGCGAGGCCATCAGCACCCTCTTCGTCAACGACGTGGCCGAGGACTTCACCAGGCCCGTCCTGATCCTGACCGGCCACAAGGATCAGATCTTCTGCGGCGTCGCCCTCCCGCTGCTCGGCGAGGCGGACTGCACCGGACATTTTGAGCGCACCCAGGCGCTGTTCCCCAATGCCGAGTACTCGACCAAGGAGATTGCCAACACTGGCCATTGCTTGAACTTCCACTACAGCGCCAACGAGACTTTCACGGCTGCTCACGACTTCCTCGAGAGCGCTGGATTTTAGAGCAGCGATCAAGATATTCAGTAGTGTTTAGTAATAATAAATACCCAAATCAGCACTTCAGCCAACTATGTGGGTCCCTCTCTGGACCACAGGTCTCATCAGCCAGTCGGCGCGTTGCACGAGAAGGGCTGAATGTTTGCATCCGCATACTGCTGATGCATCGAGTAAATGCTCGCATAGATGCCCAAGATGGCTGTGACGGCGGAGCCCAGCGTGTATACGACGTTGAACGAATTGACCAGCGCCTGTTTCTTGAAGCCCCGGGCCCATCTCCTCCAGCCGTTCTCGCTGCGCACCACTCGCCCCGTTGCCGGGTCGAAGCCTTCCCCGGCGCCCATCGAGTCCTTGAGGCAGTTGAAGCCGAGGGCGAGGAACGGCGGGAATGTGTAGGAGAACTGAAGGATCATGGCAGCCCCGACGAAGGCGGACAGGTAGGATACTTGAGGCACGGCAGCGGCGATGATAAAGGCCAAGGCCCAGTAGACAGGCACGAAGCCCACGAAGATCCACTTGCCTTTTCGGGACTCGAGGGCCGGGAACTTGAAGACGCTGCGACCGACGTTGGCGTAAAGGACCTTGATGCCGATGTTGCCGTAGAGACAGGCCGCAATCAAGCCGGTGATCAGGGCGAAGACGTTGCCCACCGTCTGCCAGGCGTAGGGGTTGATGCCTTGGTACGCGGGGTTGAAGGCGAACTGGCCCTGCTCGCTGTAGATCACAAGGCCAAATATAATGTAGCACAGGAATATGAAGATGTCGGCAACAATCAGGCCTTTCCAGAAGTCCCAGCTGCATCTTGTAAGATTCCTCATGAGTCTGGGCGGTAGGAGAGGCATGACTTACGGTCTGCGCATCTCGGCCATGAGCTCGCAGAACATGGTCGCGCCGCCATAAGAATAGACGGCTTGCATCAGGCCGTTGATGTTGTCAACGAAGGTCAAACCATCGGGGACACCGCCGCTCGTCTTGATGGGGCCTTGTGGGATCTGGTAAGATGCGAACACAGCCTCGTAGTTTGGCGAACTGTTGGCTACAATGCCCATGGTCATGAAGATGACGAATAGGTTCATCCAGACGGCAATGTTGGCTATGTAGCCGAACTTCTGCATCGTCCGGATTTGACCGACAACGAAACCGGCGACCGTTATTATGATCAAGCATGCCGTGACTGTGTCCGGATGGTCAGAAACACGGAGTGCCAACGACGGGGTCACCGTGTCACTTACAGCACAAAGCCTTGGAGCCGTTTGGGCCCTGGGAAAGCTGGGCAATGCCCTGGCCGTTGACCACGATGAGCAGCGTAACACCGAGGAAGAACTGGCAGCTCTGCAAGACGTTGACGATATAACGGAACCAATTACCGTAGATGCGGAAGGCGAGGTCGCCGTAGTTTTTCACCGGATACTTGTCTGAATCAAGACCGAGGAACTGCCACCAGAGGAGCACGCCGGAGCTGGCACTGTGAGCATGCGTTCGATGGGGAAGCCGGCACACTTACTAGCCTGCCATGGCAGCAAAGACGAAGTACAAGGCAACGCCGGGGCCGTAGCCGAGCTGGGTCAGCGCCCATGGGACGGAGAAAGGGCCCAGGATGTCGGTGGTGATGAGGTAGAACACGGCACCTGATGCTTGTCAGAGAGAAGCTGCGCATGGCTCGGCGGCGAGGGCACGTACCCCAGGTCGCAGTGCGGGCTGCCCGGGACGCGTGGTGCCACTCATAGTCGGAGATGATACCGAAGGTGTTTGCGGGCGTCTCCGTGGGCGTCTTGTTGTCGTCGTCTGCCTTCGCACCCACCGGCGGCGCGGCGACCGGGTCGGGGTCCGAGACGGCAGCCGTCGGCTTCTTGCCAGTGATGACCGACAACAGCGAACTCATGCCACGGCCCTTGGTGGACAGCGTTTTCTCATAGTCTCTCGTCCAGGCGGCGTAGTACAGGTATTCCTCGAACGAGATGTCTGGGTTGTGGCCATAGTCGGCGTGCAGGATCGACTGCTCGATCTGCACGTCGGTCGGCTGGACGGGCTCGTGGCGCTCTTTGCTCAAGCGGGGAGAGCCAGCGTCTGCAGCGGCCGTTGCCAAGCTCGCCGCCATGGTAGATTTCAGATCGCCAAGGAAGCTTGGCCGCGCAAGGCTGGCGGGAGGGGAAGCGTGGAGGGCTCGGATGCTGGACGCAGAGATGCAGAGACGCGGGGGGGGGGAGCGCAAGAAATAGGACGAGAGCGGGCATGTCGCAGCTAGGTGCGGCAGGCCATGCAACCACCTGCTGCGTGGGGAAACGCCTTATCACGGCGGCTGAACCGCCCGCCACCTTCCCGCCAGCCGCTTCCTGCTGCAACCGCCGCCGGCCGGGCCTGCGCAGCGGGCGAATTGCGAGTGTACCGCGGGCCCGGGGGTGCGGCAGAGATAAGTGGTTTGCTTTGGCTTTAAGTTGGATCATGGGCGAAGCGCAGATAGCAGGGGCCTGCCCACCGTTCCCGCGGCCCGGACCAGCAGCGCCAGCAGAACGACTGGCCGTCACGATCGGGCATGCGCGTCATGCGTGCGCTCTTTTCCATCAACCATCCACCGCAATACGAGACGTCGCGAAGCGACAGTGGAAGGATCAGTGGCTGCATATGTGTATCACTGGCCTTCCGTCGTGGATGCTCGCCTGTCTATTTGTGTCCCATGGTCCCGAAGCGTCACCGGCTCCCTGCGCCTTCTGTCCACCGTCAGGTCGAAGATGTCGAGCCGCTGATATCCGCCCACGACGTCATGGAACTGCTTCCCTTCCACGCACTTTTGCAGGTCCAGGTCTGCATACAGGACGCCCTCTCGAGCCTGCAGGTAAACCGCCTCTTGTTTCTTGCCAGACTCCATGGTGAAGCCGGTGACGGGAGCGCCGGTGGGATCCAGAAACATGGAGGCTCCGCGAGGAGAGTTGTCCACCACTTTCCGGACCAGCTCCGGGCTGCTGCACAACGACACAATGGCGTCCACGGCGGCCTTGTCCAAGTGTCCCGCGCAGAGGACTCCGAAGCACTTTGCCTCGAAGCAGTGGGCTGCTGCGCGCATCCGGTTGGCGGCCACGTTGTCGTAGTTGGCGGCGGCGCCCCCCGATGCCGTTGGATCCCTCGTGGGCCATGTTGGGGGCCATGTGGAAATGTGGAGCTGCTCTCCTTGGGCCATGAGGGAATATCGCGCAAGCGGGTTCGTGTTCTCGCCGCAAATCAGGGCCCCCAACTTGCAGGAAGACGCGATGTCGACGACCCGGAGGCCGTGGCCGTCGCCAGGGCTCCAGGTGAGCTTCTCGAAGAAGGTGGGCACGAGCTTCCTGTGGTGGACCAGGATCTCCCCACTGTCTCCGATGATGAAGTTCGCGTTGAACAGGGTTGCTGTGCTGTAGCGGACCTTTTCCGAAACGCCGACGCTGACGGATATGCGCCTCTCTTTGGCGGCGTTGCGGATGGCCTGGATTTCGTCCCCGTCGGCGTAGAGGGACTCGCGGGCCATTCGAGCGAAGAATGCGTGGTTGTCTGTCGGGGGCAGCATGGAGCTCCACAGCGGGAAAGCAGGGATATAGGTCTCGGGGAAGACGACCAGGTCTGCGGAGTTGTTGGCTGCTTCATGGATCAGAGCAATGCATTTCGCGGTCGTCTCGGCCGCCGACAGCACAACGGGCGACGCGTGGCATGCGGCAACCCGAATCGTGTGGCCCATTGCGAAGGTTGAGGTCCCACGGCCATGCAGTGGCGAGTGGCAGGCTTTAAACACTGGCGTGTCAGCACTAGCAATGAGTCAAAACGGCGACGGTCGGCACGGCGGCTGCTTGAGGCGGGGAAGCGTTGCCGAGGACGGCGAGCGCGGGAAAATGACCAGGTGCACACATTGATCTAAACGCTGTGTCTAAAACAACCCCGTCTGTCTAAGGCAAATCACCCATCATGCCCTTCAGTGTCGAAATGATCTCATCGGCCTTGTGCACGGCCAGAGAACAGTGGCCTTCCTCGGGAGACGCGCGCAGGTCGGAGTTGAGCAGCAGCCCATGGGCCATCTTGGCCATGCGCAGCGGACTGTTCACGTCCAGGCCGCCGTGCCACATGACGAACCGGCCCTTCTCCAGCTGCAGCTCGTCCAGGCCGAACCCCCACGGGCTCCCAAACAGACGAGACTCCCAAGCCGGGCCCTGTGCGCTCTCGCGCAGGGCCTCGCGCGTGCTGGCGACCAGGTTGTCGCTGAAGCCGCCGACGTCCTGCTCCCAGATCTTGCGGTCCACATGCGGGCGGCCGGCGAAGCCCTGGGCCAGCAGCTCGGCCAGCGCCTCCGGATGCTCCTTGTCCCGGGCAGCAACGCCCATGTTCCAGTCCAGGGCTGTCTGCACCAGGCCGGTGGCCCACGGCGCGATCCACAGCAGCACGCGGGCGCCCAGCATCATGCCCTGCAGGCCGAACTCGACGGGGTACAGGCCGCCGATCAGGCCAACGCCCCTCAGGCGCGACGACGGGAACCGGAGGCGGCACGCGAGGGCATAGGGCGCGCCGGCCGAGGTGCCAATGGCGGCGAACTCGCGGATGCCGAGCTGGTCGACGAGGAAGGCGACGTCCTGGGGCCAGTCGAGGATGCGGCGGTTGGCGTGGAAGGCGGACTGGCCCATGCCCGGGCGGTCGGGGGCGACGATGCGCACGCCGTGCTGCAGGGCCGTCTGGTGGAAGAGGGCGGCCTCGTGGCGCGAGCCCGGGAAGCCGTGGAAGTAGACGATGGTGGGCGGGGCGAGCACGGCGTCGGTCACGCCGTACACGGCGTATGCCAGCGTGCGGCCGTCGGGCAGCGTGAGGGTGCGCGCGTCGGAGAGGGCCATGCTGGGCGGCCGCGTGAGTGCTGGCGCTCCGCCGGACGGCGGCCGCACGCGGTATTTGAGGCGGCGTGAAACATTGCGCAACGGGGCCAAGGACAGCAGCGGCGCGGCGTGGGCGGCGATGCGCGCCGGCGGCAGTGGCAGCGGGGCGGACGCGTGCGTCGTCGAGCCACACACGCCGCGCCCACGTGATTCGTCGAGCACGCCGCGCCTCGAAACTGCGTTCCAATCTATCCCAAGCCGTCTCAATCGGGCTGTGTCCATGCCCCGATTTTCAGACTCTGCGCTTCCCGTCTGGGCAAGGCTTGCGAGCGTGTTACGCTGGGCCTTGGGAGTAAGGGAACCTAAGGGACTTAGATATCGGGGGGGGTGCGCAGCGTCTAAGGGTTTTGCTACCGCTATCGGGACGTCACTTATGCAGGGGGATAGCAGCCGTAGCCAGGCAGGGAAGGTAAACAAGGTAGGTGTTAAGCAATGATTAGAATTGACTACGAAGGTTCTATCTACTATAAGAGAGTGTGATATATATATAGAGATGGATTACTAGGGATCACGGTGATCCCCTTTTGGATCACCAGGCTGGAGTCGTGATCCTTTGCTAGATCACGGGCTTGGCGTGCCACATGACCGTGATCCTCAGTACGGATATTTTCTAAGCGAGTGCTGCACCTGTTCCGACCTTCCTCCCCACCTCTGGGTGCTACGCCGCAAACTCGACCCGTAATAGAGCGCCGGTGCAATAAGGCCTCTGCTCCGTCATCTAGCTCGCCGTTTCACTTCCTCTCTCCAAAACGCCCGCCAATCAAACAGAAGCCAAAAGTAAACACCGTCCGACCAACCTTAGTGTAACGGTAGGCTCCTTCCACTAAGCTTCGGAGTCGCTTAGCAGGTTGGTGGAAACCGAAGGGTTTACCTTGAAGAGACAAGAGGAGGATGGCGGTGCAAAGAGTGAAGTATCACGTGATAGCGCGGTGCGTAATGAGCTTGTTACCTCCAAATTAATAGGGTTTGAATTGGAACTTTGAGTTGACCACGAAGGGTCAAATGTCTAGCTAAAGGAGTGCGACTATATACTACTAAGAAGCTATAACAATCTACTTGGATAATCGTGGATAGTTGGGATCCCGTATTATCCAGTGTCTTTCTTGGATAATCCATTCTTGGCATTATCCGTATGGGTCCCACGTGACTTCGGCGCTTGGCCTTGTTCCTGGTTTCCGATATTCGTCGGTGTGAAGCGGTCACTATGTTTACCTGTTCCGCGCCCGCTTACCTTTTGTCTTCTCCGGGATTCCAGCTTCCGTCCCTTCGTCCCTGTGGGTCTTCTTCCCGTAGGGGATTCTGTCTTGCGCCTTGCCCCGTAACTTCGTAGTCCCTTGGGGTCCTGTTTCCCGTGCGGGCTCCTCGCCCTTAGGGTCATAAAGCCCGCTTCCTTAGAGGTTCGTAACACTACCCCCCACCTTAAGGATCTTCGACCCGAAGATCTACCGTAAGGTGTATATCTTTTGCTCGTCTGCTGCTCCCTCTTCTTTTCCCGTATGTCTCTTATCATGCCTCCGAAACGCAAGCGTACTGAATAGGTCTTACTAGGGGAGCGGATTGATTTCTCCGGTTGTACGATGCCTGTGCCTTGTTCTTCTTGTCTCCTACTCGCTGCTTTAGGGGAGGAGGTAGATTGTCGTATGGACTTGCGGAGCTCTTCTCGTTATGGCGAGTGCGCCCGTCGTGGGAAGTCTGCCTGCGATGGTGGTGGTTTGGATGCGGCGGATTGTATGCTCTCTTTTCTCCTTAGCTTAGTCTTCTTGTAGAAAGCAATGCCACTGCATTTCCGCGAGCGCACCGGATGCAAGCCCTCACACAGGCGCGGCAGTCTCCTTTCCCTGATTTCGACTTTGGGTCCTTCGTGTTTGACGAGGCCGCGGTGTTGGTCGATCCGGGTTTTGGCGATGGAAGCTTTCAATGAGGTCTTTGCATCCTTCGCAATTTTCCGGTGGTTCCTAGGTATGGTCCCAGTCTCCTTCCCATTGTAGGAGGTATCTGAATTGACTATCAACGTAGCCGCTGTCTAGGATCTTTTCTACGATCCATTCTTTGTTCTCGTCGGCGTCTGGGTTCTCTGGTACCATTTCTTCAGTTTGCTGGATGATCGTGGTGTTACGGCGCAGCCGTCACAGGCAGAGAGTTGAGGATCAACCCGACGGAACAGTGAGAAGTCGGAAGGCACAAGGATCCGAGGTCACAAGACTCCTCACGTGAGACAGCACGTGCGCCCCACCTGTGCCCTCAATAAACGGCACACCAACTCGTGCCCTCAAGTAACGGCACGCTCAGCGGTGCCCTTGAGAGACGGCACCACCAGATTGTCACAACTTTCCCACAGTATATAAGCACACTCACTTAGCTAGATACTTGACCCTTCGTGGTCAACTTCACAATAGAATTTGGACTCTATTGGTAACACGGCCTTCGCACGTAGTGTTTAGTCACGTGTGTTCGTCACTTCGTTCTCTCACACCCTCCCTTGTACCCACTCAAGGTAAACCCTCACACGGCTCACCACCCTCTTTGGTGTTTGATCCTTAGAGGCAGAGGCCCGCCGTTACACGTGGCGTTCTTTGGTGCCGGTTCGAGCAGTGCAATGTGAAAGACGGGTACTATCCGCATGGTTTTTGGTAGCTTGAGGCGGTAGTTGACTTTCCCGAGTTTTTCTTCGATTTCGAATGGTCCAATTTTCTTAAAGTCCAATTTGCTGTTTGGTCGCTTCGTTTTGATGTTTTTTCTGAGTAGGTAGACTTTATCCCCCCTCTTTAGCTTCGGTGCCTCCTGGTGCCGTCTATTGTAGTAGCGGGACATTAAAAATCCGTTATATTCGATGTCGAGGCTGAGCTGTTTGTGAAGTGCTCTTAGCTGGTCTGTTTTGAGGATTCCTTTTTGGCTTAGTGATTTGCTTGGTAGCGATTCTCTATAAGCCGTTGGCTCATATCCGTAGTTGGCGTAGAACGGTGATTCTTGCGTAGCCGTTGCTTTTGAACTGTTGTACGCGAACTGGGCAAGAGGAAGTAGTTCAACCCAATTATCCTGCGTGTAATTGATGTAACAGCGTAGATATTGCTCTAGCGTTTGATTGGTACGCTCTGTTTGTCCGTCCGTTTGAGGATGTGCCGTGGTGGATAGCTTATGCTTGGATCCGAGCTGGCGGGTAAGAGTCTGCCAGAATTAAGATATAAATAACCGATCTCTGTCTGATACTAGCTCGTCCGGTAGCCCGTGGTTGCCGAGGATTATCCTAAGGAAGGTATAGGCTAGGTCTTCTACGTTTACCGTTTTGAGATACGGTAAGTAGTACGCGTATTTGGTAAGCCTGTCGACGATGACTAGGATCGAGTCGTAAAGGACGCCAGTTAAGGGTTCCTTCGACTAGGGTAGATCCGTAATGAAGTCAGCCTCAACCCGCCCCAAGAATTTCGAAATCAGCTTCTTGGTCAAAACCACTACCGTACAACAGCCCCCAGCGCACCCAGCACGGCCACGCAACCCCCACCTAGTGCAGCAGCCTAGGAATGGAGGGAGGCATGGAAACAACCATGGATGGCGGCAATCCTGCCGCTTCGTTCCAATTTTCGCCCGGACCGTGCACCATGGAAGAACAAGCGGCCCGAGATGCGGCCAGCCAGACAGCAAAACAGCATTTCCAGTTCCAGCAGAACTCCTAAACAGCCCAAAAGAAAAGGAAGCACCAGGAAGACCAGGACCTGTTCGAGAAAATCAAGAAGGCAGTCCAGTGGGCGATCCAACCGCTCCTTCAGGAAATTAGCCAGCTACGCCACCAAACGCAGCAACAGCAGCAGGAACTACAAAAGCAGTAGCAACAACAACAATAGCAGCAGCAGCAGCAGCAGCAGCAGCAGGGGGAGCAGCAACAGCGGCGGGATCAACCGCAGCCGCAGAGGCAGAACCGGACTAGCCAAATAGGGCAACAGGGTCCAACCTTAATGTTACGGCACAGCCTTCATAGAACCTGGTTGAATAGGTTAAGAGGAAGAGCAAGCGGGGCGCCGACGCGCCCGCGAGAGAAACCCACCTAGTAGAGTCACGTGACTCCCTAGTTCAATTGTTCAAAGCCTTAGCACTCTAAACTTATAAACCTACTAGTTCAGCAGTTCAACCTCTTGGCGAACTAAACTTACGAACTGTTAAATAAACAGCCTAAGGGCTACTGCACCTGGGTGGATTTTAGCTGACTAAGCGAGTTGGCTTTTAAGCCCCATATCTGAAGGGAAGCTAATGCCGAGAAGGATCCGATTGACGAGGACCAATTAGGGTTTAGCGTAGCACGTGACGCACACGTATATCTTCCGTGTGCCGCTAATAGGTAGAAGAATTGAACGACTCATCGTGGACTGTCTCTATACCGCTGCTGTGAACCCTCATTATTCAACAGGTTATGAGCCCGGGTTCGTGTACCCACTAGAGCAGTCTGAGCGTTCCCGCTGGGTGTTGGATCCCGTAAACGTTTGCGAAAAGACGTGTTGCCTCTGCAGTCGGTCTGTAAGCAACCTGGTACCGGTAGCTAGATACGGTCTCCGTTGAGAGGAGAAACAAGCACATTTCAGGAAGCTGTCGCCTGAGGCCTGGGCTTGCGCCAGGAGAAACAGCCACCTCGTTGTCTGTCTGTGCCTTGAGAGGAGCAGACGATTCAATCGAAAATCCGACAAACGCTTAACTTACCGGACTATAGCATCTTGCTATTTCGCTTCAACAACTCTTTACCCTAACTTTTAAGTCCAACAGCCTGGACCCGATTGACCGCAGTACACTCATTTTACTGCGTTTACAACTCTTTCGATTACTTCATTTCGAAACACACCTTCCCCTTCGCTATGTCTTCGCAAGACTTTGCTAAGCGTCGTCCTGTCCCGGTCCTCTCCTACAATAATAAAGACGACTGGTTCTCTTTAATAAAGGAGTGGCTTTAAGGAGAGGGACTGTTCCATACAGTTACTGCAACAACAAGCCCCGGGCTTGGGTTCAATTTGGAAAGAGACGACGCGAAGGCCAGATACTGGCTACGCATTTGCATTGATGAAGATGATCGCGAGCGAGTCCGAGAGCTAGAAGAGTCAAGGCTGATCTGGGAATCTCTTAAGGAAAAGTATGAAATCAAACTGCAAGTTACTCGAAGGCAGTTTCTTCAATCTTTTATCAACTTCCAGTTCCAAGAGGGAACCACAATCAGCGAAGCCTGGACCCAACTCGCGACACTTGGGAGGAAAATCGCCGTTGCCCTGCCAGAGCACAAGTCTTTTTCAAGTGAGAAAGCTCGGCTCGACCAGCTCCTTCAGGCATTGCCACAAGAGTATATGACAATCCGAGACTCGGTTGACACCCAACCAAATCTCACTACTCTTCAGGTATTACAAATACTGAAGGAAAAGGAGGCACAGCTGAAAGCCAATGACACAGCTATGCTTGCAAAGAAGGCGTTCAAACCCTCTCGCCGCCCCTACCTGTCTGAACCCGAGTCAGACTCTGACAGGCGGCCACTTCAGTGTCATCTCTGCGATGGACGCCACCGTATCCTCGACTGCCCTCAACTTCCGGCAGCTAAGGAGACCGCAAAGAAGCGCCGATCGCAGAAAGCCCGCTCTAGAGCCGAGAAACAAATCCAAGAACTCCAGAGGCAAATTAACCAGTTAAAGGCCTTCTCGGCCAACGAGAAGGATGACACCCAGGACCCAGCTGCTGTAGGCGAAGAATCTAGCAGCTGTGACGAAGAAGCATCAGACGAAATTGCCGCCCTCTCCAGAACCGCCACCAGTAAGATCCCTAGAGAACACTGGATAGCGGATTCTGCCGCCTCAGCACATATGACTGATAAACCCCAACTTTTTAGTGGACCTCTGACACGCATTATGAGGCGAACGATTAAAGTTGGTGGGGAGTGCTATACGCCGACTACGTCGGCTCAGCCATGTTACTGGATAGGCGCGGCAATTCTATTCGTTTAACTTCTGTACTCTATGTCCCAAAGCTTGGTGTAAACCTCCTTTCAGGCCGACAGCTATGCAAGAGCGGCCTTAAGGGAAGCTTTGACGACAAGTGCCTCTACCTTAAGGATCAAGACAACAATACCATTCTTAGTGCACCTGAGAATGGGGGAGTCTATATAGTAGACCGCGTGAACCTAAAAGCGCTGTCTGCCTACTGTGCCGAGCAGCAACCCATCTTAAGATCACCAGAGCCTGCCCAGTCAGATAAGGACAACGACATGACTGACGCCGGGTTAAAGCAATTACCCGATACGCTAGAACCGAAGGCAGATTCGTTAAGGAATCGATTCGAACTCTGGCACCGAAGGTTTGCCCATATGGGAACTAAGAAGCTAGGAGAACTGCACAAGGTTACAACTCTCGCCGACCCGATCCTTGCGCCAAAAGAGGAAGACCACGTGTGTAGTGTATGTGCCCTTACCAAGATTAAGAATAAGAAGGGACACCACGTAAGTGATAGGAAAGCCGCGAGCTTATCACTTATTTCAATCGATGTTTGCGGCCCGCTACCAACTTCCTGGGCGGGATATTCCTACTTTCTTGAAATCGTAGACAATTACTCAAGGAAGGTTTGGACAATCGCGCTTAAGAGAAGGGAAGACGCGCCAAACGCCCTACAACAGTGGCGTCTAAAGGCAGAACTCCAAGGGGGAGCCAAACTACTCGCTGTCCGCAGCGACAACGCCACCGAGTTAAAGTCACTTCTTAACCAGTGGTGCGCAACCCTTGGAATTGTTCCTCAGTACACTATTCCCCACCAGTCAAGTCAGAATGGTGTAGCTGAACGAGCCATCCAGACCACCGAGACCAACGTTAGGGCAATGCTAAAAGACGCAAAGCTCCCAGTTGAGTTCTGGGTGGAGGCAGCCGAGACTGACGCATACCTGCGGAATCGGACTGCTGCTGGACCTCTTATTAACGGAAAACCCACAAGCCCTGAAGAAGCGTTCACTGGTCAAAAGCCAAGTATCGACCATATACGTGTTTGGGGCTGCAAGGTATACTCCTACGTTGATCCAAAGTCTCTTCCAGTCGGATCTAGACATGACAAGTTAATGGACCGAGGAAGAGTGGGAGTATTTATGGGATACATGGACGAAACAGAAAAACATTATCGTCTATGGGCCCCAGACCTTCGAAGGGTGATCCGCAGCCATAGCGTAAGGTTTGTGGAGCAAGAAAAAGGAGGGGATATTGACCTGAACCTCAAGGTCAAACCAACGTCAAATACTGTCCCCGAGAGACGTCCAGTTGGACGTCCGCGAAAAGTCCTTTTTGCTTCAGAGCCTCCCGTAGAGGAAGAGGAAGAAGCCCAGCAGCCAGAAGCTAGTGAAGCGGTTACTACTGACGAAAGTCAGCAAGAACCGCAGCCCCCGGCTGCTGAAAGAGAGGAACAAGACCGTCAACCAGACAATCAGGACGCTGTACCAAGCAGTGCCCCTGGAACACAAAGGTTTAGGGGAGTCTTTATCCCTAAACGAAAGAGATCGCCGGAGGACTCATCCACAGACGAGCCAGAACCAAAGGTGCCACGGAGCCTGTTTGCACTCATCAGCCAAACACCACTTGAGTGCTATAAGGAGCCGGAAGCGCAAGTGTTTTACGCACTATCTACACAACTCCGGACGATTATTGGACCAGAGATCCCAACCCCCAAGACCTACATGTTACGGCGCAGCCTCCACAGGTTGAGGAAGTTAAGGATCAGCCCCGCAGGGAACAACAGAAGTCGGAGTCATAAGGATCCGAGGTCACGTGACCATCGCGATCAGTTGGACCCACCCGCTCAGTTGCCAAGGCCAACTGAGCAGATAGAGTCAACTGAGCCGATACGCTCAGTTAACTACCCTCGATCAGTTGCCAAGGCCAACTGATCGCGCTCTACCAACTGAGCACATAGATTGTAGACACTCTCCTACATGTATATAAACCACACTCCTTAGATAGCTTTGACCTTCGTGGTCAACTTCAATAATCAATCTACACCATTGATTAGTAACACGGCCTTCACACATAGTGTTCTGTTACGTGTGTTCGTCACTCCGTTCTCTCACACCCTCCCTTGTACCCACTTAAGGTAAACCCCCATACGGCTTACCACCCTCTTTGGTGTTTGATCCTTAGAGGCAGAGGCCCGCCGTTACACTACAAGGAAGCAGTGGGAGACCCACAATTTGGCACCCTGTGGCAACGCGCTATAGAGGATGAACTTACTGCTCTTGCAGGCAATGGAACTTGGGAAGAAGCCGTCCCGCCAAAGGGAGTGAATATTGTAACAAGCAAGTGGGTATTTAAGCCAAAACTTAATACCGACGGCTCGCTTGAAAAGGCTAAAGCTCGCCTTGTTGCACGAGGATTCACCCAACGATTTGGACACGACTTCTGGGATACCTTTGCTCCAACCGTTCGTCACGAGACGCTTCGAACGTTCCTGGCAATCGTAGGGCTCCTTGACTTGGAGCTCCACCAGGTTGACGTCAACAATGCCTTCACTGAGTCACGTCTCCAAGAAGACATCTACATGGCCCCTCCAGAGGGAGTAATAGTTAAACCAGGAAGGGTCTTTAAACTCCTACGCAGCCTATACGGCCTTAAACAAGCCGCACGAGATTGGAATAACAACTACATTGGAGCGCTTAAAGATCTTGGTTTCCGTTAGAGCGCAGCCGACCCCTGCCTGCTCATCCATCACGAAAGAAAAATCATCTTGCTAGTCTACGTTGATGACATCCCAATCGCTGCTCCAAAGATTGAGGATATTACCTGGTTTAAAACCGCTATCAGCAAGGTCTTTAAGATCAAGGACCTAGGGGAGATGAAGAAGATCCTTAGTGTTGAAGTTACTCGTGATAGAAAGAGCAGAACGCTACGTCTTAATCAGTCCTACTATTTACAAGAAACACTTCAAACTCTTTGCATGGAAAAGGATAAGTCAAGACCAGCAACGCTGCCGCTAAACGGATACGACGCTCTCCGCCCCTCTGGGCCAAACGATAAGCGAATCGACCTAAAAGAGTATCAGCATGCTGTTGGAAAGCTGATGTACCTTGCGGTTCTCACGCGTCCAGACATCGCGTTCCCAATTGGCCGGCTAAGCCAATATCTAAGTGATCCAGCAGAACATCACGGCCATGCACTTAAGGGCCTACTGCGGTACCTTAGATCAACAGCCGATCTCGGGATAGTCTACAGGGACAGTGGGAGTGCAGGGCTCACAGGGTATTCGGACTCGGACTACGCCATGGACAAAACAGACAGGAAGTCCATCCTCGGATATATCTTCCTGCTCGGTAACGGTCCTATCAGCTGGAGGAGCCAAAAGCAAAGATCAGTGGCTACCTCTACTATGGAAGCCGAGTATATGGCAATGTCCGCCTGCGCCAAGGAATCTCAGTGGCTTACACAACTGCTTCGAGAGATGGGCGCAGGCGAATACCTCGGGTTATCCCCTTACCGTGCAGTACTGTTCGAGAACGAGAAGTTTAACAGCACTACAAGTCTAAAGGGAGACAATCAGGCCGCGTTAGCCCTAGCGAAGGACCCTCACGTGCATGAACGGTCAAAGCATATCGACGTGCACTATCACAATGTTCGAGACCTTGTTCAAAGGAATCGAGTGCAGATCGAGTATGTTTATAGTAAGGACATGGTGGCGGACGGGCTAACTAAACCCCTAGCAAGAGACCGCTTTGCCAGCTTTATCCAACAGCTAGGTTTGCAGCCGACGCTCCACGGCTGAGTGGGAGTGTTAAACAAACAGCCTAAGGGCTACTGCACCTGGGTGGATTTTAGCTGACTAAGCGAGTTGGCTTTTAAGCCCCATATCTGAAGGGAAGCCAATGCCGAGAAGGATCCGATTGACGAGGACCAATTAGGGTTTAGCGTAGCACGTGACGCACACGTATATCTTCCGTGTGCCGCTAATAGGTAGAAGAATTGAACGACTTATCGTGGACTGTCTCTATACCGCTGCTGTGAACCCTCATTATTCAACACGAACTATAGATTATATATGGCTTCCCTATAGTATATAGCTTCACTCTTTAGCTAGATATTTGACCCTTCGTGGTCAACTTCTTCAATAATCAATCCGCACCATTGATTAGTAACACGGCCTTCGCACGTAGTGCTCTGTCACGTGTGTTCGTCACTTCGTTCTCTCACACCCTCCCTTGTACCCACTCAAGGTAAACCCTTACACGGCTTACCACCCTCTTTAGTGTTTGATCCTTAGAGGTAGAGGCCCGCCGTTACACTTAAATCGACCAACACCTCCTCCTCCGCCACCAAAGGCAGTTCAACAGAGGACGCAACCCGCAACCACGCAGCGCACCTACGCTACGGCCACCGCGCAGTATAGGCCCACGCAGCAGGAATGGACAGAAATTCCAAAGAAGCAAAAAAAGCTAAAAAAGTTCACACAGGAAGAAAGGCAGATTCTCTTTCTCCGCAACCAAGAACAAGGCCGCTAGAACACGCAGGACATTCTCCTAGCCATCAACAAAATCCTAAGTCAGGCGGGAAGCCCAGAGCAGCGGCTCATTACCCTCTCCTATACAAGGAAAGGATACCTTATAGGGTTCGTCCGGGAAACCACATTAGCAGCCCAAGTCCTCTAATATAGAGACTAGATTCTCTTTGCAGCAAGGGAGAAGGATAACGCCATCATCGATGCTCAACAAGCAGAGAAGTGGCAGAAGATAAAAGTCCACCAGGTACCCCTAAACAGGTATCTCAACCCACAAGGACTCAACCTCATTCGGGAGGAAATTGAGTCAACCAATGCTACGCAGCTTCCTCACAGCCCTCGATGGCTAAAGAATGAGAAACTGGTTCGCAATAGGTATGAAGAAGGGGAGATTAGCTTCTCTTCTATCGTACTTGTTATCCGAAACAGGGCGGAAGCTGAGAACTACAAAGCAAGAGGCATCTTCTTTGGTAGTAAACAGTACAAAACAGAGACCTTTTAGGAATCAAATGAGATCTTCTGCACTAGCTGCTGCCAACCAGGCCACCTCTCCAGGCAATGCAGCAACTAGAGTGTATGCTATATCTGCGCAGGCCCCCACCAGGCAAAGAACCACCAGTGTACAGTTACAGGCTGCGGTAGGAAGGCAGCTCCATGTACCCACATGCCACTAAACTGCGTTAACTGTGGACGCCAGCATCTGGCCACATCTACCATCTGTAAAGGACGTAAAATGACCGAAAAGAGAAGACCTCTGAGAGAAGATACTTCTCCCACACGGACCGTTATACTAGGATCACCAATCTGTACCACACCGAGACCACAGGTAGCCGACCACGAAGTAACGGAGATGAAAACTCCGTTAGTATTAGCTCGACCGACCACCCCAACCATTCAGGTAGCCACACTAGGATCACCAATTACAAACACTCCTTATATAGGACAAGAAGACAGCGATATAGTGGATCTCGAATCAACTACACTATCGCCGGTACAAACACCTACGCCAGCAGCAAGATAATTGTACTACAACATAATTATAGAAAGACGTACGCAACAACACTAGCAGCATTTGAAATAGTAATTCAAAGAAACGCTACCCTAGTCTATCTACAAGAACCCTATATAGGGCGCGGCAATACTATCTCCCACCCGGCCTTCCAGATCCGGTGGCCAGAGATAAACAACGACCAACAGAGCGAGATACGAGTACTTATAGCGTTTCGTAAGGACGTACTAAACTCAATTACGATTGAAGATAGAACGGACCTTATTAAACACTCTAATATTTAGTGCTTTGATATCTGGGAAAATAAGCGCACCCGGAGAACCCGACTACTGAACATCTACAACAGAAAGACTGCTTAGGGGTATACTATTAATTCAGTCTGCTGGGACCAGATTATAAGTACGAGGACTATCCTAGCAGGCGATCTCAACTTACGAGGATACTAGGACCCGTGGAAAGCTACCTTAACAAATCACCTAGTCCTTAAAAAGTTAATAGAGGACTATCAATTAGTTCTTAATAATACCGATCAGGCTACTAGATTGGAAAACGGCTCTAAATCTATTATAGACCTCACTCTATTAATAGTAGATATGGGGCTTTTAGATAACTAGGCGATTAAGGAGGACCTTAGCACGCCATCCGATTATAAGGTTATCCTATTCGAATGGGATACACTGTTACGAACCTCTAAGGAAGCGGGCTTTATAACCCTAAGGGCGAGGAGCCCGCACGGGAAACAGGACCCCAAGGGACTGCGAAGTCACGGGGCAAGGCGCAAGACAGAATCCCCTACGGGAAGAAGACCCATAGGGACGAAGGGACGGAAGCTAGAATCCCGGAGAAGACAAAAGGTAAGCGGGCGCGGAACAGGTAAACATAGCGACCGCTTCACACCGACGAATATCGGAAACCAGGAACAAGGCCAAGCGCCGAAGTCACGTAGGACCCATACGGATAATACCAAGAATGGATTATCTAAGAAAGACACTAGATAATTGTTAGGCCCCTCAGGCAGCACCACCATGGACTGTAGGGTAACTAACCAGCAGCAGCCAGCAACCAGGAGGGAGACCCGGTCACGTACTAGGGCACGTGCACAGCGCTAGGTACATGGCACGGGCCCAGCGCTAAGCGACTGGGTATATTTACCCTTCGCCCTCTCTTTCTAGACTCTCTTTCCTTTTCTCCTTATACATAGATTTTTAGTTAAGAGTAATACCACCCTTTCGGCTTTACTGCCTCACATAATCTATGTACCTCCAATATAATAACCTGACCAGACACACGACATTAACATTACGCAGTAGGACAGTTTATATATAAGGAACGACTTCTGCCCTTACCTAAACAAGAACCCGACCCAGAGCACAGACCGAGTGAAGACTTTTACACACACAGACCGACATCATCGGACACAAAATCCACCAGCCATTAGAAATTCCAACCAAGAAGACCTCACCATACCAAACCACAGCCGCGCTAGCAGTGTTACCTCTCATCACAATAGGGCTTCATGCGAAGACCATACTAATAAGGAATCCCTACTCCCCGACACCGTCCGCCCCCATAATAGCAACAGGAACCAGCCCCGCGAGACGCGTTCGATCTCTCAGAGTGCCCTAAACCCTAAGGAGATAGCGCAGTCCTGTACGCACTCCCTCGACCTTACTAATAGCCCGAGCTTTCCCAACGATATCGCGCTTGAGAGCCACCGCTAGCCCAACTACGACGCTTTCCACAACTGGTACACCTTGGCCCCGGCCAATTAACGCGCTAAGTTCTACTACACCCTCCAGCTCCTTACGACCAGCAACGAACACAAGCATATAGACCACGCAACTTTGTAGGATGAATATAGGAGTCTCTAAGAGAGGTACAACAAGCTCCGTATTAGCCATAAAAAGGCGACAGACCGCGGCAATAATTTACTCCAGACGCTCCGCCAGGAAAATGACGAACTGACACGCCTCAACGTGAACCTCACTAACAACATATAGCGGGACGTAGGAGGCCCCCACAACTTTAACCGCCGCCAGAGCGAGGACACCATGGACACGCAACAGACTCAGCCTTACTCCGGCTCCCGCAAGATGCTTACTAGTAACGTCGACAAGCTTAGCTCCACCAATATCCAAGCTTTTATCACCTTCAAAGAAAACATGGGCTTCAAGCTTGAAGTTGAACAAGACTTCTTCCGCGGCAATAACAAGCTTATGGTTCGCCATATCTACTCCCGTCTGGCTGAGTCAGTAGCCCCTACCATGCGCCCCTTCCTAACAAGCAACCTGAGTCCTAAAGCCTTTATGGAGAAGCTGGGAAAGATCTACGGCATGGGCATTGCAAAAAAGAAAGCTAGGTATAAGCTCGTTGCCGCCAAGCAGACCGAGAAAGAGTCCATCGATGCCTACTACGCAAGGCTCTGCACCCTATAGGACCTCACAGACACCTCTAAGGAGGACAAGATCGACAAGTTACAGGGCAGCGTCGTGCCCGGGCTGGCCTACTCGGTTGCCCTCCAGAGCTTCGACACTGTTAAGCAACTCCTAGACATGCTCCGCAAGGGAGAATACCGGCGCGAAGAGATTAAATCCCTCAACCCAAGACCTAAGAAGCGCACAAACAGGGACAGGGAGCGTGGCCAGGGCTCTGGCTCCTCGAACGAACGCACCCGGTTCAACCGCAACGCCCCCACCAGTACTAATAATAAGGAAGAGCCGTAGCGTTACTCCCTAACTACATCCAAGCCTAAAGGATGGACCGGCCCATGGTACAACCCCGAACTAAACCCCAAGAGGATGACACCTAAGGAGCAGACTAAGATGGCAAAGGAACGCCGTTGCTTTCGTTACCGTGGCTCCGGCCACCGCAGCACCGACTCAGTCTGCCCCAACAATAACCGTGCCAAGTTTGCCCATATTACCAGCATTAAGGAGCTTGCCACCGACGGCGAGTCGGAAAACTCCACGTCCCAGGAGTAAGTCGCCCCCTAGGACCTCAACAGGACAAAGAGCTGGGTAAGCAATCAGCAGGCCCACGTTAGAAGAGGATCACTGTATCCAATATAGCAGTAGACAGACAAGCAAACAAGATTAAGGGAACCCACCTTATTCTACGGGCTATAGTAGTAGGAATGAACATACAATCTCTTCTCGATAACGGAAGCCAAGCTGAACTCATTAATGGCTCTTTCGTCCGCGCAACAAAAACACCAAGAATACCCCTCACAAAACGGATCCGTATAACTCTGGGAGACGGCAGCTTCTCCCAGTACATCACCCACGCCGCTCTGGTAGATGTTATTATCGGCACACACAAAGAACAACACCTTTACTACATCGCTAAGCTAGGAGATTACCTACTAATCCTAGGCGATGGTTAGCTCCGTACCTATAACCCCATCATCGACTGGGAAAAACGTTCGGTCCGCTTCTGCAGCGCTAAATGCTTTAAGTTAGGCTACCTCCACGGCCTTCCCCACACAGAGTATGCAGTGGGACACAAATACGAACCCCCGAAGGAGCAAGGCCCTAACATTAAATTCTACTCTACTTCGACCTTCCTACGCCTGGCAAGGAAACCGGGCTACGAAGGGTACTTCTATAACGTTAGGGAGAACCCCACGAACCCCACGAACCTTAGCGCTACAACCATGGCTGAGAGAAAGGAAGACGATTTTCAGAAGTTCATGGGAGGAAAGAAACAGCATAGCCGGGAAGAACGCCTAGCCCGGCTACTAAAAGAACACCACTGGATTAAGGAACTCTGGGACAAGACAATTGCCGATGAACTCCCGCCCCACAGGAAGGAGGATCATGCAATCAACCTTAGACCGGGCTACGTGCCCCCCTATAAGAAAAGCTACCGCCCCATATCATAACAAGAGAATGAGGCTGTTAAGAAATACATCGATAAGCATCTTAGAAAAGGGTTCATCCGACCTAGTTCATCCAGCTGCACCGCACCTCTCTTGGTTATTAGGAAACCCGGAGGAGGCCTAAGAATCTGCGTCGACTACCGGGCTCTTAATGTAGTCACCGAAAAAAACCGCTACCCTATCCCTTACATTAACGAGACGCTTACTCAGCTAAGTAAAGCCAGAGTGTTCACCAAGCTAGATGTAGTCCACGCCTTCAACCGGATCCGCATTAAGGAAGGACACGAATATCTCTATAACGGTCTAGACCGTTAAGTGCCTTGGAAGATCCCTGCGGCGATGAGTTAACAATTATGAGTCAACACCTAATGACTTAAAGGGCGCACGGATCAACTACTTCGGTATATAATACCTTCCTACGCTTATTATTTCCTTTCTCCTTAGCTTAGTCTTCTTGTAGAAGTATGCCAATGCATTTCCGCGAGTGCACCGGGTGCAAGCCCTCACATTAGACTAAGCTCAACACCTCCTCTTCGCGCCAAGGCTCCCACGCGAGCACCGGCATTCCTCCCCACAATAAGCAACCAAGAAGACACCTAAGACACCTAAGACACCCAAGACACCCAAGACAATCAAGAAGATAACCAAGAAGACAACTAAGAAGACAACTAAGAAGACAACCAAGAAGATAACCAAGAAGACAACCAAGAAGATAACCAAGAAGACAACCAAGAAGACAACCAAGAAGACAACTAAGAAGACAACCAAGAAGACAACCAGGAGAAAACCTAACGAAGCAACAATGGAAAACGACAAAGCACCACCAGAAGTACCCCCACAGTGGTTCTTCCAATACATAGAACAGAAGGAGAAGCAACAGCAAGAGGAACTCCGCCTCTTACAGCTAAAGCATGAAGAAGAGCTGCGACAAGTTCGCGAAGAAGAATAGAAGCGTATCACTAATGGAGTAAAGCCCGGCAAAGCCCTACCCCAGCTCCAAGAGTACTACGGCGAACCCGAAAAGCTTGAGGCCTGGCTACAGCAAGCTCAAGTAAAAATCCGAGTTAACTACCACCAGTGCACTGAATTTGTTAAATTCTGGGCATTAGCCGCTTGCCTTCGAGGTAAGGCACTTAAGAGAATGGACGCGTGGACACGCCAATTCGGGACTCCAGACCAAGTATACGCAGACACCTTCTTCCAGCAAATGCAACTCGTCTTCCAGGACCCTCAAGCCAAAGAACGAGCTCAACGAAGATTGGATTCGCTACGTTAAGGGAGAAGGCCATTTATCGAAGCCTATATGGAATGGCAAAGCCTCCTAATCGAAGCAGGCGGAGCAGACTAGCCTGACAGTGCCAAGAAGATGTCGCTGGACCGAATCCTCGGAGACGAGCTTGCACGCGCAATGATTACGGTCCCAGCAAGCGGCAGCTTCGAAAGCTACTGCAACACGTTAAAGGAAGTAGACGATCGTCTCCACGCCTACCAGACTCGAACAGGCCAGAAGCTCCAGAAACAGATAAGCCAGGAACGCCTTAAGTGGCAGGCCTCACAGACCTAGAGGACAACAACTCCTCAAGATGCTCAGCCAAAAGCGGATCCAAATAAAATGGACTGGCAGCCATCGCCACCCGCCCAAGCTGCTACAACTCAGCCGAGAAGAGCGAGGTGGGTGACCCAAGAGGAAATCAACCGACGCCGTTAAAATAGGCTCTGTACACGCTGCGGTGGCTCCGGACATTAGTGGCAGGCATGCCCTTATGCCCCTGCCCGCCGCCCTACTCAAGCCAACCCTACGAGACAGGCGAAGCCTATCTTAGCCCCCCAGCTTAAGGATGAGGAGAACGATAATCAGGACTCGGGAAAAGAGTAGCTCCTGACCAAAATCGCCGTCAGGAGCAGAAGGAGCAAAGCAAGCTAGAAGCTGGCTATTAACCAGCTAATAGTAAGCTTCAAGCAGATTGGAAGCAGTTCGAGAAGAAGCATATGGAGAAGGTACCTTTTCTAGTTTCTATACTTATCAATAGAGTTGTCTCTGCACAAACTCTTATTGACTCAGGTTGCCTCTCCTACGGCTTTATTGATGCTCAATTTGCACGCAAGCATAAGCTCCAGCGTATCTCAATCGAACCAAGACAAATCCAGTTAGTGGACGCAATAACCGACTCCTGGATTACCGAAGTAGCTGTCGCCGAGCTCGATGTTGGTGGACACCAAACAAAACAGGCGTACTTTCATGTTGCCCCAAAGATTAAAGGGTATAGCATTATCCTAGGTCTGCCCTGGCTAGAGAAGGAGAAAGCGGTACTAGACGCTAAATAATAGACACTCCGCTTTAAGGATTCTGGCCTTACAATCTATAATCAGAAGGAGACACAAACGCCTAACTACCGGAGAATTAGAGCAGTTGCATTTTATTACCTCACCCAGAGAAAACGACTAGGAGTTCAAGTATTCTTTACAAGCTTAGCGGATATTAATAAGGCTCTTGCAGAGAAGAAACATACCAACCCAAGCACTAAGTTACCACCTTGGCTAGAGGGATTTCTACCCGCATTTGACCGAACAGAGGCTAACAGGCTACCACCCCACCGGCCTGGAATTGATCACGCAATCGAGCTTAAAAAGGATGAGAACGGCAAGACACTATAGGCACTATAGGGGCCCCTATACAACATGTTAAGAGATAAGCTATTAGTCCTCCGGAAGACCCTTACGGAATATCTTAATAAGGGATTTATCCGTGTAAGCAATTCGCCTGCAGCCGCTCCTATCCTATTTGTACGAAAACCGGGAGGAGGCCTACGATTCTGCTGTGACTATCGTGCACTCAATTAGCTTACCCGAAAGGACCGTTACCCATTACCCCTTATCCAGGAGACTCTCAACAGAATTAGCAAGGCACGCTGGTTTACCAAACTTAATGTTATTGCAGCGTTTAATAAGATCCGAATCAAGCCAGGAGACGAATGGCTTACAGCATTTCGAACACGTTTTAGACTATTTGAATGGCTTGTTACCCCATTTGGACTCGCTAATGCCCTAAGCACCTTCTAACGGTACATCAACTGGACACTCTAGGAGTTTCTTAACGACTTCGTATCAGCCTACGTTGACGATATTCTAATTTTCACCGAAGGATCTCGCTCGCAGCACCGGAAACATGTTACTCAAGTACTTGAGAAGCTTTAAGCAGCAGGGCTTCAGCTCGATATCGATAAATGCGAATTCGAGGTTCAGTCAACCAAGTACCTTAGATTTATTATTGAAGCAGGCAAGGGCATCCGCATGGATCCTATAAAGATTAAGGCTATTTAAGAATGGGAAGCGCTAATAACGGTTAAAGGAGTACTTGGATTCCTTGGTTTCGTAAACTTCTACCGTCGCTTTATCGATAGGTACTTACAGATCACGGCTCCCCTACGCGTACTCACAAGGAAGGGCAATCAATTCAACTGGACTTAAGAAGCAGAGGCAGCCTTTAAGAAATTAAAGAGGGCCTTTATCACAGCACCAGTTCTCGCCCAATTTGACCCGGATCGGAAGACAATCCTCGAAACTGACTCCTCTAGGTACTGTACTGGAGGTATCCTATCTTAATACGATAACGATGGAGTACTCCGACCAGTTGCCTACTTCTCAAAGAAGAATGTACCAGCAGAATACAACTATGAGATCTACGATAAGGAACTTCTCGCAATTATTAAATGCCTTCAGCAATGGGATGCGGAACTACGCAGCGTTAAGGAATTCAAGATTATTACAGATTATAAGAACCTCGAGTACTTTACCACAGCTCGACGACTGTCTGAGAGACAAATGCGATGGCAGCTTATTCTGAGCAGGTTCAACTTTGCCATTGCCTACCGACCTGGCAAGCTAGGAGCACAACCGGATACACTTATAAGAAGAGATTAAGACCTACTAGTGTCCTAAGATGATAAGAGGTTGCAACATCGCATTACACAGCTCCTCAGCCCTAATAAGATCCAAGCCAACTGTTAGAGAGTGCTCGCAGTACCAGTACAGACAAGACGACAAGAAAGAACTAAGAGAGAAGCATACGAACCGACAGACACGCAGCAAACAGAGCTAATTAAGGATCATTTGCGACAACTCTGGCAAGAGGCTAAATTAGCGGACCCGGATCAAGAACGCCTAGTAACGGCAGTAAGAGAAGATAAAAGGATATTACTAAACGACTTAGAAGAGCTAGTCAAGCTCTTAGTCGCTAATTGCTCTCTAAATGGCCAAGGAGAGCTACTATTCCGCAGTAGGCGCTGGGTGCCGAATTACGAGCCACTGAGGACTAAGTTAATTTAAATACTTCATAATTCGACTATGACGGCTCATCCTGGACGTAACGGGACGATAGCCCTCGTCGCTAGGCAATTCTTCTGGCCAAACTTCGTATCAGACGTACGAAGATTCGTGCGGAACTGCGACGTTTGTGGAAGGACAAGAGTCTGGAGAGATCGTAAGCAAGGACTATTACGGCCGTTACCTATACCAAATCGTTAGTGGAGAGAGATCTCGATTGATTTTATTGGCCCGCTACCTGAGAGCCAAGAATGTCAAATGCTTATGGTAATCACCGATCGTCTGGGGAAGGGAGTTATTCTTAAGGGCTGCAAGGATACCGAAGCTGAGACAATCGCCAATCTATTTATTAAGCGCTTCTACCGCTATTATAGAGTCCCAGCAGTAATCGTCTCTGATCGAGGTAGTTAGTTCGTTGGCCAACTATAGAAAAGAGTCTGCCAACTACTTAAGATCGAGAGGCGCATATCGACAGCGTACCACCCGGAGACAGATGGATCGACAGAGCGCGCTAATACTGAAGTCGAGAAAAAACTTCGTCGAATGACCAATCAAGCGCAGAACAACTGGGTCGATTGGTTACCAGCAGTCGAGCTCGCGATTAATAGTCACGAATCCTTATTAACGGGCGTTAGTCCCTTCTTCCTCTCTCATAGATACCATCTCGAGCCGCTACAGCTATTCGAAGATCCACAGCCCATGCAGAATCCGACGTCGCCCATCCAGAAGGGAGAAGCGATTGTTGCGAAGATCAAGGAAATCACCGAATGGGTAGAAGCATCGATGGCAAACGCGCAACAGGATCAGGAGGCCCAAGCGAATCGATACCGGAACCCATCACCTGCGTACAAAGTGGGAGATAAGGTCTAGCTGAGCATAAAGAACATTAAGACAGACCGCCCAAGCCGGAAGTTAGATGACCGCTTAGCAAAGTTCACAGTTACTAAAGTAGTTGGTCCCCACAGCTATCGACTGGATGTGCCAAGTAGCATATACAACGTCTTTAATATTGACCTCCTACGTCCTGCTGGAATAGACCCTCTACCGAGTTAAGAACAGGACGACTACCAGCCGCCGCCAATATTAGATAATGGACACGAATGGTGGATAGTTGAGGCAATTCATGGAGAAAGGATGAAACGAAAGCGCGGCCAACGAAGGCCCCAGATGTTACGGCGCAGCCGTCACAGGCAGAGAGTTGAGGATCAACCCGACGGAACAGTGAGAAGTCGGAAGGCACAAGGATCCGAGGTCACAAGACTCCTCACGTGAGACAGCACGTGCGCCCCACCTGTGCCCTCAATAAACGGCACACCAACTCGTGCCCTCAAGTAACGGCACGCTCAGCGGTGCCCTTGAGAGACGGCACCACCAGATTGTCACAACTTTCCCACAGTATATAAGCACACTCACTTAGCTAGATACTTGACCCTTCGTGGTCAACTTCACAATAGAATTTGGACTCTATTGGTAACACGGCCTTCGCACGTAGTGTTTAGTCACGTGTGTTCGTCACTTCGTTCTCTCACACCCTCCCTTGTACCCACTCAAGGTAAACCCTCACACGGCTCACCACCCTCTTTGGTGTTTGATCCTTAGAGGCAGAGGCCCGCCGTTACACCAGAAGCAATACTACGTTAAGTGGAAAGGATATATAAGATTAACTTGGGAGCCAGCGTCGGCACTTTAAGAAACGGACGCGCTCAAGTCCTACCTTCAAGCCCGAGAAGAGGGGGGTAATGTGACGGTCTAGACCGTTAAGTGCCTTGGAAGATCCCTGCGGCGATGAGTTAACAATTATGAGTTAATACCTAATAACTTAAAGGGCGTACGGATCAACTACTTCGGTATATAATATCTTCCTACGCTTATTATTTCCTTTCTCCTTAGCTTAGTCTTCTTGTAGAAGTATGCCAATGCATTTCCGCGAGTGTACCGGGTGCAAGCCCTTACAATCTCACCTTATTTAACACACGCTTTAGATAGTACGAGTACCTAGTTATGCCCTTTAGACTCTGTAACGCTCCGGGAACATTCTAGAGCTACATCAATAACTCCGTCCTTAAATACCTTAATAAGTTCTGTACAGCCTACCTAGACGATGTCCTAATCTACAGCGAGAATGTAGAGGAGCACGCTGATAATATAAACAAAGTTCTAAAGCGCCTAAAAGAACGAGGACTCTAGCTTAACCTAGATAAGTGTGAATTCAACGTAAACACCGTGAAATACCTAGGACTTATCATCAGCACCAACGGTATCACCATAGACCCCGAGAAGGTCACGGTAATAGTAAACTAGAACACCCCTTCCTCGGTTAAGGATGTCTAAGCCTTCCTAGGATTCGTAAACTTCTACCGGCGCTTTATCAAGAACTTCTCTTACCTCGCTAGGCCTCTCACAGAAATGACCAGAGGAGATCACTTCACGACAAAGAACGGGAAAAAGAAGACACGGTACCGCGACTTCTAATAGGACGAAATGAAGTAAACCGCGTTTAATAAGCTAAAAGAAGCCTTTACCACAGCCCCGGTCCTTGCTCACCTTAACCTAGAGAAGGAGATCTGGGTGGAAATAGATGCTTTAGACTTTGTTAGCGTAGGAGTACTCTCGCAGATACATAAAGGAATCCTTAAACCGGTAGCGTACTTCTCTAAGAAGATGTCAGCCGCGGAGTGTAATTATATGATCTACGACAAGGAATTACTTGCCATTATCCGCTCCTTCGAGACCTGGAAGCCTGAACTAATAAGTACACCGGCTAAAAAACCAATCAAGGTGCTTACGGACCACAAAAACCTTGAATACTTTATAACAACCAAGCAGCTCACCAGCCGTTAAGCCCGCTGGGTAGAGTTTCTCTCCGCGTTCAACTTTATCATCTCATATAGGCCCGGAAAGCAAGGAGAGAAACCCGACTCTCTCACACGTCGCACCCAAGACCTTCCAAAGGGAATAGACGACCCGCGGAAGCAGCACCGATTCTAGTAACTCCTCTAAGACTTAAACCTTAAATAAGATATAAAGGTTGCCGTTAATACTCTCCTATTTGCAGCAGACGACCTTGAGGAAGAGGAGCCACGCTAGGAACAAGCACCGAGCCCAGACAAAACCCTAGACCTAGAGGAACTAATTAGATAAGTATACGAGGCAGACGAGGCTATCTAGGACCTCCGGAAGAGTATCGAAGCAGGGAACCGCCGCGTACCAAGCCACTTGATTGGAAAGGGATATAAGAAAAACATCTAAGACTTCTTAGTAAAAGAGAGTTAGGTATAGTTAAAAGATACCCTTATTATCCTAGACTACCAGCTACTACGCCTACGCCTACTACGAGACTATCACGAGAGTCCGCTTACTAGACATCCCGGGACAAAAGCAATATACCGAAACCTTACTAAAAGATATTAGTGGTTAGGACAAAGAGAAGACGTTACGAGATTCGTAAAGAACTACTACTACTATAGAAGGCACAAGCCCTATATAGACTAGAAGTAAGGACTACTAAAACCCCTACCGATACCGCAGCAGAAGTGGCTCCACGTATTAATCGACTTTATAGAAAAACTGCCCCCTTATATTCGCAATAATAGAGAGTTTAACCACTACCTAACCATTACGGACCGCCTTATAAAAGGAAGGAGCTACGAGCCCCTTTTAACCCTTAGTACTAAAGAAGTAGTTAAGGCCTTAAACCGCCGACTCTTCTACGTAAGAGGATTTCCACTTGATATCGTCTTAGATAGAGGTAGCGTAATAAACTTACGCCTCTACTAACAAATCCTCGAACGCTACAAAGTAAAGGTAAAGATGTCGACCTCTTACCATCCCGAGACCGACGGACAGAGCGAGAGCTTAGTGAAAGGTATAAAAAGATACCTCCGCCTCTATATTAACCATGCCTAAGACAACTGGGCAGACTTCCTACTACAAGCCGAATTCCAAGCCAACACACATATTAGTGTATCGATAGGAGTATCACCCTTCTTCGCAGACAACGGATTCCACCTAAGAATAGGAATTAAACCGCCTAGAACCTATAACGGCCCGGAAGCAGCCGAAGTAATAAGAGCAGACCGACTTGTTATAAGAACTAATATAATAAGGGAGTTCCTTCAAGAACAGCTAGTCTGGATCTAGGAGGAGTAAGCCCGACATACAGATAAGTTCCGTTAACTATACCCGGTATTCCGAGTAGGTGACAAGGTCTTTATTAATGCAAGGAACTTTAAACTTGGGCGGAATAGTAAATCACTATCACTAAAGAACCTAGGACCATGGGAAATCACACGATGTATCGACGGCAAAGCGTACGAGGTAGCCATACCTCCATACATATAAGAACAAGGAATCTTTAACGTCTTCCACCTATAGAAGTTGCACCTTGCGCCAGATAACCCGTACCCCGGATAGGTGTAAGAACTAGGCCCTATATACCTTATCTTTAACAATAAGGATGAAACCATATACGAGGAATAGGAAGTCCTCGAAGTTATCGACTACCGAAACTCCAGACACGGGGTCTAATACAAAGTCACTTTTATAGGAAACTAGGATGAATGGAATACTAACCCACTATAGCAATACTAGACAAACTACAAAAACGCGCCTAATAAGATCCGGGAATATTACGTATACTATAAGAACGCGCCTAAGATGCCTGATTTCTTTTTAGAGCTCAGAGGACCTCGCTTGGAAGAGGGGGGGGTAGTGTTAGGTGTTACGAACCTCAGTCCGTATAGATAGGAAGACACAAGGGTCGAGAAGAGTACTAAGTAACAAAGCAGCTAGAAGGGAAGAAAGCCTAGGAGGCGGGAAAGAAGGATCTCCGCTTACCCCGCTTCGGGCGAGAAAGGGCCTAGGCGCCCTAGTCACGTACACCCCACAGCGAGCCCTCGAGCGAAGGGCTCAGCGAGCCCTTAGAAAATAGGCTCTCTTACGAGCCCATATAAGCCCAGCTCGTAAGGGCTCTACCAGATTGTTATAGCTTTCCTAGTAGTATATAGTCACGCTCCTTTAGCTAGACATTTGACCCTTCGTGGTCAACTCAAAGTTCCAATTTAAACCCTATTAATTTAGAGGTAACAAGCTCATTGCGCGCCGCGCTATCACGTAATACTTCCCTCTTTGCACCGCCATCCTCCTCTTGTCTCTTCAAGGTAAACCCTTCGGTTTCTACTAACCTACTAAGCGACTCCGAAGCTTAGTAGAAGGAGCCTACCGTTACACTTTGACCACCATCCTTGTAAGAGAAGGAAGGTTTTAAGAAAAACCGAAGAGAAGTATCCCCTAGAACGCCATCTCTAACATAGTCAATGTCCGATACCGAGATGAGCAACGCCCCGACTTAGCAGCCGACCCCGGCTTAGCTGATATCAACCATCCAACGCCTACAAGAACAGGTCGAACAGCTTCAAGCAGAACAAGCGACCCCCAGGCCAAGGAAAATCAAACTCCGGAACCCCGATACCTTCGATGGTAACCGACAGAAGCTACAAGGCTTTACCTCCCAACTCGAACGATACATCCGTATCTATGACGACCAGTTCGAATCTAAGGAAGACAAGGTTCTCTTTGCATCTACCTACCTTCGCGGAACGGCAGAGCGATGGTTCGAACCCTACCTCAACGAACACCTCCACAAGGACAAGAACGAACAGTCCAAGAACACTCGGGACATGTTCAATAACTACGACAAATTCGTGGAACATCTCAAGCGCGCCTTCAACGACGTGGACGAAGTCCGGCAAGCAACTCAGAAGATCATGACCCTGCAGCAGAAAGGATTAGTCTCGGACTACACCTCTACGTTCCGACAGGCAGCCGCATTCTTGGAGGGATGGTCAGATCAAGCCCAACGCGACCACTACTATAAGGGACTCAAGCCGAACATCAAGGATGCTATGGCTTTCCACAGCTACCCCAAAACGCTGGACACAATAATCGAATTAGCCAGGCGCCTGGACGAGCGCCTCTGGGAGCGACAAACCGAACGGTACCCTGCCAACACGACACGGACAACCAAGCCACGCCACACTCAGAACGGCGGCGATGCCATGGAACTGGACAGTTCCACCCGTCAGGACAGGAACAACAAGGGCCGGAACAATGGATGGAAGGGACGAAACAAGAACACGCAGACGAAATGGATACCAGAGCAGTAAGAACTATTCGCGAAGAAACTCTGTGTCTACTGCGGAGATAAGTGGCAGCCAGGGCACGACTGCCCGCTACGGCCCAAGAAAGGACGCAGTCATGCGGCGGCCGTACGAAAAGACTCCGAGAAGGAGCTGGCAGCCTTCAAGAAGATCGAACAGCAGCGAGCAGCGCATGCAGCCATCAGCTGGACCGTATGCTACAACGACAGCTGCATGATCCACAAGAGCGATAAAAACGCCACGGGATGGTACCCCCGCAAACCAGGGAAAAACCGACAGCTTAACGCTACCACTCGAGTTACTAAGGAACCCCAGCTCGACGCCCTTGTCGACGCGTTCCCGGAGGACTCCGACCTGGTAGACAGCGACATAAGGGAACTGTACGACAGCACCCCAGACCAAAGCGAACTTAGCAGTATAAGGGAAGAGACGGTCCAGGAAAGAACCCGGACAATGGACAAGCGAAACACCCTCACCTCGCTCGAAGTACTCGCTCAACGGTACGGTATCAGCTACCACCCGGAAAACGGATGCGGAAACCACGGTCAAACGGTTTGGATCCCGGATCAGAGGAACCTCGCCCTTATGGTCATATGGGACTGGCGACAGGACACCCTCTGGGAAACCCGCATTGAGCAAAACGGAGAAAAACACGAACTCCCGGTAACTCCAGAAACAACGCTCGTTGAAGGACACCACCAAGGTCTCTCAGCACGCGAGCAGGCGGACTACGATTCTCTACGAGAATTAGCAAGAATTCTCTACCAATACGGCACGGCAACAATCCAGAATCGAACGCTCAAATGGATTCCCGATGAAAAGCTCAATCATCATCCAACCTTCAAATACCAAGTGCGGAACGACAAAGTCTACTGGACGAGGGTGACCAAAAACGGCAATTGGACCGACTGGAAGCAAGCATACATTCAAGTCAACGAATGGGAAGACTATATGCATAGCGAAGTCCATGGCCGACCAACGTTAAAAAACTAAACGGCCTCCCTAGTTAGGGACCCCAGGAGGGGCCGTTAGCTAGGTCCCTCAACCAGGTATCACGCACATCGAACGGACCAATACCCACCGGATCAGATCTTCACCAATTACTCCACGTAGAAGTCACTTTCTGCGGAAAGAGAGCAAGTGCCATGATCGACAGCGGCGCGCAGGGTAACTTCATTCACCCGCCATTCGCCATTAAGCACGGCCTCCGGCACCAAGCAAAAGACCAACCGTACGAGCTTAGTACAGTGGACGGATCACCCTCTACCTACGGCAACGGATGGGTTAGAATCGAAACCGGAGATTCGCCTATGTCACTTGGCAATCACAAAGAACATATCAACCTAGACTTTATATCTATCCCAGGACATGACATTATCCTTGGGATGCTATGGTTGAAGACGCATGCACCATACATCAACTGGAGGAGGGGAACAATCACCTTCCCGGACGAACTATGCGAAAGACACCTCGCTACCGCGAAAAGGACGAACAGGGTGGACGTACCCGAGCAAAGAAGCCGAAACGATGAGCCAGAGTCGACACGCCAGAGCAAGAAGCCCGAGCACGACTAGAGCCGGAACGATAAGGAAAAGAAAAGTACTATCGATATCTAAGAAATCTCCTTAGCGGCCCTACAGCGTATGAAGCGTAGGGGAGAAAAAGCGTTTACAGTCTACGTTAGACCAAGCCAGGAAATGGAGCAACGCATCACAGCACGCATGCGCAGGGCGGACGTGCCCGAGTCGAACGACCAAAACGGTAAAACGGGACCTCCAAAAGAGGATAACGGCCCAAAGTCAGTCGGAGGAGACTACTCCCAGAGGATCGAGAGACGCTACAGCCTACCCACTTTACGAAGTAGGAATCTTCTGTGGGATAAGAGCTACGCAGTCCGAGGCATTTCGGCAGTCGGGACCCAGCAAGTGGTTAACAACGACGGAACTATAAGGCCCACTAGCGGAGTTAAACCGCTAATACCAGAACTGGAAACGGTACCCCTAGAACTCTGGAAATACGCATAAGTCTTCAAAGAAAGAGGAAAAGGAAGCCTACTAAAACACCAACCTTGGGATCACGAGATACCCCTTATCCCAGGAACGCAGCCCGCGTTTAAGCCAATCTATTCCCTCTCTTAGAAGGAAAGCGAGGCTTTAAGGGAGTACATCGATAAGAACTTAGAACGCGGATACATACGGCCTTCGTCATTACCGGCTGGCTATCCCATTCTGTTCGTCCCAAAGAAAAACGGCAAGCTCCGCCTCTGCGTCGATTACAGACAGCTGAACGACGTAACGGTAAAAAACCGATACCCATTACCTCGCATCGACGAACTTCAGGATAAGCTCCGGACCGCTAAGTACTTTACTAAGCTGGATCTCCGAGAAGGCTACTACCTGGTTCGTATGAAAGAAGGAGAAGAATGGAAGACAGCGTTCCGAACACGATTCGGTCATTACGAGTATACGGTCATGCCATTCGGGCTTACAAATGCCCCTGGCACATTCTAGAACTTGGTCAACGATACACTACGTCCGTATTTAGATGTATTCTGTATGGCTTACCTGGACGACATTCTGATCTACTCGGATACGCTCGAAGAACATACCGAGCATATAAAGAAAGTCCTCGAAGTACTACAGGACAAAGATCTCCGAATAGCACCAGATAAATGCGAATGGTATACCCAGCGAATAGAATTCTTGGGTTTTATCATTACGCCTGGGCACATCAGCATGGACGAGAAGAAACTGGACGTAATCAGGGACTGGCCGGCACCACGAACGATTAAGGAAGTATAATCCTTCCTCGGATTCGCCAACTTCTACCGTAAATTCATCATGAATTACGCGGGAGTGTCAGAACCCCTAACCAGACTTACTCGAAAAGAGCATGGATTCCAATGGGGAGAGGCGTAACAAAACGCATTCGAGTCTCTCAAACGGATGTTCTGCGAAGCGCCTATCCTGGGTATCTACAATCCGGAACTTCCCATCACGGTCGAAACGGACGTATTAGACTACGCAATTGGCGCTTGCATCAGCCAACCGGACGAGCAAGGCAAACTTCACCCAATCGCGTACTACTTAAGAAAGATGACGCCCCCGGAGCTCAACTACGACGTCCATGACAAAGAACTGTTAGCCATTGTCACGGCTTTCAAAGAATGGAGACACTACCTCGAAGGAGCTAAGTACCAGGTGATGGTTCATTGCGATCATAAGAACCTCACGCACTTCACCACCACAAAAGAATTGACACGAAGACAAGTCAGGTGGGCGGAAGAATTAGTATCCTACAACATAAAGATCACCTACAGAAAGGGATCAGAGAATGCTCGCGCAGATGCGCTAAGCAGAAGAGCCGACCATATCGAAGGGAAGCCAGGACTACAGCCTGCGGTTTTAAACCAGCAGGAAGACGGAAGCCTCACACCAGCCAGAACGTGCGCACCTATATTTAGGATTGCCCAATCATGGCTTAAGGGGAATCCGGAAAGCGAAGTCCCGCTTACCCCGGTCAGGCTACTAGCGCCGGCGTATCGCCTGGAGGGCAACGCCTGGACAAAGAAAATCCGAGAGGCCTACGAACATGACGCAATGGCCCAGGAACTCGGAAACGTGGAAAACGACCCTCGCTTAACCAAAGACGAAGACGGCACAATCCTATATTTAGGATTAATCTACGTCCCAGTTAAACTACGGGAAGAAATCGTTAAGGATATCTACGAAGCACCAGCACACGGTCATCAAGGAACGGACAAAACGGTCGAACGAATTACTAGGAACTACTACTTCCCAGGACTCAGAAAGATGGTCCAACGGATAGTCACACAGTGCGACCTTTGCATTCGAAGTAAAGCAGCAAGACACGCGCCCTACGGACTACTTCAACCACTTTCAGTACCGGAAAGACCCTAGCAGTCTATCATATTAGACTTTATCACGGATCTACCCCAGTCGAAAGAACCCTTAACCGGTGTCCTTTACGACTCGATCCTAGTTATCGTCGACAGGCTTACTAAGTACGCGTACTACCTACCGTATCTTAAAACGGCGAACGCGGAAGACCTAGCCTACACCTTCCTTAGGACAATCCTCGGCAACTACGGGCTACCGGACGAGCTAGTATCAGATAGAGATCGGCTGTTCACATCTTAGTTCTAGCAGACTCTTACCCGTTAGCTCGGATCCAAGTATAAGCTATCTACCACGGCACATCCTCAAACGGACGGACAAACAGAACGAACAAACCAAACGCTAGAGCAATACCTACGCTGTTATATCAACTACACGCAAGACAATTGGGTTGAACTGCTACCTCTCGCCCAGTTCGCGTACAACAGTTCAAAGGCAACGACTACGCAAGAATCACCGTTCTACGCCAACTACGGATATGAGCCAACGGCTTATAGGGAATCGCTTCCAAGCAAATCACTAAGCCAGAAAGGAATCCTCAAGACAGACCAGCTAAAGGCACTTCACAAACAGCTCAGCCTCGACATCGAATATAATGGATTTTTGATGTCCCGCTACTACAACAGACGGCACCAGGAGGCACCGAAGCTAAAGAGGGGGGATAAAGTCTACCTACTCAGAAAAAACATCAAAACGAAGCGACCAAACAGCAAATTGGACTTCAAGAAAATTGGACCATTCGAAATCAAAGAGAAACTCGGGAAAGTCAACTACCGCCTCAAGCTACCAAAAACCATGCGGATAGTACCCGTCTTTCACATTGCACTGCTCGAACCGGCACCAAAGAACGCCACGATCATCCAGCAGACTGAAGAAATAGTACCAGAAAACCCAGACGCCGACGAAAACAAGGAATGGATCGTAGAAAAGATCCTAGACAGCGGCTATATTGATGGTTAATTCAGATACCTCCTACAATGGGAAGGAGACTGGGACCATACCTGGGAACCACCGGAAAATTGCGAAGGATGCAAAGACCTTATTGAAAGATTCCATCGCCAAAACCCGGATCGGCCGGCACCGCGGCCTCATCAAACACGAAGGATCCGAAATCGAAATCAGGGAACGGAGACTGCCGCGCCTGATCAACCAACTCGGAATTCGCGGGTGGCACAGCAGAGCCAGCCCCAGGGGACCCAGCAGGACCCACGGAAGCGTCAGCTAAGGCCTCGCCACGCAAGCGCTTTGTCGATCGCGAAGATTCGGTATTTTCAGGGTCAACAGGACCCCCGACTACCGCGGCCTCTGCGTCCTCCGCAGCCTCCAGTGCGGCAAGATTCTCGAAGCCCTTACGAATCATACGCGAACGGCGTTCCTTCAAGAACCGCTGCTGTTTCTGTAACCGCAGAAACTTTGCTAAAGCAGCATCCGCCTCAGCAGCAACCCGCTCACAGGCACGATCAAGCTTCTCCACTAAGGAAGGTCAAACAGAATCGAGAAAAGATAGGGATAGCCACTTACATCCAGAGCCACTGGACTCCGCAATATCACACCCCGAGCGACGCCCCTGTAAACAAGCACCGCACTCAGAAGGATTATCCTCCAAAGCAATACAAGCAGTCCGGTGCTCCAAGCAATTAGTACAAGGGATCATCTCTACTCCGTTACGTAGAACCTGCCGCAACAACTCTTTCCGACGAAGGGTAGTCCGATGAGGGCGAGGCGAATACCCATCCAGAGTCTCAGTAAAAGAACGCTTCTTAGGAGGCATGACGAGAACTTATAGGAGAAGAAAGGGCAGGAGGAACGGGAGACAAAATATAACCCAACGGATAAATCTTCGGGCCGAAGATCCTTAAGGGGGGAGGTAGTGTTACGAACCTCAGTCCGTATAGATAGGAAGACACAAGGGTCGGGAAGAGCACTAAGTAATAAAGCAGCTAGAAGGGAAGAAAGCCTAGGAGGCGGGAAAGAAGGATCTCCGCTTACCCCGCTTCGGGCGAGAAAGGGCCTAGGCGCCCTAGTCACGTGCACCCCACAGCGAGCCCTCGAGCGAAGGGCTCAGCGAGCCCTTAGAAAATAGGCTCTCTTACGAGCCCATATAAGCCCAGCTCGTAAGGGCTCTACTAGATTGTTATAGCTTTCCTAGTAGTATATAGTCACGCTCCTTTAGCTAGACATTTAACCCTTCGTAGTCAACTTAAAGTTCCAATTTAAACCCTATTAATTTAGAGGTAATAAGCTTATTACGCGCCGCGCTATTACGTGATACTTCCCTCTTTGCACCGCTATCCTCCTCTTGTCTCTTTAAGGTAAACCCTTCGGTTTCTACTAACCTACTAAGCGACTCCGAAGCTTAGTAGAAGGAGCCTACCGTTATATTAGGCCCCTCAGGCAGTACTACTATAGACTATAGGGTAACTAACCAGCAGTAGCCAGTAACTAGGAGGGAGACCCGGTCACGTGCTAGGGCACGTGCACAGCGCTAGGTACATGGTACGGGCCCAGCGCTAAGCGACTGGGTATATTTACCCTTCGCCCTCTCTTTCTAGACTCTCTTTCCTTTTCTCCTTGTACATAGATTTTTAGTTAAGAGTAATACTACCCTTTCGGCTTTGCTGCCTTATAATAATACGGGATCCTAACTATCTACGATTATCTAAGTAGATTGTTATAGCTTCTTAGTAGTATATAGTCGCACTCCTTTAGCTAGACATTTAACCCTTCGTAGTCAACTCAAAGTTCCAATTTAAACCCTATTAATTTAGAGGTAATAAGCTTATTACGCACCGCGCTATTACGTAATACTTCTCTCTTTATACCGCTATCCTCCTCTTGTCTCTTTAAGGTAAACCCTTCGGTTTCTACTAACCTACTAAGCGACTTCGAAGCTTAGTAGAAGGAGCCTACCGTTACACTTTAACCACCATCCTTATAAGAGAAGGAAGGCTTTAAGAAAACTAAAGAGAAGTATCTCCTAGAACGCTATCTCTAACATAGTCAATGTCCGACGTCGAGATAAGCAACGCCCCGACTTAGTAGCCGACCGCGGCTTAGCTAATATTAACCATCCAACGCCTATAAGCGCAGATCGAACAGCTTTAAGCAGGTTAAGCGGCCCCGAGGCCGAGAAAAGTTAAACTCCGGAACTATTAAATAATAAGGGTTCATAGCAGCGGTATAGAGACAGTCTACGATAAGTCGTTTAATTCTTCTACCTATTAGCGGCATACGGAAGATATACGTGTGCGTCACGTGCTACGCTAAACCCTAATTGGTCCTCGTTAATCGGATCCTTCTCGGCATTGGCTTCCCTTTAGATATGGGGCTTAAAAGCCAACTCGCTTAGTCAGCTAAAATCCACCCAGGTGTAGTAGCCCTTAGGCTGTTTATTTAATACTCCTACTTAGCCGTGGAGCGTCGGCTGCAAACCTAGCTGTTGGATAAAGCTAGCAAAGCGGTCTCTTACTAGGGGTTTAGTTAGCCCGTCCGCCACTATGTCCTTACTATAAACATACTCGATCTACACTCGATTCCTTTAAACAAGGTCTCGAACATTGTGATAGTGCACGTCGATATGCTTTAACCGTTTATACACGTAAGGGTCCTTCGCTAGGGCTAACGCGGCCTGATTGTCTCCCTTTAGACTTGTAGTGCTGTTAAACTTCTCGTTCTCGAACAGTACTACACGATAAGGGGATAACCTAAGGTATTCGCCTACGCCCATCTCTCGAAGCAGTTGTGTAAGCCACTGAGATTCCTTAGCGCAGGCGGACATTACTATATACTCGGCTTCTATAGTAGAGGTAGCCACTGATCTTTACTTTTAGCTCCTCTAGCTGATAGGACCGTTACCGAGTAGGAAGATATATCCGAGGATGGACTTCCTGTCTGTTTTGTCTATGGCGTAGTCCGAGTCCGAATACCCTGTAAGCCCTGTACTCCCACTGTCCCTGTAGACTATCCCGAGATCGGCTGTTAATCTAAGGTACCGCAGTAGGCCCTTAAGTGTATAGCCGTAATATTCTGCTAGATTACTTAGATATTGGCTTAGCCGGCCAATTGGGAACGCGATGTCTGGACGCGTGAGAACCGCAAGGTATATCAGCTTTCTAACAGCATACTAATACTCTTTTAGGTCGATTCGCTTATCGTTTGGCCCAGAGGGGCGGAGAGCGTCGTATCCGTTTAGCGGCAGCGTTGCTGGTCTTAACTTATCCTTTTCTATATAAAGAGTTTGAAGTGTTTCTTATAAATAGTAGGACTGATTAAGACGTAGCGTTCTACTCTTTCTATTACGAGTAACTTTAACACCAAGGATCTTCTTTATCTCCCCTAGGTCCTTAATCTTAAAGACCTTGCTGATAGCGGTTTTAAACCAGATAATATCCTTAATCTTTAGAGCAGCGATTGGGATGTCATCAACGTTGTGACGATTCAGACCGTCAACATCTCATTCTCCAGAAAACTAAGCCTAATTAGGCTAAAGCACTTATCTAAGACAAGATGTCTAAGACATAGGGTTTGCTAAGAGCAAACACTTAGCGGGAACGTACGGGAAAGGGAAGCCTAAGACCGGCTATTCGACTTCTAACTAGTACCTAGGCTGGATATATAAGTTTCCTCCTTCCTCCTTTATTCCCTTTCTTTTCTCTTTCCTTTCTCTAGCTTAGAAACTTTAGTCAATTTCGAGAATCTGACTTGTTCTTCTTGAGTCGTGACACTTTTCTAAGCTCACCTAACCACTTCGGCTTACTCTTATTCAACCATCAGCTGGCTTGCCCTGATTTCTGAGAAGACGAAGCCACCCTTTCACTTATCCTACTCGCTCACCAATCAGATAACCCGCTCTCTGACCACCGATCACTTCTCATCACTTCTCATCACTTCTCATCAACTCTCACCAACCCCTCCTTCGTTCAAGCTTCCAGCAGGCTTGCCCTGGTAAAAGAACGTTGGACCTACCACTATGTCGACTCCCGGATCGAGCGCGCGTGGCGCCAGACGTACTAAGGAGCCTAAGGGGAAAGAAAAAGAGCAAGACGCTCCTGAGGCAATTGAACAGCCACTCCCTATAACCTCAGATGATGTGCTCTTCCAGTACACACCCCACAACCATTTGGGTGGAGGGGACATTCAAGACTTCACCATGAACCCCTTCCAGCATGGAAAGATCTCCCTATTCAATGTGCTGAAGAATGAGGAAGAGATGGAGATCCTCTTCCAGGATCTAGGAAAAACAAAGTACCTAATAGGAGATCTCCTCCAGCACATTCAACAAGAACAAGGAAAGAAGACAGAGGCCGCCGTTGAGTTCAACGAGCTTCTTAGGAACTTTAAGAACCTTGAAGAAGGAAGCGCGCGGATCTACCAGGAGAATGCGGAGCTCACTGCAGAGAAAGGTATCCTTAAGGCTGAACTAGAGCGCGTTAGACGACAAAATAAGGGCCTCAGGGAGCCGAACGTTACTTTTAGCTACCGACCTACTACAGGACGTCAATCCCCTGGAAACCAGTCTGAGATGAGCTCCGTTCCTGACAGTCAGCCAACTGTAGAAACCCTAGTCCGCTCCCTAATATCTCAGCATCAGGGAGGACGCTCCGCGAAGCTATCTGATCCTCCACAGTTTACTGGAGAACCCGAGAAGGAGCCCTCCTTTAGGCACTGGAAGGCCGAGATGTACAATAAGCTGGAAGTTAACGCGGACCACTACAAGACTGAAAGGGCCAAGATATCCTACATCTTCTCACGCACCACTGGGACGGCCTCAGACACCATTAGGCCGAACGTTCATGAGGGACCCGCTGCCTTCCAGACGGCAGAAGAGGCCTTTGCTCTTCTTACCTCCGTATTTGACGACCCCCACTTCCTCCAGAACAAGCGCCAGGAATTCCGCCGCTTCTACCAGAACACGACGCCTTTCAACTCCTTCTACGCCAAGTTCATTGCCCTCGCCACGGAATCCGAGCTTCCAAGGGACCAGTGGTTTGAGGAGATATGGACCCGCCTTTCAGGAGGACTTCGCCATGGACTGGCGCCCGTTAAGGACTCCCTAAACTTCAGCTTCCAGGATCTAACGGCTCGTGCCCGTACGCTAGATAGGGAACTTCAGAACGATGTTAAGGCGGCAGAGAAGAAGAAGGAGCGTGCTAATAAATCCCTAAAGAACACTAAGCCAACGGTGGAGCGTACTACCTCTAGGCAGGAACAGAAGAAGTCACTAACCGCTGAGGAGCGGGATTCTTACCGCAAGGAAGGCCGTTGCTTCCACTGCCATCAGAAAGGGCATATGGCTAACGCCTGCCCTGCTAAGGCGGTTACCATCGCCAATGCTGAGCCGGACTCTGGATCAGCTGAAGACTCGGGAAAAGAGTAACTCCTAGCAAAGACGCGCCTAGGAGTAAGGAACAGGCTTTGTTCACGGAAGTACAGGTGACTTCCCTGTGGCACCCCAACCTAGAACCTATTATTGCACACTGTATATTATCTAGTCAAGGAAAGAAAATACAGGTTGATGCAATGGTTGACACTGGAGCACTTGTATACGCCACAGTGAGCAGGAGCCTCGCGCACCAGATGACAGAAGAGCTTGGAATTGTACCCCTCCCCCTCTCCAAACCGATCCCCTACACCGTTGCGGACGGGCGAAGCGGAAAACCTATCACCCACAAGATCTGCCCACACCTCCAAGTCAAGGATCACTGGGAAGCCACCTCTCCCCTACTCATCATGGACCTTGGGAACCACGACATGCTACTGGGAAAGGGCTGGTTGCAGGCCCACGGCGCGTTGCCAGACGCAAACAGCAACTCAGTCACGTTCAAGCCGAACTTCTGCACGCACCCCGGCAGGCCCGCCGCGGCGGAGCCAAGAAAGCTTGATCCAACGACGCCTCCTAAGGTAGAATCATGGAGGCCCCAGAGAATCCTTACTAGACACTCCTTCCAGGCCGATATAAGGGAGTCCCTTAAAGAAATGAACAAGGAACTGACCAAGGACGTGGAGAAGAAGTCTCCCCACCTCGAAAGAAGGTACCAAAGAGGGATATGCAGCTCGTAACTGCGGAAGGATTTCTGCGTTCACTAAAGCAACAAGGCACTGAAGTGTACCATCTCCGTCTCTGGGAGTTGCTGGAGGAGGAGGAGCAGGCAAGAATCAACGCCTTCCAACAATAGTTACCCGAGGAGTTAAGAGAACTCACCCCTCAGCTACCTGAATGGCTGCAGGACCTGGCAGAGAACTTCTCCAAGCAGAGGTCAGACGAGCTTCCCCCGTCAAGACCTTGTGACCACAGGATAGAGCTCAACCAGGACCCGGAGTTACGCACGCCGCCGCTATACCGGATGTCTACGGACGAACTCGCGGCTGCAAAGGACTACATTGAGGAGAACCTAGGAAAGGGGTTTATTGAAGCGAGCAGGGCACCGTTTGGTTCACCCATCCTCATGGCAAGGAAGGCCAATGGAGGATTCCGTTTCTGCGTGGACTACCGCCGCCTTAACGCAGCTACGAAGAAGAATAAATACCCACTTCCCTTGATTGACGAGACGCTAGCCCGGTTGACTGGAGCGCGTTACTTCTCTAAGATTGACGTCAGACAAGCATTCCACAGGATTCGGATGCACGAAGACTCCAAGGACCTTACAACCTTCCGGACGCGCTACGGATCATACCGCTACAACGTCCTACCCTTTGGATTATGTAATGGACCTGCCACCTTCCAGCAGTACATGAACGAGGTTATGATGGCCGGATTAGACGACTTCTGCTCAGTGTTCATGGACGACATTCTGGTCTACAGTAAGACAAGAAAAGAGCATAGAGAACAGGTACGACTGGTCCTTAAGAAACTCAGAGAAGCAGGCCTTCAAGCGGACATTAAGAAATGCGAATTTGAGGTCACCGAGACTCGCTTCCTTGGCCTCATTGTCGGGCGAGACGGAATCCGGATGGACCCCCAGAAGGTTGCAGCTATCCTGGAATGGAAAGCCCCAATCTCTCTCCGAGGAGCGCGCTCATTCCTAGGCCTCTGCAACTACTACCGCCGGTTTATTAAGAACTACTCGAGGATTGCAAAACCACTCACCGACCTGACCAAGAACAAGGTAGCGTGGGCCTAGACGCCGAAGTGTGAGGCCGCCTTCCAAGCACTAAAGAACGCCGTCCGCTCAGACCCAGTACTTCGACATTTCGACCCGGCGAAGCCCATCTTCCTCGAAGTTGACTCTTCTGACTACGTTAGTGGAGGAGTCCTTTCACAGAAGGATGAGGAAGGGAAGCTTCATCCAGTGGCCTACTTCTCCAAGAAGCTCTCAGACACGGAATGTAATTACACGATCTACGACAAGGAACTCCTGGCCATCGTTCGAGCCTTTCAGGAATGGAGTCCCGAGTGCCGGAGTGTACAGGAGCCAATCCAGGTATTCACTAATCACGAGACCCTGAAAACGTTCATGACGAACAAGCAGCTCTCCCGCCGCCAAATTCGATGGGCAGAAGAACTCGCGGAGTACGACTTTAGGATTGTTCCTATCGCAGGAAAGAAGAATAAGAGAGCAGACGCTCTCTCTCGTCGAGAGCAGGATCTACCGGTGGACGACTCTAACTCCCGCCTCGCCTCTATGAACCGCACGGCGCTCCCTCCGGGGAGCTTCACCCTCTCTCCCCTTAAGCTATTCGAAAACCCTGACCTCCCTACTGAGCTACGGACAGCTAACCGGACAGACGACGCCTTGACGGCCATCCGCCAGGACATCAGCAAGTACCCTGAGTACTTACTACGCGATGACTTGCTCGTCTTCCAGGAGAACCGCCTTGTTGTGCCACAGGACGACCGCCTCAGGCTAAGGCTCATTCAGGCTGCTCATCGACCCCCAGCAACGGGACATCCAGGCATCCAGCGCACCTAGGAACTCTTAAAGGAGAGGTACTACTGGAATGGTATGAAAAAGGCAGTAAAGCGGTACGTGCAGAACTACCACTCCTGCAAGAGGGCTAAATACAAAACGGAATCCTACAACGGCCTGCTCAAGCCGCTCCCCATCGGGGACCAGCCCTGGAAGCACCTATCCTGTGACTTTGTCACCAAGTTGCCAAACTGCAAAGGATTCACCGCCGTCCTAGTAGTGGTAGACCGGTTCTCAAAAATGCGGCACTTCATCCCCTGCCACGACACCACCACCGCGAGTCAAATGGCGCAGCTCTTCAGAGACAATATCTGGAAGTATCATGGCCTACCGGACACCATCATCTTAGATCGAGGACCCCAGTTTATCAGCGAATTCTGGCAAGGCCTCTGCAAGCTACTGAAGATTGACCACCGCCTTTCAACAGCCTACCATCCAGAGACGGACGGGCAAACAGAAAACGCCAACAAAGAAATGGAAATCTACCTCCGTCACTACGTTAGCTATCATCAGGACGACTGGGTAGACTGGCTTGCCTCCGCAGAATACGCTGCTAATGGAAACGTCTCCGCCTCCTCTACCGTAAGCCCCTTCTTCGTGGTCTACGGATATAAGCCCCGCCTATCCTTTGACTGGACGCCCACCCCTCTAGCGCCCACCGCCGCGGCTACCTGGAGCAGGGAAAGAGCCAACGAGATGGCAGATAAGATGCAAAAGGTCTGGGAATTTACGAAATTCCACCTGCAGCAGTCCCAGGAGAAGCAAGTAGAGTTCGCCAACCGTCACAGGAAGGATGTGTCCTACGAGGTGGGAGACAAGGTGTTTATCTCTACTAAGGACATGGATTTGGACCGACCCTCAAGGAAGCTAGGATGGACGCGGATTGGGCCATATCCTATTATCGAGAAAGTGGGAACCGCTTACCGCCTTCAACTACCCCCAGGCATTAACCGCGGCAATGTGTTCCATCCAAGCAAGCTTACAAGGGACGAGAGTAACGCACCTCTAGGCGAGATACCGGAGCCGCAGCCCGCGGTGCAGGTAGACAATAAAGACGAATACGTAGTAGAGTCCATTCTCGACTCCCGTTACACTGGCAAGGGGAAGAGACTCCAGTACAGGGTTCAGTGGGCAGACTGGCCACCCGACCCTCAATGGTATCCAGTAGACAACTTCAACCACGCGGCTCAGAAACTCAAGGAATTTCACGACTCCTACCCAGCGAAGCCCGGTCCACCGAAGGAACTCAAACGGTGGATTCAAGAAAACGATAAAGCTGTCGAGTGAGGTCATCGCCAGAAGCTCTCGCTTAAGAGGGGGGTAATGTGACGATTCAGACCGTCAACATCTCATTCTCCAGAAAACTAAGCCTAATTAGGCTAAAGCACTTATCTAAGACAAGATGTCTAAGACATAGGGTTTGCTAAGAGCAAACACTTAGCGGGAACGTACGGGAAAGGGAAGCCTAAGACCGGCTATTCGACTTCTAACTAGTACCTAGGCTGGATATATAAGTTTCCTCCTTCCTCCTTTATTCCCTTTCTTTTCTCTTTCCTTTCTCTAGCTTAGAAACTTTAGTCAATTTCGAGAATCTGACTTGTTCTTCTTGAGTCGTGACAAACGTAGACTAGCAAGATGATTTTTCTTTCGTGATGGATGAGCAGGTAGGGGTCGGCTGCGCTCTAACGGAAACTAAGATCTTTAAGCGCTCTAATACAGTTATTATTCCAATCTCGTACGGCTTGTTTAAGGCCGTATAGGCTGCGTAGGAGTTTAAAGACCCTTCCTAGTTTAACTATTACTCCCTCTAGAGGGGCCATGTAGATGTCTTCTTAGAGACGTGACTTAGTAAAGGCATTATTGACGTTAACCTAGTGGAGCTCCAAGTTAAGGAGCCCTACGATTGCTAGGAACGTTCGAAGCGTCTCGTAACGAACGGTTAGAGCAAAGGTATCCCAGAAGTCGTGTCCAAATCGTTGGGTGAATCCTCGTGCAACAAGGCGAGCTTTAGCCTTTTTAAGCGAGCCGTCGGTATTAAGTTTTGGCTTAAATACCCACTTGCTTATTATAATATTCACTCCCTTTGGCGGGACGGCTTCTTCCCAAGTTCTATTGCCTGTAAGAGTAGTAAGTTCATCCTCTATAGCGCGTTACTATAGGGTACTAAATTATGGGTCTCCTACTACTTCCTTATAGGTCTTAGGGGTTGGGATCTCTAGTCTAATAATCGTCCGGAGTTGTGTAGATAGTGCGTAAAACACTTACGCTTCCGGCTCCTTATAGCACTTAAGTGGTGTTTAGCTGATAAGTATAAACAGGCTCCGTGGCACCTTTAGTTCTAGCTCGTCTGTGGATGAGTCCTCCGGCGATCTCTTTCGTTTAGGGATAAAGACTCCCCTAAACCTTTATATTCTAGGGGTACTGCTTGGTACAGCGTCCTAATTGTCTAGTTAACGGTCTTATTCCTCTCTTTTAGCAGCCGGGGGCTGCGGTTCTTACTAACTTTCGTTAGTAGTAACCGCTTTACTAGCTTCTAGCTACTAGGCTTCTTCCTCTTCCTCTACGGGAGGCTCTGAAGCAAAAAGGACTTTTCGCGGACGTCTAACTGGACGTCTCTCGGGGATAGTATTTGACGTTGGTTTGACCTTGAGGTTTAGATTAATATCCCCTCCTTTTTCTTGCTCTATAAACCTTACGCTATGGCTACGGATCACCCTTCGAAGGTCTAGGGCCTATAGACGATAATGTTTTTCTATTTCGTCTATATATCCTATAAATACTCCTACTCTTCCTCGGTCCATTAACTTGTCATGTCTAGATCCGACTGGAAGAGACTTTGGATCAACGTAGGAGTATACCTTGCAGCCCTAAACACGTATATAGTCGATACTTGGCTTTTAACCAGTGAACGCTTCTTTAGGGCTTGTGGGTTTTCCGTTAATAAGAGGTCCAGCAGCAGTCCGATTCCGTAGGTATACGTTAGTCTCGGCTGCCTCCACCTAGAACTTAACTAGGAGCTTTGCGTCTTTTAGCATTGCCCTAACGTTGG